>JAVRXN010000011.1:35289202-36036702 GCA_033556935.1 Timema podura
TTTATGATGATGATGAACCGTGCATGCCCCACTTTGGGTGCCAATTGTTACGTAACAAAACCTCCAAAGAAAATGTTGTCTGATTTTCCTTTGATCACAAACAGACTTTGAAATGGTGCAGGTTTTGCTTCGGATTTTTATGGAATTTATATTTGTTTCTAAAATATTAGTGGATCGTTGCAGCGATAGATGAAGAGTATTGCACTAAAATCTATTCTAAACTTTTTACTAGGAAAAGTTCTATATAGTAAGCCCTGACTCGACTTTATAGTTAAAAGTTTACTCGTCAAAGACTATTTACATGTATATTACATGTAAGCATGTACCTTTCGGTGTTTAATTTGGATCAAAACGTATCATTTTTCCCCCTTCACGCCATGATAACAACTTTAAAATGACCCTATCCAAGCTCTATCTATTTATAGCACCGAGCCACTCTAGTGAGAATCGAGTTATTATTTTTAACCAAAGAGAAATATTTTATTTACCGATATAGACTAAGTATATACAAATCATCATTTCCACGGTGAAGTAAACAAATAATGAATGTACAGATGTGCCACTGATCACACACAAGGAAAAATATGGAAAACTCTCCAGGAAAATTGTGTTTTGGTTTTGGCTACTTTTTTTGCCGCTATCATGAATCCCTACCCTTTGACATGAGTGTTCGTTTGTCAAAATAGGTTATACCATTTTCTCGTAATTTCAATTATCGGAAACAGAGCTATCAAGCTATCGTTAAGATAGATCCTACCCTAGTGCAAATTTTTTTTTTCTTGTTTTCATTCAGAAGATAGCTCAGACTTAAGAGCATAAATATAGTCCAAATTTCATAGGAAGGGACTTTAATAAAATACAATCATGTTTTTATGGTCAAAATTGATAGCATTATTATTAATGTTATTTTATTTGTTCATTATATATATAAATTGACAGCTGCAAATTACATTACTTAAATTATGAGTGTGTTAAAATAAATCTAGTAACTTTTCTAGCTGCAGACAAAGCCCTTTCTATAAAGATAGGGCAGTAGAAAGCCTCCCATATCACGGAATTTTAAGGGAGTAAAATGCTAGACGTAGACTCTGCAAGTTTTTATCGGGGCATTTAAATGTGCGCTTTCTTAAACAAATGATCATATTAGCAAATGAATTAGGAAACTAAGTTTACTATAAAACATAAAAAAACATTCCATTCAATACTGTGAAAGACAGATCCAGTTTTTCACAAAAATATAAATTTTTAGGTTCTGCTACGAATCAAACCCAGTTCCTCCAACATTCAATTCGTTAGAAAAATGCTCTTTTGTGCCAAAGAGTTGAATTAAATGTTTTGGTAAATAGCGGCATGTGTTATGAACCAACATGTCAACTGCAACTCATTGACGATAGATGTGTTACTTATTACAGAACAGTATTTTGGAAAATTAAATATAAAATTCATAATATATACAAGGTTTTTTTCACAATGTCATAACATCCGTCTTGGCATGACGCATTTTAACCACACTAATGGGGTAAGAACGAGTAAGGTGGCAAAATAGGTAGGAGATGTGCCAAAATTTGCGAGGAGGTAGAGGGTAAAACAATTTATCAAAAACCACTATCTAAACACCCAGCCTGAATCCAGGTCCCGATCCCCCCATTAACGGAAAAACCAGACACGATGAGTCTAGAATTTAGTCCACGTGCCTACCGGTAAGTATGATGACAATTACACACAAATAAGGTTTTAATTTATGAGGGAGGGAGCATGAGCAAAGATCCGTATTTTTACCATTATCTTAACAACAAATTTCTTTGGACAAAATAAATAAAAAACATATTTCAGTAGCTACGTCTAGTTTAATTTTTTACATTTTATAGTCATAACAGTTCTTAAATATATTTAATGAACACTGTGGCGTTTTATCAGAAACTTTTTAAATCAAGAAAAAAAAGTCCTGTTTAAATTTCGTTATGCCCATGACAAATATTCAAGTGCTGTTTGGACTACTATTTGTAGGGAAAACTAACAGACTAATTTCCATAGGAAGGTCCTTTCATAAAATATAAAAAGACCTTTTTTGTCAATATTAATAAGAATTGTGGTATATGAGTAGCGCTGTTGTTGTTTTTTACCGCGTCTGACTACCCATTTGGGTTACATGTAGATACCCTGATTTGGCTGTCGATCGACTCGTCTACTGTTATTGTTCCGCGGAAGAAAGTAAACATATCGATTGGTATAATAGCCAGTGGGCCTCCTCCGCCGCATCCACTCGTCCACCTGAACAAACATGACTTTTACCCCAAACAAACGTTCACAGTTATCGTGTGGGAAGGCAGTTAGATCAGTGTATAAGACGCTTTTGATATGCAAGGTCACGTCGCAAAGGGGAACGGCAATTGTAGTGTAAGGTTTCAAGTATTTGAGATCTAACCTAACCAAACCAAACCTAGCTTAACCTAACCTAAACTATTCATAAGATATCTCTGATACGCAAGGTCACGTCTAAAAAGGGAACGGCAATCGTAGTGGAAAGTTTTAAGTATTTGAAATCTAACCTAACCTAACCTAACCTAACCTAACCTAACCTAACCTAAACTATTCTAACCTAACCCACTATTTAACTTACACTAACTGAAATGTTGACACCCATGTATCTATACATTTTGAAGACCAGCTGTAATACAATGCATGTGAAATGAAATGATTGTATGTAATATTATTTTCCCAAGCTGGAATATAAATCCAGGAGGTGGTAGAGTAGGGTTGGGGAGGTGGGGTATGGGGGTAGGTCCCTTGCTAGGTAGCTGGTAGACGAGTTTATGTATCACGTTCCACGGGGTTAGTGGGCGAGATGATGCGCTGACTTTCAGGGCTTGTTGGGCTATTATGGGCGAGTTGATTTTCAACTCATGATTTGTAGTAGATAAAATTATTGAATTTCGCTAGATAAAAATTTGTATTTTGGTATTAAAATTCGGCAAATAAAATGCTTTTTTCGGCTAAAAATAGTACAAAAAAATTAGCTCAAACTTAAGTCATATAGTGATGTATATAAAAATCATGCCAAATTTATTATTCTTGAAATGAAAATATTTGCCTTTGGTAGCAATATTATTCTCACAATAGTAAAAAGAAACATATTTCACTTCGGTTTTATTACTGTTCTTTGGTTGAGGGTAATACATTTTCTAGGATGGGAACTTAGATTGGCTTTAGGTATATTAAGAAAAACAATTAATAGTGCAGTTGATACTCTTTTTTCTGGCAATTTTCAGTCAAAAAAAGGCAAATAACAATGAAGTCTACTAATTAGTAAATATATGTTTAGTTTATTTTACCTTTAATTCTAATTAAAATCAACTTAATTATGCTCATATAAAAGGACAATTTGTATATTTTGCGAAAATTTCAAATTCAGTTTTATTTTGATGTGTAAAATAATTTTAAAATATTAAAATGAACTTTAAAACTAACAAATATAATAATTTAAATGTACTAGGTAATAGTTTGTAAAAACGGGTCCTATATTTCGGTGTGTGTAGTTATACGCATAATATGTGCTGATTACATTTATGTGTTAAAGATGAGGAAGGTTGAAATTAAGTAAAGTGGGCCCAAATTTGCATGAAGGGAGAGAGAAAAACTATTTTGTAAAGACAACATTCAGTACATCCGACCGGGGCTCAAATCCTAATCCCCCCATCATTGGTACCTCAGTTTATTGCGAGAGTAATGCCTTAGACAATTCGACCAAAGAAGCGGCTATTGATAGGGTTATTTTATGAATACGTGAAAATATATTTAATAACTTTTATGACTCTCAGATGAAAACTGTAAAATAACTTCTAAAACCATATTTTATTTATTTTGACCAAATATTTGTAGGCCTATAATATTACAAACATTTTAAAAATACTCTAATATTAGCTCGGATTTATTCAAGAACATTTAATCATTTTTTTATCTTTTATTTAAGGTATTTAACGTGCACTTTCTGAACCAACTGATTATATCAGCACACGACTTATAATCTAACTTATACCGAGACCAGACACAACATCGAACCCCCGGCCGTTAATTCATCACTGTGAAAGGGGAAACCCACATTTCCTCAATTATAATTTTTTAGGCAATGCCAGGCCTCGTAATTAGACCCTTAGCTAAGTAGACATACACACTACCGACTGAGCTAAAGTGTAAGACACCTTCAATAAATATTGCTTTAGTTTCAAAAAAAGGGGGCAGGGAGGGTTATGAAAAATGACTCGAAAGTTTCAGCGGTAGAACCACTAGAATCTTCGATCAGGTCTCGTCCGCCCTTTTAAAGTGGTTCTTGGTAAATGTAATAAGCTTCTGTTGGCCACTAAAAGCCAAGCTACCAGAAAACAACCACACAACTTGATTGTTTTCCTGTTTAAAAGCTTTACGAAGAGGGAGGGAAGGGGTTGGTCACTAAATACGGCTCAACTAGATCATCAACGCTGAGATAGACAGGCAAGAAGGATCTAAGTGCCATTAAAGTTGTTTTTTATCCGATGCCCTCTACGCAAGATCATTTTATTCCGTACTTAATAGAACGAGCATTCAAATAGTAATTGTTTCCACACGTGTTATGGGGCTGATTTTAGTTGTTTAAAAGCAAGGATTTTAGATCTTGGTTTCAAATACAAATTACTTAAAATAAAAGTGTATATATATCATTTAAAACTTTAATACAATTTAAAATAGTTTATTTAATAGCTTGCAAATCATGAATTTAAATCCAAATTCCTTAAATTTTCTCTTAAGGTAAATGTTTTGTTACTCGATAGCTAAATTCTAAACATAAGAAATTTAACTTCCAATGAACTGATATTTGATTACATTTATTTTTCCTACGCATGCGCTTGTACACTCCGTTAGTACTAAAAGGTAGCATTATTACCTTGATGGATTACACTAAGCCTATGCGAACATTTGAAATTTTGAAACTCAATAAAACTTAAATTTGGATTTAATCTGTTTATCTCAAATTCTAATTTATAATTCGTACTTACTTAACAAATTAATATAGTCAGAACGGAAACAAGTTGCTTAGTAGAGTGATGAGAGAAATTAACTTGAGTTCCAGTTTGTAAAGGAATCACGTTGGGGACAATTGTTTGTGACATTGAATAACTTGTACTCTGATTAAAAAGTGGAGTGGGGTGAGTGATCTGTATAATTATTTTTACTGTTCACTTTTTGAGATTATTATTATTTATTACACTATTTTTTAATAAATCTAAAGTGTATCTAAAATATGTATCTACATTTTTGAAATATTTTACTATTGGATATGATGTGGAAACATAGCATTGTAAAATATTCGAAACAAATTCGATTAGAAACACTGTCATTGTAAGCTTAAAATAAGTTAATCGTTTCTAATCTGAACATATTTTTAAAATAAAATATTTGATACAATTTCCTTCTAAGCATATTCAATTAGAATTCGATTCGATAAAATAAATTTGGCATGAGATTCTATTGATACGGATTCATCTCGAAAATCTTTTAGGCATGATATTCGATTCGGACTAAACTCTAATTTAATTTCTATGCATGAGATTCGATTCATATTCGATTCGAATAAGTTAGTCAAAATTCGGATTAGATTTTAAATTGAAAATCATAGATTCGCAGAGGCTTATATGACACAAATATGGGCTTATCTTATAAGATACACCAGGGGGAACAATGCAAGGTAAAATTGCCACCTTTCAGTGTTAGTGAAGGTACATAGGTAAATAATTATCTGCTTTAATTCCAAATTATCCGCAGATTTTTATAATTTCCACCCGTTTTACTAAGGTAGATTATATAGGAATAATTATTCCCACATTTTCGTGAAAAATGTGGAAAATGTAACTAGTTATTTCAGCTTGGATTCTAATTTTGACCTACCCATCACCAGTGAACCAGACAGGTCAGAAATGACGTATCTATCCACGTGCCCACCAGTGCATGTGATTAAAGATATAGACACAAAATACTTTGCACTTAATCTCGAAAGAAATTTTTTTTTTGGAACCAATCATAGGAAATATTAATAAAAAGAATGTTCATAATAACTTAATGATAAGATAATATTAATAATGTAGTAAAATGTTTTTATGTTAACCAAAAAATAATTTTTTATTTTATTTTTAAAAGTCTGATACCTTGGCTTAGTTGGTAGCCTGTCTGCTTACCAAGCTAGGTGTCCTGGGTTCGATTCCCGGCATGACCGAAAAATGTATCATTGGTGAAATTTGGATTTACCACATTAATGAATTAAAGTCTGGAGGCTGGATGTTGTGTCAGATTTAAGTTAGTTTATAAGTCGTGTGTGTGTTGGTGATTTATCAGTCTGTTCAGAAAGTGAACATTAAATATTTCAATTATTTTAAAAAAAAATCTTGAATATTTTTCTTAACATGTTCTTACAGTGCTTTAATTTACCCACGTGACATACCCACATGCGTGAACACACGGATTAAGGTGTCAGTATCGACTGCTCTGGCTCACCGGTGACGGGGAGGTCGGGACTTGAATTACAACCGGGTGTACTGGTTGTTTTTTCCTAAATGCTTACTCAACACACCCCCTATCATGATCACTCTCTGTCACTCTATTTCTCTCTTCACCATGCACACGAGTAAACGTCCTCTAAATTCCACCTTCATCCTCCCAATCCTATTCGAATAGTTAGTTGCGGATAGTCCGGACTAGGACCAAAATGCGATTCTAAAAATATAATTTAAGGTTGTCTTTGCATTGAGCATTGGATCGCCTTCAACAACTCTTTATCCACTACTTTCATCTCTTTATTTCTTGCGATCACTAGATTAACCACAAATGGGAAGAACGAAGATCGAATCCCGATCGTGTCTACTGAATTTTTTTCCCCCCTAATTGGTTATCCACCTTCCTTCCACACAAAAGCGGCTTTATTACCTCTAAAATACTTCCTTCCTCATCCATATTCCATTAGAGTAACTACCATATATGCGTATAACCTGAACATGTTGTTATAAACAGTGATTAAAAAAAGTTGCAATGTTAGGTTATGTTACATCTTTGGTTCTTAGCATCACATAAGATCTGCCTCTCTCGCCGGTACCCAGTAGAAAAGTAGGTTTGAGAGGGAGTATGTTAGTGGGGATAAAGGGGGTATGTTGTACTCACACCGGAGAGTAATCAGCCTGTCATAGAGCAAAACGGCCGGCAGGAAATTGGGTGCTTGTTATGTGATAGATTGTTGGATCGGGCACCGTCGATTTGACTAGAAGGAAAAGTAAAAAGTGAATTGTTCACTGTGGGTTGGATTAGGGGGAAGTTTAAACAGGTGGATTAGGCTCTTGTGACATGGTTTGATTGGGCACCGTCGATTTGACTGGAAAAAAAAGTAAACAGGGGGGTTGTGCACTGTAGATTAGATTAAGAGAAAATGTATATATGTGAATTGGGTACCGTCGATTCAAGTAGAATAACTTGTAGACAAAAGGATCGGGCATTTCATAGTATACAGTGAAGACGAACTAGCATCCATCGGCGACATAATTCCAAATGATTTTTTTTCAAAGGATTGTTGTAATTGCCTTCTTAAACAACATTTTAAAAGTCCTGAACAATCTGACCTGTGCTAAGGGCACCATCTTAGAAAATGGAGGATCAAGTCGTACCTTCCTTCGGGTTTTCGCAATTATCTCAGAAACGGTTGATCTCAGGTAAAATATGCTATGGACCAAATAGAAAGAGAATATAATTTTTACAAAATTAATATTTTAGTTTTTCATGGTGTCTTCTCATTGTCAAAAAATAAAAATGACGCTTAAAAATTCATACTTAAGATAGGATTATTCTTACCTGGGGTATTGGGATTTCCATGATGATTAGTTAATTGTAATATTATTTTTATTTTTTTTAGCACCGCGTCTTACTACCCGTTCGGGTTATACGCTTAAGTACTAATTACACTAATGGATTAGGAATGGGAAAGGTTGAATTTAGAGAAAGTGAACCCGCATTTGCGTGGAGGGAGAGTGGAAAACCATTTAGGAAAAACCACCCCCAGTTCACCCGACCGAGATTCGAACCTCGATCTCCCCGTCCTCGATGGTCTGACTCAACACGACTGGCGCGTTAGCCAACTACGCCACCGAGGCGGGTTGTAATATTATTATTCATGTTGTAATATTATAAGGGGTGGAATGTTACATAAGTAAGCTCATGGCTATAGAAATGGCCCCTCTCCCCCCGCCCCCAAAATGGGTGATCTCCTGAATTGCGTCATACACTAAATAACCACTGATTTGTGCTCAATTCTTCCGGAAAAATCTTCTGACTATTCCTATTGACTATACCTATTGACTATGAATATTTTGAAAAAATGTTATTTATTTTCCTCAACAATGAAAATACACCATAAAAAACAAAAACAAAAATCTTATAGGAAATTGTTTTCTCTCTCTATTTGGTCCTCTGCATATTTTACCTAAGCTCAACCATTTTCTAGATAATTGCGAAATACCGGATAAAGATACGGCTTGATACTCCACTTTACAAGGTAGATCAGGACTTTTAATATTATGTAGTTTAGAAAGGCAATTACGACAATCCTATGGAAAAAGTCCTTATTTATTAAATGACCGATAAATTATAAAAATGTCTAATTCGCCTTCACTAGTGATATCAGTTGTAAATAAATACAATAAGTTACCAGTAGACTACAGTTCAGTACAAGTCACCCAGCTGAACGTTAGCTACTCCGTAAAGTATGTTCGAGGTAAATTAGTTTTAGTGAGAGGAGAAACAAAGTTATGTTAGGTTTAGCTAGGATAGGTTAGGTTAGGTTAGGTTGAATTTAGTTGGACTCAATTTATCATGGGAGGGAAATTGTGGTGAAAGATAGTTTTGCCCAATCTACCTTGAGGGGAAATATGTTGGTGGTAACTGAGGTCAAAAGCAGTGCCCGGTCCACCTACAACCCTCAAAAGAGTCACAATTTGATAGAGGACAAATATCAAACGGGTTTGAAAAAAAATTAAAAACATCAGCATGAAACTTAATTTAGTTGTGTCAATCATAACGTCCCACAAGTTATTTCCGGTTTTTTTTTTCTGTTTTTGTTTTTTTTACAGATGTTCAACACAAGTTGGTTTATTAGCGGCTCTGCCCAGACTGAAATGGACTCAGGAGTAATTCCTGCTTTTACACTAGAGAAATAAATTATTTGCACTTCCTCCTCCCCCCCAACTTCCAGCATCCTACCAATGATATATTTCGAAGGCAGTCTTTTCTATGGCACAATGCCTTGACGATCTTTCAACCATGTTTCATATGAACGAGCATCGTTTGACATTTTCATGATTAGCGACATTGCTACTGATCAAAGTGGAACACTATAAATTTCTTGTTCATGAGATTAAAGGTACGAACTTATTCAATGTTATAATATTAATACATTAAAGATGATCCTAATTGATGATCATGCGAGCTAAGGTTTCAGACTCGTATAATTTAACAGTGATGAGGTAGTTGGGGTTTGAATCCTGGCTTAATGTTCTTAGGTGATTTTCCATAATAAATTTCCCCTCTCCATTAACCCACGAATTCGGGTACATATCATATACATTTTCCCTTCCTCCACTCAATTACTCAATTAAAGTTAATATGCGAATAGTCTGGGCTATTTTTATTTAGTACAGTAGATAATAATTATCAAAGTATCAGATAAATATAAAATGATTTGACATATTCATACGTGAAGTCAATATATTAGCTTGTATAGCTGTGTGGCTCTTTCTATGAAAATTGGACTTTAGCTTAGATAGCTAGGTCTAATAAAGATCGAGACAAACGTTTTATAATATATTGTTTTCTCTATTCTACTTTATAAAACAGTTGAATATAGACCAGTGAAACTGTTTCACAGTATTTTTTTTAAATCGAAAAAAAAATATTGAAAAGTATTTATTTGAAAATATAAAAACTATTTCAGTTACCTATTCAAATTTTGCTGTTAAGTGAAGATTGGTGAAACCCGAACTTAGATCCGATTCCTAGTCCGAGCGTATTTGTGTACCTAATATGTACCACGGTTAATCCATCGTGAGATGGGCTATTAGATCAGGACACTTGCGGACATTTTGAAACAATACATCCCTTGCCCCTATTTGACGGCAATCAGTACAGTGTCTTACTACCAGTCTGAGCTATCCGAATTTTACACTAATATGATAGAAATGAGAGAAGGTCAATTTTAGAAGAAATGTACCGGCGTGTAGGGAGAGTAGGAAACAGTCCAGGGAAAACTGCCTAATTACACCAGCCTAGGTTTTACAACCCAGCCTCCTTGTCACCAACAAATTAAACTACGAGAACGGCAGCACCCATGCGTCTCAGTATTATATTCATGATACTAAAAGATTCAGCTACGTGGGGCATGCGGCCGTGGCACTTTGTGGGATTTGCGTCCACCATATTCCAATTTGTAAAACTAACCACTTTCAATACGGATTATATTTTGAAAGATTATTTTTGAGCTGGGACCTGAAATTGGATTGTGGCAATGCACTAACAAACAAAATGCCTCATTTTTATTCTTTCCTATTCACTAAACTAACCTAAACTAACCTAACCTAACTAATCTAACCTTAACCCTATAATTTGACTTTATAAGAGTTTAAGGTGGGATAACAGGGGACATGAAAAAGGCCAGTGTGCAGTTTTTATGGCAAAACTTTTTTTGGCCAAAATAAATAAAATATTGCTCCAGTACAAACATAGAACTTAATTTTCTTCACATATTGGTACAAACAATTCCTTGATATCTGTCATGAGCATGGTTGCATTATCTAACAAACTTTTTAAATTAAGAGAAAATGTTGTCCTTAAATTCCAGAACACCTTTGACAGATATTCAAGAAATTTTGATGTCACCGTGGGAATAAAATTAAATTCTATGTTTGTACTGGAGAAATGCTTTATTTATTTTGGCCAAAAAACCTTTTGCCATAAAATCTGCAAAATGTACACTGGCCTTTTCTGGCGTCCCCTTTCATCCCACCTTAAGGCGGAAAACCCAAGAGCTTGGCCTCTCACGAGAGTACAAGCATGACATGGAACCGTCACTTTAAGGTGGACAAACTCTCTACATATAAATATTATGTACTCATAATTCATGACCTTAGTTTACTTTGATGATAGTTAAAAAAAGTTACTAGAAATAGTCCTTAATACATCCCTAAGCCAACAGCTAATATCTATCACTTTGGATAACTGTAATGAAAACAGATGGTAATCTATGAGTGTGATAGTTAACCACAGTAATTTAGGCCAATAATATTTATTTATTTGAGGTCCGGCACAAAGCTTATTTATAGTTTTATTCCACTTAAAAAAAATATTATTCAAAGCACTTTCACATAAGGTCTAACGAACTATAGCTTCAAAATGGCGACCGACGAATTTAAACCATGTGGTTGAACATGACGGAAACAAGTTTTGTACAATGATGCACCCACGCTGTGGATTAAAAAACTCAACTTTTATAACAAAACAGTGATCTTTTACAAGTGTTGGCAACCCAAAACCTAAACATGTGATTTTTGAAATGTCATCCAGGTAAAAATCTATCATGAACAGACTTTAGGAATGTGGTTGCAAATACCACTGTAGTATTACGGCTGAACGCAAATCCCACAGAAAAAGGCCTGATCGTAAGTCTCACGGACGCGCTTCCCACGCTACTAAAGATTCATCTTATTAAGCTAGAGACAGATTTAGATAGGAAGTAACTTTTTGGTCCGTTTTAAAAGTTACTTAAGCAATTCTCATATATTCATGCTTCAAGTCAGTTGACCTGCAGCTGTTTCTTTTGATAGATAATATCGATGCTTATGAAATAACACTAATAATATAATAAAATGTAATCAATGTTTACCAAAAAATATTTTTGTATTTTCTAAAATTTCATTCCAGACAGAATCCTACTTTAGGTTTGGACCAAGAAGAGTTATATACAAATGTACTGTTGGGATGGAAACGTTAAGAGGATGTAGTTGAACAGCTCAAATGTTTCACTGTAGAAGTAATTAAACATCATATAAATGCAAAAAACAACCAAACATCTAGTGAATAAGAAGTTGAACTATCTTCATTATATTAACGAGACTAAGAGTTTGCAGCATATGTGTCGCCAGCTCTTAACGAAATATTGGTCTCAGAAGACCTGCCTGCTTCCGACTGTCCTGAGATCCTCCTTTCGCAGGCTGTAGGATTTTGGCAGTGATAGGCTGGAAGGGCCCAAGAGTAAAGGCCAAAAGGCAAACGGGCACGCCCAGCCAAAGCTATTTCTTTATTTACAGATACAATACATATATCTCATAATAACTAAGGTAAACTGAATGGGAGGTTGGTGTGACATCTTCCACAAGGAGATAAAACCCAAGGAATCCTTAGGTATGATACCAATAGGGCCAGGACTAAGGGTCTAAGGTTGACGGCTCTTTCCTCCTTATCTCGGAAGGACCCGCGAAGTGCGGGTTGAACCCGAACTTAAAGGACGATACCTGTAGACGTATTGTACTGTCGGACGATGTGGAGGGGTGAATCCGGTGGGTGTATCACGTTCTATCTTGGTCCGCACCTCGATGCCGCCAGTGCTTCAGGCCAAGAGGTTGTCAGAACATTGAACATTGTCAGTTGGCAGTGTCCAGGTGGACGGTGATCTGCTGATGTTAAGGTGTTAAGTCTAGATAAAAGGCCATCTTGTTGAGAATATTGAATACCTCATGTCTGTCTTGTTCAGCTGATGGCTTTTCCTATTGGCTTTAAGGCCAAGGGTAGCCCTTAGGGGTTCACCTGTAGTTAAAGTAAGTTGGGTAGCTACAGGAGCCAGTAGCAATCTCCATATATTCGGAGTAATAGCCAAATGTACAAAGGCTGTGTGAAGATGATTCTCTTAGTAGACGCCAAGTTTACACTTTTCATCAGGGGCTGGAGCAATTCCAGAAATCAGATTTCAATTATCTGAAACCAAGCGTTTACGGCACGTGATAATTTGTTCATGAATGTGCTGAGGTCATCTCACGATGCCATTGTCTTCGCTGGCAATTGAGGGTGACGTTCTGTATGGACTCTTTAGTAGCGGGGTGATGACACGCATCATAATTGGTACAAAAGCAGGGTCTTTCATGAGCTCTAGAGCTGTGGAGTAGCATAGTGATTTCAACGGGGATGCCGTGGAAAGGTTTGTACCTCCCCGTGAAGGCCTAACTAGCAGTGAGCTAGTAGCGGATACCGAGCTTGGACTGGAAAGATTGTACAATGTGTAGAACAGATCTTCTTGCTGGTCGCTAGCCGTGTCCTCCACTGAAGGTTCGGATAAAGAAGATCTGGTTGATTTACTGGTCTCATCAATTTTTTATGTTAGCTTTCATTTCTTTCGTTATCTGAGACGTGGTTGTTGGGGATCCCACTTGCCTTCGACTGAAAGAACTTAATTTCACCTTAAATTAGAAAAAAAATCAAATTAATAACATGAATAATATAACAAAAAAGTTATCTTAGTAATTTATGCATTCATCCAAACCTGTATTTTTAATTTTCTGATTAAAACAGTTCACCGTTTCTTTTTATGTCCATTTTGAGCATATTATTGAAAACTGTGGAGGCTGCAGGGCGTGTTTCCCCTGGAATCTCTGAACTATTGACGCTCGTGATTTTGAGATAATATTCGACATATACAAAACGCATACTAAATAGAATTAATCAAAATGCACACAGAATGACTAAAAAGCTAATAACTGAAGAATACATTGTGATTCCGGACAGTTTTAAGATGATAATACATTTAAAAAAAGCTTTGGTTTTGTCTGATGATGGGAAGGAAAATAGAACAAATTATATTCGGGACCATTAAAAAGTTGGGAGGCCTTAACTTTGTCAAAAATTTATTTTGTGGAACGGAAATTTCATAGTTGCAGCAGAAAATATATTCACTCTTTGTGTGGACAGTGGAAGCAAAGAAGATGTTTTATTTAGAAAATTGCTTCTGGAGCAATGTATAAATGAATAAGGTACTTATAGAATCACTTATGTTATCATATTGTTTGCGTTATTCATTTAGTAAAAAATAAATTCTACTGTCTAATTTAAAATGAAATAAGCTGAGAACCAGCGACGCCTTTGGGCGGGTCTCTACTTGCTGTCTTTCTATTTACTGTCGCTATGTGACAGTAGTCTCATCAAAACAGGCTTGACACCTTAGCTCAAACCATCACCATATCTTACTTTTAAGCCAAAGAACCCGAGTTTGATTCCTTACAGTAGCCCCATGGCTTCTTTGGTGCTGACTGACAGCTCTGAAAAGTTACCAGACCAAATTATGTATCCCTACGCCGAACCATATGATCTGCAAAAACATGTGTTTAGCAGCTGTCACTTCTGACAGTCAATATTTAGGTATATACCTAAATTGACTGTCAGAAGTCAGCTGTGAACTATCAGTCAGCACCAAAGAAGCCATGGGGCTACTTTACATAGCCTAAAAGTGAAGCATTGGTTAAGGGCAATACATATAGTTGATAACCGTAGGTAAGGTAATCCCCCATACTACCAAAGCTGCTTGTTATTCATATACCCATTCATCAAGATCATTACACGCAATCAGACACTCAGATGATTAGTGCTGCCAACACCAACTTGGAGAAAACTCATGTACTAGGAAAGTCCAGAAAGTGTGATAGTTTCCTGTTGCTTTCCACACTGATTTTTAATGAGCGAGCGAGAAAGAGCCATACATTTTTTTTGTAAAGGTATCTCATATACTTTTCAGAGATATTTTACATGCCATAATTAGCATGGGACCAATGGACTTACCTCTGAAAGACGTGGCATGGATTTTCATCATTCAGTAAAAACTCGTTGACCTAAGCCGGGCTCAAACCCGTGGACATCGGGTCCTGAGGTGAGCCTTCCAAGACCACCAGGGTCATCTGATAATAAATACAGCTCTTAATTGTTTAGTTCCTTCTCGCAGTGTTGAATTTACGGTCTAAGGACTGTGTGTGGTGTCTGTTTTATAATCAAGTCAGTTTGTAGGTCATTTACTGTAATTGTCTCAAAATGTGCATCCCAAAATATTCTCTTATAAATGGTTTATGCTGTAAAAGAAAGCATTATTCTTTTTTTTAACACCACGTCTTATTTATTACCCTTTCGGGATGCACGCTCATTAAAATTGTTTCAAGAATAAAAGGTTAAGGTGGAAAATAAAGTCCTCGTGCGGATAAATATGAGAACGTGCGCCTTTTTAATGACTTTTTTTTTAGTGAATATAAGTCGTCATCACTGGGTCCTGTTGACCTCTAGCTAAAGGAAAGATAAACGTCAATTTCTTTTGAAATAAACGAGATATATAAAGAGATGCAAAAAGGAAGAAAAAAGCTTGATTGGAAACTAGACACTTAATTGGACCTTCGTTTCATAACGCTCTACTCTAGATAATAGGGTAAGTCTCAGGTGTTAGAATATGATTAATATTTGCGAAATATTTCATTCCTTTTTAATGAGAAGACTCTAATCTTTACGTAAAAAGATTACTTCTGCGTGTCACATTAAGATTCAAACTCATATTGAAATGTATATTAAGTTATTCGTCATCACTCATAATCGATAGCCCATTTATTATCTTATGTGAGATATATAAACACAAAACTGTACCAACAGAGTCGTTAGAACTCTTTAAGGATAGAATATCCCAGTTTAGATGACTATGTCTGGTCTCTATGTCACTTTCTTTCTTTATATACAACTTTTCAAGGCAAACGGTAGACACCAGGTCTGCCAGGTGCTCAAACCACGGGCCCGATACCAGGGGCAAAGCTCGGGCCGCCTTTCTTTGTAATATTTGACTTGAGTGATGAGGAAACTTTATTTTTATATAGTACAGTTAACAAAAAAGAAGGGTTTTTTATAGGGGTTTGGAGACTTTCCCCCAACAAATGTCAAAAATATTCAGAGTGGACTTCGTTTTGACATTTTTTGAAAATTAGACTATTCAATAGGCTATTTAGGGTGGTGCTTCCCCATAAACCTTTTTATATTTGAATGCACCTAGAAGCTATTTAGAATGGTTTTCACCTAGTGTTATAAAAGCTATTTAGAGTGGTTTTCACATAGTGTTATAGCAGCTATTTAGAGTGGTCTCCACCTAGTGTTATAGAAGCTATTTAGAGTGGTCTTCACCTAGTGTTATAGAAGTTTTTTAAAGTGGTCTTCACCTAGTGTTATAGAAGCTATATAGAGTGGTCTTCACCTAATGTTATAGAAGCTATTTAGAGTGGTTCTCACCTAGTGTTATAGAAGCTATTTAGAGTGGTCTTCACCTAGTGTTATAGAAGTTTATGTTCACAGTGTTAGCATTTAAATGTCACCTAGTGTTATAGAAGCTATTTAGATGGTCTTCACTAGTGTATAGAACTATTAGTGTCTTCACTAGTTAGAGCTATTTAGAGTGGTCTTCACCTAGTGTTATAGAAGCTATTTAGAGTGGTCTTCACCTAGTGTTATAGAAGCTATTTAGAGTGTTTCACCTAGTGTTATAGAAGCTATTTAGAGTGGTCTTCACCTAGTGTTTATAAAGCTATTTAGAAGTGGTCTTCACTAGTGTTATAGAAGCTATTTTAGAAGTGGTCTTATCCTGAAATGTTTGAATATTAAGTGATGTTAGAAGTATTTGGAGTAGTCCTTTCCTGTAAGAATATTTGAAGAATGTCAAATCTAGTGTTTGAACTATTTAAAGTGGGTTCCCTTTAGAAGTATTTTAAAAATGGACTGGTCTCAGATGTATTTGAATAATCTCCTGTTGGCCAGTATTTAGAGTGGCTGCACTCATAATCTCTTAAAGTGTGTCTTTTCCTAAAAATTGAAAATTACATGTCTATAGAAGTTTGTTTAATACAAAGCCATCTTTCAGTTTCATCTTCGAGAATATAAGAGTTGAGTGGCAGGCATCAAAAGGAGGCAAGTTCATTTCAGGAGAGGGAGGTGTTTATTCAATAAACGTGGAAAAATTAATTTATAGAGGGGAAATGCCCCCACCACAACCCCTCTATTACCTACACCAACTCTTGAGTTTGGCTTGTGCATTTTTAAAACTTTGTTTTCACTTTTACAAAAGAAAAGCAATGTACAAAAATCAATATTTATTTTAACTAAACACTGAAATGTTACGCACATTATAAAGCATTTAATTTGAATTTTATTTTTCCCCGACTCTCTTTTTGTGTCAAATTTAGTTTCAGTAAAAAAATATATATATATATACTTAGTGAAATTCCTAGGCACTTTGAAACGAAGGACAAGACTAAGCGAACCAATTATATGATTGTGACAAATACCACAAAGCTCCTCCATAGGTAACCCCATCTGGGGTGCTGAGCTTGCATTGTTCTTTAATATGCATAGGCCTTTTATTTATTGTCATTCATTTTTAATTTTTTTCATAATCTACATTTTTGTTAAATTTGTGAATCTGGATCCCGGGACCAGGTCCCTAGAAGTCCCATGCCCGGCACAAATATGTTTCCCCCTTGTGGGATATTTGGTAGAAATAAGGTCTCTTCTATACGAACGTGCGTGACCTCGTTCCTGAGAACAAATACGAACACTCAACTGCTTGTTAGTATTCTACAATGTTCGAACCAGAAGAGATTAACGTTTTAACGCTTGCAGTTCAAAATAGAAACAAAACAAATAGAAAATTGTGGGTGATTCTATTGTAATTTTAAGGATAAAAAATGGCAATTTTTATATACTATTTCATGAACTTAGAAAAGGCTGTGTAAAGTTTTTTTAGATTATTTCCATAAGTCAGTATCATAATATGTTGATGGTTGTATAGTATTTTTAGTTGTTCGTTCCATAAGAGAGACATGAACATCTCCAACCAAACTAAATTACGTTACAGCCAATTACTATAGGTTAGTGGTGTCCACAATTTTGACCGAGATTGAATTTCTTCAAGATGCTTCGTCTTTCTAAAATTGAGTGCAAATTTAAACACAGTATTCCAGTAATGTACGTACCTCAGCTTAACGTGAGGTCTAACAGAAGGCGTCATAAGACCCAATATCCTACTGGTAGATTGCTAGTGGTAGGAGAAGATCCTGCAACCAGCCCACCATTAAAAAAATTAATATCATTTCTGAGGGAACTGCATGGCTACTATTGGGAAACAGCGTTTTCATTCCCTTGTTTTCATGTGATCAATCTTCCCTTAGTTTAAGACAAATCTCATAATGCTGTGTGTAGTTCGTCGAGATCATCAGTGGCCTCTTCTACCCTCCAAAATAACTGAAAGTGGAGATTTGGCAACAGTGAGCCGAAAGAGATAGAAAAGATAAATATTTTATCTATAAAACCTGCAGTTCCCTCAGCGATGACATTGGGTGTAGAACTGCCATCTCGCTCGTGTTGAAGGGATACAGATGTATAAATCAAACTATACTATGTACAATCCAATTTTCATAGAAAGGGCATTTTAGAAAATACAAACTTGTATTCTAGCGACCAACCTTGAGAGCATTTTACTATTTATTAGAGTTATTTTATTACAATATTTATAGAAAGTGACCGTTGCAAACCCCATTACTTGGCATAAAATACGTGAAAGAAGATCTAGTAACTTTTCTAGCCATCAGATAAGACCCTCGCTATAAAATTGGACTGTATGTATCACTCACTGATGGTGCATCTTTCAACACGGGGCAGAATTTAACAAACCTATAAAAATAAAATTAACCTTCATTAAAATATATTGTATTGATGAGTACTGGGCATAATTTCACTTACAATATTGTACTTACTACACAGAAAATACAATTTGATATATTTAAACGTATTATGAAGGATCTGAAAAGAAGTGAAAAAATATACTAATAGACTGCACAGTATGTTTAATAATCACGGTTGGCAAAAGTTTTAAAAATATGTTATGTGCCTAAAATTTGCGATTGTTGATATGCAATTGCTTTATATTAATAATTTAAAATTGGTATAATACTTGCAGTTTTACCCGTTATCCGCATGATTAAGAATCACCGAAACCATCTCAAATTAAAACACTCAACATTCAGCTGCACACTATTTGATAGTTCCTCGCTGTGCAACACTGAGCTAGCTATTGTAATCACAATCCAACCATGGTGATAAATAAATACAAATAAATAAAATATTTAAGACAATATAATATTAACCTTGTCCACAAAATGAGTGCACAAACAAACGCAATTGATTAAAAAGGCATTCTTTACCTAAGCACGATCATAAAATAAGATAAACTAACTAATAGATATTGCTACATTGGAAAAAAAATCACAATTATTTCAGATTATTTGTAATTCTTAAAAATAAAAGGGTATTAATATTTAAAACTATTCCCAGATATCCATTTTTAACTCAATCTTCAAAGCCAATTTAGAAAATTTTCAAAATTTCTATAATTTTTTGTGAGTAAACTGACCCTCAATTATTTATTTTTATAAAAACAAAGATAGGCTACAATATTATTGATCATGAAAATAGACCCCAATACCAATTTTGAACAAAATCGTTTGAACTATTTAGAAAAATAACAAAATATCATCATCGGTTAGCTAATATAATATTTCTTTTAAGAAAAACAAAAAAATATATAATTTTTACATACGAACATACATACATAGATAATCACGCCGTTCCCTTACGAGGTAGGCAAGGAACTGTGCATGTAGCTGAAACAACAACTCCGAGCTTAGTCCATCCTCACTAACTTTCTCCACACTTCTCTATTCTTGCATACTTCCTACGCTTCAACAACATCCATATACTGAGTCATACATACTATTTTATTCTTAATAATTGGTTATAATGTAAAAAAAAACTTAACAGATACACATTTTGAACCAAATTTCTAGAGCATATTTTTTAATATTAAAAAGAAAAACTACACCTAAACAAATTAGCCCCCCCCCCCACCACCACTCCCATTCATAAAACCGTATATAGTTTTATATGTCACGATAAACATTCCTAAGATATATATTTTAAACAAAATCATTAAAGCAATTTCTAACATATTTCCAATCTTTTAAAAACCCATCATCATTAAAACTACCCATAAAATAGTTTTTTCCCCCAAAAAAACAAGTACATAGTGTTATTTTTTTATACCACACATTATCCAGATACTATACCTTTTAAACAAAACAAAATTGTGAAAACCATTTTTGAAAATTGAATTTTCAAAATTTCCCATTAGTAAACTTTAAACTAGAAAATTGAGTGAGGGCTTACTATAAAGATATTTTCCTAGTAAAAAGCTTAGAATATATTTTAGTGCAATAATCTGCAGCTATCACTGCATCGATCCACTAGTACCATATTGAAATAAATAAACACATTTAAATTATTATATATATTTTTTGTATTGTTAAAACTAGGTAGACATTTCTTGATAAATATATTTTAAATTATGTTTCATTTGGTTTGATTATTTTAATATAACTGTCAAGTACATGGCACCAATTACATGTTAAAAAAAGTTGCCATTTTTTTATTGCTACAGAATTCCCATTTGGTCATTCAATTAATATTGATGCAAATAGGAAGGAAATTGACTAATGCGGACTATGTGCTGTTGCTTAAAACTGGTTGTTTTAAGCCTTGTGGGAAAATATATGTTTCAGGAAGAGGGATAAGACATGTGTTTGAAACAGCATACTCAGTTCTTCGGTTCACTTTATCTTATTTACCAAAACAGTAGGCTGCTTTTATGTTTAAATATTGTAGTTTAATGCCTCATATTCACTAATATTCCAGTTCTAAATTTTTTTAAATAAATCTTTCCTTATTTTCGCAACACTGGAATCCAAACCATCAACGATAGAGATGAGCCTGTAAAAATACAAAAACAAACAAGAACAGATATTTATAGAAAATAACAAAATAAATAAATAATGAACTACATAATTATCATTTTAACAAATTTCAGGCAGCCTAGTGCTGTGACCATTTTAAATCAATACCTTATGTTAAAATAATTAAAATATTAAAACAAGACTTAAGAACCTAAATAATTATTTAGAAAAGTGAGAACTTTTATCCAATTATTTAAACCCACAGTATAAATATGGTTGAGCTTGGTTTGCCATACTTTTGATAGTTTAATGCTGGTGGTGCCACTTGTCCCAAATATTTCCATCCAGGCCTCTCAATAAATGAGTACCAAACAGTTCCTTTTCCGCTATCCAGTGAAAAAAAGTCCGTAGAGGACACTATACGAACCAAATAAAAACGCAAGGGACGATGTCTACCCTTCAGTCCACACAGTCCCGTCAGACTACCCTATTGAGTCCAACTAAGCACACAAACACAGAATAATACCTCCGAATTGAAAGGTTTTGGCCTACTTGACAGTAAACTGCTAGAGGATAAGAAGATGACTGCTTGGGACTCAACGGGATCTAAAGGAAGGGGAATGTAAACATGCTTTATTTGCTTCCAAATAAATTCTTTAGCCAAGACAAACAAATAGTCATAATATTTTTACGGCGGATGGAAGAAAAAGAGCTATATTGACTGGACGACAAATTAGACATATTTGTTTGTACAGCCTGTTAAATAAAATGTAGACCCAGCAACATTGGCACAAAGCTGCAGTTATTCTTGTTTTTAGTCAGAGTTGTAGAAATGCTTAGGATTCGCAGTGGAACGATGGACAGATACCCACATTCAAGTGACATTCCTTCATGTTAGCTGAGTTTTAATTTCTATGAAGCTTGTCATATTAAATATAGAATCTATTGTCTCTGTACTCCACCACACGTCATAACAGCCAGTTTACTCACATTGAGAATCCTTTGAGTGTTGTCCATGATGATGTCTAAATCATTTGATACCGTAGTGCTTACACCGATAAATTTTCACCTTGGCTGTGTAGGCCTATGAAATTTGATGCCAAATGAATTGGATTTGAGAAAAATCTCGATCCTTTGTTTTATTATGTCATTCAAGTTCATTTATTCTTCATTGTTTGGGGGAGAAGAAGAAAGTTTGAATGCGATTGCTTCACCAAGCTGTGGAAGGTATCACGCACTTTTGACATCTTGGGTGTATCACCTTCCAACATTTGTATGACAGCAGAAATTGGTTTAAGAATATCAGGTGATTCTTGCACCTTCGCTCAAAATTCATCACTCTCAAATGTCTTATATCTTAAGTGAGAGAATTCCCAGCGTTGCTCTTCTTTATTTGCTCAATCAAGACTCTATTTAGATTTCAGTATACTATCTCAAATACAATAGTATAACCCACCTTGTTTTAGATATAGACATCAGTTCCCATGATTTTCCCTCTGAATCTGACGGTTAGCGAAAAACTTAATAATTGTCTTGCAGTATTCAATGACATTATTCATTTAATTGTTGTTGATATCTTGTTCAAGTAGATTGAGGATATGGGTGAGACAGCCGAAAGTCACCAATTGAGAGGAATTTTTTCTTAAAATTTGCCAAGCCAGCTTTATGTTATTCGGATTGTCGGCTACCACTGTTTGTACAATTCATTTACTATGAGAAATAGCACGCTTACCTTTAAGGGCTACATTATGGGGCAGCTTATAAGATGAGTCCATAGAGTTATTGGTTAAGGTAAGACTGATAGTTTTCAGGGTAAGCGGAGTGTACCTCAGAAGTGTCATATTTTTCAGTTACAGTATATAGAATCTCAGCAATAGATTAATATAGCTTTTAGGAAAACTGTTTGCGCTATGGCAAATACCATATTGATGAAGATATTTCCGCTTGTATCTGTTCAGCTATCTGACACTAGAGTGGGAAACTCAGCAGCAGACACTTTTTGGGCCACTTTTTTTTTTCACCTATCATATTCTTTGCGCAAATTCGGAGTAAAGAAATGTAAACACGACGGCAGTTTATGCGATAGGTGGTTTAGTTTAGAGTTCTATAACAATATGGGTCAATTTTTAAAGAAAGGGGTGCAACATTTGTATAATAATTATACGTGCCAGTGAGTAATTAAGTTGTATACTTCCTTTTCTTCAGAATCAATTCTGTCCATTAAAGTTGATGACGTTGGTTGTCTGGACTAGATCCTGGAACTTCCGAAGGAACTTGGATTACTTAGGTAATCTGAAATATTTAAGGCAACCACATCACAAATTTCTTCATGTGGAAAATATCAGCATCATTTTACACACATTATGTTCTTGTTATTTTGCAAATAGAGGCAGGTAAATATTTTTTAATTTTCTGGAATACATATCAGGTTTTCTTGGGGCATTTCACCTCTTCGTAAGTTGTTTTTTCACACTAGTGACATTGTTCGAATATTTCTGCCCTCTGCTCGCATTAAACATACTTGTTTCTTCTAGAATTTATTTTAAATGTCTCTAAACTCCTGTCTTTATGTTGTTTGGAATTTTCAAATCTACAGAAGAAGAAAAATACTAAAACAATAAGGCTATACATTTTACAATGAATTTATTGTCCACAGAAATAAAAGTGCAATTACAAAAACGCAGGCATTTAAATTACTTTGCGTAAAGTCAATCCCACATAATCGAAAACCCGAGCTACAGTGATATTACATGAAAAAGACTCCTGGAGGGAGATCGATACATTAGTGTTAGAGTAGAACTGTTATTGGCTTATTGCTTTATTGTAACTATTTTGATATCGTTTCTGATATTATCGCCTTTGATATTAAAGTAAAGTTTAACTTTTACAGTTTGTGATATCTTGATTGCATTAGTTCAGGTTAAATTGTTGACAATTAATTCCAAAAATAAATGGAACGGTGTATCACACAGACCTTCTCGCTCCTTTGAACGAATATAGAAATATTTACTCATAGCTCGTAAGATATGTGAAAAGAAATAATATGTTTTGTTGCAGAAACACTCCACCAAAGAGTATAAATTGAATATACACTTTTATGGAAATATATTGAGAAAAGATATCATCTCTGTTCCTCAAAGATCATAACAATCAATTTCTCTGACCCCAATTTAAAAAATACATTTGTCAATATATCAGAAGCTATTGGTTTTGTGACTTTATAATTCGTATATTAAAAAATTATTTGATAGTAGTACACTACAATCTTTAAATGATAAGTTATTTCATATCTCTAATAGTTGAGGAGAATATGATTATATTTAGAAATTTCCGCACCACGTCATACTCCCTGTTCAGGTTATACGCCTATATACCTAATTTAATGGGCTAGGTATTAGGAAGGCTTAATTCAGAGGAAGTGCAACCACATTTGCTTGGAGGGAGAGTGGGAAAACCACTTAGGAAAACAACCCTCAGTACACTTGATCTCCTCGTCTTCGACAGTTAAGTTCAACACGAGAATAGCGCGTAAGACTACGCGGTCACCAAAGCGGGTATAACCTCAGAGTCAATTTAATGGAAAATAGAGAATTGCCATTTGCTTTGTAATGTGAAACAGTTTATAATCACAAAATTAAGTCAAGATCACCCACTTTGGTGGCCGCATGGTCTAGGGCGTCCCGCTCAAAATAGACTGGAATGCCTATGCCGGGTGTATTGGGGTTTGAGTCTCGGTCGGGTGTACTGAGCGTGGTTTCGCCTAAATGGTTTTCCATCCCCTCTATGTAAATGCGGGTACACTTCCTTTAAGCCCGATATTCCCGATCACTAACACAGTAGTTTAGTTAGTACAAAGCCCTAATGGGTGGTAATACGTGGTGACTAAATAGATATTCTAAAAACCCCTCTTAGGAACCTAATGCAAACCTTTTATACCAAGCTACATCCCGATCAGTAAAATGATACCTGCTTTGGTGGCAGCATGGTCTAGTACTTCACTCTCGTGTTATACTAGACTGACAATGATAATGAGATCGGGGTTCGAATACCTGCTAGATGTACTGAGATTTTTTCTTCAAAAGTGTTCTACTCTTCCTCCACGCAAAAGTGTGTTCACTTTCTCTGAAATTCAACCTTCCTCATCCCTAAATTAGTAGAGTAATTAATACATATGAGTATAAACTGAACACGCTGTAAACCCTGTGCTATAACAAAATAGTTCCAGCTATAGTCCCAGTAACAGCCAAACAACATTAAAAATATATATATATGGTTCATGGGGTCATGAAACTTTGACATCAAATCCGACTATGCCGAGGGGTGCGAGAAAGTAAAAACTAAAAACATATTCATATGAATTATAATAATTTGTTGGAGAAGAGCAAGGTAAAGTTTATAGGAAACATAACAATATTTACATGGAGGGTGAATGGTAAAAAACCCTCTCAATGTAGCCTACTAAATCGAGATTCAAACTTCGACACCCCCATCACCGACAAACCCAACTATATGAGTCTGGTATTCAATCCACGAGCCTTCCACACCGGGAATTTTCGTGTAACTAAATGTAGATAGCCTGAATGGGTAGTAAGACACGGTTAAAATAAAACGTATTGATACTATTTTTTATCAGAAGTGTGTGTACAACCGGTTTGCTGAGGAGGTCTATAGTAAGGACACTCTCAAAATGTAACAACTAGTCTAGTGTTATTGCCCCGAATAGGGGTTACTTTTTGTTTTTATACAAACAGTCAATCACAACACACACAGGAAATACCCAATGATGAAAGGAAACAATGAAAAGGGGAAAAAAGGAAATGAATTGAGAGAGAGATTAAATGGCAAAGAGAAACAGTTCACGCGGATAAACAAAATGGTAGATTGACGGATAAACAGCTATTCAGAGGTTTTATTTTAACTTATGAGGATCTAGGACTTAAATATTATTTTAGCATTACTTTTTTAATGCAAGATGAATACTCTTAGTAGCTAATAATTATAACATTATTTTATACGTTTACTTATTGAGTAAAATATCTCGGGTTCGATTAATGGTATAAACGAAAAATTGATCTTTGGTGAAACTAGACTACTCTCTTGATGAATGAACGGCTGTGGGACTAGGTTATGTGACTGCTCTACAATAATTAAATTATATTGTGAGCTATGTTGATATAATTAGCTAACCCAGACATGGCTAGGAAAAATTCTAAATATTAAAAACCTCTAGAAGCTATCTGAAGTGATTTTTATGGCAATATAGGCCCTAACTGCCAAAGGCTAGGAAAAATTCTAAATACTAAACACCTCTAGAAGCTATCTGAAGTGATTTTTTATGGCAATATAGGCCCCTAACTGCCAAAGGCTTGGCAAAATTCTAAATATTAAACACCTGTAGAAAATATCAGAAATGTATTTTTATGATTACATAACACCATAACTGCTGAAGGATAGGACACATTCTAAATATTAAACACTCTTGGAGCTATCTGAAGTGTATTTTTATGGTTAAATAACACCTTAACTGCCGAAGGCTAGAAATTTTTTTAAATAATAAACAACTCTAGAAGCTATCTTAAGTGTTATTTTATGGTAACACAGCCCCTGATTAGTACTTGTACCTTAATTTTGATATTATTTGAACCATAAATAAGGCCATAAAAGTTTTGTTCATAAAATTTTGGGGGAGTTTGAACCCCCAACCCTGCTCCCCCTGACAATGGCCTTGAGCCTAGGACAATTACAAACAAAGTGAATTTCACATGTAAACGTATTCGACCTTCATGGGATTCAAAATAGTGCACTTACCCAGTAGGTAATGAATGATCTAAGAACGGATTGGCATACAGACATATTTTGGATATATTTTTAACTTTAATGAACAAAAAATCAAAAATACTTATTTTTTAAAAATTTCTGTTAAAAAGTTTTAATTTTATTATTTGATATTTTAAATTGTACTCGTATGGGTTTTAATAAGTTTTCTTATAAGTGTAGGTTAGTTGGCGCGGCCCTCTATAGCACTAACAAGTTATGTGAAACATATTTATTGACTCTTTCATGATCCAAACATAAATACTCATGACCAAAAAATGTATAAAAAAATAAAATTATTTATTGACATTTTTATTCAAAGTTTCATAAATTCTGATTTATAAGATTTTCTCCTTATTGAAGTATGTTATCCTGGAGATTAGTTGTAAATTCATACTAATTTTGAGAAAAGTATAAAACAAAATTATTACTACCTGCACAATTTACTTGGCTCACAACAATTATTCTTGACCTGAAACTTAATCGTATGACTTTAAAATACTTACATGACCAAAATCTCATTTTATGACTTTCATGACTTTAATCACTGATAGACAATCTCACCGTGTCTAATTATTATTTTAATCTTTTTCTATTCTTCAATCCAATTATTATGTTCATAATGGCCACTTAATTGGGTAATATGAATGTTCTTCCTAGTACAAAGCAATAAAGGCGGAGTATATAAATATTTTCTACTATCACACGATTCACTTTAAAAGACAGTTCCAGTACTGTAAAAAAAAATCACCCACTCAGCCCTAAAAAAATCATAGAATTCCTACGTAACCGGCCTACCCAGTAAATCCACAAGCTCTCTAATATTTATTGTGAAATTAACATCCTCGGGCTGCTTATATCCGGAACTCATTACGTGATCGTTTGATCGGCTTACTTGTGGTCAGAGTGAGAGAGAAAGAGAGCTTTTGATCCGTTATTTTAGAGTACATTCACCGTGTGTGTGAATTAGATACGAACTTTTGTGGGTTTTTTTTTTTTGCTGGGGCGTAATCAGGACTGGGACAACATCAACAAAAATATCAATTTAAAAAAAAGCTCTTAGTTAGTTACAGATACATGAACGCTATTACGGAAAAAAAAACTATTTTAAAACGACATATTAGAGTTCTGTAACGGTGTATAAAGTGTTTAAGATCATCATATCACTAAAGTTGGATTAGTTTATTGGTTTCGAGTGATAAAAGCTCCCTAACCAACTAAGTAACTTTTTGGAAAAACTTGAAAAAAAAATTCTTTCGCATAAAAATTACAAGTGAATTAATTTTTAAGTAAAAAAATAAGTTTAAAATAAGAGTTATCAAGGTTTGCCTATTTATGTTTTAATATAATTATATCAGAATTATTTCCAGCCATAGGTGGAGGGTTGGAGTGTAAAACACCCCACTTGCCCCTTCCCTAAGTCTACCAATGTCGCCTGGGTTGAAATTATTCTATAGCGAACTCTCAGCTCAACTGCTTTCGCACCACGTAAAGACTAAAATACCTGTATTATGCAGGATATAAACCCGATGATTGGTCAGCAATTATTGTTAAATGTTCTTAATCACGGGATTGATAAGAGTTCAGTCAAATTCATGTTGGAGGCAGCAGTTTTGTCAACATAAAAAATAAAGGTAGTTCTTTGAAACCAAAATATTTAAAGAATTAATCTGTAAATCCAAGTGTTTTTAATTTACTTTGTGATAGTTTTAAATTATTATTGTTATTACCATTATTTTAAAATGTATTATTATATGTTAACTATGAGCTAAATATAAACTTCACGTTGTTTCTACCAATACCAAAACGTAAACAATAAATATTAATACATACCACCATTTGGCTTGATGACCCGCATTGGTGGGCACGTGGTCTAAAATATCGAGCTCATTTATCTTGTTTTGATGGTCATGAGGTTAGGGTTCAAATCCCAGTCGATTGTAGTGAGGGCGTGTTTTTAACTTTACCTTCACGCAATTGTGGGTATATTTTATCCAAATTATACCTGACTCATCCCTAGGTCAATAGCGAAACTAACGTACATGCGTACAAACCCAAATTGGCAGTGAAACGCCCGTGAAAAATATTGGTTTATGAAAAATAAAACGGCACCTCTGGCGTACGAAGGTGTTTTTTTTACAATATTTATCACTCTTACATCACCCAAATGTTTGTACACTTCCTCTAAATTATACCTTTATCACTCTATCCCATTGTAAGAAGCCAGGATGGGTAGAAAAACGTAGTATTAAAAAGAAATATTTATTTGAATGATGTCTGACTCTTTAATATTTTTGCTAAAAATAAGAGTTGGTTATTGGTTTAGCACATAAACACGAGATAAATCAGGAAATTGAGGGACACGGAGGGAAGTTTTTGCCACCAGGTGCAGATATATCCAATTATAGAACACGAATGAAAAAGACAGGAGGGGGAGGAAAATAAAGGTGAGAAGAAATATACAAGGCTTTCAACGAAACAACTTCTCTTTTGGTAGCTATACATCGTATAAATTCCAGCCCTGATGCATATCAAAGTGTTAATTAAAAACAAGTAGTTGTTAATTCCTACTTGTGAAAGAAATTCCCGCAGAATGTGGCGAAATCTCTCCGCAAGTTTCCATTCGCGCATCTAGGCAAGCATGAGTAAACCAGATTAGTTAAGAAACGAACGCTCTGGGAAGTGTATGGGGGAAAAAAAAAGTTAACTTGTTTAACACTACTACTAGATGTTCTGTTGAAATTATTGAATCGATAGAGAAATACGTGGATTACGTTATTTGTATGGTTGTAAAACTGTTATTTTAGTAGTAGGGCCTTGATACTGCTGCTTCTAGTTTGAGCAGCACCAGTGGATACGAAGAAGAAGGCACCAGTCTCGTCTTGTATGTTCATCTATGACGAGAAGGTCAGGTTTCAAATCCCGGGACGACGTACTGAGGTGGTTTAGTGTGAATTGATTTCTCACTCTCCGTTCGCTCAGATCCTGATACATTTATTATAAAATTCTACCTTCCTCAAACCTAACTCAATAGTGTGATTAAATGCATATAGCCCTAATAGTTAGTCACGCGAGGTGTAAAAAGTTCCTCCCATAAAAACTGGATAGTGAAGGTTATCTTAAGGAGATACGCTAGAAATCACCTGGATCAAGAATTAGAAACGACACTGAAAATAAAATGTCCCTTAAATGTATTTAATCGGGAGTCGAACACCTGAGCTACCAGGACAAAGCTACACACGTTGCGTACATTAAATTCTGGTTATAGAGCTGTAAATATATTACTATCATTAACATTCAATGTAAGATTATATATATAATGCTACTGTGAATGTGTTAAATATGGTGAGTTTGTAAAGTCACCGGTGATTTTACAAAGCTAATGGTTTAGATGGGAAATGAAAAAAATGTATTTGACCATTTCACAAACTCACCGTGACTTTTACAAAATTACCATCCGCCTCTGGTGAATATTAATAAGTCACGTCAAGATTAGTTAGGTTATTTAGTTTGGATTTATGTTCCGTATTTTCATCAACATACATAGGTATTTTATAAAATCACCGTTAAATTAGATACTACATTTCATGTTTCATACTTTCACCAAACTGCATTGGTAAAGTTATAAAATCACTGGGAAATTTAGATAAATTCTATTATTTGTTAAATAAACTATTGCTTTCAGTGATTTTAATATTCACCGGTTATTTTACAAAATAACGAATTCAATACATTCATAGTAACATATATGTTACCGTTAAAGTAGTAAATGAGTCACTATATATAGTTACCAGTTATTTTCCAAAGTATACGATTTTAGTGGTTGATGTAATTAAATACATGCAATTTATTATTTTAACAGGTTATTTTACATAACAACAAAACCTGTTTGGCTGAAGTTATAAATTATAATATTCTGAAGGCTAGGTTTGGTTAGGTTAGACTAAACGAACAGGTTCCATATCAAGATAATACCACACACCCACACTCAATAAAAGATGAACCTCAATTGATACTCACAACAGATGCCACGTATGACTCGGAAAGGGACTCAGACAGGTTAAAACTTGGTTAATGTGAGATTTATTTATCAATGTAACCAGAGGGTACCAGTTATTATACATAATAACATGTTAATGTGAATAATTTGACTAAAACATGAAAAATGTATCACATTCTTCAGAACTGTTTGTTATTATACATAGCATCCGGTGATTATGTATATTAACCTGATTTATCGAATTAACAGTAACATAACATATATTTACAAACAATTCAATATTTTAATGGCATGTACCATCGGATTTTGTTTTGCATTGCATTGCATCTTACCTATCTGCTTGGATTATATGTTACGCCGATTAAAAAAAAAGCCCAAATTATTTAAGCTTTTTTCCTATTTATTGTTATTATTTTTAAGTTTCGTATTACAGAACAATATGTTTTGAAATTGCGTGGTATTTCAATGGAGCAGCGATATTACAAAATTAATTTGCTTTCTCTGCCTTTTAAAGTAAAATCCAAACTTTCACATAGTTTTCAGTTAGTGTAAATAAGACAACCGTAGTCACTGGAGTATTCAGCTCCATATATCTCTTGTTGATGGTATTCTACTTGTTCCTCCTGGGAGGAAAATGCAAGTGTTGATAGTGCAATGTCCGGTCCTTAATTTGTTCCTCTTTGTCGAGAGAAGGTCAGGAAATACGAGGAGTAGAGAACGCTCAACTTTAGTGACAGCCTTGAAGTTGAGTGGCTACTTTATATCCACGACAGTCAAGTGGGACCTGGCCTCACTTGTCCATCCCCCTCCCTGTGACGTCAAACATTTACGTGCCCTTAGTATCAAAACAAACATAAGCTCCATCTTAACTAAAGGAAAGGCAGGTGGAAAGATTTTTGGATTAATTTGGGTATTAACATTGCTCGAATTGGGAAATTTAACAACCGGAACGGTAACTAACAACCAATAATTTCTTAATCTATTTTACAGCATTGCTATTGGGGATTTCACTATCAGATCAGATTTTCTTACAAATTCTGCGTTGTTGTCACATATTTCTTTGCTTTGGTTAGTAGACGTAGACGAAAATATATTGCTACTATCAAACTTTTGAATTTTGTTGCTAACTTCAGATTTATTTTTTAGCTCATTTCTTCTTATTCATATTTCTTTTTGTCTGACTGTCTGTGTTTTATAATAAAAATTTGAGGACATATATCATAAAATTTAAGTATGTTATTAGAAGAAACGGAACAAAGTAAATAGCCACGTGTATATATAATAATAATTTATTTATTTTGTAATAAGACTAGTAACAATGGTATGGGATCATTTTTTCTGTAAACCAATTAGTCAGTTCATTTTACTAATAAGAACATGACAGTTTTTACATGAGAAATATAGATCTATAGCATTTCCAAATACACAGAGTAGTTTGTGTTTAAGAAAAGCTACTGATGAAACAAAATTAAAATATGTGATAATGAATTATAAAGAGGCAAAGAGTTATTTACAATTTAATAATCAATATTTAACTATAGGAAGCCGAATTAAATTAATTTAATTCCCTACAATATTGAAGTTAAAGCTTGCCAACCTTGCATGAAACGGGTAACAAAACTTTCAATGCAAGCTACGGTTTTCTACACACTTTCATTTTCATCAAACTTCTCAGTCAATTTTGCGAAAAACATACTTTTACGCTTATTATTATCAACTGCACGCTGCATATATCTTCATTTTAGTGACACTTATTTTCTTAAAAGTATTTAGTAAAAAACCTATTCTTTTGCGAATTTCATACAATAAAAGTTCCAAATGTGTAAAAAATGTCTGCATATTTAGCATATTTTGAGTATTTTACATATTTTATTAATATTACCGCATTTCATTTTTTATTTACAATAAATAATAGCACACATTTAATATTCGTAGTATTTATTTTATTTTGTTGCTTTTTTTATACTTTAGAATTGTTGTTTCCCATCTCTTTCTTTCTTGTAAAAAATAAGAAACTTGAAACATTCAAACAGGTGAAGGATACCTATCATTTGAGGGGAAAATACTAGACTGAAATTAATTGAATTACAATGAGATAATTAATATGCAAGCTAAAACATTCCCCAATCACCTTTTGTGAAGTAAAAAGGAGTTTCATCCTTCAAAATGTTGCTACAGAGGAGGCAAAATATGGTATCAGAAAATTTGAAAAATTCTTTGTTTTACGTTGCTATGAAAAATTATGATAGTATTAAGAATTATTATTTTTTAATCCACATGAAAAATTTTGTTTCAGTGTAAGATGATTTGTAACCAACATTTCTTTAAATTGATAGGAACCACCACATATTCTAGTCTTTAAAGTAAAGTCCTTTCTATTACGTGCACATTTTAATCAATTTAAGTATTATTTCGGACCATACCAGGACAGTGCTTTTATAAAAACCAATATTAGCAGTATCACTTGCGTGGTGGAATTTCGTATACATTTGCATATTTAAGACATCATATAGGTCTATATTGGGACTTTAATATTTTCATGTAAATTCTGACTCTACCGAACAGTTTTTATTAAATACGCTTAGCATTTCTAAAGATTTAATAGCCAACAATCGCACACCATTTGTCATACTGTTGCTAAATTGAGTAGATAAATGCAATTTTACGCGACACATAATTTATAAAACGAAATATGTACCTACGAAAAGTGCCTTTAATTTTTTATTTTTTTATTTTTCTTGGTTTACTTGTGGTACAGAGCTCAAAACTTCAAATAGGTACGGTATTTACACTATTAAAGGCAATGTTAATCGGCATGTGTAATTATTCTACCTACAAACAGAAACAGCAGATGCCCTTTCCAAAAATAATCGCCACAATAGAAGCTATAAAAAGGGAGGTGAAAGATTAACGTCTGTAAAATAGATATTTTGTTGAAGTCATTGTCTTGTTATAGGAATCGTCGTCTTTGATGTGGAAAATCTTGGAAAACCTAGTGTATTACAAAAGATAATACATTATACGGAAAGGTAATATGATCTGGGTTCGTTCAGACTAGAATAGAGATCCTTTTGGAAAACGATAGGAAGTACGAAGAAGTAGTGTTCTAATGTGCATGCGGAACGCTTTAGATCTGTGTTGTACTAACCGGAACGCTTGTAATATATTTTCGTATCAACCGGAACGGCGTTCTGGTGCGTTCCGGCCCAATTCAAGCACTGGGTATTAATATAAATGAACACTTTCCGGAAAATTTTGAATAAGAAAATTTTCTACAGTAGGGGCTTGTGGTGGAGGGGTTAAATTGTAGAGGTGTTATACTTCCTAAAATATAGTGTGTTCAGAGAAGAGTTGAGCATGGGGAAGAGGGTTGGGAGGGGGAGCGGCCACATAAGCACGTTTGATGATGTTTATGATGTTAACGCCCTTAGGTGAAATTCTTAAGTATAAACGTTGACATTTAGGATATCTAGATTTCGATTACATTAGTTCCATTTAATCAGTTGAAATTATTTTACAGAAACAATAATTGAAAATCTTCCATTTTGGAAAATTTTCCGGAAAAAAATATAGGTAAAATTTTCCAAAACGGAAAATTTTTCCTTCTCATATCTCTAGGTATTAATACACGGAGCAAACAACTAATAAAATACTAGCAGAAAAATCACAACTTATTCACCAGTTAAGCCTCAAGTACATGATATTACGTTGATGATGAGTCATTGAATGATGACTCAAAGATAGTGTAACAATATTCGTACAAGCTAACGATATGTCATTATATTACCAATTATTAGAATCCCTGTTGACTGCCTCCCAGCATCAATGAGCAGCGAAACATAAATTAGGAAAATGGAACAATAAATTGCATTGATAAATTTGTTGAAGAGTATGGGAAATACTAATCCATATGGAGTGTTGAATGTTCAGAATACATGAGAGGAATCATAGGTAAGATGGTACAATAGTGATAGTGCGTGTTGATATAACGTTGAAATAGGATGTTGATGGCATTTTGGTAGAGGGTGTTGATGCTCGTATGAACAAATAATGAGAAGAGAAAAGGAAATAATACCAAATAGAGTGATGGAGTTGAAGTTTGGATGGAAAAGATCGCAAGAGAGACCAAGAAAGAGATGGAAGGAGAGGCTAACATCAAGTGTGCAAGTGAGAGGAAAAGATTGTACGAGAGCTAGGGAGAAAAATGTTTTACTAAACTGAGCCGGCCACAGGCTGGAAACAGTTCATAATGATGGTGAGTAGGAGCAATTGATGTGGAAGTATTTGATATATTAGCAACCAGAAAGAAGCTATAAATAATATTAATAATAATAATAGCCTATTAAAATATGTGCTCTAAAATAATGAAGGTCATTACATTTGAACGAATATAAACCATCGGCATACAAATTAAATATATAAATTAATTTTAAAATAAAACATATATGTGTTCATTTCCTCAAGGTAGAATGGTTTCTTGCCATGGAATAGCCTCATTTCCAATAAAGTACTCTTCATATCTCTCCTCGGTATCCAGTCATGAAGCGAACCATTATTTCAAGAACTACATAACTTCTCTTTCGATGCAATTTTGAATAAGAATGTGTTTGCCATTAATCATCAACCCACCTCTCTGGTGTATCACCACTGATGATGCGTCACTACCGTGAACACGATGATTTAGTCCAATGAGAGATGAGATGAGTATAGCTAGGGAATTTGACTGGAGAGAGAGAATTTACAATAATATTTAACACCGCGTCTTACTACCCATTCGGGTTATACGCTGAGAATTTACAACTATATCATGGAAAATAAGACAGTGAACACGGCCAGGTAAGTCTCACCCTACTAATATGTAAAAATTAGTTGCCCTGGTACTCTTTTACGCTAAAACCCCTATACCGATTGTAATGAAATTTCGCGTGGATATCGGGCTGACGTCCAGTTAACATATAGCTTGGTTAAAATTTATTTCTATCATTTTGTTTCAAGATGGTGCCTACATTTTTGCTTTTTCTCAGCTTCTGGTAATAAGATTTTCACTAGAGCAGCTTGGAAAGTTTCCTAGATATAGATTAGACATGGCGGTTATAGAACACTACTTTTTAGCCCGTCCAGAGCTATAGCTTCTAAACTACGGGAATCCCGACAGTGGGAAACCGGGTCTTAGCCAGTAGTAATAATATTGATATATTTGTTGTTATTGTAATTAAAAGTTGTTGATCTGAAGGTTATTTGTCCATTTTCTTTAAAAAAAATGAATATATACATGATTAACATATGTTTTAAAAGTTTATTATTATTATTATTATTATTATTATTATTATTATTATTATTATTATTATTATTATTATATATGTTCTGTCTTAAGACAAGGACCATTCCTTTTGTCTTATGCCTCCTACTTCAGCTCCCAGGATACAGCTTACTAAACACAGCCTGTGCGAATGGTGGGTAATTAGCTAATTAATAATACAAAACTTCATTCAGCTGTTTATATTCACCTCCTTGTAGAGTCTCTCCCCCTTTCCCCACACTCCATCCAATTAGACTTAATAACATGATCATGTTTACTTTATTTTTTAATAATTATTATAATGTATATATTAAGGATGAAGACGGTTGAATTAAGATGAAGTATACTCACATTTGCGTGAAGGGAAAATGAAATAATATCCAAGAAAAAAAAAACACCCTCAGTCTACCCGATCGGGATTTGAACCATTATCTTTCCCGCCATCGGCAGTCAAGTCTATTACGAGCAGCAACGCCTTAGATCATTGGACTACCAAAGCGGGTCTAATGCACGTCTTATCGTTTAATTAATTCAATTCAAAGAATCAAGGTGAGGAGAGTGAAAATATATGGGATGCACAATATATCAGCATTTACCTGAAGAGATTGTGGAAAATTCACTGTGAAACAATGTGAAAAATCCCAGCTTTGTGCACCCGGTCAGGATTTGAGCCGAATACTGACACGAGCTATAATTGAGTATGTCAGTCGATCTTACCGAGTTTAGAAACCATATCTCAATTGATAGTGTGTCAGATAAGTGAGTTTAGGCCACCGGATTCGAATCTCAGTTCGGTCAACAAACTAATCGATGGTAAACTTGGGGTTCCTCTTTCACAATGACGAATGGAGGGGGAGGGAATAGTTATTTTGTCTGTTTTGAGTTCACATGACTTGTTTGTTAGTAATATGGTGATTTAATAAATTATTTTGGAGACTAAACATTTAATAATATAATAATAGGGGTGTGAAAAGATAACTTTTTGAATTCTAAATGTGAAATGCGAGCGAAATCGAAGTGAAGCCTGAAGTACGCGAGGTTAGCTCCAAAATAAATTATTGTTTAGTGTCAATTTCACCTAAAACTGTTTTTCGTTCTTAAGTTATTCATTGACTAGCAACATGGTTTCATACATATTCCTTAACCAGGCCTATGGGACACCAGAAGGTGGAGGCTGTTTCTAAGTCCACTTGGGTAAAACTTTGCAGATGCTTTCACGTAGCGGGGTTGGGCAATGGTATGAACATTGCAGTGGCTTAACGGCTAAATTAAGTTCAGTGGTGGTTAGGTTCTGTACTAAGGACCCAGTGACTTGGGGTATATTACGTCCTCCTGCCCAGGTTCACGTGGCTGGTGTCGGGAAGTAGCAGTATCAGGATTGACTTGAAGAACAGAGCTAATTGTACTCAAGATTGTTCAAGATTGGACGGATATGGGCGTGACCACATGGAGTGGTAGTTGGACTATGGTACTGCGATGTGTATATGAAAAGAAAATACTGCCACTCTATCTTTTCCATGAAAGCCCCTTTTGTCAAGAGAACAAAACCAATTATGGCTCTTCTTGGGGTGAAAAAATTTGGAGGTAAACTAGTCCCCCTTTCAAATCTACAGACTGAGACTACTTCAGGGGTAGCGACCAACAAAGAACAGTTATCAAATAAAACTTGCCCTTACAGCATAGGAAAATCGAATGTAAGGCCGATGAGAACGGCTGGGAAAAATGAAAATTTAAAAATGGAAATGGAAAGATTTGGAGTGAAAATTGCGGGTTTAAGTAAAGTCTGGTGGAAAGATCAAGGTGAAATTGTGTCTGTAGATTATTCAATGTTCTATTCATGTGAAAGGAGTACAGACAAAAGAGTGGCAATAGTGATGAATAATTAAGTGATGAAAAGTGTAACTAAAGTGATGTGTCATAAACGCTAAGCCAGTGGATATTTTGATAGAACACGTGTACACGCCAACAACTTCCCACAATGATGTCGAGGTAGAAGAATGATATGATGAAATTGAAGTAATTATTCAAAATGAAGGAAGAGGGAAAGTGAATACTATCATCATGGGCTATTGGAAGATTGTAGTAGGAGAAGGACAGGAGCAGAAGGTCATAGAGCCACATGGACTGGGGAAGAGAAACAACAGAGGAGGCCCGATGCTCAGAGAATTATGCCAGTGGAATTACCTGGTGCTGACGAATACCTGTTTCAAGAAATGGCGGACAAAACTATAAACATGAAAGAGCCCAGGAGATATCAGCAGGAACCAATTAAACTACAGCCTTGTTAAATAGCGATTCAGGAATGTAGAGAAAGATTTGTGAATACATTGCCAGGTGCCAAAATAGATTCGGACCACAACCTGCCGGTAGCGTACATTGAAACAAGATTGAAGAGGATCAGGAAGACAAGCAAGAGAAAACCGAGGTAATTCTTACAAAAATTATGAAACAAGAGTGACATTGTGAGAAATTCAATAGAACAAGAGTTAATTGAGGTAACAAAACACCATGTAAGTGTGGAAGGGAAGTAGAATAGGGTTAGGCATATTTTTTGAATGTGCTTAATGACAATTTTGGAAAAGTGAAGAGGACTGCACTAAATCCCTGAGTAACAACAGAAATGCTTCAGAAAATGGAAGAAATAAATAAATGTAGAACCGTCAACACAGAAGAATATATAAGGTTAAACAACAAGATAAGGAGAGAAACAGACAAAGTGAGGAAAGACTATATAGAGAAGACATGCGATGATATTATCAAACTGCAAATAAAAGGAAGGTATGAACTCGTGTACCAGAAAGTAGATGACCTAGGATGGAATGGGAAAAAAGGTGTTTGATCAATTGGAATAGAAATCCTCAAAGTTCAAATGGTGGCGGATCATAAAGAGGTTCTTATGATTTGGCAAACATATATATAGAAAAACTGCAAGACAAGGAAGGTCGACCAGGGAACCTAGAGATTGAAGCAGAAGACGAAATAGAGGAACATGGAAAATGACCCGGAATTTTAAAGAGTGAAGGGGAGAGAGAGTCATAATAGGACATGTGAAGAACAAAAGCTGCTTGAGATGACGATATGCCGGCTGACATTCTGAAGATACTGGGAAACAATGGCTTAATGACTCTGACAAACTTATAAAGAGGATCTATGAAACAATAAAATGTCACAAGGACTTTCAATAAATAGCCATGGTGTCTTTTAAGAGGAAGAAACAAGCCAAGAAATGCAGTGACCACAAGACTATCAGCCTCATCTCTCATATAGGGAAGATCATGGTACGAATTTTCAATGGGTGACTGGAACAAAAAAGAGAAATTGTGATGGAAGAAGACCAATTTGGATTCAGAAAAGGAACCAGAGATGCCTTCGGGATGCTGAGAATAATTTCAGAGGGAGTGCTGGAATTCAAGAAAGAGGTTTACATGGGTTTCATTGACTGGCAAAAGGCGTTTGTTAGAGGGAAGTGGGAGAAACTGATGGAAATACTCAAGAAGATCGGCATCAACTGGAGGGACAGAAGGCTGATTGCAAAACTGTACCTAGGACAACGAGTAAAGGTGAGGCTGAATGATGGAGAAACCAACAAATAGCGTAGAGATAGGAATAAGAGTGAGGCAGGGATGCTGTTTGTCACCCAGTCTATTCAACTTGTATGGAGAATAGCTGGTTAGAGAAGCATTGTAGGACGTGGCAATTTCATAATAAGAGGACACGTTATCAACGTAATAAAATATGCAGATGATCTAGCATTACTGGCCAAAAATAAATAATAGTTACATGAAATCATGGACTGGTTGGTGGAGATAGGGAGAAGATATTTAATGGAGATCAACATTGAGAAGTCAAAAGTGATGGTGATTTTAAAAAATGAAGAGCCGATGGAAATCGAAATTGGAGGCAAGCGACTGGAAAATATAGAGCAGTTCAAGTACTTGGGAAGTCTGCTGATAAAGGATGCCTACTGCACCAAAGAAAGTAGGTCAAGGATCGCCATGGTCAAGGAAGCTTTCAACAAGAGGAGGGTATGCATACTGCTGACCATCAAGTTGAATTTGGAACTAAGGAAGAAACTGATGAATTGCTATATTTAGAGCCTCGCACTGTATGGAGCAGAAACTTGGACTCTTAGGAAAATGGAGAAGACATACTTGTAAAGCTTTGGTGTTGTTGGAGAAGACAAGAGAAGATCAGGTGGACAGACAGATTGACAAATGAAAAAGTCCTAAGAAGAGTGGGTGAGAAGATAATCATTTTTGCTGTGATTCTTCGTTACAAAGCCAACTGGATCGAACACATCCTTCGGAAAAACTGTCTTCTGCACAACGTCATAGAAGAAACGTTTAAGGAAAAGAGGAGCTTAGAAATAAGATGGATTCAAATTTCAGATGACTTAAAGGAAAGAAGAAAATCCTGGAAGCTCAAGGAGGAGGCAGAGGGCATGGCGCTTTGCAGGTATAACTACACTGATATAACTTTTAAGGAATGGACTTGTTGTTTTACAGAACACCTAATGATGATGATAATAATAATAATAATAATATTAATAATAAATTATTCATTACATGCATCTAGGTAAAGTGAAATATACAGAGAGAGAAACAAGGCACAGTATATTATTTTATGATAATATATCTAAACTATTTATCATATACAGGATGTCCCAAAAGTCACGCATCAATGGGGAATTCGCTTGCAGTGATTTCTTTATCTTTTTTTTTACCACAGCTGGACCATGTTGACCATTGACGAACATGTGGAAGTCATTCTCATCTGTGGACGTGAAGGGTACACCCACAGATTTGTCACGAAGGAATTTAATCGGTAGTACCCGGAGCCAAACCCAATTGTGCAGAGCACCGTGAGCAGATTGCTTCAGAAATTCAAGTCAACAGGATGTGCAACCGATGCACCACCATCAGGACGCCCCAGAACATCAGCTGAGGTGGTGGAAATAGTCCTGGCGAAGACGTTTGCGATCCCGAAGAAATCCATATGCCAAACCAGCTTGGAACTCAATGTGCCTCGGACACCCGTTATCGCATACTGAAGAAGAACAAATTACCCCCGTAAAAGTTGCATGTTCTGCACCACCTGACCCGAGGATGATCTTGGCCATCGGATTGAAATGTGCGAATGGCTTCTGCGGCAGCTGGAGGACGATGTGGAAATCCTGTCAACAGTCATATTCTCAGACGAAGCAAATTTTTATGTCAATGGTGAGGTCAACCGGCAAAACGTACGCTACTTGTCCCCAGAGAGCCCATACTGATTTGACGACAGCAAACAGCAGGGAGCTCAGCGGATCATGGTTTGGTGTGGACTGTGGAACGGTCGGGTCGTTGGCCCGTACGTTTTTGGTGGGAATGTCAACAGTGAATTTTACCTGGCAATGTTGGGGGATTCGTTAATGCTGTACTTGGACACCATTGGTTCTCTGCTGCTGTGGTTCATGCAAGACGGGGCGCCCCCGCATTATGCCACCCAGGTACGTCATTGGCTGAATGAAAACTTCCCGTGTTGGATTGGTCGCAGGGGGGCCGTGGACTTGGCTCTTCGTTCCCTGTACTTGAATTCTTTGGATTTTGCTTCATGGGGCTACTTGAAGTCTCAAGTGTATGCACAAAAGCTCAGGGACAGATACCATTTGGTTGAACGAATTACCGCAGAGTGCCCCGCCGTTTCCCCGGGAATTGTGTCCAACATTCTCCGAAACATTGAACGTCACCTCCAACTATGTGTTGACGTTCATGGGGCTCATATTGATCACATAATGTAATTTCCCATTGATGCGCGACTTTTGGGATACTCTGTATATAAAAATTGCAACCGTAGATTCATCAAGATAGTTCTAACAAGATATATTATCAAGGATTAAACTAACAGCTAAAAAGTTTTTTATTATATTTCTTTACAGGAGTGTTTTGTAGAGGTTCTAAAAATGAGTGTGTTTAAATGTGTCATGTTCAGTGAGATATTTTAAATAGGCTCCTTTTAAAAATGATTGCATGTTGAATATCTCGTATTTAGTGAGGTTATTCAAAGCTACTCACAATGTATCTAAGTTTTCATATTATTTTGAAATGTTTCATACATGCAAGGATTATCTAGGTTGTCAAAGAAAAAATAAAAGAAATGGGTCCAACGACATTCCTAATCTTTTAACATCCCTGAATAGTAAAAATAATAGCTCGCTAAGATAACCCGGCCGGTGTTAGGTAATTAACGTACTCTCGCACATAATGGACCAGTCCAAACAACAGTTCACTGAGCCAATCTGTCGCAGTTATGTAATGAACGCACCCTTACACATAATGGACTCGTCCAAACAACAGCTCACTGAGCCAATTTTTCGGAGTTATGTAATGAACGCACCCTCGCACATAATGGACCAGTCCAAACAATTAATCTACTTTTCTGTTCGTTATAGTAAAAGGATACGCCACAAAGTACCGAACCGATTCTTCCTGCTCTTGTAAGGATTCGAACAATAATATCTTCACACCTGTGAACACGTCGTAAAGGGGTTGAAAGCATAAAACAAGAAAATAATGATAAAATAAAATAATAGCTATTTTGAAAGCTTTGAGATGAGTGCCGGAGGAAAATAGAGAGGATAAACTGGACAAATGGGTGAACGAATAGAGAATCAACCTATACATGGCTATAGGAAGAAATGCCAAATGGATGGGTCACATAAAGATATAATATCATAGAAGGCAAAGTGGAAGGGGGTAAAAGGACCAGAAAGAAAACAAATGCAACTGAATGATTACCTCAAACAAGGAAAGAAGATGAAGTTTAAGGATATAAAAAAATATGCTGATGGAATTCATAATTAATTGGACAAGTCAACAAACATATACTCTTTGTTAAATAATATACTATCTTAAAGTGATATTTTTTATAATGTAGTTAATAAACTAAGCTATTTAAAATTGAGTTCTTAATGTAAGCTCACCTGTACCAGAATGAAAAAAAAAAGTCACTCAAATCGAAGCAGCACAATATAAATGGTGTGAAAATATTTATATAAAGGGCCATAAAAGTGTGTGTTATGGTTGGAAAAGCTAACTTTATTTAAAAAAATACACTTCAAATCAAAATAGTTCTTAGAAATTCTACGCACATAGATTTTGTTAAAATGGGCAGACAGAGGCAATCCACATAATGTAAGTTGCCGCGCATATTGGACGATGTTTGTATAGCCTCATTTATAGGTTTCAATAACACCAATTTATACCCCACTCAACAAACATGTCATGTCTTGGGGAGTGAGGGGTGCAAAGAACGAAGTTTGAAGGGGATGCAAAGATGTTCCTGTTTGAAAGCAAAAACTTTATCTGTGTTTGGGTATCAACACTATATATATATATATATATATATATATATATATACATATATATATATATATATATATATAGAGAGTGTTTTATATTGAATGTGTATATTGAAAATGGTTTGAAACTTTTCAAGCGCCATGACAGGTTAGAGTCAAGTTTATTCTGTGATGGAAGATGGTATTAAACTTTTAATAAGCTGTGATTGGTTGGGAGAAAAGTTGAATGAGTAAGAATATGGCCTCTATACTCCCGATATCTCTCGTTTGGTAGTAGAATCTTGCTGAATTATAGGCATGCATTATTAGGGTGTGCATAATATGTTTATTATTATTATTATTATTATTATTATTTAGCACCGCGTCTTACTACCCGTTCGGGTTATACGCTTAAGTACTAATTACGCTAATGGATTAGGAATTGGAAGGTTGAATAGAGGAAGTGAACCCGCATTTGCGTGGAGGGAGAGTGGAAAACCATTTAGGAACCCCCCCCCCCCAGTTCACCCAACCGAGATTCGAACCTCGATCTCCCCGTCCTCGGCAGTCGAGCTCAACACGACTAGCGTGTTAGCCAACTACGCCACCGAGGCGGGTTGCATAATATGGAATGCCTCCTGGAGTAAGGGGTAAGAATAAGCAATAAAAATGTCCAATATAAAAAATATTATTTGTATTTATCAAACAAAATTAATTAAAACTTAACTAAATCTATATCTTTCTTATACTACTAAATTTGGCGCATAGTATTATCATTATCATTTAAGTTGGTTTCCTGGTGTCATCAATCCTCTTATCCAGGGGCTTGGGAATTACGTCATCGACCCTAGAGGGTGCCATCGATGTCCCAAAGCCCTGCTCGGATAAGCGAGATGTGTCAACAGTGGTTTGGGAGGCTCTCACCCAGCCCCCCATAGAGTAGTGTCTCCACACGTAACTCTAAAAACCCTTATTAGGTTTCCACACTTTTGTTTTTCCCCACTAATATAATAATATGCTTTTCTTGTTCTAGTAACTTTGCGAAATGCGACAACCCGTCTGTATTAATTTTCGAAACCACAGGGCGTGGCCAATTGGTCAATACTTGTTGGAATTTGCTCTCGTGCTCCCCTTCAGGGTGCATTAGAGCATGCTATTATGCGTCTGCTTCTCACATTTTGTATTATATTGTAACGATTTGTCGGAGGAACATCCTAGAAGTTAACTAAGGACCATTGGACTAAACAAGCGGGGATCACGATGTTTGAGGCGTCGGTCTCTCCTCCTCACCGCAGATGAAGTAAAGTTTGTAACTACGAGAACTTAATCTAGTAATCTTTGATAGGGTCTTTGTGAATTTCAGAGTTTCTGACTTATTTTTCTTTGTCCTTAAGACATAGTTTTATATGTCAGAGTTCTGACTTGTTTTCTATGTCCATAAGACATAGTTGTGAATGTCAGAGTTTCAGACTTGTTTCTTTATGTCCATAAGACATAGTTTAAAATGTCAGGGTTCATGCTCTATTTTTCTATGTCCATAAGACAAAGGTTTGAATGTCAGGGTGTATGCTCTATTTTTCTATGTCCATAAGATGTTGCTTTGAATGTCAGAATTTCTGATAAATTTTTCTATGTCCACAAGACATAGTCTTAAATATCTGGGCAATAGCCATATGCCCTATACTGTATGGCCATGCTCCGGATAGGCTAAATCTTTAGATCAAAATATGGTGGAAATCAAGTTATCTATAGCTTTGTTCCATGACGTAGTTGGGTCTTTGACTGATACCAGTCTTTAATCTTTCTATTGTTGTGCCTTTGTACGGTGATCAACTTGTTGGTACGCTATTTGTCCAGAGAAGTGGCCTGCGTGGTATTGTTTATTTTGTCCTGCCCATTCAGGCGCCGCTTGAATATGTTAATGTTTAACTTATGACAGTTGTTACAGTCTTTGTCCAAACTTGTGTTGATATTTAAAAATACTATTGATGACAGGCAGTACTAATGAGGAATAGACCAGTCATATATCTTAAATCCTAGATTCCTGGTAGCTCGCCATTAACTATTTGTAAACTTATTATTCGTCTTCTAGAAACTTAACCTTTGAATCTCGAAAATCAATATGGAGTTAACTCATGCTAGCTAGCTCATTAACTACCAAAGCTGTAACTCATTAAGCTAGGAATTTTATAGAAATTAGTATTGTTAACTATTATCACTTTAGATGCTTATTAGGTTAAAGTCTAGTAGCCGCAAGGCTGGAGTGGTGTTAAGTATAGTTGCTTAACCATAAATAAACAATTGCTTCCAATTTAAATTGCCGCTGTGTTGAGAAAGACGCACCTTCGTTTTAGAATATGTGTTATATTCTACTTTAACGAGTTACACCCTTTTCTAAAATACACACCAACCATACGGTATTATAACAGATATAATTCCCATCAATAAACAATGAATGTTTTGCATATGATCTCGTCAAGTCGTATGTAATACTTTCGACTTTTTCCTAATTTAAAGAAACTTATTTGTCCAAAGCGCACAACTTTATTGGTTTATTTGTATTAAAGACAATCTCAAAATAACTATGAATCTATCTTGTAAGCTATACAATAGTGGAATAATGTAAAGTAAGCCTGCGACTTACAGGATAAGCAAAGGATAATGTTTCTTGCTGTATATTGTTTAAATGAATATGTTTTCTAGATCCTTATCTATAGTCAGTGCTTTTCACACACTGGATTCCACGTACAAATCTTAGAACAGTCCTGACATCCTCCAACACCCGGTTCACTCTCGGGACACTTTCTTCATTATCGTCTTAGTAATCTTTAACCTCGTTTGTTTCTGTACTATGACCACTTTTCATAGCCTAAACATTGGCTTAATTAAGTAAATTAATTCGTTACAGCTTCATAGTACATCCCGATTAATTTTAATTTCAAAGGAATTGACGTATTGTAAGAGTTCTTTGAGTGACACTTTGCTGTTTCCTTCAAATGCACATATCCAATAGCTAAACCAGCGTACCGGAAGCAGTTCTGTTAGATGGTCAATTAAAACACACTACTCCATATCTTGCTACAAAATTAAAGAGTACAGCGAAGAAGCTTGTTTGGTTTTTCTTTGTGCAACCGCTGTATTAAACTTAAACCCAGAGGATGGGTTGCAGTGGCTTTCAGCTCTCAGCCTTACGTCCCCTTCCCATTCCATAACTTCAGTCGCTCTGCATACTTCCATATTAAGAACGCGGGTAGATGATCGGTTTCTTCACAACTTAAGTTAAAACAGTAAGAAAAATGTTTTTTTTAAAAAAATTACATGTTAGTATTAATTTTTATTTAAGAATTTTAGGTTTAAGTTCACTAAAAATAAAATTAACGGTTCATTCATTATGAACTAAATTTTGTGTAGTTTTGAAATGTATGTGGATCGGAACAAATGAATTAGGTTCATTATAGCCGGATGTTCACTACAACGGAATCCATTAAATAAAGAGCTGAATGTTTATATAATAGTTAAATAAAATATGCCAGATGAGAGCACACCATCAAGTTATTTTGAGTATGCAGGTTATTACCAGTTTCAGCTTGCTATTATTCTTGTTTTAGGCTACCCGTGACAGTGGTAAGTATAAAGTTTTAAAAAAAATATGTTGACGTTGGTAAAATTACCTGTGTGCACATTCTAAGGTTTCTAAAATTACATTTTAAGCTTTCCCTTTCCATGTTTTCTAGTTCTGAAGCTATCCCCCCCATATCTCACCACGTAGTGTAATGTAAGAGTAAAGATAATAGGCCCACTATGCATAACCTAAGATTTCCTTTGGCGCATAGATATATGCTTTTTTTGTATTGCTTTTGAGCTAAACAAACTCATGGTCAAGCGGTTGAAGTGTCAGACTCATAAAAGTAAATACAATTAAAAAACACGCTCAATTTCGAATTCTTTGGTTTCTTACAAGTGATCGTGGGACTTTTGATTAGTTTGTAAGTCGATTAGGATCAAAAAGGATACCAACCCCTGATCCAAGCATCACTCTCACAAATGATTAAAATACTGATGTCGGGGAGATTTAGGTTCGATTCCTGGCCGAGGGTACTAAAATTGGTTTTATTCTTTAAAGTGAAATATGAAAACTGTAATGGTATCAAAACCGGAACCTTTGGCTTGTACGCCAATGATCAACACTAAACTATCCATGAGACGTCCCGTGCCCAGGGTCATTTTCACTCATTTTTTAAAGGCAGAGTCTGTTATAGATGTGCGGAAATCATCATTACATATGAGTGATCAATTAAGATCACGCGCTATCAGATAATGCAGCCACTTTTGACTCTTGAGGGCTTTATGCGGCCAATAGTACAAAAAAACAACAACTAAGAATGCACATATCATTATGGCTATTTATCCGTAAAAGTGTTGTTTTCTTAATGGTTTTCCCTTCTTCCCTTCACAGAATGCGGATATATTTCCTCTATATTCCGCCTTCCTAATTCATAGCCCATTAGTGTAAATATGTGGATATTGGAATGTGTAGCCGAGACATATTGCACAAAAACAATTATTTTCATTTAAAAAATCAACTTTGAGAGGTGTGTGGTCGGCACCAAAGTGATGTGAGCTCAAAATATTAATTAGCCTACTATTAAAAATATTTTTCATTGTGATGCATATTTAGAACCCTGACACAAGGAATGTGGAGGCGACACAGAGAATTTTTTGTAATAAAAAGTGTTCTTTTCAAATAACCGCGAATTCCAGTCTTCTATAGAAAGAATTTTCATTAGTTAGGTGGTATTTGGACATAATTCAATTTGAAGTTTGTGGGAAACACATTTAAGATGGGATATCAGCGAAGTAGAAGTAAAGTAAAATTTGTTTGTTGGTGTGTGTGTGTGTTTTGTTGGAGAGGCTCATATTAAAGCTGCCTTGAGATTGGTAAAATAATAACATTCTATATTTATGGGGTTTTTTTAGGGACAGCTTGCAATTTTTAATATTTCTTGAAATAGTTGGTTTTATATATATAAATTAATCAGAGTAATTGGCCGCATAATTATTTGAAATAGTGCTACAAATAAATGGTTCGACTCAATGAAAGTGTCAGAAATAAGTGTTCGAAGAAAATGTTTGGTTTTTATATCTTGTTAATTTTAAGACAGAGACATTTTGTAAACACTATTAAGCCATACATACAAGGGTGGATCCACCGAAAGGTCGGAGTAAAAATTCTCCCTCCATTCCACAAATGGTCAGGCGATGGATGAAAATAATGGAGTCCAGCCGAAATAAACACATATGATCGTATGAGCGGATCAACGGAAAAAGGCTGCATATAAAGAGTCAGATGAACGAATAAGAATTTATAATATAGCAGGAAGAATCAGTTTGAGGTATTGCAAAGATTGTTAAGGGTAATTGGTACCTACTGCCATCGTTGCGTCTAATCAAGACATAGATGAAGACAGCTCTGGAGGGATGCAGACTTGTTGGCTTGGCTCTTCTGCATGTCCACAACGATATAATTTTAAACCCACAACTAAAACTAGCAAACACAGAATGGTCATGTAAATAACCATTTATGGCATATATTTAAGAAATATTTTAAAATGTTACTATAAATAATGATTTGTTTTAATTATATCTTCAATTTATTTCTATCTTATTTTCAGGAGTACAGAATGACCTTAAAACAGGTCCGTGAAGTTGGCAGCACCACTAACGGCACAAATTATGAAATCTATGCCAATATTTAGTGCTGAATTTGTGCCACAAGAATATCCTATCCCCATAATTTGTGCCACCGTAGTTTTCGTGAAAACGCTGAAAAACCCAGTGGGCGCTGCTGGCCGTCCCCCAAAGTTGGAAAGTCAGGTAAGTACAGTCTAATATATGACGTCACGAATTGTCAGACATCATAACCATAATATTAATCAGGCCTGTTACCATCCAAAGATATTCAACCTTTTGCTTGGAACTAATAATAATAGGTTATTACTTTAATAGATTTTTTCCCTTGCGTGAAAGTGAATTCATATTGTTTTAAGCATAACAGTGGTTTTTATAAGTCGCACTATACATTTATATATAAACAGTGATTAGGCCCAGCAATTTTGAATTTTGTGCGAACGTGGTTCTCTGTTATTTTGATCTATTTTTATATTTTCCTAAACGGGAGGTAGCGTTATTTGTATTCATGGTTCTTTACTAGGTTAGCGCAATTTAGTTTTTCACTTTCGGATTTTTCTCATAAATATGGCATTCTCTGTAGGTCAAAATTATATATAGCTCTAGCCACGTAATTGTGGTGGGCTGAATCCTTACCTAAGTAAACTGCCCCTAAAAAATTGTAAGTTTTACAAATTTGCTAAGTAACTTCAACACTTAAGCAACTAGTGTGCCAATTTTCAGCTTTTTACCTTATCGGGAAGTTAGAGAATATCTCTGGACTGTCAAACATCGCATGTATCAAAGTTGCAGCCATATAAATGGGATATATGATATGTATTATCAGTTTATCGCACATTTATTAGTCAAAAGTAGGATTGAGTAGTACCCTTTTTCCCTCTCATTGCTATTCTGTGGAAATATTTGAATAAAATTGAAAATTGGTCTACTTCTCTTATGTAGCTGTTTTATTATCTTGCTGCATTAGGCTAAAGAATATTAATTTGATTATGCTCTGCAGAAGAATAACGCTTCACCAATGACATTGACATCACGGAATTGTAATTCCACCTTACAGCACACATATTTTCTTTTACAACAAAGCAGGTATCAAAATACCAGTGTTTATTTTAAATTATGGCTTCTTTTAGTAGTGAGTTTTCGAATTTTATTTTCTCAACTATATATCCAATTATATTAATTTTTATTTTTGCTAAAAGCCAAGGTTATGTGAAGAAATTATCACAATAAATTAAGAACACAGTTTTAGGGTATTGTTCCTGGATTTTTGTTTATTACAACACTTTCACCCAATCCAACTTCTCGAATTTCAATACAATTTCTTCCTTAAAATAAATTAGAAAGAATATATTCCTATAATCCAGTGCCAGAAACCTAGACCTAAATCCGAAACTGATAGGCCTACCCTAAATTAATAAACTGCTTGCATTCATGTTGGAAAATATATGGAATCAATTATTATAGTATATTGTTATATCTATATAAATTTTTTTATTTATTTAGCACCGCGTCTTACTACCCGTTCGGGTTATACGCTTAAGTACTAATTAGACTAATGGATTAGGAATTGGGAAGGTTGAGCTTAGATGAAGTGAACCCGCATTTGCGTGGAGGGAGAGTGGAAAATAATTTAGGAAAAACCACGCCCAGTTCACCTGACCGAGATTCGAGCCTCGATCTCCCGTCTTCGGCGGTCTGGCTCAACACGACTGGCGCGTTAGCCAACTACGCCACCGAGGCGGGTTTATATTGTTATAAAATTTGCATTATATTATTTTATAAAAACGCAAGATGAGCTATTGTTTTACTGTATGGTATTCGAAAAGGTCATTGAAAGGCGTAATGGATAAATCACAGCTACTACGATGACCGATGTTAATTGAAATAAGAATACTAATATTTTTTATGTATATAATTTGGTACGCTGAACTCTGACATACGACACCATTTGGTGCAAGAAAATGAAGTCAAGTGCTCAAGAACATTACCTTCCCCACACATATAACTTATTCATATTTATTTTTTATTATTATTTGTACCACGGTTCCGACCCGTTCGGGTTATACGCCTATGTGTTAGTTACAAAAATGGGTTAGGGTTGAGGTAGGTGTAATTTAGAGAGGGAAAACATTTAGGAAAACCGCCCTCAGTGCACCCAACCTGGATCGAACCCCGATCTCCCCATCCATTGCAGTCTAGTCTCTTACGAGAGTAGCGACGATAGACTCCACGGCCATCGCATAATTTTATTATTATTTAAGGAGCTCGCCCTTCTCATTAATTTACTCAGTACTTGTTCTAAATTTACATTATTCTTCTTACTGTTTTTTTAGTTATGTCATTGCACAATTATTTAGTTATCTATGATTATTTATTTTATATTCTTATGCAGATATATTTATACGTCATACTTGTGTATTCTTCAGTGCTGGCCTGTTATGTAGGTCTTGTGACTATTGGCCAGCAATAAAATAAATGAAATTTAAATAATAATAATAATAATAATAGTAATATTATCAGCACCACGTTCGGGTTTCATATGCATATGTACTAATTGCGCTAGTGTGTTCAGAATTAAAAAGGTTAAATTTAGAGGAAGTGTACCCGAATTTTTCCATGAGGTAGAGTGGAAAATAATTTTGAAACAAACACCTTCAATACACCTAACCAAAATTCGAACCCTGATTTTCCCATCATTGGTGGTCCAGTCTAGAGGCTTAGTACCATTCTACCACCGAGGTAGGTTATCCTAATGTTTCCACATCCCAAAAGTATATTTTACAATTGAAAAGGGTTTGTAAATCAAAATATCAAAAACCCTTTTGTGGTACATGAGATCTCTAGAAGATTTGACAAGAGTTAGTGACTAATGTATTTTTCTGTCTCAACCTCTGGCCAACCCTAAGAATCTTTTTATGCACGGCGTTCGTGTCGTCGTACACCCGACGGCATGGAAATGCTGCGTTCTAAAATATGTCACGCCGTTCTGAAAGTTGTCGCCGCACTCTAATTTAAAACCTTCTTTGGCCCAAAGGCCCAGTGGTGCCAGTCGCAAACAATATTTTTTAACCTATTATTCCAGAATCCCAAAAAAATCATTGATATCACATTAATTTTTAAATTATGCTAGATTTTTATTTTATGCATAGTTATGTAATTATAACTTATTTTCACTTTGTCTTTTGCATCCATTCCTTGATAGTCTGGATAGAATATTTTACACACCTCTATCCACTGTTTTCATTTATACTCTCTATTTTATAATTTCCACACGAAATATCCCAAATACTTGGTCTAATTCTATTTCGACTATGAACCGTTCCGTGTCAATTTTCCATTCCGGACTCAATAAATGATTAATTAAACGAATTTTATAAACAAACAGTAAAAAAAAACGGAACGGTGAAAAGATCGCATAAAAAAACAACGTGATAAAATTAAGCATAAAGCAATGAAATGAATAAAATGAAAGTTTAAATATTGAGACACAAAAAAAAAGCAAAGAGAACAAATGAATCAACTGTGTAACGCAAAACACACAATAACAATAGACGGCTGTCCAAGTAACCAATCAAACAATACTGTGATGAATAATGACACTGAATAATTACGAGATAGTGAAACGAGGTTGGCTGCCCTGCTGTTTTTTTCAACCGGCGACATGAAACGCCGCGTTTGCATAAATGGTATGTTACGTTTTCCATATAGCACAGTGTACTTTCAAGCCGCCGGGCGTACAGCGGTATCTAGATCACGGCATGTTTTTCAAAACGCGGCAGTAAAATTTACTGACGCGTTTGTATAAAGAGAACCATTGCTCCCTGTGTACTTAGAGAACACAGCGTTTCATGTCGTCGGGCGTACGACGACACGAACGACGTGCATAAAAGGGGTCTAAAGCGTTTATTAACAGTTCCTTTGCGTGAATGTGTCGACTCGTGCATCTTATGTAAACACCACACCATGCACATATATATATATATATACACACACACAAACACGGTCTCAAGAGAAAATGAACTAAGACTAATATATTAAGCAATAATATATTCATGATAACTAAACAATAATATTTTATTGATATTTAAAAAAAAACGAACATAGTCACAACTGTACATACTGCTATTTTATTATCAATTTGTGACGCTAATGTTGTTATTATTATTATTTGTAGTTTTAGAATGTTGGTGTTGCATGTTTCCATTAGCAGTTTTGTGCTTCTTTTATCCAAAAACATTTATGGCACAATATATAAAACACTGATTTATTTATGTAGCACAACCTAAGAAATAGTACATTAAAGTGTTTTTATGGAAAATTAAGGCACCATCAAAAATGGAAATGGGTTTTTTGAAGCACAAATTCAGTAAACATAACTGGAACATTTTCGTAATTTGTGGAATTAAGCTTCTGCTGGTAGCTAATGAAAGTTTTCTGTTATTTGCACAAAAACTATTAAATTGCCTAATATTTACACATAAAAATAGCTCAGCACTAAATATCAGTATGTGCTTCCCAAATGTACTACATGGGCGGTGACATCAGAAAAGACTAGAAGCTTATTTGAAAGAGAGGGGCTATCTGCATCAGTGGTTGCATGGTCTAAAAGTAGTCAGCCTTGTGACTGATTACCTCTGACTGCAAGGACAAGGCTAGAATCTTGGCGAGGTGGTTTTGTACATATTTTGATTCATCACATCTCCCCACACCCTTTTACACACTTACACATTCCACCCTAATGTGGGTGCATTTCTTCTAAAGGACCTTACTTATTGAACTGGTGTTTCATTTTCATGAAAACTCTGGTGACACAAATGATAGGTGTAGGATATTCTTTACGACTCAAATTTGGCATTCAATATTGGCATAGGTTTAATAATTTTGCAGCACTCAAAGCTTTCAAGCGTTTAAATGAAAATTATGGTAAAACATAATTTGAGAATTGTTTCACAAACACAATACATGACAGTGCTATGTATTCGCAATAGATAAATTTTGACCGATGGTAAAGACATACAAAAAAAAGTATAATAATGGTAAGAATAATTATTAATTGCACACTATAACATCTAGAGATTCGGTAACTCATATTTGTCTGCGTCTAGCCGTAACTGTGTACAAATATTAGCTATACAACTAATAAATAACACTTTTTTTATTATTCTTTTAAAAACTTTGAAAAAATATCAACACTAAATATTCAAAGAAAATAATTATTAAAAAAATATTTAATCAATTTATTAAACAGCTATATTCAAGTTGCTAGTTTTTAGATGTTTCATCTATGGTCATAAAATATATACTTATATATTTGTCCGAGCTTTGTTGCTACATTGAATTTCTTGTGGATGACAGTTGAATATAAATATGACGTCACAGGGTGTACACATGCGGGAGAAACTAGGGTCAGGCTTGAAGTGAATGGTGGCCAGTACAACTTGGTGTTAACACAACTTATCGTTTAAGGTGTTTTTACGGAAACTACAGTGGTACAAATTATGGGGGTAGGATATTCTTGTGGCACAAATTCAACACTAAATATTGGCATAGGTTTCATAATTTGTACCGTTAGTGGTGTTGCCAACTTCACGGACCTCCTTAAAACACCCCTTTAGAGGGTTAAATTTAAAAAAATATCCTGACGAGGACAACCCCTTCTCTCCCTAAACTTGGTGGTATTCCATTTTCCCTATCACTGGCCCCCAGTAAAATTCCCCCCTCCCCCCAACTCCTCAAATTTCTCCCTGGATCTGCTCTTGCATATATAAGTGTATTTGCATTCTTTTAAATAAATCTCAAATTTATTTTTAACAATATTAAATTTTAATTAAATGAAATCTGCTAAAGCATGTATTAAAGAAGTAAGCGGAAGCTTATTAGATTAAACGACCTAAAGTTACGGATATAGCTGTATCTAGATATCTTATTATTTAAAAATTAATAATGACGAATAGATATGGGAATCGATCCAGAGACATTTGATTTATCTGTCCAGGATATGACTCCTGTGCCCAAATGTCATTAATCAATTTACTTAATGCTCTAGTACTAGGACAAAAAAAACCACATGTTTGTTTGGTTAATTTAATTGTGATAGGGTGGCTACAAAAGTTATACTAGAAAATTCCTTGGCTTTTGCAGTTTTTTCAGGCAATTTTTTTTAATTTTTCCTGACTTATTTTTCATCTTATTAATAGTTTAGTTGTTTTTTTTACAAAATTGCTCATGGCTTAATTTAACGTTTAACATATTTTAAAGTTATTTTTTAAAATTATAGTAGTGATAGCCTGGATATAATACACAATGGCCGCCGCGACTTTATAGTCCAAAATGGCTACAGACTAGTTTAGATAAGATAAGTATGCAGCCGAAGACGGTCAGGAGGTGTGACGTCCAGACGGTTATGTCACTTTGTTTTGAAAGAGTGGTCAAGGTTATTAAAGTGAGATGAGGAAGTATTTGGATAATGTCCCATTTTTTTGTTTTTGAATCAACCCTGTAAATGGCAGCCGTCGGGTGTCATAGTTAAGATAAAAATAATAGTATTACAATTTGTTTGCGGTTAGTGACGCCTTAGACCACACGACCATTGGGGCTTGACCACCATCAGGTGATGTAGTTAAGATAAAAATAATAGTATTACAATTTGTTTGCGGTTAGTGATGCCTTAGACCACACGATCACAGATAAAAAGATATTAGAGCAGGGTTATTCAATTTGTTATCTAAGCGGGCAACTCAAAAAATCATAATATTTGACCGGCCAGACATTTAATTCAATCTGGCAGTAATTTGGAACGTTATTAGATCAAGCTATACGTGGTTGGAATTAATCAACTTGATAAAAGACCCGTCATCCTTCATGATATCTTACAACTTAGAAACATCGAAAACCCTGCAAAATGCCATTACAACTTGCTTACAAAACAATCTAAAAGAAAAGTTGGATTTATTATCATCTATAAACATTCCACACCCAATCCAGCCTGAGACCATATCCACCTTATCCATGACTGTGCCTGGTCCAGCCACAAGTGTGAGTGCACTATCCTCGCAGGTAAAACCGTTCTGCCTAAAGGAAATAATAAATCAATCAAGTACAGATCCGAACTTGGAGATGAGTACTTCGCAAATCTGTTTCAGTATTTCGGTGTGAAACAAACAGGAAGTTCGTATATCAAAATACAAAAGACCTGTCCCGAAGACGAATTATATGGAGTTGAAGCTTTACCTCGCATCCATTGCGAGTATGAACCAAAAATGGAAACATTGTGCTCTGGATATTTGCAATTGGGTCAACTTGGAAGCAACCTACCCAACGCCATCGGAGAATTTAATCCGTCAGCAGATGAAGGAGATGACGGACCATCAACATCACGAGGAAGACAGAAAATATCTAGAAACAAAAAAATTACCGAACATGCAGAGGTAATATTAGACATGAATATTTATCAATTGATGAAAGTAGAGAAGTTAGAACTGCTTGGCTGTATTATCAATTTGATCATGATAATGAACAAATATTAGAATTTTAAAATAATTTATATAGAATATGTAATAGAACAAATGGTAAATGTTGTGTTATGCATTTATGGGGACCACCCAATTCTCAAAAATCTACATTTATAACTATGTGTGCAGACGCCATGGTAAATATAGGGTACTGTAATAGGAATAATAAGTATGCTAATTTTGGTATACAAGATACCTATAATAAAAGGGTTGTTATAATAGACGATCCAAATTTTGATGTGGGTGCTAAAGAACAAATGAAATGTCTTTTTTCTGGAGATGCAATAAATGTTGCAATAAAACAGCATTTTTAATGGCAAGTAATGTGGAAATATTCAAAGCGAATGTATGGCATTGTAGAATTTATAGAAAGCAAGTTAATATAATAATAATAATAATAATACTTAGCACCGCGTCTTACTACCCGTTCGGGTTATACGCTTAAGTACTAATTACACTAATTGGTTAGGAACTGGTAAGGTTGAATTTAGAGGAAGTGAACCCGCATTTGCGTGGAGGGAGAGTGGAAAACCATTTAGGAAAAACCACCCTCAGTTCACCTGACCGAGATTCGAACCTCGATCTTCCCGTCCTCGGCGGTCGAGCTCAACACGACTAGCGCGTTAGCCAACTACGCCACCGAGGCGGGTAGCAAGTTAAAGATGTTAGATATAGTCAAATACCATATAGTAATAAAAAAAAAACCTCATCCTATGTATTTCTATCAGATGTTCCGTGATTGGAAAATTAATATAGAGGTGGAGGATCTGGAACAGGAACTAACCGATTTATTGTAATAAAAAATAATATATTTTTTGTATTTTCAATTATTAATAAATATAAACCTTATACATGTGTTTTATTTTGGTGTACCTGGAATAGTTACAATAGAATTATACATTTCTGGCATATTATATGTTAAATGCATTTCTCCATGATCTATATAAAATAATTGTCTATGCATGGACATATTAAGTTGGCTTGCAGTAGTATTAGTAAAAAAGGCTGTCATATCTATTTCTGTTTCCAAATACCAGTCACAATGTGCCTGAACAAATGAATCTTCATTTGCTGGAGAATTTGCTTTTATTGGACTTAAACCAAAATGCATAGCTGGAGGTCGGTCCCAAACACGTGGTTGACCATTATTCATATTTTGAATCCAACCTTGTTTATCTATCCTTCGATGATAATTAAATATATCAGCACCAGATGGCACATATACTTGATTTTGTAATTGGCCTTTCATAGATAAAACAATATCTGCATAGTTAGTACTAACATCAACATAATTACCCTGCCAAACTTTTGAATCTACTAACCTAGTGCCATTTAAACTTAAACCATGATCACAAGTATTATATTTAATAAGTCCATAATTAGGCTTCCATGTTTCACTAAAAGTATGTTTCGCTGCACAAGCATCTGGAAAACTAAATTTAGATAGTTTATCACTTAATAAAAGATTACCATATTCATTAGATTGAACATAATTTTTTTTTTAGCATTATTGTCACTCGATCTAATAAATCCTGAATAAAATGGATATGATGTTCCTTGCACATTAAGTTGATTATGGGTTTGTCCATATAGTGTATGGGTTTGTCCATATAGTGTTTTTGTTAAATCAGATTTAATAGCTATTTCTTTTCTTGATACAATAACCATTGGCTTATCAGCATTTACAGTTATAACATCAGGCATAACAATAAAATCTTGATTCAAACCTTCTACATAATGTTGAGCACTAGCAGATGAACTCAAAGTAGAATTAGTATCAAATGAACAGTTATAACCTCCTGGGGTTAAACTGACAGTACATGAATTTACAATAACACTCATAAAAGAATTTAACATTTTATATTCAGCAGGGTTTAAATATAATGGTAAATAATCCATTGGAATCCAACATAAAGAAGTTATAAATTCCTTAGCAACTCATTTAATACAGTTCTAATACAGAGGTGGGCCAATTTTTCTCCCTGGCCAAATGCAACAAAAATCTAAATTAACTAGATAATTAACTTTATTTTTGCACAAAACGACATTTATTAGTCATATAACTACTGTAATTACCATACACACAAGCTTATGCTTGTAAACATGTCACATTATAAAAAAGCTTTCTCATTAATTGTTCACACGTTCAATATGCATTGATTATGTATTTTGTGTATAACCCGAACGGGTAGTAAGACGCGGTGCAAATAATAATAATAATAATAATAATAATGTATTTAATTATTATTTTTTTAGTAAAATAATGAAAGTTATAATTTGTGTGAAGGCTGGACAAATTGACATTGAGATCTGTAGTTTTCCCACTGCTGGTCTAGAAAATACTTTCAGTATAATGTAACTATACTGCTGAGAAGAGAACCATTTTGGATTCGATTCTTCGGTGCAAAGCAAACTGGATCAGACACATCCTTAGGAGAAACTGTCTTCTGCACGATGTCATAGAAGGAAAGGTTGAGAGAAAGAGGAGCTTATGAAGAGGAGGATTCAAATACTAGATGACTTGAAGGAAAGAAGAAGATTTTGGGAGCTGAAAGAGGTGGCCCGAGGACCACAAGGTGGTTTAAGTTTACTGACAAAAGGAATGGACCTGTCGTAAGACAGAACACCTAATAATAATAACACTGTAGTACTCTACTCTATTGAGAGTTCTTCAGTAGTCCGCATCTTTTTTACCTTACTTTCTCCCACATCCAACAATGTCTTGTCCAACAAATATTACAGTATTTATGACATTGCGACATGGTTATTATTTTATTTCACAGGAGAATGATTTTAGAAAAGATTATTTGAAATTATTTCCAGGGTTTTGTGTCAGCATAAGATCAGAGGCGTTTAATCTACATTAAAATTTGAGAGTATTTTCAAGATTCATAAATTGTTTTTTGCGCATGCAAACGATATGGAAACAAATTAGTAAAAATATCGAATACACAGGCTTATAGAAATAAAAGTACTTAGGGCCTACAAAGGTCTTAAAATAGCCCTTCATATAATTATTTTTGAGGTCTCTCAGTTAAGAGTACCCTCATTTATAGGAAAACAGGAACCATTTTACCATTGGTCGGATCTTGCCATCGAATACGCCAAATCACTGATGATGTCTTGAAGACATTATTTTGAATAAATTCTAAAAAAAATATTTATATAAATTAAAAAAAAAATTAATAAGTTTTATCAATTATAATTTATCATTTTAGAAAACATTCTAAATAATAATAAAGTAAGGAGCAGTAATGATTATGGTTAAGACTTTGATAAAAACTTAAGATTAGCAATATAAAGTGAAAGGATATAATACACTGATGAATTAATAAAATGTTAAAAATTATTAAAAGGTTAAAATTGATATACTTTAATGTTCTAAAAACCGGTTAAACTGTGCTTTCAACAAGCATAAATATGTCATGAATCGAGGGTATCTATGGATCAAGGAATCGAGTTTGACAACCCTACAAATTAGTCCTTTCACAAAGATAAAGGTCTGCACCTTAAACATATTTTATACTATATTTACATCTATTAAGAGACCAATCCATTATGCCTCCTTTGCGGTCTTTTTCCAACATATTTAATTTCCAACATTTTCTTTGGCATCCTCTCTCTCTCTCTCCAGCCTCATTACATGCCCATACCATCTCAGTCTAACTTCCTCTATTATATCATGTACTCCCTGTTATTATTATTATTATTAGCACCGCGTCTTACTACCCGTTCGGGTTATACACACTTACGCTAATGTGTAATGGTAGGGTGATTGTGAGATGAAATGGAGGACCTACAGTTTAAAGTGGAATCCGAACCACGGTGGAGGCCTGGCATTCCTCACATTCACAAGTCGTGATTAATACACGTCTTGTCAGAGGTGAAGGAAGGGTTTGGCAATCAGATAAATCTGTGCCGGGACCGAGGTTTGAACCCCGGTCCCCCAGCACAGAAGTCTGACACCTTACCCCTAGACCACCAGGTCACCATGTACTCCCTGTTACCCCTACTCTTTCCCGGATAATTTCATTCCCATGACCTCCAATTTCCTAGTCTCTCTTACATTCATTGTCCATGTTTCTGCTGCATATGTAACAAAAAGGTACAAAGTACATCTTGTACAACACTTCCTTACACTTCAGGCTTATAATCAATACAAACAAGTATAAACACAATTAAATTAGTTGAGAAATGACACCTAGACACGTAAATCGAGCCTGGGGCCTTTCCTTAGCACGCCAATGCTCTACCACTGAGCTATCCAGGATTCGTTCCATGCTTAGGGTCAATCTTTGATGGTCCAACACTACTTTCCCTATCTCTCTTTTGCTGTTACTAAGTGAATGATCATATGATCCTGGACCTATATAAATTTGTGTGGAGGGAGGATGGTTTACAGTTTAGGAAAACTACACCTGGCTTGGATTCAAACCCCAACCAGCCTAACATTGGCAAACCTCTCTAAATGTGCTCAGCGCTTAAACCACATGTCCACTGGTGCAGGTGTCCTATGAATGAATTAAATTGGAGTGTAAATTTTAAAATTTGAGATTTTTGATTGCTTAATTCAATTCAAGTAGTTTGAGAATGTAAGAAAAAAGTTTAATCTCAAATCCGTCTGTTGTGTGAGTGCTGTAGTCCATCTTGCTTTCCTCTTCCCAAAGTGAATCCTAGACACATGCTTGAATACGATGCTCTCATTCTCAAAAGATAAACATTCCCAAACAAGGAGAATTGAGAAAAATTGCTTGTCAGGTCAGATCAATACATCGTTATGAAGCCTATTTATGGGCATCTTGTTATGAAACAGCTTTATGAGGAGAGTGTAATAACAATAAATAATTAGCTAAACGATTATTTATTATTTAACATCACATCTTACCATTCATTCAGGTTATTCGCCTATGAACTAATTACACTAATGTGTTAGGGATTAGAAAGGTTTAATATAAAGGAAGTACACCAAAATTTGCGTTGAGGGAGAGTGTAAAATTATTTAGGAGAAATCACCCTCGGCCTCGGTGAACCCGACTGAGATCGAACCCCGATCTCCTCGTCTTCAGCAGTCTAGTGTAGCACGAGAGTGGCGTGCTAGACCACGTGTCCACTGAAGCGAATAGCCATCCTATCCCTTCCTATATGTGGCCACCCCTTTCCATCTTAATCCTACACTCTCTTATCCCTCTTACCCTCCTCGGTGGCGTGGTTGGCTAAGGCGCTAGTCGTGTTGAACTAGACTGCCGAGGACGGGGAGATCGAGGTTCGAATCTCGGTCGGGTGAACTGGGAGGGGTTTTCCCTAAATAATATTCCACTCTCCCTCCATTCAAATGCGGGTTCATTTCCTATATATTCAACCTTCCTAATTCCTAATCCATTAGTGTAATTAGTACCCATGAAGGTAGTAAGACGCGGTGCTAAATAAAAAAAATCTTATTCCTCTTTCCACTCTGCGCTAACATTTAAAAAACATAAAATGTTACTATTCTTATATATTCCGCTGACACTTGCAGACTTTCAGCTGACATTATGCGGGCAAATTCTCACATACAAAAAAAAAAAAAAAATCAGCTAAGGAACAAGTTGGATGCTGCCTTTATCTTTGGGTAAAACCAAGTACAGTAATATCAGGTGTAGGCATGATATGAGAGGTCATTAAACTGGAAGCCAGAGGACACAGCAAGGGGGAGGAATGGTGAGAGAAAACAGAGTACTACCAAGTTTATGGAAAATCTAACCAATATATCACTAACCGGGATAGCCCAGACCTTCTGGTGGCATTATTATCATATGTTTTATAGGTCACTTAAGAATGTAAATTCTAGTTCTGACTGAACATTCCATTTCATTGATGATCATAATAGTAGTGGTAAAATTGACAGTTCAAGCTCACTTTCTCCCATGAACAGTTTCATTATAATATATGGACTCATGCTGTGCCTTTATGCTTGAACGCATTCTAAGAACTGATCCTAGGGAGCTCCCAGTGAGCAATCGATCGAGCGGATCTTGGATCATTCATTAATCGGCATGCAGTCAATGTCACACACCATTATATGTATTTTTAATGTTTTATAAATCCACAGCAATTAACTCATATTGGCCCACCTAATATTGTTTTTGATAGTGTTTAACTTTGTTAATTGAGGAAATCCTTATGTCTAATATGTTTATCAAGTATTTCATAATTTGAAATATGCCTTAAGGTAAATAAAATTGAATGGTTTATTTTGTTTAGAATGTTGGTTTTGCTGTTTATTATACAATAAAATATCTAACGCAGAATTAAAGGATTTATGTTTATATGCAAGAGACTGTATTTAAATATTTTTGTTTGAACAATGAATAATATTTTCACAACTTGAGAATTTAAAACATATTCATAGATTTTGAATTATCGGCGTAAAATATTTGCATGATAAAAAACCGAATATCCTTGGCTGATTGTGCCAATATCGGCCGATAAATTGGATCGTTATCGGCATCGCCCCAGTCCTAATCGTAACCAATGTTTGTTTTATTGAATGGTTTTAGAACCTACTTGGTACAAATGTTGCATCAGATGGAACATTGTTGTAACTAATACTCTTCAAAACTGATGTTTTGTGCATCACAATATTTTGATTACTACTTCTTGAATTATTTCAAATAATTTATTCCTGGAGTTAAACTTTTGGTAATTTGAATCAAAAATGGTACAGTACACCAAAGAACTAGTTAGTACTTTAGTGTTGCTGAAGAATATGTCAAATGTAGTTTACAATGTTTTCCCAATTATAAATTCAATTAATAAGGTGTTATTTTTAATATTTTTAACACACAAATACTATTTATGATTTAACAAAACATGCCATGGCTCATAAATTATTTGAAATAGTACTTTTGGTGTAAAAATATTATAATGATTTTAAATAAAAAGCAAACATACATTTTGCATGAAAATTTATTTTTATTAATGTTTCTTGAGCTATCAAAAAGTTGTACATGAAAATGATCAGTTATGCCAATGTCACAAAAGTTATTCCCTCACACTAGTAAACATAAGATTATGTAAATGTACATAGTATCATTCATGAATACTCCCTAAAACCGTTCAATATAAATTAATAGGTTTTCAGCAATTAAGTGTAGCATTACCAATATTTTTCTCCTAAACTTAGTCAAAAAAAAAAAAAAAAGGGTATTGAGATTCAATCACTACACAATTAAATATTATGTAGTAAGATTCTGGTGGAAATAAAGGTATAGAAAAAATATATTTTTTTTATTACATGTATTACGATTTTATTTACTGATATAATTAATAAAAATTGACAGCTGTACAACACATGGCCTGAAATATTATTACTCTTATTTAAAAATTGTTTCCATAACTTTTGTATTCCCAATAACTTTATTTCCTATCTGAATTTGTTTGTAGTTAATACATGAAATATTTAAGACATAATCATTAAGAAGAGTAATTATTTTATGGCATATTTATAAAATATTTCTAACAAGGGTGTGCAAAGCTTCAAAAACTTTAACTTTGCTTCAAATATTCGTTCACTTTGACTTTGATTCGGAGTAAGATTCTGGATTCAAAAATTATGAAGTTTCATCAAAAATTTTTTTTTAAGTTAGAACACACATTTGTGGTTTTTTTTTTATTTCATACTATTTCCATCATAGATTAGTGTTCACATTTGTAAAATCTAAAATATTTATAATATTACTTTTTAAATTCTAAGTCCAAGAGCCACTCTAAAAAAGAATCAAAATATCTACAATTCGAATGAACCATTTTCATGAGTACACAATAAATAAATAACCTAATAAATAACCTAAAACTATGCTACATATAAGTATACACATTCTAGTTATGCTATATAAAACCCACATACACAAAAAAAAAACAAGAAAAATTCAAACATATAATATAAAAACTTGGAAAAATTAGTATATGAAAATTGCAGACTTAAATCAGAAGTAATGAAAGCCGAGCCAATACATCCACAATGCAAGGAAACCCACTCGCCTCCAGTACATAATTCCCAATCTTCTCATTTACTATGCGTCAGTAGGCTAACTCCAACTTTATTTGACATTATAAAGTATGGGATGGTTTAATAAATAATCGTGCAATAAGTACAAAACTTGAAAATATTAACAATTCCCCCCCCAGTTTCTATACGCTTGGGCAGAGTACAGTGATGTGTGATTTGTCGCAAGTTCGCCCTTAGTATTCTGACAACTGCAATGAAATCAAATATATGTGCTTGTGGCTGGATTTCTTAAGTGCCTTCAAAGTACAAGGGGCAAATTCAACATAGATCTATCCTTAAAGCTGGTAAAGGGAGGGGGATGCACCAGAACTTCCTTTAAGTCAACAGTTATCTCTAATGATTAACAAATAACAGTAAATCCACAAATAATAATTTCAGAAATTCAAATTAATATATATATAAAATTCTTGACACTTAAATGGTGTTCATGAACAAATAAACTATGTTCACACATAAAGGAATATGGCTATGAGTACATACTTTAAAATTCAATTTTGGTGCTAAGCATTTAAGAAAATAGCTACAGCTACTTGAAATAACAATTGCAAATACTGTAATATGTCGTTAAATATTCATATTCACAAGAAAGAATAGGTAATATAACAATAAAGAATACTACAATATAAGTACAATTTACAACCAGTGATGGTGAGTTCACCCTTCCTACTCTGCAGCATCCCACATGTTTAAATATGTTTTTCTCAAATCCCACTTATGTCGACTTCAACCTTACTAGTCGAAGGGCCTCAAATGATCCAAATATTTCCTTCTAAAATTCAAATTAAATGTTATTTTTTTACTATTGGTTTAAACAGAAATTTCAAGGGGAATCATGGTGGGTTCGAATTATCCAATTTTTAGAATTAACAAGCGTCGAATTAGCCAAATACTTCTGTATTTAAATTATCATTTAAAGACGAACAATATTAATTATGTTAGAATCATTGCATTTTCTAAATCATATGTATTAACTAAATTTATGTAGTTATGCCAAATATTGTATTTTTCTCCAGAATTAAACATTTTCAATAAATAGTCAAACTTTGATTCGACTTCAGGAATATCTCATATTATTTTATTCGACTTTGCTTCGAATTAAAAAAATGAGCTTCGCACACCCAAATTTCTAATATTTAACACTGTAGATATATTAAATTAATGCCTACAACTTAAAAAAAGAAACTTTTTTCAATTAGGTTTATAAAGCATAGTGAAAAAAATAGTCTTATTTAAAATTAAATTAAGTGTTCTTTTTTCTGTAATATTAAAATTACATAAAGCTTTCTTGATCAATGTACTTTAAATTAAATAGCATGTTGTTTGATTACTTGAATATGAAATGAATGTCAAGTACAAGAGACAAATTTTGTTCTAAAAAAAGGATTGCCATTATCTTCTTACTATGAAATTCCCAGAAAGGATTCAATTTTATCAGTCAATTAATAGTGATGTATATAGGAATGAAATTTCGTTTTTAATAAAATTGACTAATGCTGACCATGTGGTGTTGCTTAAAACTGGTTGATTTGAGCCCGATAGGGAAATATAGCCAATCGTTACAAAACCAAATGTTCCAGGAAGAGGGATATGACATGTGTTTGAAACAACATACTCAGTTCTTCAGTTCACTCTATCTTAATCTCAAAAAGAATGCTATTATATAAAGTAAAGTAAGGTAAAGTTTAATGTCTCATATTCAATGTGTTTTTAAAAGTTTTTTGTAAATTTTTTCTGGTTTTCAGATGTGTCGCAACACTGGAATCTAAACCATCAATGATAGAGATGAACCTGTAAAAATACCAAAACAAACAAGAACAAATAACTATAGAAAATAAAAATAAATAAAATAATGAACTATACAATTATTATTTTAACACACTTCAGGACAGCCCAGTGTTTTGAACTTTTTAAAATAATACCTTATGTTAAAATAGTTACAATATTAAAACAGACTTAAGAAAATAATTACTCAGAGGTGTATTATTTAGAAAAGTGAAACCTTTTATCCAATAATTTAGCACTACAACACACAACTTCACATAGTCTGGTTTTCCAGTGGCAGGGAACTCGACATTTCAATCCAGATAGAGTTATTGAAGGCTGTTTTTCCTAAATCAATTTCTACTCACCCTCCAGGTAAATGTGAGTATATTTCCTCCTTTTCATTTACTGTCCTACTCCATGAGTACAAATATCCTGTTAGCTTGAATGTGGAATAAGAAGTGGCGCAAAAAATAAAATAAGAAACCCAATGTAACCATGCAAAAGTCTGCGATTTTTTATGTATGCTATATTGTAGCTCTGGTTATCAATGACTTAATTTAACTAAAAAAAACCTAATGATGAGGGCATGGAAAATTTTAAACAAACTATACCAGCATTTTCTTAGGAATATAGCTTGGTTTTTTCACTCTTTTGAGTTATATGCATACATTCATTAGATTAATAGAATAGGGACGACGAAGGTATAATTTAAGATGCATGGAGGGAGAGTGGGAAATAATTTAAGAAACAGCACCCTAAGTACACTCAACTGGGATTCAAACCCTGATCACCCCATAACTGGCAATGCAGTCTAACAAGAGAGTGACCCGTTACACTATGTGACCAGTGATGTGTGTTGTACCTGAATGACCTGTTTCAAAGTCTGGAGTACTATCCACTCCCTTACCTTACGTTTAGTATGGGAAATGTATGTGTAATTTTAATAACAAAGTTTTTTTAGAAAGCGTTCTTTAAAATCTCATCTTAAACTTCAGAGTTTATTAACACAAAAAGTTTAAAATAATTTCATAAAGATATAAAATGTATTAATAATAAAAGATGATAGAGAGACAACAAAAGATAAATCAGTAGAGCTGTACAGATACATTGACCCAAGAGGCAAGGATTCATTCCCAGCTTGGTATAAGTGTATCAATTTTCCATACTTTGGTTTACCACTCTCTCTCCCGGCAAATAATGGCGAAATAATAATGGAGGTTTCAATGTGTACTTTCTAAAAAGGCAAAACAATTAGAACATAGCCCACACACTAGATTAACATAAGAAAGAACAATCTATAGTACACACCCAACTCTAGAGCCAGGAATCATTATATGTGGATGAAGACAAACCTATAAACAAGTAAAATATTATTTTAGGTGACTGCACCTGGCACCAATAATGTGACTTCAGTTTTCACAATTCAGGCATTTCTAAAGTGGCAAGATTGTGTGCGAGATGTGAGAACTCCTTTAGATACTGGTAATTTTTAAAATTAGGGGTCCTGAACAAATTCTGTGATGCCCATGACAAATGTTTAACAACTTTTGATATTATTATATTAAAAAAATAGACTAAAGGTATCTACTAAATATTTGGTCCAAAATAGTACGAGGAGTGTTTGAAAAGAAAGGGCTGACTGGCTACTAAAAACTAAAAAGAATTTTTTTTAAATATGTATTACTGCCAAAATTAATATATGAACCTAGGCTATTTTTTTCACATAGTTACCGCAAGGATTCAGATATTGGTCGTAGCGTGGCATTAGCCATGTCATAGAAGCTTGCTGCCTGTGAGTTCAGCCTCTCTCAGATCACCTTTTTGCTTCCTCAAAGTGTTGTGGACAAGGGAATTTATTCAAGTGCAAGAGAAAGTGGAAGTCCCTTGGTGCAAGGTCCGGGTTGTAGGGAAGATGATCAAACACCTCACAACCAAATTTCTGAAAGAAACTGATGGTGCAAGCTACTGTATGTGGTTGGGCACTATTATGAAGGAGAAGGATGCCAAACCAAGCCTTTTGTTTAAGATGGATTGCCTCATTTATTTCAATGTATGACAGTACACTTCAAAGCAGCATTCCTTTTCAATCTCAGTTTACAATCGCCATCATCTTTCTGTATGAAAAATGTTTACTTGTAAATCTTGGGCTTTGGTGACCCTGTGTGTATCCATGGCATGAACTGATGCTTTGTTTCGACACTAACGTGTGAATTACAGGTTTAATCTCAGTTATGATGTGGTTAAAGAACTTGTCACCATCAATTGCGTAACATTAAAGGAGTATCAGAGCTGATGCCATTTGTTGTTTCTAGTGAATGTCCGTCAACATCTTTGGCACCCATTAGGTAAAAACTTCAAGATACTGAAGCTTCTCAGTAATGTTATCATTCAGAAGAGTACGCAAAATCTGCAGAGAATTTGATGAAAGTTCAGAAAGCGTGAAGCACCTGTTTTAAAGGCTATTTTGTTCATATGTTCAACTAAGTCTTGTGGCACAAAAAAGGCCGGCTGCTCTGTTTCTCTTCGTGGACATTTGTTTGGCCATCTTTTAACTCGTTTATTTCATAAACTTACCTTCACTCATTACAGTAAGGACATAAACTTGATAAGCCTGGCAATTAGTTTCAGCTGCAATTTTTGCGTTAAGACACTTTATCACGAAACAGACTTTACATTCGGTAAGAATTTTTATATTATATTTATTTTAAAGCACTCTTACATAACTGTAAATGATCACAGAGCTCTGAAAACTTAATAGGATTCATTATGATGTGACAGTTATCATCCTGTGCATGCACCAACATGGCCACGCCCGCAATACAAGTGCAAGGGTCGATTGGCCCTTACTTTGCAAACATCAATAGTATTTTTTATAAAAACTATGAAAATACTTAACTCGCATTCCCTTCCATCCCACCTTAAAGTGGCAGATAACTAGTAAAGGCAATATAGCATCCAAATTTTAAAAAAGGAAGAAAGAAAAACGTTTAAAAAGCATCAGTAACCAAACCCAGGCCCGTTAAGATATTATATTAAAACTCACATGTATAAGTTTAATTTTTCATGTGGCAGATAGTGCCACAGAATACTTGTTGGGGTCTTGAAGACGCTGCAGTTTTATACTGTCCCACAGCCAGTCCAGCTGCACGTGGCGGGCTCCTCTAGGCCAGGATACACCTGGCACCTGTATACACAAATAACAAGCAGGATCTATACTCTTATGAAGCCCTAGAGTGGTTGTCAATCTGTGGCATCCATACGCTCAGGGGTACGGGAAAATAATTTTGTAATGACAATTTTTTGTAGTTATCCTCATCTGAATTGTTTTCTTGAAAACAGAGCCAGGGCTCTAATTCGTTGAGTATTTTCATTCAAAAAGGAATTTTGCATTCTCATTAATGTTAACTATATTTTTATGTCCACGGATCAAATAAATTTTACCCAAGTAACATGTTAAGTTTTTAAATATTTTTACTTAGTTAAATTATGTGTATTGATTTTTTAATCTGATGAAAGTGTTATGTACTAATCCTTTAAGAGCTGGTTAGTTAAAAAGCACACACTTTCATAATGATCTAAGTAATTAGTCTAACAACTTCATTAGTTTGACTAAGGAAAAAGGTGAAGGGTTTTAATTAATGTTTTTGTATGCTTACTAAACAAAAAAAATAATTGAAAACCACGGACCTAGGGTACCTAATCATAGAGAAAAGTAAATATTATCCCTCCATTAAATCCGCATTGGTGGGGGTTGTGTAGTTGAACGAATCACTCAAATGTCAAACTTGATTGCCGTTGACAGGAAGCTTGGGACTCAAATCAAATCCAGGTGTATTGAGGGTTTTTTCCCCCCTAAATGATTCCACATTCTCCCTCCATGAAAATGTGGGTACATTTTCTCTAAAATTCCGCCTTCCAGGTTTTATCCCATTAACTTAAAAACCCAAAGCGAGCACTAAGAAAGACGCAGTGGAAAAAAAAAATCACTTCATAAATAAATCTTTCAATTCTTTATTAGTTCACAACTAATATAAAAAATACTCTACAAATGTGGTTTTTATTCATGGTTGACACTAAGTAGATAAATTAACTGTTGACTAGAAAACACAAAATGTTTTAATAACAAACTATCTACTTGGATGCCATTTTGTTTAAAACAAAAATCTAGACACTAAATTAAATTGAAAGGATGAAGACAGAGAAGGTAGTATTTAGATTAAATGTACCAGCAATTTTGTGGAGGGAGATTGGAACCCATTTAGGAAAAGCCACTAACAGAGAGAGCACCACCCCAGAATTCGAGATCTTGCCTTTTAATTAACAGTAAACCAAACCAGATGAATAGACGTCTAAGTCTGTCTGTCCACCTATCCAGGTAAAAGATAATATTGCTTCAATTCATGTTTACAAAGTTAAACAATTATGTATCTTAAGCAAAATAAATGGTACGGCGCACCGCACAGACTTTCTCTCTCTTTCTATAAACTCGTAAGATTTCTGAACGGAATAATGTAGTACATTGTATCATCACCACTCCACAAAAGAACACGCATAAAATAATATACAATGATATAGAATCAATGAGAAAAGAGGCGCATCTTTGTCCACCTAAGAGAATTTCAAACAGTTTAATGTCTTCCACAAGGGTCAACACTTCGTAATAAAATCTCGATTTTTGGTTAAAATTTTAACATTTTATAAGGTATTGCAGTTCTTCAAGTGATCGCATTGATATTTAATTATTCATTTATATATTTTGACCAATAAAAAATGTAAATATTGACTATTGAGTCTAAAATGGAGATAGATCATTGCTGTGCAAATATTTCTCCTAAGAGATTTAAGGAAAAATAATATACTTTTTTAGATACTTATATTTAATTACTCTATGGCATTGGAGAATTATTGCGTTAGGACTTAAGTAGTATATGTTTACAACTAAAGCTCACAAAATTGTATTAATATATTTGCAAATATCTCAGAAACTGTTGCTTTTATAAAAATATATGTCAAATAAAAGTTTTTTATTTATAATAGTCCTACAATTTTGCAATGATAAGTTGTTTAGTTTCTCAAATAGTTGTGGAGATACGGAAATTAACGCTTCTGTAAAGTACCCAAAAAATCATTTTCATGGGAAAATGAAAAGAGTCAGTTTATTTATAATCTTAATCAACGCCTAGATACGAATTTTAATCAAAATCGTTTGAGCAGATTTTGAGAAAACCAAATTTTTCTCCTTTCGCCCTTCAGTAAACTACCCTTAATTTTAAGTTTTTATGGACACACAGATAGACGGCATTGCAAAGACCATTTTTTAGGGTTCGGGGGGGGTCATGAGACGTCGACATCCATTAACATTTCAGGTAAAAAAAATTTTAGGGTCGCAATACTTAAACTTTAATGTCCAAAAAGTTAAAAAATTCATATAATTGCGTATAGGTTGAAAGTTATTATTATTATTATTATTATTATTATTATTATTATTATTATTATTATTATTATTATTATTATTATTAGCACCGCGTCTTACTACCCGTTCGGGTTATACGCACTTACGCTAATGTGTAATGGTAGGGTGATTGTGAGATGAAATGGAGGACCTACAGTTTAACGTGGAATCCGAACCACGGTGGAGGCCTGGCATTCCTCACATTCACAAGTTGTGATTAATACACATCTTGTCAGAGGTGAAGGAAGGGTTTGGCAATCAGATAAATCTGTGCCGGGACCGAGGATTGAACCCCGGACCCTCAGCACAGAAGTCTGACACCTTACCCCTAGACCACCAGGTCACCTTGAAAGTTATTGATTTTATAAAAATATGTTTCGGATAAAATATTTGTATTATAAATATATATACATATTTGTAGTGCTAAGTAATTTCATATCTCAAATAGTTTCGGAGCTATTATAAAAAATGTTAATTGACGCATCAGACTGGAGCCCTTAAAGCCATTTTGCCGAAATATTGAGGGTAGCCATTTTGTTTGGAATATTCATTAATGTTTATAAATGAAATTTAATCAAAATCGTTAGAGCCGATTTTGAGAAAATCGACTTTTTCTCTTTTTGCCCTTCAGTAAACTACCCTTAATTTTAAGTTTTAATAGACACACAGACAGACGGCATTGCAAAGACTAATTTTTAGGGTTCGGGGGGTCATGAGACGTCGAAATCCATCAACATTTCAGGTTAGTTTTTTTTACGATCGCAATACTTAAGCTTTAATGTCCAAAAAGTTAAAAATATATATATAATTGCGTATAGATTGAAAATTATTGATTTTATAAAAATATGTTTCGAATAAAATATTTGTATTATAAATATATATACATATTTGTAATGCTAAGTAATTTCATATCTCAAATAGTTTCGGAGCTATTATAAAAAATGTTAATTTACGCATCAGACCGGAGCCCTTAAAGCCATTTTGCCGAAATATTGAGAGTAGCCATTTTGTTTGGAATATTTATTAATGTTCATAAATGAAATTTAATCAAAATCGTTAGAGCCGATTTTGAGAAAATCGACTTTTTCTCTTTTTTACCTTCAGTAAACTACCCTTAATTTTAGGGGTAGATATGCAATTCCAAAAACCCCTCGGGGCAACCCTATGAAAACCCTAGATATAAAGTTTCAGCTCAATCGGTAAAATAGTTTAGGCTCCAGTTGGAGGTACAGACAGACAGACGGAAATTCAAAAACCACTTTTTCGGATTCAGGGAGTCATGAAACGTCAAAATTCATCAAAATCTCGAGTTCGATTTTTTTGACGATCACCATACTTTCTCTACCTGTAAGATGGAGAGAAAGTAAAAAGTGTATGAAGATGGCTAAAACAATGGAAGCACCCACAAGCAGGACCTGGATTTTTACAACATGTAATCATCATTTTGGTACATCACAAACAATATTCTTATGGACATGAATTTTATTCGTGATTCCCTGCTTGTGAACACTTTTTTTTATAGCTCATTATTTGATAATCTTTTGTCATTTTGGATTCATAGCTCATATTTTCCTTGTTTGCATAATTTTTTAGGCATTTTAGGTATTTATGTTTTGTAAGTATATTTTAATATTATTTTCTTTCTACATATTCAAACATACCTTTATTTTAATACACGATGTAGGAATGAGAAGAAAATGTAAGCAATGAGCTTTGTATACGCATTAGATGAATGGTTAAAAAATACACAATGCTGGCGAGACAAAGCAATTAAGCTGGAAAGGGCTATGTTGGGAGGGGATATATTTTTTTCTTAAGCAGATATTTGTAAATAAATATTTTATTTGGCAGAATATAAGAGTCTAGTTGTTAAAGGAATTCATTTCAGGTATATATATGTATATATATTTGATTTGTACACTCCATATTTGATTTAGTCATGTGCTTTCATCATGAGTTTTTGTTCATATTTTTATATCATATTTTGCAAATTTGTAAATCATTAAAGTACAAGACCTGCATATAAGTAAACAAGCATAAACATTTGCGCCAGTGAAATAGATAAGTTGATACAAATCCTATCTAGCTAAATTGCTTTTAATAGGGTTGATTTGAAATATCCCAGCTTTGATGGTTTCAAAATGTCCAACCCTTCTCTTCCTTTACACTAAGCCTAATAATACCGTTGATAAATCAAGAAACAGGTAGCGTAAGCCAAACAATGTCAAACGATATCCCCACCCCTTCTTCTGTCAGACTAATCAGCCAACTCCAAGAGATCAAGTTCCTTCTCAGCAAACAAGTAACTTACTGGATGGGGCTAGTAGTTACCGTGATAGACTAGGATTTATTCAAACTTTTTGTTTTAAGCTCCCATAAGGTTGCAATGAAAGACAGAGTCTCTAAAAAATGGTTGATCATTATCACTTAAATTCCAATTTACATAGAAAATATAAACTTTTTTTGTGGCAAAATTAATATAGTTTTAATATTTTATTAATGTTATTTTATAGGTCTTTATAATATTATCAAATGATAGTTGAAGATAACATGACTTGATGTATGAAAACATGATAGAAGATCTAATAGTTTTTCTAGCTGCCTTATTATCAAAATGTGACAGTCCATTATATTCTTCTTTTTTTGACATTGCAAAGCTCTCCCCATCCTGGTCATACAGGTTAGTCCACGTGCTCATCAATAAGGGCATATATCATTTCAAGCACACATACCGACCTTAACTAATTTAACTAGACTTTTACTTATACCTTTAGGACATGTGAGAGCAACATTACCATTTGTAATGTTAATGGAAACAGTCATGAGCAAAGAATCAAGGCCATGATGTTTGCTGATGAAGTGCTGGTATGGGGGGGAGAAGGAAGAGGAAGTACAGGAACAGCTACAGGGATGGAATGAGGAAGTTAAAGAGTGTGGAATTAAATTTAGCTTGGCAAAGTGTGAAATGATGGTACTGACAAGGGAGAAGGTGAGGCCTAATAAGGTTGAATGGAGTAGACCTGAGAAAAGAACAGAACATAAAATATCTTGGAATCGTGATTGAGGAGAAAGGTGAAAGTAGAGAGGATTTAATGAGAAGAGGAAAGTAGGGAGAATTGTTCTATAGGTGCCTAAAAGACCTGTTATGGAGAAGAGAAGTCTCCTTGAAGATGTGTAAGGAAGTATTGTAGAGGATGTACTTTGTACCTATGGTCACATATGCAGCAAAAATATGGACATTGAATGTAAGAGAAACAAGGAAAGTGGAGGTCATAGGAATGAAGTTTATGAGGAGCATGTTAGCTGTTATGAAGAGAAACAAGATCAGGAATGAAGTTATTTGGGGAAGAGAGGAATCGAGACTAAGATGGTATCGGTATGTAATGAGGATGGCAAAAGATATGCCAAAGAAAATGTTGTAAATGAAGTGTGTGGGGAAAAAGACTGCAGGGGAGGCCAAGAAAGAGATGGGAAGAGCAGATAACAGAAAGTGTTCAAGTGAAAGTAGAAGATTGGAAGAAATTAAAGGAGGAAGAGTGGTGGAAGGATAGAGGAGGCTAGAGGCATTTTACTAAACTGACCCGGCCACAGGCTGGAAACATTTGATGATGATTATGATGATGATGATGAGAGCAGGATGTATCCTATGATAATACAAAACTGATCTTTGATATACCTTAAGAAAGATGAACAAATAAAAGATAGAAAATTGCATTAGCCTTTTTAGTATGCATACCAAAACAGGGTTACTACAGTATTTGTAAAAAAATTCTCCCTGACTTTTCCCTGACTATTTTCCCAAGTTCCCTGACCAACTTCTCATAAAATTTTCATTATAATTTTATGGTACTATTCAAGTGGAAATATTATTTTAATTACATTTATTTTTGCCTCCTCCTCCCCTGCAGCCGACCTTGCCTCACCTCTCATGGAAGAATAAGAAAGCAGACGTCTTGCCAATAAGTTCAGGGAAAATGATGGAAAAAATAACAAAATATATCAAACTCTATCAAAAAGGAAAGGCTGAAATCCACCTGCAATTGTTTTGCAGAAAGCTAGTATACATTTCAGGAATGGATTTCAGGCTGCTCTTTTCAGTATCCCTACAGGTTTTGTTTTAGGAAGCTTTTCTTTTTTGTGAAACTTAACAACATGGTCCCAAATTTGTAATGCCCTTTGAAAGCACGTTGCATTCTCTAACCACTGCACACCACAGAACTTCAAAGTAAAAGTTGTACACCCTGTCAACTGGGTAAACAATGCTCGATGAGCTGTAGTCAGTGAACAGGTAGTACGTGTGACACAATAAGCAATTTATATCCCCATTGACAGGTTCCACTCCTGTTCTCAAGGAACCATGAACAACATGAAGCTCACATGTCCCCAGATTTATCAAAATACATACTTCGTTGTCTGTGACAGATTTGATGTGTTCCTGTTATAAACTTTAGATTGACATTTGGGCCATCCATTGACACTATCAACTTAGAGAGTGGAAGAGGAGAAATACAATCCAAGAAAGGCTTCAGTAATTCTTCAGCGGTACTTCTATCGAAAAAAACACTGTTCAAGGAATGACCGATAACGTTATGATTTTCCTTGTCCCAAAATCTTAATACAATGTCCATTTGCCCTCTTTGAATAACTTTATTCAATGCCTCATCAAAACAAATTACAAAGTTGTTACATGATTTTAGGCGGTCGAGTAAATTGTTATGAAAGAATAGAGCCAAGCCATGCACAATGAAATATGCAGCCTGTCTCCACCAAGAGTAAAGGCACTGGCAATGGAACACTCGGGAAACATCAAATGAAAAATTGTACTTAAATTATTGCACGAATTGAAATATATTTTATTGTCAAGAGTTTGCAAAGCCCAAATGACTTCCACCTTATTTATATTATCTTTAATATTATTATTATTATTATTATTATTATTAGCACCACGTCTTACTACCCTTCGGGTTATACGCACTTACGCTAATGTGCAATGGTAGGGTGATTGTGAGATGAAATGGATTATCTTTAATAACAAAAGTGTTAGGGTTTCTTCGAGCCACTACACTACTTTCACTTTTGGCAACACCTTCCTTCTGCGGCTTTACAATTTCCGATGAAACTGAAGTGTGACATGAATTGTCATTTCCCTGACTTTTTTTAAGCTTCCCTGACTGTTATTTTTTTCCCCTGACTTTCCAGATCGTAGGAACCCTGAAAAAGAGCCAAACTCATAATGGTAAAATATGTTGAGAGTTGTTGGTGTACATACCAAAATACAGCCAAACACACATAATGGTAAATTGCATTAGCCCTTTCGTGTATGCTACTACACCACTAAACCAAATGCATGAATATTTGACTAAAATGATAACTAGAGAAACATGATCAGATAACAAAGCTTGGACATTTATTTGTAGAACTTAAACCTCGCAACAAACTAACTTTATCAGAATTTGAATGGAACAAAACGCAGCAGCACATACTTTTACTAAATGGTTCAATCAGATATGTTTGAATGTAATGGTTTTTGACTCTTGGTATGAAAATGATACATGCTCATTGCTCGCTAACAACACATGCTCAACACATTTTAAAAGAGCCTGGCCATCTCACCCCACGAAATAACACCTACTTAGGTAGGTAATGCAGCTCAAACCAGGTAATGCATTCTGGTGCAGTTTTCTGTATTCTATTTGAGAAAACTATGGAAATGAGACCAGTGAAACTATTCCAATTTTTTTTTTTAAAGGGCAACAAAATTGAAAAATAACTATTATAAAATTATAAATACTACAAGTTATCGAAGGGAGAATGCAGAAGATCCCCATTCAATGTGTTGTAGTTAGTGGTGGTGGTGGTGGTGGTGGTGGTGGTAGTGGTGGTGGTGGTAGTGGTGGTGGTGGTGGTGGTGGTAGTGGTGGTGGTGGGTGGTGGTGGTGGTGGTGGTGGTGGTAGTGGTGGTGGTAGTGGTGGTGGTGGTGGTAGTGGTGGTGGTGGGTAGTGGTGGTGGTGGTAGTGTGGTGGTGGTAGTGGTAGTGGTGGTGGTGGTAGTGGTAGTGGTGGGGTGGGTGGTGAGTGGTGGTGGTGGTAGGTGGTGGTGGGTGGTAGTGGTGGTAGTGGTGGTGGTGGTGGTGGTGGTGGTGGTGGTGGTGGTAATAATAATAATAATAATAATAATAATAATAATAATAATAATAATAATAATAATAATAATAATAATAATAATAATAATAATAATAATAATAATAATAATAATATAATACTTCTTTATTTGGGCAAAGTCAAGCCCTCACATCAACGATCAAGACTCTGCTCGCAGACCTTGAGCAAGATTATGCTGAAATGATTTTATTGTGGCAGCAGTTTTAATATTTGTAGCAAGAGCATTCCAGGTACGAGCTCCAGCAACAGTGTTTTAGGGATTTAAAGTAATCGTGTGCCCAACTTCTCGGTCAATCGGCCTTGAGATGGGCTCAAGTCTAGAGATTCTTGTATTCTTAGACCTACCTTGTTGACGAGGTTGGTTTCATGGACGATGTGGGTCGCTTGGTCCGCTTCGGACTCGGTAAGCAGACACCCTGCATATCTGGATGGAAAGGGTCAAGGAGAGGTAAATCTCCTTGTCATGACATTGCAATGCATTAATGCATAAAAACTATGAGGATACTATGAGGACTTGTAATATGTGAATAAATGCTTACTTTTTTTTTTTTAGCAATGGTGGTTTGAGGTCTACTGAATAGGTGAAGGGGCTAGGTAGGGAAAAGTGGTACCTAGAGACCTAGGGCAGAGAGCAGGGTCAAGGTTGATAATTGCTAGCAAATACTAAAGCCAAAAAATAATAGCAAATAGAGAAAACATTTTTCAATACAATCATTGAAACCCAATGAAAGGGAATGTATTCATTATTATTTTATTTATAAAATTTAAGTATTAATACAGCCGGTCAACAAAGACCCAATGTTAGTGACAGATTTAACAACCAAGCGCCATAGTTGATCCGTGAGTGTGAGAAAATAACTGAAGTTGTTATTACTATATTGTAGCGCATTTGATATTTCTTGAATTTCTTGATTTTAGCGTCCTTAGAAGAATTAAACTTGGGTTATTTTTATTGTATTTGTTCAATTTAAATAGCTGACATTTTTTTCATAAAAAAATAAATGAAAAATTACTATCTAACATCTCGAGTGTAGGTAGGTGTCACTGAAGAAAGTAGGGGAAATCGAATTAGATAGGAATAAACTTTTTGAATGTTACAAATGATTAATTATGTGGAAGAAGGTATAGGAAAGGTGGATGAAACATATAAAAGGGACAAACACAATATGGCTTTTACAATGAAAAGAAGAACACAGTTCACACTTTACATTGCTGCCATTGGACAAAGAGGTAATGGTTGCTCTTAAATAAAATTGATCATCACCGCCCAATCCCTCAACCTAGGTTTCATTCTATCGGAACTCGTCAGGAAGGAGTATGAAACGCGCAACAAAACTTCCTAAAATTGATTAAAGCAATTTTCAAGTCAAGTATTGTGATATGAAGCTGTCCCTTTTGATAAATAATATCAATATTAAAAAAAAATTAAAAAAAAATCTATGAAAGGTTAACAATGTTGACCATAACATTTTTTTAAATTTTCAAACAATGTTTACTGCCATAATCCTACTGTAGTTATTTATAGTGTGATTCTTAACCCACACCAGAGCATGGGCCTAAATGTCAGTCATATGTATTGGTGGAAGGGGAAAACAAAGTTTTAATCCTGGCCGCGTGTACCGAGTTTATATTTAACTAATGGTTTAACACTTAGCCTCCACGCAAATTTCAGTACATTTCTTTTAAATTCTGCCTTTATCATTCTTAACACACTAGTGTAATTATTAATATATATGTGTATAACCCAAAGTAGCAGAAAGATAAGGTTGGGGAGAGGGTTAAAAGGATCAAAACAGTGATGTAGGTGGTCTTAAATAAATGTGTGTTAGGAGGGAGATGATGATATGATGATAAAGAGGGGTTAGAGTTCAAGGTCAGCATTTTTTAAAGTTCGCTATTTAAAGAGGGATTTCATGGTAAATTAAGAGCATCAAACTTAAAATGACGCTGACCAAATCATAACTCACCTAACTGCCCTCAGTGAAGGACTTCAAAGAAAGGGAAAATATAAAAACGTCCAACAAGGGGACTTATAAAGGCTTTATATTAAATACAAGTGTATGTATTTTTTTAAAGACTCAAAGTACACCAGGGACTAGTTAATTTATTAGTATTTGTAGTAAAATATTCTATAACAAAAAAAATTTCCCTCCCATTATCCAGTGAAAGAGTGGGTAGAAGTATGACTATATGAACAAATAAAAACATAAGTGGTGATGTCTCCTCCCAGTCATCCCACCCTTTCTCTAACAACCCCTAACCCCCACCCAACCCGCCTACACCACACAGAATAATACTTCTTTGAAAGGTTGAGGCCTAATTGACAGCAAACTGCAAGAGGATAAATGATGGTCGGTGGCTCTCTTAGGGAAAGGAGCATAAGTATTCTTTATTTGCTTTCCAATAAATTCTTAATTCTAAACAAACACATTTTTATAATATTTTTACAACGAATGGAAGGAAGAAAGTTATAATGAGTGGAGGACAAGTGAGAAAAATTTGTTTGTACAGCCTGTTAAACAAAGTGTTGGCCTTTTAAGCATCAACAACATGCATTATTCTTGTTTTAAGTCCGAGTTGTAGAAATGCTTAGGATTCGCAGTGGAACGATGCACAGATATCCACATTGAAGTAACATTCCTTCATGTTAGCTGAGTTTTCATCTCTCTGAAACTTGTCTATATTAAATATAGAATCTATTGTTTCTGTACTCCACCACATGATGTCATAATGGCCAGTTTACTCACATTGAGAATCCTTTGAGTGTTGTTCATTATGATGTCTAAGCAACGTGATAGTGTTAAACACCGATGTGATGTCAAATGAATTGGATGTGGGAAAATCTCGATCCTTTTTAGTTTTTTGTATTATGTCATTCACACTCATCTATTCTTCCTTGTTTAGGAGAGAGGAATAAAGTTTGAATGCAATTGCTTCACCAAGCTGTGGAAGGTATCACGCACTCCTAACATCCAACATTTGTATGGCAGCAGAAATCGGTTTAAGAATGTCATGTGATTCTTGCACCTTTGCCCAAAATTCATCACTGTAAAAAATCTGTTTTCTTTGGTGGGAGAATTTCCACCATTGTTCGTCTTAGATGTGCAATAAAGGCTGTTTGTTTTTATACTTCAGTATATTATCTAAAAAAATACAACAGCAAATTCCCCACCTTGTTTCAGCAGGAAACAACAGTTTACCATGTTTTTCTCTCTGAAACATCTTCAGCGTTTGATTAGTTACAAGATGAGTGGTGAAAAAAATTAATAAATGTCTTGCAATATTCAACAACATTATTCATTAAATTAATGTTGAGAGCTTTTGCAAGTAAATTCAGGCCATGGGCGAGACAATCAAATGTCACCAATTGAAGGAAATTTTTTCTTAAAATTTGCCAAGCCAGCTTTATGTTATTCGGATTGTTGGCCACCATTGCTTGTATGTATACTTTGTCTACCCTGAGAGGCAGCAACCTTACTTTTAAAGGTTACATTATGGGGCAGCAGAGTATAACTTTAAGGTACGTATCATATTTTTCAATGTTATTGGTTTGAATCTAAGCTATATACTTCTACAGCCTTTAGGAACACTGTTTGCGTTATGGCAAATACCATATTGATTAGGGGATTTCCCCTTATATCTAAGCACACATTTGTTGAAATCACATTTTTTTTTGTGGAGCTTTTGTAATGATTCTTGTCCAATGGTCGAGTAAAGTCCTATGAAGGAATATGTTTTTTAAAGAAAGCCAGCATTTATGTATTCATTTCACCATGCATTGTATGTATGTTAGTTACCTAAGCAGACCTTTTTTATTACATTCTCTCCAGTAAATGAGGTTGTATATCATCTGGAATCTATAGAGGAGCTTGGCTTACTTTGGGAGTCTTAAATATTTAAGGCTCTCACATTACCAACTTTTTCATTGTATATAATTTCTACCTTCAGCAGTGTTACAAACATATTACATTCTTGCAACTTTGAAGATGAAGCATGTAAATACTTTTTAGTTTTCTAGATACATAAGGTCTTCTCAGGGCATTTCATGTACTTTGTAAGATGTTTTTTCATACCAGTGATATTGTTCACATATTTCTGCTTGCAATAAGTTCTTGCCTACAAGCTTTGTTTCTCCTTGAATTTGTTTTAAATGTTTCCAAACTCCTGTCTTTAGGTTGTTTGGAATTTTAAAAACTCACAGAATAATAAATAAAAAAAATTAAGTTTATGTCCATATAGCTATGAAGTCATTGCCCAGAGATTTAAAAATGGCAAAATCATCAAAATAACTGAAAATGTTACAGTGACATAACATATGCTATGAAGAGTTTGGAGGGAGATTGAGGAGGGGACGTCCAGAGAAGTAATTAAGGGAATTACAAAGTTAGTGAAACATACAACCAACTAGCGCTCTAATCATACATGAGTGTTAGAATAGAAATTTCATTGGTTATTGCTTCATTGGAAGTATTTTGATAGTGTTTCTGGTTTTAAATCATTAAATATTGAGATTTAATTTTAAAATTTTGATATTTTTATTAATAGTGGACAATTATTTCCAGAAAATAAATGATACTGTTCATAGCAAAGACTTTCTCGCTCCTATACCTTAAATATTGAGATTTTTACTAAAAAATCTAAGGTATTTAAAACAAAATAATACACCAAATGAGCATAAGTGAAATAATAACTTTTAAAGAAACATATTTAGAAAGAAGTATATTTATGTTCATCAAAGATTTAGCAATCATTTTCCTGACCTCAATTTAAAAAAATATATTTGCAAATATCTCAGACAATATAGGTTTTATAAATAAATATTTAAAAAAAATTTATTAGTACAACTTTTCAATAAACTTTATCGTATAGCCAATAGTGCTAAATTTACAAATTTGTCATTTAGCACTATTGGATTTGAAATTATTTATTATGAAAATTGAAATAATTTTATTTAATTAAACATTTATATTATATAAAAATGTTTGTACTGAGATATTTAAATATATTTATTAAATTAGAGGAGTCAGAAAAATGATGCATAGGAATTTTGATGAACATAAATTCTACTTCTTTCTGCCCTAGAGATTTAACAGGATATTAAAAATTAAGAATGTGCAGATCCAGAAACACATAAATGCAACTAGGAATTATTGGAAGTCTTAGGATGGACGCCTAGCTTACGATGCCATTTCCAGTCTTGAAACAATGGCTTCTGATCTGTGAACATGCAAATTCCACATAAGGATGAAGGGCCAGCCCGTTCATAGCTAGGAGTTCATCCAAGGGCAAACTAGCTAAGTAGTAGTTCAGTTGTGTCGGTAATTCATCAAAGGATGTACCTCAAAAAGATACATCTGCATGATCTAGGAATATTTTGAAGTTAGGGTATTTTACCCATAGACAATTACCATGTTTGAATTATTAGTTTTCATAAATAATTGTATATTATATTCCTGGTTATTAAACTAGTCAGTTTTAGAATGGTACATCTTTCGTGTTTCTTAAATGTGTGCGCCCCATCCTCAATAAACTGGTGACCGGCCACAACAAATTAATTCAATTATCATTTTCTTAGTGGCTAAATAATCGAGAAATATTGAATATTGTTTCCTAGTACAAAGCAATAATGGCTGTAATATACAAATAATATTCCTCTTATCACACAATTCAGTGAATTTATTATAAAAAACCACTCTGGTATGATTTTTTTTTTCAGCATCGAGTCTTACTATCTGTTAAGATTATACACATATATACTGATTACGCTAATGAGTTCGACTATAAGGAAGTGTACCCATATTTGTTTGGATAAAGAGTGAAAAACCATTTTAGAGAAACCATCCTTAGTACACCCTAACCAGAATTCAAACCCCAATCTCCTTGTCATCGGTAGTCTTGGTTACCATAAGAGTGATGCCTTAAACCAGGTGACCATCAAAGCAGGTTATATACGTAGTTAAATCACTATATAGTATAGGAGCACTGTTATAAAAATGATGTGTTGAAATGTGTTGTATTCAGCGAGATATTTCAAATGGACTCCTTATAAAATGATTACATTTTAAAATATGTGTTATTAAGTGAGATGTTTCAAATCCGCTTGCAAAGGATTGAAGTTTTCTTCTTTCTTTGAAAGGTTTCAAAGATGCAAGCAGTCTTGAGGGTGTCGAAGTGAAGGAGATTTGATCATCAACATTTCAAAGCTTTGAGAATCCCATAAATAATAGTAACTGGCTGAAATAACCCTTGCACACAAACGGACCAGTCCGGACACTTCATCTACTTTTCTGTTTGTTTTAGTGAAAGGATACGCCACGAAGTACCGAACCAATTCTTCCTGCTCTTGTAAGGATTCTGGCAAGAATATCTTCACACCTTTGAACACATCTGGGAGAGGCTGAAAGCACAAAACAGAAAACAATGATGAGATAAAGACAAAAATAGCAATGACAAAAGCTGCTTTCAACAAGTAGAAGATGATACTGTCAAAGAGGAGCTGGAAATGAGAAAGAGACCGCTGAAGTGTTACACTGCTTCATATTATGGACACCAGGGGGGAAAAAAGAATAGTAACTAAATGAAAGCTTTGAGAAGTGGTGCTGGAGGTGAATAGAGAGGAAAAAGTGGACAGATGGGTTGACTAATGAAGAAATTCTTGAAAGAATAAATGAAAATATAACCATTCTGCACATCATTATGTCAAGAAAGGCCAAATGGATGGGTCACAATATGAGAAGAAATGGTTTATTTAGTGATGATATAGAAGGAAAAGTGGAAGGGGATAAAGGGACCAGGAAGACAACAAATGCAAATGATTGATTGCCTCAAACAAGGAAAGAAGATGAAGTTTCAGGATCTAAAATAAATACATACTGAAGGAATTCATAATTATTTGGACAAAACGACAAAGCTATGCTATTTGATTAAATAATGTACTACTTTAAAGTGATAATTTTGTATAGTGTGATTAATAAATTAAACCATTTAAAATTGAATTCTACTGTAAATGTAGATCTACCTGTAGCAGAATGACAAAATTAAAGAAAAATAGGCACTCAAATAGAAATAGCTCGAAATAAATGGTGTGAAAATATTTATATAAAAGTCAATCCATGAAAGTGTGTTATTGTTGATAAAGATATATCAATTCAAAAAATACATTTCAAATAAAAATATTTCTTTGACATTCTACACACATAAATTTTGTTAAAATGGGTAGACACAGGCAATCCACATGATATAAGGTGCTGCGCATATTGGACGATGTGTGTATAGCCTCATTTATAGGTTTCAATAACACCAATGTATACCATGCTCAACAAACATGTCATGTCTTGGGGAGTGAGGGGTGCAAAGAACGAGGTTTGAAGGGGATGCAAAGATGTTCCTGTGTTGAGAGGAAAAACTTTTTTTGTGTTTGGGTATCAACCAAATATATATATATATTGTGTTTGGGTATCAACCAAATATATATATATATATATATATATATATATACTAGCGGACCTGACAGGCGTTGTCCTGCCCGAACGTTCGCTTTTCGTTTGGGTGGCATAATTGATTTCGATAATAAAACAAATACTATGTGATCATCACATATACAAATTCACAATGAACTTCAATTAGTGAGTAACACAAATATTACAAAGTCAGTGTTTGTCAAGACAACATACAAAATAAAACATCTTTTTACTTTTGGTGTTTCGCCCACAACTCCACAAATATCAGCTGTATCGAAAAAACAAACAAAACTATGAATTATTCTCAAAAGTTCAATTATTCATTAACTTTTCGGAAGGTTTTAACAGTCAATTATTGATGAACTTTTGATTTTTTTTAACGGTCACTTATTAATATTATATTCATTATTATAAATATTGGGGGGTGTGTGGTGGTGGGGGTGAAATCTTGAGGTTACATGTTGTGATATGCAAAAAGTCTTAAAAAAAAAAAAATCCCCCAAAAAAAATCCCTAAAAACCTAAAAAAAAGCCTAGAACCCGATTGCAGCGCCACCTACCGGGTCCAATTGTGAATCTAAACCATTCACGGACCCACTCGAACACACACAAAAAATTTCATTAAAATCGGTCCAACCGTTTAGGAGGAGTTCAGTACAAAAGAATTATATATATTAAGATATTAGGGGTGTACCGATGCGAATACCGATGAATCGTTATCGGGTGATTATTAAGTTGATTAGTCTTTGTTTTTAAGTAAAATTTAAATGAAAATTTTCTTGGTAGGAGTTTAGTGATAAAAATAACAAAAAACAACAACTTATATACACAATGCATCTGGGTTGCGGGCTATGCAAAGATCATATGATAAAGAAATGTAAGTTCATACCGTTGATAAAACTAACAATCTAGTTCCAACTTACGCGGGTTATGCATGAAATATATTTTTGTTCGTATACATTTTTGTTGTATTAGTTACATTAACTGTTATCAATCTCTTAAGCACATTTTCCAATTGTTATTAATAAATAATCGATAATCGGGATTAATCAGTGTAACAGGAACAATTATTTTAAATAATCGGTATCGGTTTTCGGTTTTACTGAATCGGTTCACCTCTAATATATATATATATATATATATATTACTCCCTATTCTTTCCTCTACTCCAGGAAGCATTCCACATTATGCACACTCTAATAAAATGCTATGCATGTATATAATTCAGAAATATGCTATATACAAACATGTATATATATTTATATATAGCACATTATAAATATATATATTTGTATATAGCATATTTCTGAATTATAGACATGCATAGCAGTTTATTAGGGTGTGCATAATGTGGAATGCCTCCTGGAATAAGAGGAAAGAATAGGGAGTAAACATGTCCTGTATAAGGAAATTATTTTTATTCATCAAACAAAAGAAAATAAAGCTTGATGATATCTATAATTTTCTTATACTACTTAATTCAGCATATAGTATTAGCATTATATATATATATATGTATATATATGTATATATATATAACACACATACATATAAAAAGTAGATCTATTGAATAGGCTCTATACTTTAGATAATCTCTACTAGTATAAAGTTTAATATTTGCATCAAAACAATATTTGGACAATCATTAGTAACACTCATTAGATTATTACACTATCAATTATTTAAGTCAGGTAGCCTGGTGAAAACAAATGCACCCAATATTAAGTTACATTCTGGAAATGAATGCACCAAAAATAAAGTAATTTTCTGAAAATAAAAAAATTCAAGAATGATTACCCTACTGAAAACAAACTCATCCAAGTTTAGGTTAAAAATTGAAAACAAGCTAAGGCAAGAATAGGTTATATTCTAAAAACAAAAGAGCCTAACATTAAGACAGTAATCTAATGAAAACAAACAAATCAAGGATTAGGTTACAATCTAAAAACAAATATGTCCCTGGTTAAATAATCTAGTGAGAATGAAGGTGTTTAAGATTAGGTACTCAGATGAAAATGAAGGAGTCTAAAATTGGATAATCTGATGAAAATTAAGGCCTCTAAGATTGGATAATCTGATGAAAATTAAGGCATCTAAGATTAGGTAGTCCGATTATAAATGCACTACAGATTAGGTAATGTTTTGAAAACAAACGGACATAAGATTAGGTTAAATTCTGGAAAAAAAAAGTATCCAGGATATTGTGAAAGTCTGAAAACAAACACGTCCTAGAATTGATATCTCACTAATTTTATTTATATTCTTGGAAGTGGGGGGTTAACAGTGCACTTTATAAGCAGATATATAATCAAACTTTAACAAAATAGGTTAATCTAAGGAAGAACTCATAGTACTTCACACCAATATATTTACTATATTGAATATAAATTCGATCTTGTATTCAAATAGTTGGCCGAGACTATAAAGTTCATTCAAATTAAAAGAGTTCTTAGACACAAAGAGATGTGAAGGAAGGGATTCTGTCTACTGTGCTAAGGGTTTCAAGTTCGATACTCCTAAGATTACTATTGGTGATCCCAGTTACATTTGAAACAGCTGAAGAATCATTTTTAATGCTACGCAGAGTAAAAATTTACCTCCAAACCAGAATTACACAAAAATGTTTATTAATGTTATATATATATTTATGAATCTTATTAGATTTATTTTGATGTGTCTCTATAGCCAATTTCCACAAGATTTTATATCAAAGTATGTTCCTGGGCTATTTGGCTTTTACCAATATTTTAACTTAATTTAGCATAGCAGAACTCTCCCAGGAAGTAATATGTTAAGAAAACCATGAAGCTTTTTCAAATTTACACAGGACATTCACAATTATGCATATTTAAAGAAAATTGTCCTTTTCAAAGTAACAAAACTAGTATTTTTCAAACATAGTGTTTGGTAATTAAGGCAATGTTAATAGCATTAACAATAACATCATTTCCATTTTAAGGTAAAATACCATACAAGGATAAAAGAAAAAAAAACTATTCACAATTCACTAATTTATACTGCAACATCCCTATTTCATGTACCTTATTATAAGTATATTCCAAAAGTTAAAAGAGATTTTCTTTAGTGATTTTATACCAAAAAGATTAAAATAAATTCCAACTAAACAAAAATAAAAAATGAATTGATAGTAAAAAAAAAAAAATCAGCTCAAGAAATTTTTTATTTTTACAAGTAAACAACTAAAAGTCACAGAACTATAAGATAGGCTACCCAAAAACACATATAATCCAAAAGCCAAACTAAAAAAAAACACACACACAAGTTTCATTTTGCTCTTACCTTCTTCAACTTGGGCATGGGTTCTTCATCAGCAGTGTCATCATCATCATCTGATGAATGTTTCTTTCTTTTTTTTGCCGGTGTGACCCGTTCATCTTGATCTTCATTTGAGCTGTCATTGGCCTTATGTTTGACCGCTTTAGGTTTATATTTTCCATTACACTCATTGCTTGAAATTTTAGATACTGGTTCCTGTAAACAAATCAACTTTGTGAGTGCAAAAATATAATATGATTTTGGTAGAATGAACAGTATAAGTTTGTAACTAAAGTTACTAAAACAATTTTAAACATATTCATACATCAAGTCATGTTATCTTCAGCTGTTACTTTTATAGATTTTATCAATACCTATAAAATAACACAGATGAAATATTAAAATGCTATCAATATTGGTTGCAAAGAAATATGTTTGAATTTTCTCTACTGTTCTTCCAACCTAAATCGGGGTATAGCAATGAATGAATGGTTTAATGAGCCAAATTGAGTTTAGGTTCTTTAGTGTAGAGCACGTACCACCTAAGTTACCGAAACAAATGGGCTTGTGGTACCATCTTGTCTGGTTTGTCAATGAAGGGGAGATCAGTATTTTAATGCTGTTTGATTATACTGAGGTGTTTATTCCTCTTCCTGTAAGCAAACGCATAAACACTTCCTCTAAATTCTACCTTCATAATTTATCTTTAGTGTAGATATGACGATAGCCCAACAAGAATAAGGACAAGACAGGACCCAAGCTATAGTGATCCACTGTAAGTCATTGTCTAGTAAGTGTTCTAATCTTCTGATGATGAAGGGGTCTGATGTGAGCTAGAAATGTTAGTAAAATGTGGAATTTTTAAATGTGGATTTTAGGACATAAAATTTTACTGTACAGTCCTTAACGAATCTATTAAACCACATTTTAAAAAAATGGGAAAAATTCTACATTTTCACTCTATATATTTTAATAAGTTATGCCTTACAATTCAACAAATTATCTATCATCAAACGAATATTAAGTAATAAAAACAGTGTTCCCTAAAAATAATATTGCACTCATACTATATAAATATTAATATTTTATTAGCTTCATTTGCAATTATAGTATTTGAATATTAAAATTTTAATGGTCCTGCCTTTGCTTTAATAACAAAATTAACTCTGTGAGGCATGCGTTGCATGCTTTCAATGTGATTGTGAACCATCTTGGCTAAAATATGTTAGTTGTGGTTACAATGCCATATTTTTCTTTCTACTAACTATATCTTATCAGTGATTTTTTCCTTAGAAATTCATCATTTTAAAAGTTATTATACGTTTTCTATGGGATTCAAGCAGTGGCGGATTTACACATTTGCCGCCAGTAGGCTATTCAAATTTTGCCGCCCCTACCGACCTCTATAATATGTCAGTTCCTAGATTATTTTTATAATCCAATGATTTAGTTAAGATTGCACAAGAAATAGTTTTTGGGTATATTTCTGAGCTAATAAAAGCTCAATCATGTACTACTAATAAAGCGGGGTAAGGTATGCCTTAATACTACTTACACAATAATGTACATTCGGTAAATGTAATTAAATAATTTTTATTGCGCTTACTTACAGTTTAAGAACAATATATTTAATTATCTGGTAAAAATCCGGCTGATGATGATGATGGATTCCACGAAACACTTTGAAAAATTACAGCACACAACCAGAAAAATGTATCAATTTGTTTTGGAAATATAAATACGTATTAGAAATTGCAGGACCCAATCAACCGAGGCGGCTTTTCTTTTGTTTTTTAAGTAAATACGGGATGGGACTTCCCCGTTTGTATCGCCGCTCTATAGCTATCTCTCTCGAACTCAATGCCACCAACACCACACGGCGTATGCCTACAGCACGACCCCGCTTCGGCTCCGGCGCACCATGCCGCGCTCGTGCAGTCAGGTTCGGCCAGACACACTTAGCGAACGGTAATGTCACTCGTTCCCACGCCGCAACCAAACGCAACTAGGCAAATTGTAGAAAAATTTATCTTAAGTGGTGAAACATATTACATGTTGAATTGTTTGTGTGGACCTAATAACATTTAGGTATATAAATATGAATCTTTTTAATTTCTGTAAAACAACAAAAAAAAAAAAATTTGGCCCCAAATTTGCCACCCCTAAAATCTGCCGCCCTAGGCTCCAGCCTACTCAGCCTGTTGGTAAATCCGCCACTGGATTCTAGCCACTTTAATTTAGATAATATAATTGCAATATTATTTTAAGGCATCAATGTTTATAGTTAGTATTTGTTTGATTACAAATTATTGAATTGTAATGCAGATCTACCAGGTGAGGCATTCAAGATGAGACACCAAAATATCCCATAAATGAAGCATTGTATAAAAAAATTGTTAGGAACAAAAGATTTTGTTTTTGGGGTGAATGAGAACAGCTATAATTATTTTTGATTTGAAGGATGTATCCAAGGTTATTTCAACATCAAATTTGTTTTTTTTTTTAAATAAAAACCTCTAGTTTTTGATGGCATTTAATTTCTGTCTCTCTCTCTCTCTCCACACACACACACACACACACACACACACACACACACGCACACACACACGCACACGCACGCATGCACACACACACACACACACACACACACACACAACTTTTGTCTGAAACTTGTTTTTATTTAACATCAATTTTTGAAGAGGTTTTAACTGGGTTTTTTATAACAAATATGTATTCAATAACTTTTTATTAAGTATATTATTCTTTATTATGTTAAAAGCAATATTATTTATAAAATTACCTTAGTTAATGTTCACCTGCTTCGGTGGCAGTGTGGTCTAACACGCTACTCTTGTAGTAGACTAGACTACTGATGATGGGGAGATAAAGGTTCAAATCTCAATCGGGTGTATTAGGTTTTTTTTTTTCCAAACTGGTTTTCCACCCTTCCTCCACGCAAATTTGGGTACATTTCCTATAAATAAAACCTCCTTTATCCCTAAAACCATCATCGTAAGCAGTAAATAACTGTTTAACCCAAACGGGTAGTAACACCTGGTGATGTAAAAAAAAAAAAATTATGACCATTAACATCGGCAAACCAATAATGTAATAAAAAGATTTTGAATATTTTTTTTTCTAAAAGAGCATGCTAATATATATCTTCAAAAATTGATGTCAAATAAAAAAGAAAGTTTAAGGCAAAAGCTGTTGTTTTTTTTTTTGTGTAGAATTAAAATGGCACTAAAAAGTTATAGGTTTTCATTTAAAAAAACCAAGTTGAACTCGAAATAACCTAGAAAACGTCCACCAAACCAAAAATATTTAGTGCTGTTCTCTTTCCCCCTCAAAAACAAAAAAATGTTGCTATAAATATTTTTCAAGTGCTTCATAGTCAGGATATTCTGGTGTCTCAACTTAGATGCTTCATCCAGTATTTAAATAAGAGAAACTGTAGTGTTTTGCCCATTTTCTGAGGGATGGACTTATAAATTGGCCAGAACTCCATATGTGTATATCTTGTCATTCAAACCTTGAAAGGATCCAGCTTTTAACCACCCTTTATTTTGTTTTAAAAAACATTGCTTACTCTTATCTACAAATGTAATGAAGAAACTACTTTAAAACTAAAGCACTCTGTATAAAAGATAGATGTGGGAAAAAAAGGCAGCTTATAACTGGGCCAATAAAGTATTTATACAATTACGTGCACTCGTTCCTATCTTAACAGGTTACTCTAGGGTCTTATCATTAAAAACAAGAGAGATAGCCTGCTACATTATGAAATTAACAAAAAGTATATATATATATTTGATCTATAATCTAAAAAGAACCCACCTCGGTGGCGTAGTTGGCTAACGCACTAGTCGTATTGAGCTCGACCGCCGAGGACGAGGAGATCGAGGTTCGAATCTTGATCGAGGTTCGAATCTTGATCGAGGTTCGAATCTTGATCGGGTGAACTGGGGTGGTTTTTCCTAAATGGTTTTCCACTCTCTCTCCACACAAATGCGGGTTCACTTCCTATAAATTAAACCCTCCCAATTCCTAATCCATTAGCGTAATTAGTACTTAAGCGTATAACCTGAATGGGTAGTAAGACGCGGTGCTAAATATTATATTATATTATTATAATCTAAAAAAAAAAATTCCTTAATATCTTACCTTATCATCTGTTGAAGTGTTTGACTTTGAGTGTACTTCCATGTCATTATTAAAGGTTTTAGAAGTTTTACTATCTTTGGCTGTGAGCATAGGCTTCTTGGCTACAGTTACATCATCTCCGTTCCTGCTACCATTAGCTTTCTTAGAAGTATTTGTTTCAATATCTTTGCTGGTTGAAGTAATTTCCTTACTATCACTAGAAGGCATAAAGAAGTTCTGGTTGTCTTTTGATGTTTTGTAGAGATTCTATAAATAAATGAATAAATTAAAATATGATAGTAGAATTTGCTGGGATATATTAGTAATGGATTGGTACAGTCAAAGTTGTAATAATTCAGCTCTCAGTTATAAACTCCACATAATCACACAAACAAGCCTCGATCCATCTGATTTCCACCAATAAGCTTACAAATTAATGTGAATTTACTAAATATTAACTAGAGATATATAAAACACCTGTTTTTAAATTAAAGAGAAATGTATTTATTAACCTTACATTATAAGATTTCATTAATAGTGATGTGTATTTACTAGAATTATTTTTAAGTGATATAACCATGAAACAAGGAATCAGCTTTATAGGTACTAAAACTGCTGCCAGTTATTTTATAAAGAACCGTAAGGACCTTAGAATACATTATTGATCTCTGAGGACAAACGTTTTCATTTCGAGTTGAATATAAGTAAGCAACTCAGAATACTCCTGATTCAGGCTTGAATTGATTAAATATAGAATTTAAAAACTTAATTATTAAAATCAAAATCAAATGATGATATTTAAAAAAGTTTTTAAAATGTTAATAAGACTCACATTTCTAAAATAACATTATAAAACATCTTTAGTGATAAATAAAATGATAGAATATTAGGAAAATGGTAGAGCACAAATAAAAGTAACAACATTTTTCTAATATTCTATCATTTTATTTATCACTAAATGTTTTTGCTCAATGCACTTTTTTCATACATAATATTATAAAACATCTTTGAAATGACAATAGCATTAAAATGTTTACAAGGAAAAGAACTAAATATTTCACAAACGACAATGAGTCATTCATAGTCAGACATACAATACAGCACAAAAATCGCCTTGTACAACAAGATCAAATTTGTTGAGCCAATAGAGATGTTACTTTAAAATCTGAGCTTCTATTAATGTGTGGTTTCAATTTTGAAATTCGAGTACTAACATACTCCTACTATTAAGGTAAATTAGATAAATTTTTTAAATACAATATTTATGATCTTTTAAATAAAAAGAGAGTAACATCTCGAAGAATAACTATGGACACCAACTTTTAACGAACCTTGATCTCTTGAAACATGTGATAGATTCCATTTGAGAGTACAACAAATTTGTTTCAAGCTCAAATTAAATCATTCATACATACTTTTAAGTTCAAGAAATACAGGATAATTTTATTTATATGTTTAACTTCAAGTTTTCCTATGCATTCTCATATTTTTAAACAAAATTTGTGTTTATTATGCAATAGTTTGTGTAAATAACTTTTGCATTAAGAATCCATTTTCTTGTTTCTACCGTTCAGCCTCAATTCTCTTCTTCTTCGAGTCCAGCCAAGTACAACTTATCGGCTCCACGTCCTTTCTTGATGAAATTCTTCGTGATTGATACTCTGTTGCACTGATAGTTGTAATGTTTAAGACCATCTTTGGTAGACTGCATGCCTCAGAGAGACAGGTCCTGTTGTCAGTAAGATAGTTTGATGTTTGTAAGAATCCTCACTCTAAATCAGCATTTCCATGGGGTAGCACAAGGGTAGCTTTAACAAGCCTTTTAATTTAGCCCATTCTAGTTGGAAATAGTTCATTATAACACTGCCTCCAAAAACAATTTTATAACCTTTGAATTTCAAAGACACTGTACAAGCTTTCGGGCATACATAAAATTTATTCAAACAGCGTGACACATTATGATACGATACTTTGTTTTGCTAATTTACCAGCAAAAAGGAAGATCCACACTTAAACCTCTATAAACCAAACGGTTTCTTTCTATAGGAGGTCAAAAAGTAGGAAAGTAGGACAAAAATGAGTCCTGGACACGCAAAAGAGAAAAATGTTTGTGCAGGATTATTTATGTTTTATTATCAATTCCCAACAATATTTTCACAGCAAATACATTTGAGAAGGTCAGGATGTCAAATGTTTAGTTGATAATAGCTAGTTATTCATTTACATCAGTTAGGTGGCTTTGAAATTCACAAGAGTACACATAAAAACCATAACCTACAGCAAATATTGAATAAATCACAAGACTTATTGAAATATCATCTCAAACTTAGACATTATGAGGAAAAAATCATCATGTGAGGACCCAAAACATGTAGGAAAGCCAGCTAAAATCAAATTGATACCTTCAGCTCTGGCAGTGAGGTGGCAGTCTTCCAGTTTTTGTCATCTCTGATCTTGGTAACTCGTGGAAATCTAATAGAGATCCCATCTGCCGTATGGACCTCATGTTGAGTGAACTCTGCCCCACTTATTTCCCAAACTGGCTGCTCCTAAAAAAGATGCTCTCTCACAAACACTAGATCTTCTACCGTTTTAACAACATTATTTTTTTTATATTTTGAGACATGTTTTGTTATGTATGGAAAAGGGAACAGGAAATAGGGTTGGTAACACATAAAATTATAGATAGGTCCTCAACTCCCATTCTTAAAAAAACTTTCAATTTTTTAAGTGAAATTTGTTTTAGAGCTCTAATACTGCTTATTAGTGGTTAAGAACCAATTACTCGTACAATCATAAGAGAAACATAACAACCAGGCTTCAGAAAAGTAATTTAACACTTAACTGAATGTATAAATGTTAAAATTAATGTATTATAAAAAAATTTTAACATTTAGTTACTATTTCCCTTTTATTATTCTATTATATGTCCCCTTATGTTTGTAATTTTTTCCCAGATTCAGATTCGAGAATTGTAATTCAAAGGTAAATTGGATATTCGGATTCGTATAGTAATGGATTCAATATACACTGTGTGATAACATTAATTAACTTATTTTATTAAAAAAAGATTACTAAAATATCTGACTTATTATTGGTTAAATAAGAAATAAGGGCTTGAATATAATATGTACCCAACAAAATAAATATTTTAATGTCTTGTTTTGTGTTACAAATTTCTCAAGATGATGACACAAAATAAAACTCATTAGTGTGTTTGGCCAACTACATTGCGGCTAGTATGGTCATTTTCATCCCTAGCACAAATTTATTTTAATTTTTATTTATTCAAGGTATTTAACATACACATTCTGAACTTAGTGGTTGTATCAGTACATGATTTATAAACTAAATTAAAAACAGACACAAAATCCAACCTCCAGCCATTAAGTCATCACTGTGAAAGGGGGAAACCCACATTTGGTCATTGAATTTTCCCCACATTTTTCCTCTTTCCCTGAGCTTTCTTTATTAAATTTACACTTAATGCAATGGATTCTGGTTAATTGGGGCACCGGTTTATTGGGCTAGCCATTTATTTGGGACAAAACTCTAAGAACAGAAAAAAAACAAGTATTTATCTTGAATTTATTCCACTTATTTGGGCCAACTCTCTGCTTAATTGGGACAGTGAAGGTAATGTAGGCTCATAATCTCGTAGCATAGATATATATTCTGCGGGCTGCAGCCGAGTTTGTTAGTATGAGTCATGCTGTGTATTACGTTTGTCCTGTGGGGTGGCATTGAAGATAATGTTGATAAAACACTGGTAACATGGGAATTGTGCAAGCAACCGCTGAGTCAGTAGAGTTGAAATAGTGCTGTAGCGTGGCTGTGTTGTTTGTTCTGTATCGTGGTAATCATGTTCTGTTTGAATGTATGCTTGCGGTATACAAATGTTTACGAAAACGCTAAGTTATGCGTTGTGTATAGTTGCTCATTGTGTGGATTAACATAAATTTAAAACTGTAACAAACAATGCACTGAGTTAGTTTTTTATTCAGTACATTTAACAATCTTGTCAAGATGCCACGTAAAGATTTGACACACTCCGAAAATATAAGTTCGCTATTATTGACAAGATAAAACGTCAACCTACTAACATCAGTCATCGTCAGCTAGCGGAGATAATTAAGGTGCCGAAATCTACAATTTCACGGCTGTTACAGCAACAAGAAAAACTTAAGAGAGGATTGGACACTGCGCATGGGTTTAAATAAAACATCTCATAAGCAAAATAGGCAAGGCAAAGATCCAGATGTTGAGGATGCTTTAAATCATGGTTTTCATTGTAACTAAATGAGGTGTGCGTGTGTGCAGCACTATGCTAAAAACCAATTTAGAAGAGTTGGCCAAAAGGTATGTCATGTATATTTCAAAGCAACGGATGGTTGGTTGTCTCGATGCAAGTGAAGACATGACATTAGTTACAATAAAGTACATGGCGAGAAGGACAGTGTTGATGCTACGACCGCTAACCAATGGAAATATGGAAAATTACCCGAGTTGCTTAAAAAATGTAGTGCTGATGACATTTACAACGCCGATGAAACAGGCCTGTATTATCGTACTACACCAGATGGTTCCCTAAGCTATAAACACATAGCACTGTCCGTTTCAAAGAAAGCAATGGATCGTGTAACTGTGTTGTGTTGCTCAAACATGTCTGGAAGTGATAAACTCAAACTTTTGGTTATTGGTAAAAGTGCTAAGCCTCGTTGTTTCAAGGGGCTTATAATAGGCAGTTTAGCAGTTTCATACTATACAAATAAGAAGATATGAATGACCACATATATTTTTACGCAATGGCTAGTGAACTGGGATGTGGAACTGCAACGTAAGTCCAGAGAAATTCTGTTGATAATGGACAACTTTACGGCACACCCCCACCCATGTAGATGGTTTAAAAAATATTGAAATGAAATTTTACCCCCTAAAACCACATCCCTGATACAGCCTATGGACGCAGGAATTATCAAAAGAATTTGAAGACATATTATCGTGGAGAGCTGGTTAATGACATCCTTGAAGGAATTGAGGAAAATCTGCTGACATCTTCAAAAGCTATATAAGCTGGTGCAAATGTTTCACTGTTAAAAGCTGTACAGTTTATCGCCGATAGCTGGTGAGGAATAAGCAGCAAAACAATTCAGAATTGTTTTGCCAAATGTGGTTTGACGACTAATTGTGATTCAGATGCAGTTATATGTACAGACAATGAAATGTCTCTAGAATTCCAACCAGTCCAAAATTGTGAAGATTTTTTAAGTATTGAAGATAACCTTCAATGCCATTATGAAAATGAAAATAGTGAGGATACAATTATTGAAGAAATTGCGGCAAAACATTCAGAGACAACAGAAGAACAAGAAAATTATGACAATGAAATACCTAAGCGAGTGACTAACCAGGATGCCAGCAAATATATTGCTGAATTAAGATGCTACTTCATGCAGGAAGGCAGTGAAGGCAGCCCTTTATCAGCACTAGATACCTGCCCCGACTTTTACCAGGTGCAGTCTATAAAGAAAACATGTCAGGGTACACTTGATAATTTTTTTCAAAGAAAGAACTCTTAAGTAATGTGTAACCCTTACTTGACACATGCAAGTATGTACTTTATATTCATTTTATATATTTACATTTTGTTTGCTTTTCACTTTAGTTACAGTGTTTTTAAATAAATGTTTGTATTAAAATTTAGTTTAATTGGAGTAGCTGCTTAATTGGGCCAGAGTGACCTAGCCTGATGTGTCCCAATTAACAGGAATTCACGTTAGTTAATCTTCCCCTTTTCTTTATTTGTATCAATTCTTATTATTACAAAATTATTTAGCTATTGGGCCACCTCATTTTTAAACGTTTGTTAGTTATGGTTATAGCCACATCTATATTTCATTTTCTTTAAATGGGAAAATGACACCTGAACAGAGAAGTCCGACACCTTAGCTCATTTGATAGCATGTCTACCTAGTGAGCTAAGGGTCCCGGATTCTATTCCCGGCATGGCCGGAAATTTATCGTTAATACAAATATGGCTTTACCCTTTCATATTGATAAATTGATGGTCGGGGCTGGATGTTGTGTCTGTCCTAGTCTTAAAATATATTATAAAGCATATGAAGTTACGACAGGCCTAGCAAGTCAGTAGTGGAAAATATATATGACTTGAATAAAAAAACTGACACAGGCCACAGGCTGGAAACAGTAACCTGGACATGGGAGGACAAGGACAAGGTCCCGGGTTCAATTCTTGTGTCAATGTGTCATTTTTAAATTTAAAGAACATAATATAAGATAAGACTTGAAAAGAATATTTGTAATTTATTGGGTCACAAAACATAATAATATTACAATATAAAGAGGAACGCAGTTCACATTTTACACACGTGCCACTGGATAAAATGTTAGTAGTTGTTCAATTCTTTGAGCTAGGTTTTCTTCTATCCGAATGCCTTGGTAGAGAAAGTGAAACATTTAAGACAACTTTCAAAGAAACAAAACCAAAAACAAGGCCAATAAAGATAAGGAATGATAGGTCAAAAGATAGGAAGATATAAAAGGAGTTACTAACATTAACATTAAAAATAAATACCTTGGGATCTTTGGCTACGAAGTCTGGGATCATAGTTTTAGTACACAACAGCCAATCAGGAACTTTTCTTGCATCTTTACTAATTTTTACCATCTGCAACTCATCCTGAAAAGAAATAGTATGACTTATAAGATGAATTATATTTGGAAAAAGGTATAGGAAAGGTGGATAGAAACATATAAAAGGACGAACACAATATGGCTTTTACAGTGATAAGAAGAATACAGTTCAAACTTAACATTGCTGCCACTGGACAAAGAGGTATTGCCTCATTGCCTCGTAAAGTGAAAAGAGGTTTTCCTTATTGAGATATAAGGTGAGTTAAAATTCACCCTTACTAAAAATAAAGAAAATCTGATATCAGGAAATAGTCACAAATCCTCATTACATAATTCAACAACAGACCATACATTTTTTATTTTAAAATTCCTATTTATAGGTGTAATATTTTTTTTACTTGTTGAAATATGAAGACATTGATTTGTAGGGATGTGCAAAGTCCACTTTTTCTATTTAAAGTTAAGCCAAATCAAATATATTTCCTAAGCTGAATTGATGTTTGATTGCTTATAAAAAAATATTTTATACTAGAAAAAAAAATAGTACTGTGCATATGTATTTAACATTAGATACTATGTAAAATTTAGAAAATGTTTTATTACACAATTGTTTAAAAAAAAATTCTAAGCTGATAAATCAACAACAATTGATTTTAAACATTTCATCATATTTGGAAGAAGGTATAGGAAAGGTGGATAGAGGCATATAAAAGGGACGAACACAATATGGCTTTTAAAATGAAAATAAGAACACAATTCACACTTTACATTGCTACGATTGAACAAAAAGGTAATGGTTACCTCTTAAAGAAAATAGATCATTACGGCCCAATCCCCTGACCTAGGTTTCATTCTATCGGAACTCATCAGGGAGGAGTGTGAAATGCGCCACGCAACTTCCTAAAAGAGGAAACTATAAAAACACAAAATGGAGAAAAAGGAAAATTGTAAAGAATGATAGGACATATATATAGGAACATGTAAAAGATATAACATAAAGGACAAACACAGGAAAAGGACATTGGATGCGAATATATAAAATATCTCTATAAGGAAGACCTTTTTTCACTTTATGAGGTAATTTTATTATATTTGGAAGAAGGTGCAGGAAAGGTGGATGGAAACATATAAAAGAGGACAATTACAATATGGCTTTTACAATGAAAAGAAGAACACAGTTCACACTTTACATTGCTGCCATTGGACAAAGAGGTAATGGCTGCCTCTTAAAGAAAATTGATTGTCACCGCCCAATCTCCCAACCTAGGTTTCAATCGATCGGGACTAATCATCAGGGAGGAGTGTGAAACGTGCAACGTAATTTCCTTCTTTAAGAGGCAACCATTGCCTCTTTGTCCAATGGCAGCAATGTAAAGTGTGAGCTGTGTTCTTCTTTTAATTGTGATAGCCAAATTGTGTTCGTCCCTTTTATATGTTTCTGTCCACCTTTCCTGTACCTACCTCCAAATATAATACTATTACCTCATAAGGAGAAAAGAGGTTTTCCTTATAGAGATATATTCAGCAGCGTCTCTTGACTAAAATTCTTAAGCAAGCTGGAAGGGGGTCCGGGGTCCCCCTCTGGAATTTTTTTTTGGGCGTCCTTCTGTTCTGTGATTTACATAAGGCACATTATAATCTATATAGCACATATCCAAGAGGATGTGGGGGTAAGGGGAAATAAAATATCTTGCACCCCTTTGTGTTAACAAGTGAGAAGAAATTCCCCCTGTGTCTCCCACCTCGGTTCCAGTTCCCCTAAAGCTGACCATTTTAAAATTAACATAATACATAAAACATCCTATGCTTATATTTATGTTAGCCAACTATATTGTGTGTTAATTAATTATGTTAAATATATAAATATACATATGTTACAAGTATATAAAAAATTATATGCTTTTTTATATTTTCACTTTTATTGCAACCTGCAGCATATTTGGGGTATGTGATTATTTTTAGATATTAAATGAATTTTTATATACATAGGCCTATATCACTAGTCTTTTACATACCCTTTTTTTCTATTGTTTGTAAGTCAAGTCCATCCTCCTCTTCTTTTTTACAAGTTCTGCTATGACTTTTTTCATGAAAGTCTACTCCTTGCTTCAATTTAAAAAGCAGACTCTTTTCAAATGAAAGAAGTGCCAAACCAGAAAATGTATTTTGTCCCATAGTATTTCTGGAATATGTTTTTACTATTTTTAATGTTGAAAATGATCTCTCAACTGATGTTGTTGATGCCGGGATCGTTGCCACAAGCTCGCACAGTCTTTTAAAACGCCTGTAAAAGGACCTGCTACAATAAACTACACAAAAGATGTGTAGGCACAGGTGGGGATCAGTAATTTGTCCATTTTCCCCTTATACGGAAAACTCCCCTAGTTCTATTCCTACCCCCTTAAATTTCTACTTTAGTCACGTTTTTGTTTTGAAAGGGGATGAGAGAGGTATGCAATATTATCTTTTAGTTAATTCAGTTATAGTCGTCAACCTTCGGGCATAGCTTCAGTTGTCAAAAAGTCGGAATTTCGTTGCTTGCATTCTTACCTGAGTCCCACCACTCTTCCCCTTCTCGCCCTCCTAAATCTATGACATCACAAATAAGAACTACACTAAGTGGAGCTATGGGATGAAAGACAGAATAATATAGACTACCAACCACCATATAATGGACTAGTGCATGTCTTGCATGCATGTTACGATCACTGGCATGTGTGGGAAAATTACTTTCAAACACATTGGTGTTTCAAGTAAAGGCAAGCAATACTTGCCTTGTTTGCCACTGGATATATTATATTTAAAATATTTAGGAATTTTTCATAATAAAATTAATTTGTAATATATATACTCTGTTCAATCTGAGAGGTAGATAGCCAGTATATCGTGTACATTTCCACTATAGCATAGCTTATAAAATTCAGCCATATTGTAGTCCGTCAAAGAAAGTATTTTTAACATTCAGGTCCAAACAAAGTGTACATAACAAGACAAACAGAAAAAAAATTTAACATAAATTTGTGTTTTAGCTGTAAATAATTTTATTGTAAAAGCTATAGTCTATAAGGAAAACCTCTTTTCGCTTTATGAGGTAATTGTATTATATTTGGAAGAAGGTATAGGAAAGGTGAATATTCGTCCCTTTTGTAAAAGCTATGTAATTGTTGAAATTGGAATATTTTTAGGGCAAGTCGAAGCTTATAAATATTCAAAGAAAAGTAAAAGTTTTTGAAGCCTATTGTTTGATCTGTCCAGAACCTACTTGTATCCTTTCCAGTGTTTTATCATCATGCCCTGTATGAACCTTGGTTACAGTGCACCACTTCTTCTGGGCAGGGTCATAACAGCCCATCAGAAACACAGACATCATACCACCTAGAACAAATTTAAAAAAATAAGTGCTTGGACAAAAAATTGTTAATGAATCAAAAGTATTTAGAGATGGCTCATCCTATTAAGAACCTATTTAGTTGCATATAAAACTAATGTAAAGGTAGCCATCATTGATGAAAAGTTATAAGAGTTATTTTACAACTAGTATAATTCATATCATAAGTCAAAAGTAGAGAAACTAAAATTTCACGAGATCTGTTTTTAGAACTTTTATTTAGAACATTAAAATACCTATCCAAATATAAAGTTCAATGTATCATTTTTGTAATTATAATACATGCACAAAATAAAACTAAATATATTTTCAAAAATTAACAACGTAACTTTTTAATGTGAATTATGTTCAATTGTGCTAATATAAATGGTTTTAACCATAACATTCCAATAACAAAAACAAGTTCCCTTAGCCTAGTATGTTTATTTAACCCAACAAAAGAACATAGGTAAATTATATGTTTGGACCAGCTATATAACAGACATATTGTGACAAAATACAAATGAAGAAAAAAGAAACTATGCCTAAGAAAATTGTATGATTTTTTTTTTAACCTTCTGTATTTGATTTGTAAGGCATTTAAAATCTTAAAATCTTAGCCATAGTTATTCTACTTGTTGCACTATGCCACTTAAATAAAAGTTGATTTGTTACCATTTTTAACTAAGAGCAAATATTTTACTTACCAGATTTTTTAAATAAAATTGTTAATATTTATTTAACAAAATCTAATCATTGTATTTACCAGAAAACAGGGTCTCTAGTCAATAGTGAGAGTAGAAACCTATTTTTTGGCGTATGAATACATGAGATTTTCAAGGTTATCTAGAATATTTTAAACTGTCAAATAAAGTTTATTTCTAAGCCTATGTAAGCTTCAATTAATCCCATTCATTATTCAAACGTTTAAACAAACTTTTTTTAACTGCCCTCAATATAATTATAAATGGTCTAGTAATCAAATTTTACTCAATTTGATGACATCTATTTTATAAAATAAATAGTTTGTGTATGTCTGTCCTGAGCATTACGCGATATCTACTGCACACAGATGTCTGAGATTTTAAAATTAGAAGCTCATGTACACAAATGTGTGCAGCTCAAAGTCGCAATTTTAAAATTTTGACTAAAAAAATTAAATCAATTAAAAACTGGGTCTGAAGCAATAAAATTAAAAGTTTTTTTTTTCCTGTTGGTTTGAAGCAAAGCAAAGAGTTACCCTGAATATCTTTACACCCATAATTTATCTGCATATGAAATAGTATTTAAGTTTCATGTATGAAGTAGGAATTTGAGTATGAGTATTTTAATTTTTGAGCCAAAATTTTAATAGCTACTTGGGCTCAAGGTCAACCAATTTATGGGCTTGGCAATTCCAAGATTCTTATATAAGTCTATTTATATGGTTCATTTTGTGTTACTGGTGATTGGTGACCAGGAACACATCCACAGGATGAAGATTAAGTTTTAATATTATTTATTTAATAAACAAACTCGACTTTATACTAGAATAAAAAAACTTGAATTAACAGACGCCTAGTGTCAAGACTTTTTCACATTTCACAATGTGTAGCTTTATCAAAAAAATTTAATCATATAATAAGAATTTTATTTATTAAGCCATAATCACAAAATATAACTTCTAGGTTCTGACAGGATTGTTAATATCTATTTTCTTTAAGAGGTAAGCATTACCTCTTTGTCCAATGGCAACAATGTAAAGTGTGAGCTGTGTTCTTCTTTTCATTGTAAAAGCCATATTGTGTTTGTCCCTTTTATATGTTTCCATCCACTTTTCCTATACCTTCTTCCAAATATAATTTTTAGATAATGTAGTGTTTGACTAAAGAAATAAGTAACTAAAAAGTTATTTGACTAATTGATTTAATTTTGTGACTCACATCATTTATTGCCCATTTGGGCTACCCCCAACTTACACTCATTCATGGTAATAAGTTGTGATTTTTTTTTTTTATGTTCACCATTAGCCTCGAGAGTAAACTGGAAAGTAACAAAGTAGAAAAAAGTTTAAGTGGACTCGGTCTGGGTAAGAGATGAAAATATCAGTAAAACTTGCTGGTGATGGGCTAACCCTTCTGGTGTAACGGGCTAGTCGGGCTTAGCCCCGTTCAATTATAAGATACGAATGTTTGTTAGTACAAGCAAGTCGTTAAGAGTTAATAAATGATAATCTTGTGTTAAATGCTACGCCCATAACGTATGTTTATTTGTTTACATACCAACTTCACCAACCTTGCCTGCAAGCGGAATGCCCCACTGGAATAAACAACACCTGAGAAAAGACCGACCGCGGCCGCAAGGGAGAGCTCCGCGTTCAACAACGAATACGAGGCAACTGAAAGCAACATGAACGCTGTTGGCCTGCTCAACACGGGGTTCTGGAAAATTATGGAAGCTTCCCCCTCCACTCCAGTCTGACCACTCAACCACATGAAGTCTTCATGCTATATATTCGCTGGCCCGCTTCGAAGAAAAACACAGAACACGTTGGGACCAAACCGGCACCGTAGTCTTGCAACACTTTCTCATCGAGTCCAGTAAATAAACATTTCAACGTGCACATACAGCTTGGGGAATGGATCCTCTAGATAGGAGGAAGCCGCTATAGCAGCGATACTACACCCAGGTTACAGCTTATTTGGTGCTGACTGACAGTTCACAGCTGACTTTGACAGTCAACATTTAGGTATATACCTAAATTTTGACTGTCAGAAGTGACAACTGCTAAAGACATGTTTTTTCCAGATCATATGGTTAGGCGTAGGGATACATAATTTGGTCTGGTAGCTTTTCAAAGCCGTCAGAAGTCAGCTGTGAGCTGTCAGTCAGCACCACAGAAGATAAAACTGAGGTATACATGGCAGGATGAATACGTCAGTCGAAGGCTAAGATTAGGATAAGTCGACTACATGACAGGTTTTTTTTTATGACAAATTGTTAGTTAGGAATAGGAAATATTCATGGTCTGTCTTGGGGCGTTAAAAGTATGCTTTGTTAGTTTAGAGTATTCAGAGTTATGTCTACTTGCTCTAGAGAACAAGTTGTAAATAGTATTCAGAGTTACGTCTTCTTTTTCTAGAGAACAAGTTGTAAATAGTATTCAGAGTTATGTCATCTTTTTCTAGAGAACAAGTTGTAAATAGTATTCAGAGTTATGTCTACTTGCTCTAGAGAACAAGCTGTAAACAGTATTTGTTTAATTCCGCGCTTCTCGCGTTTCCGTGACTGAGCCGCTTGGGCCAGCCACTAGATAGTACGGTGATAATAACGACACACACTATGTGTCCATTCATGTAACAAAGAGGTAGCTCGCCTGGGAAAGCGACAGTCCAAGTTAAATGGAGGCCCAGGTTTTATACTTAGTTAGGTTTATTGATGAATCACAAAAACTTGTGTTTGGTAGTTAACCTGTGGGCCGCTCTTGCTGCTCAAGATTGGCCCGTAATTTATTTGAGTTTCAATAGTTGCCTTGCTCCTCTTGGGGGCATACAACTCTTCAGTCGCTTCTGCCCCTCTGGCTCGACTGGAGTTGTCAATGAGTACTTGATCATGTACAATGAGGTCGATCGCCCTCTAGGTTCCAAAATAGTGGCACGCGTTATCGACCGGGCATGGCCCGTAGTATTTGAGGTATTTATGAATTGTTCGTACCTCTTTGGAGGTGTTTTGTACTGTACCCAAGGTCCTCTCATGTAACTGTACTGAAGCTTGCCCTATATAAGCAATTATTGTGCTTTCACAGCCGAAGTTCATTCATGGTAGAACTACTAGTAACGTAACTCAATTGTCCGAGTTATTTCTTCTGGCGCTTCACGCCTCACGCCGGCTGGCTTTGGCAACGCTACCTCCTACTGTATTTACTTATTATACATTGTTCTTAAGGAGATTACGTGCAAAATATTGTCTATGTCTTTTGAACTATTAAATTGCATTTACTTTAATCACCTCTTTCTTTCATTTAATTCATATATGTTATTATGTACCCTATTTAAAATGTGCACCCCGTAGAGGCGGTGCACTGGTAAGTCTGATTAAGAACATGATTCAAAACAGAAATAGAAAAGTGAGAGTAATGACTTAAAAGAGTTTGCTGTGCTGTTCATATGAAACCCTCCATCCACAGAAATTGGCACTATCATCACCAAAAGAGGGTGGGCGTTCAGTTGGTATGGCTTAATTGTGAGTTAACACCATTAGGTATTGATAAATTTGAGTGCCCATCAGTGTAATCACCCTCTAGATCCTAAACTCACAGCACCTTTCAACAAAATAGGGAAATGAAGTTTAACGTCCCCTAAATAATTATACATCACATAGACGCATCCCAGCAAGACGTATGGAACAGAGGACAAAGCTGTTGGTTAAGAACAAGATACAAAGTGTTCCAAACACCACATCGGTGTCTAAGAACTATACACCTCACACCAACTTCCTCTTTTACTGTTTATCGTTTGGTCACAGCCTCCCTACCTAAGTACTCCCTCTCTCTGCAAGCTCCCATCCCAAAATTTATATCAAACATTGACTTTCATACCCTCCTACAACAAGACGACTGACAGGAGATTACGTCAATTTCAGAGAAGAACCAAACAAACACGTTCACACATAGTCAAATAGTGTAAAATTAATAAAATTTTATATCAAAATATATTGTTTCATTTGACTTCATTATTTTATTTTACTATCTGTTTTATTATCTTTTTTTCAAATAACTTTTTAACTGATTAGTATTTAATCATTTAACTAACAAAATATCAAAATGAAATTATAATTAAATGTAAATTTACCCAAAAGTGGCAAAACAAATATTGATTTCTATCTACCTTTCTGTCCTGTTCCAAACCAAGCTCCAAGAACTACCAGGTCCGCAGAGTCAGCCATTGATCCTCCAAACAAATAGTCCTTCTTTACTTTCAGCCAATGTCTCTTACCCGGCTCATAAATGCTCTGTAACCAACCATGAGAAAGTTGGTGAAAAGTTAATAAAAGTGGCTTTATAGTCAAGATGATTTTTAACCAAATTTAAATGACAAGTCAATTTTGTTTTAAGAGAATTAGACTAAAAAATAGAAAACTGGTGCTTGAAAAAATGTAAAACATCTTAAATATTTAACCTTTCATATAGGCCTCTATCACTCGACAGCAAAGCAAGTGAAAAATATATCAAATACATTTTAACATTTTTGGTCAGTTATGAAGTTGAGCTAAGATGTACAATTTGTCTTCAAGAAAAAATACCTTACCTTCACAGATTATGCAAACGTCCCACCTTACAAACCACACCATAGTGGAACAAATTAAGTGATCAGGGTGGAGGCTTATGAAACTGTTAAATAATGTATTAGTTTTAAGGCTAATCATATGTTTATTAAATAAATTATGAACTCAATTTAAAAACACTGATCAAAAGCTGGATTATTTAACATTGAGAGCATAACATATTAAAAGAAGATAACTGTTAGTACCTGAGTGATGCTAGAGTCGAAAGTGTTGAGATAAAACACTAATAGTTACAAAAACTTGAGATGAGACCTTCAAATCCTTAATGATATATGATATGATATGTTATCAATAATCAAAATCTAATTCAGATTGAGAAAAAAAATCAGATTTTGGTTTAGAATTTGTTTTGGAGCTCTTAAAGACCTAATTAATAGTTTATTTCAACATAATTAGAGAAAATACGTTAAACCACCATATTAAAGATAATTTATTTACCACTCAAGTAAATGTGTTTTAACAAAATATGTTAGCCTTTATTTCCTATTTTTATTTTCTATAGCAACTTATGAATTAATGTAGTAGTGTAAAACCTGCTTTAATGTTCAAATTTCTTAAGACGTCACTGTCCTTGCAAGAGGGTAATAGGTTAAATGAAATGATCGGACAGAGCAAATGACATGCACAGCACACTACTAGCTGCTGAGTACTGATGTACTATGTGACATATGCTTTTAGACTGATGTAAGCCATAATTACTTTTAAAATTATTCCAAATGTTGCTAACTTTTTAATTTTTATTTTGTACTGGTGGGGATATTGAGGTTTTAATCCCAGTCGAGAGCACTGAGGTTTTTACTAAATGATTTTCCATTCTCCCTCCATGGAAATGCAGGTACAACTCCCTCTAAATTTAACCCTTATCATCCCTAACACATTAGCGTAATTAGAAAATAATCTTAAAACACGAGTGAGTAGTATGACACGATGCTAAGAAAACAAACCATCTTTCAATGACACAAACTGTTTCTTCAGGTTCAGTTTTTTTTTGTGGCTTTTAGTGGTTTTGTCTAAACAATGTATACTCCAACATCACTCAGCCAAGTGTGCTGGCTACCCTTCCTATATTTAACCATGGTTAAACCATAGTGAAACCATAATGAAACCATAGTGAAAAATATAATCTGTAAACTATTTATTCTCCTTACCCTGAAAGACAAGCTTAACTTGAAGGTTTACAATATGGCGAAAGCTATAAGCTATGTCTATACTGTAATTAGTTAAGTTAAGACTGCTTGCTAACTTTCAGTGCAAACAAAGTACACAAGAGATAAAAAAAACAATAAAAAGGTATAGTTTTTCACAAATAAAGGAGGAACAAGCACTGTTGACAATATTTATACTTTTGTTAATGGACAGTGATAATTTAAGGTGAAATTGTGTTAGTTATTTTTAAATTTTGGTTTATTCTATACACACTTAGTACCCAAAGTCACATATGTATCAGAAACCGAGACAATGAATATAGGGGAGACAAGGAAAATGGAATCCATGAGAATGAAGTTTGTGAGGAGCATGTTAGCTTTCACGAGGAAAAACCGGATTAGGAATGAAGTTGTCGAGATAAGAGTGGGAGTACAAGGAGTACATGAGATAATAGAGGAAGCCAGGCTGAAATAGTATGGTCATGTAATATGGATGGAAAAGGAAAGAGTACCAAAGAGAATGATGGAGATGAAGTATGCAGGAAAAAGACTTCAAGGGAGACCCAAAAGAAGATGAGAATAGTAGATAACAGAAAGTGTACAAGTGAGAGGATAGGAATGGAATCAATTAAAAGAGAGAGGGATAGTTGTGGAAGTAAAGAAGAATATGGAGGCATTTTACTAAATTCACCCAGCCACTGGCTGGAAACATTTGATTACGTTGCTGATGAACCAATGTTTTAAAGTGCAACAAATTTAATAGTAGTTTGTTAAGTTTAGTATAAAAAATCAAAGGTAAAGGTAAGTTAGTATAAAAAATCAAAGGTAAAGGTAACTTTAGTCACTAAATTTTCCAAATCGCTATATATATTTTCAAATAATAAGCAAATTAAGACTAAAGACAATAAAAATTAAGCTAGAGAGAAAGAAAGCTAGCTTAGAGAGTTGGATCCAAAATTTTGGTCACTCCTTATTCATGGAATTGGAACTTCCCCAAAAACCTTACCGCTCCCCCGCCCCACCTTCCCTGCTCTCCTTGTAAGAGTGTCAATAAAGAAACAGTTAACCACCATAATCTAGCAATTATTGTAAGAAGTAAATTGAAATTTACAAAATAGTGAATTAAATCTGAGAGCAGGAATTTAAATAAAGTATAATTCAACAATTTCCATTTACAAATAACTATTTATGACAGCTTAAGTGAGCATGGCACTGGTAAAGTGGTAAATTACTGCCAATGTTTACAAACACCATTTAAATAATTAGATAATATGATCAGATACTATAGATCTTGAAAAAAAAAAAGTATGGTCCTCATTAATAAGAGTTGCTATATTTTAGACACACACACATTTAATGAAAGATATTTCCTTCAAGTTCAAGAGTTGTGTGTCATTTAGCTTGTTGTTAAATATTAAAGTAAATAGTTATCACACAAGCAAATAAGTGTCAATATCAAATAAAATTAATATTTCCAAAAAATTAAAAATAATGTGTAGCTTTGAAAGTGTGAAGAGTGTGTGAGGAAAATGAGGAGAGAAGTTAGTTTGGTTCTATCTAAACTGTTCTTTTAGGTTTTCTTCCTTCCTTATCATGAATATTTAATTGTTTTATAATGTTTCCACAATGTTTCTACATATTTCTCAGCCATTAAGACTGATTGGATTTGAGTATTACAAAATGAAAACAGGCAAGTGGTGCGATCCTACCTGGTGGAGATGATCATTTGGAAGAATTGTTTTCCCAGTAGACAAGGCCGTAGCTGGGGGGGGGGGGGGGGGGGTCAAATCCCCCACAACCCAAATTTTATGAACAAAATATAAAATATATATTTGCTTTATTTATGGTTCAAACAATATTAAAATTAAGATACAAGTACAAATTAAGGGGCTGTGGTTACCATAAAAAGCACTTCAGATAGCTTCTAGAGGTGTTTATCATTTAGACTTTTTTCTAGCTTCCAGCAATTGAGGGATGTGCCAACCACCCCCCCCCCCAAAGTTATTGGTTGGCTACGGCCTTGCCAGTAGGCCTACCTTGGTGTTGTGATACAATGATGAACTTGAGGATTCACACATATAATTAATTTAGACAAGGATTATTTTATGGACTGAGCAAGAAGATGCATAGGGCGCAAAATGTGAAGAGTAGGGAGGTTGAGCCGAGGAGAGAAATCACGTCCACACTTGAATGAAACACTTTGTTGACTAAAGAAAAAAGTGCATAGGAACACAGTAGAACAAACTGTATCACCCTTACAAAATTAAATTTATACAAAAGGGCGGTAGACAGAAAAATGTGAGAATTTCATAAAAATAATATCAAACTAATACAAGAAATATCTAGTTAAGAAAACAATAATAAAATTGATATTAAAAAATATTAAGTCTGACATCTTAGCTCAGTTGGTAGCGTGTATGCCTACTGAGCTAAGGGTCCCGAGTTCAATTCCCGGCATGGCCGAAGATTTATCATTGATGAAAATACGGGTCAACCCTTTCACATTAGTAAATTAACGGCTGGGGACTGGATGCTGTGCCAGTCCTAGTCTTAAGTTAGATTATAAGGTATATGAAGCTATGACAGGCCTAGCAAACCGTAGTGGAAAATATATGACTTGAATAAAAAAATTGACCCAGATTATAGGCTGGAAACAGTAAGGGTGTAGGGAAAAAGATATTAAAATAATAAAATATAAAGAAATACATAAGTACCAAACAGGGCGTTATTAATTTTATAAATAGTAAATAAAAATAATAAATGATTTTTATACCATGAGATCTTTGAGCACCAATCCTTCAAGACCAAGTTTCAACACCTTTGTGATCATGGCTTCCAAATCTTTAGGGTGCTGAAAAAAAATTACAAACTTATTTTCGTTGCATTGAAAAACAAGAACATATAATAATATTAACATAAACATAATAAACGTATAAATAAAGAGACAAAATAGATTCAAGTCAAAAGTTAAACAAACTAGGTTGTGAAATTAAGTGAGACAACTATGTTTGAATACATTTGATTAAAGCAATATGCAACTTAATTATATTAGCACAGTATCAGTTGATAGGCATGTAAAGGGTACAAACAAGGTAACGAAGCATAATAAAAGGAGACTACAGAGTGGGTATTTAATCCTGATTTTACTGCCAAGTGGTGTGCCCCAGGGTCTGAACCCGAGCGGAAGCCAGGTCAGGTGCAGATGAGAGAGAGGAGACTGGTCAAAGCCAAAACCAGCAAGCTTGGCGGGCTGGGAGAGGGAGGGTGGGTGACAACTATCATCTCAGGAACCGTAGCTCCAGTTAGGGAAGGTTACCACCAAAGATTTTTCCTGAGGAACTATATGCACGGCCTACAATCAAGTGTAGGCCAAACAGGGTTAGTATACCTGGCCAAAGCAAACACACTGAGAAAATAAAGTTAAATGCCCAAACTTGAAAACATATGGAGCAGAAACATGGACATTGAAAGTGGAAGAGATTCTGAAAGTGAAGGCCATGAGAATGGAGTTTATGAGGAGCATTTTTAGCTGCAACAAGGAGAAACAGGATTAGGAATGAAGTTATCTCAGAAAGAGTGGGGGTACAGGGAGTATATGAGATAGTAGAAGACGCAAGGCTGAGATTGTATGGTCATGCAATGAGGATGTAAAGGGAGAGAATACCAAGAAAAAGATGGGAGGAGCAGATAACAAAAAGTGTGCAATGAGAAGAGAAGAATGGAAGCGGTTAAATGAGAAAGAATGGTGTAAATATAAAGGATGATGGAGGCACTTTACTAAAGTAACCCAGCCACAGGTTTAAAACAGTTATTGATGATGATAATGATAAAACATGTACCAAAACCTTGCAGCTGAATTGATAGAATAAAAAAGTAGCATTTTAGAATTTACAAACATATTTTTGAATTGTCAACAATGCTAACAGTTTCCTATATTGTTAATAGGTACTTTTATTTTATTGGTGACACTATTCATAAAAAGTAACTGCTTCAGATCACATGACTTAACATATGATGATGGATTTATTAAATTGTGCAGATGTCAGATACTTTTTTTTTGTATCGTGTTTCTTCTATAGCTGATTATTTGACGACATTTTAAAAGGTTTTGGATAAATTATATAGATGAAATATTTCTTTGAGTTTTAAACAAACCAAATGTATGCATTAACAAATTAAAAATCAAAGTATATTATAAAAATACTAAGCCCGAAATTCAAATAAATATCTAAACAGTTCATGAATTGAGAATAATATTTTTTCCAATAAATTTGTACTCACATGTATTTCCTCCACCTCTGAAAACATTATGTGGTTGGGGATCTCCGTCATATTATTTAGTAAGATTTCTCTTCTCTCTTTGATAGGCCTGTAATACAGATTATAATCATTATATAGATTAAAAGTAAAGCATTTCTCAAGATAAGGTAAAATGAAACATTAGCTTATCAGAAAAATGGAAACCCAAATGACAATATAGTTAAAAGTTACAAAAAAAACCCAACACTTTTTAAACATACAAAACCTCTTTAGGAAAAGCAATACTTTTTAAGAATATAAGACCCCTCAAGGACAGGAACAAAAGTCCTTTGCAAGTCTCCTGTGCTGAATAAGTCTAATTACATCCAATACTGTTTCCAGCCTGTGGCCTGGGTCAGTTTTTTATTCAAGCCATATATTTTCCACTATTATCTTGTTAGGCCTGTTGTAGCTTCATATGACTTATAATATAACTTAAGACTAGGACAGGAACAATATCCAGTCCCCGGCCGTTAATTTATCAACGTGAAAGGGCAAACCCATATTTGCATCAATGATGCATGTTTGTCCATGCCGGGAATCGATCCTGGGACCCTTAGCTCAGTAGACAGACATGCTACCAACTGGGTTAAGGTGTCGGACAAGTCCAACATTACTTGAAAATGTGTTTAAGTTATTCTGAGGAGCTGCAAAGTTTTTTAAAATAGTGTAGGTGTTGTCCTATTCTCCAAAATATTTCTATTAATGTTATTATATCATACTCTCTGAATGTCATAGGGGTTAAACAGAGCTATATGTCTATATTGGTGTCTAATTTTTTTTTTAAAGGGAACACTTGCTTCTTTTTTTGAACAGATATGTATGTTTTATTTAATTTAAAAGACTGGCAGCTCTCACACAATTAATGTGTATATACAAATGAATTGTTGCCTAATAAATTAGAAATGTATGATAATGGTGTGAAAGCACTTTACAATAATGTAATATAAGTTCTTTTATTTTCTATCACAGCAAAAAGTGTTTTTAATATTAATTTTAATAAAATTAGTTAGTGCCGAATTGCTTGAAAATGTATAACAAGACAGTGTAGAAACACTGTACAATGATGTAAAGTAATTGATAGTGAAGGAAGCCAACCAGAAAGGATAGGTAGGTTAGGCCTAGATAGAAACAAACACACTTCTTTCTTCATTTCTTCTCTTATTTTCTTCTTAAACTTTTACACGTCCCACTTCTTCAAACTTCCATAGTTACACATTGTTTTAAATTTTTGGAAATATTCCTTTTTCATATTAAGAGGCACATTAAAAAAATAAATAATAATACAGATATGTAAAGGAAGTACGTACATGTAGTTCCATTACAGATCTTTTCCCTGAATTTTTGTGTGCATGTGGTTTCCAGGGTTGAGGAAATACGGTGATGTGAGAGAATCAGTGAATCACACACCTTTATGCCCTTCCCCACACTTTTTGGGGAATGAAATTTAAAAAATCCTCAAAAACATCAAGCTCAATTCTAAAAAGGAACCTTAATTCTAAATTTCAAGTCTCTACGTCTATTAGTTCAATGACACATAAGTGAATTTAGAAAACTGTCAACCCCCCCCCACCCCTCTTTACTCCTTAGGGTTCATATTTCACAAAACCCAGTGAAATATATAATTTATCTCCAAAACAAATGAATTCTTACACTTACTTTTGTAGAAGTACTTCCCCATTGTAGTAAATGCAGTCAAACACAAATAAACATACATTGGCATCATTGAAAGCATTTTTCTGAAAATAGATAAGATTTAAGTGTATTTAAGTGTACTGAATACTAGTAATTTGAGTAAAATGAATATTAGTAATGATGATTTTAGTATTTTTTCAAACGAACTATGAGTAAGGAAAACCAAAACTAATAGGCCTAGAGTGACTATAGATATTTTATGGTTGCATAACAGGCTATAATAATCTAGTGGGGAACTCTAACATCAAATAATCACTTGCAAAGTGTTTAGACAAGATTTGAGCTACAGCTTATTGGATCAAAGCCAAGATAGCTGGAGCTGAACTAAGTTTACCAATATAGGAAAGAAATGGAAAGATTATGCAATAAAGCAAACATAATATAACTCTTTAAGAAACTTATTTTTACTGTGGAAGTATAACTGTACATAGGGCATCATTCATTCCCCATGAGTAGCCGCAAATAATATAGGGGTCATTTCACATAAAATCAACCAAAAAAAACCCAAACTCAACCTGACCATTTTGTATTTAAATAAAATTTTTACCAATTATTCTTCCCTTAAATATAACCATAAAAAAAATTTTTTTAGATTTTTTAATAACCCCGTTTTTGAGAAATCGATTTTTGAAATTTCAATAAAAATAATTTTTTCTCCCACACCACATTTTTCAATTCTTATTAATTTCTGTTCTATTGCAGCTAGAATTATGCTTTTTGATTCATTTTTCTCATTTTGAAATGGGCTTTAATCTGATATACAACTCGGCACACTTTTAATGCAGTAATTTTTTTTTCACTCTTTCAAAAAAAAATTTTTTTTTTAATTTGTAATAGTGTTTTATGAAAATTTTGAAAAAAACATATGTTATTTAGCTATTAATTATCTATATAAAATGAAAATTTCAAAATGGGATGCCTATGGGATCCTGAGTTATGATGAAAATTGTAGTACAATTACAATATTTTCAGTACTGTGATTTGTGATGATTATTACTATTATTATTTTTTTATTATTATTATAAAGCTTCTGGTATGGAAGGTGATTTAATACATAAGAACTAAATTATTGAAGCCTTTTTAATTATTAACAACTTAGAAACAAGGGCTAGCCATATTAAAACAATGTAAAGAATGGTATGAAAACTTATAAGATAGAACTTACATGTATATGTACACAAATGTTTCCAGCAAATTGCATCTAATCATTGCTAATTTTGAAAAATTAGTTCTTTGTACACCTTTTTAGTAAAAAATTGTTTGCTTTGTTCGTTTCTTCTGCTGTCAGTCGATACACTCTTCCTGTTGGTGTCGTTGGATCAACTTTAGTTATAATGTCAGTTCTATTAACACTCAATATGTCTGGGAATTGGTTTTGGTAGTTTTATTCCCAATTGGAATGTAGTTGTGCAAATGTTGTGTCCCTTTGACAGTTTTTGCATTCTTTAGTCTTGGTTGTAAGAATGTGTTTTCTGTTTCATAATCTTCTTTGGTTAAATACAAAAAAAAAATTTTGGTATATTATCTTTAGCCCAATCATAAAGCTTACGAGGTGTCATAATCTGCTCATTGTATACCATGCGCAGTCTTGCCAGCCGTTTTACAGTCCCTCCCACACCATCACAAGTATTTTTGCCATGTGAGGAGGCAAAAAAATTCCACTCTGCTTTCATGCTAAAGTCTTCTTCATGAAAGCAAAGGTTGAGAAAGCTGGACTTATTTTTATATTGTGATGCTGCTCCATCTGAGAAATAATGTATTTTCTCAGGTGGTGTGTGGAAAGTTTGCTTCAAGAAATCGATCATTACTCTTTGAAAGAGATGTACAGCTACTGTATCATGTGACATACAGTCAGAGATAATCACCAGACTTATATGCTTTAACTTCTCAGAATTTTCTGTTTTGTAGTAGATAACAAAAGGATGGATTGTGGCTTGTGCATTGTTCCAGTGGAAGCCTTGTACAGAGTCTTGTAATATAAAAGAATAATTTTCCGCAAAGTCACATATAACTAAATACTCATTTGGGGAAGGTTTTCCTTGAGGTTCTTCAGATATGCTGATGGAAGAAGGGGGAGGGGGATTATTAGGCTGGTGGAGAGACAAACAGTTGGGAGCCACATGACTCATTGTGCTCATTCTACATGTGAAGTGCTTGCAATGAAACATTTAGAGAAGGTAAAGAAATAGCTACTCTACCATTTCACGGCGAACAATTTTAATTAAACTTAAGGATAGCAAAATTAATATCAAATTATTAAAGGAGTGATTTTAGCTAAAACTGTCCAAGCAAATTTTAAAGTATTATATATTTTGAGAGGTGTCCTAAGACAACATTTAAGCCAGGCTGAAAATATTGTTACTTGCACTACAATTTTCATCATAACTCAGGATCCCATAGGCATCCCATTTTGAAATTTTCAGTTTATATAGATAATTAATAGTTAAGTAACAGGTATTTTTTTCAAAAATTTCAAAAAACACTATCACAATTATTTTTTCAAATTTCTTTTTTAAAAGAGTGGGAGAAAAAAAATATTGCTAAAATTGTGCCGAGTTGTATATCAGATTAAAGCCCATTTCAAAATGAGAAAAATGAATCAAAAAGCATAATTCTAGCTGCAATAGAACAGAAATTAATAAGAATTGAAAAATGTGGTGTGGGAGAAAAAATTTATTTTTATTGAAATTTCAAAAATCGATTTCTCAAAAACGGGGCTACTAAAAAATCTAAAAAAAAATAATTTATGGTTAGATTTCAGGGAAGAATAATTGGTAAAAATTTCATTTAAATACAGAATGGTCAGGTTGAGTGACTGGTTGATTTTACATGAACTGACCCATAGTGCAAATTAGGTGAGTTTAATACCATCTGCTTAGTGGACAGTTAGGAGAGTTCAATAACATATGCTCAAAGGGCAGTTAGGAGAGTTTAATACTATATGCTCAGTGGGCAGTTAGGAGAGTTGAATACCATATGCTCAATGGGCAGTTAGGTGATTTGAATACCATATGCTCAATGGGCAGAATTGAAAAATAAAGGTGTCTGAGTTGAATACATGGATTTACAACTCCAGAGCTTTGGCCTGGCCATCACCAGGGATATCCATATTGGTCTAAAATTAGGCAGTATTTTTATAAAACCCCAATGAGATAAGAACTAGACTCACTTTTAGTAACATGACAGCCCCTGCAGCTGAGCTACTTGCTCACCTTGTGTTTGCCAAGAGAGCCAAATGGCAGGAGCTTGCCAGTCTTGGTGTCGATCATAAGAACTTCACAGTCTAAGATGAGGTCCTTGCCATGAGGGAATGCCTGAGGAATGTACTCTTTGAAATGACCCACCTACAACAAACAATAGGAATATAAAATAATCATAAATTATAAGGGTATGTGCCTTATCTTAAGATAATTAATGGATTAATATTAACTAAAGTTTATACATTTTAGATCTAGCTGACTTATTTCAGTTCAAGAAAGATACCACAGTGAACTATTATACAACAGCTAGAGTCTTGATTTGTAATTTAAAACCTGAAGTGTTTGCCAAATTTTTATCCCTAAGACTAGTCTTTATTTAAAACAAAACAAATTCATTTAAAATCAAAGTTTTCAAGACAATTTAAAGAAAAACCTTTGTAGATGGAAATTTAATGAATAGAATGGAAGAACACATTTATTTAACAAATAGTTCTGGGTGCCAAGTAAAATTTTATTTTGGAATAAAATCCTTATAAAGTACATTCATTTTTGTCAGAATTTAAAGCATGGTTCCCAATTTGCATGCAATATTAATGGCCAAAGGAAAAATGGCACCAAAAAAGCTATATTAAATTAAACATTAAAAGGAGGATAGAAGGGCAAGGACTATACACTTACTAGAAAATCGTAGGCAGCAAAGTTCACAATTAAAACACAACAAAACATATAATTGTGTACTTTTCAGGGTACATCAGTCGCCTTCTTCAGAAGAAGAAAGTAAAACATCAAATGGACTATGGCATCATGGCTATAGGTTGATCCTGGTCACTTACACTTATGATACAAAAGTTTAAATTATTACTATAATATATATATATATATATATATAAAAAATTCCAGATTAAAATTTTGACACCTACACTTACTGTTATCAATAGTTTTCTTTTGACACTATTACGGTATAGATATTTTTCTTACAATACTTTTAATGAGCACAGTATTGATAATTTTCTTTCAAAACCGCAACCCTACTCTGGATTATAGTCAGTTTAAAACACACTTTAAGAGCAGCCAATGTTGTTATGTAGGAATTGGAGAGATTATGTTAAACTTATGAAAATGGAAACTCACAGACACTGGCGGTGTCTTACTGCCCAAAACAGGAACACACCAAGATAGGAAGTGTACTAAAATGAACTGACCTTATGAGGTAGTACTGGTTTCAAGCTCCTAGAGAAATACTTGTATTCATGGCCTTGTTTGTGAACTTGAACTCTTTCGCCATCATATTTGATTTCAGAATACATTCCATTAGGGCACTTCTTAATGGCTTGCTCTACAGACTTGCAAGCTTCAGCCTAGTAACAGAAGGTTTAATAAATTAGTACAATCAGAAATGACCAAGAAAGACAGACAAACTCTTCATTTTATTAATATGTACAGTGAAACCTGACAAATTCGAACTTCCGTAATTCAAATTTTTCGCCCTGTCCCATTAATTTTGTACTACAACTAAAGATGGGTCGAATCCACTATTTCTCGAATCCAAATCTACATTTTATTTTCGAATCTTGAATCTGAATCATAGCAAATTGTTAGAAATTTAATGATTTACAAATAGACCTACATTACACAACATAGGCCTAAACTGTAAATTAAGATTTATTTCAATCATGCTTTCAATTTTAATCAACCCACCCCCCCCCCCCTTCTGCAAATAGAGGTTAAAATCCAGCCAATTTAAAAATTAATATATATTTTTTAAAAATCAAATCAATCAAAATATAGTGTCTTTTAAGTTATTTTTAAAGGACTCTGTTTTTTAATACAGTGTACATGTCTTAAACACAAAGCAAAATTTTCATGATGGTTTTTACATTCTTGATCATAAATAACACAGATCATCTATATATCATTTGTAATGTAGGACAAAGCAAAGTAAAACAAAACACAGTGGAACATTTAGAAGGCATTGTCTTTCTTCTTGTTTGTCAAGGTTCACCTATAAAATGCTCTATTGAGTGGATGGAATTACTCAAGTCCCAACATAAACTCTTGGTTAAAATCAATTTAAAAACAAATTATGAATTAGCAAGTTGTTATTTGATTCTTAAAACTCGATAACACTTACTAAGTGATCAAATTACCCAAATCGATTTCAAACGATAGGCCGGTAGGCATAAATAAACAGTTTTATCGGTGCTTGTTGACAGTATTTATTTTTCATGAAACCCAACCAAATATCTAACTTAAGCATTGTATGCAATAAATTGGGGTTCTTTGCAGAGTTGTAGATAATTAAAACCATAAACTCGAAATAAATAAAACAAATTAAGGCTTCTCTCCCCCCCCCCCCCCCCCCCCCCCTCTTCACCCCCTCTCCCTCCCCCTCTCATCCATACGTCTTTTTTACACATACAGTTCTGTACTCCGTTAGTCAAGGTCAAGCCTCTCGATCGGTTTTGTGCGCTGTTCTTAGTGATTCGGTCATAGCGATATTCTTGTGACATGGAAGTTTATTTTGTTGTTTTTTTGTTTAGTTTTTATTTAGTACTTACTGTACAGTAGTGTTTGTGTAAGTGATTCAATTTTTCAGTCAATAAATCAATTAGAATCATACACTATGACTGAGAGGCTTAAATCAGAAAAACATTAGAATCCCTGTCTTTTTAAAGAAATTGTAAACAGATTATGTCCAAATACGTTAAATAAAGTTTTTGAGCTTGGTTGCAAATTTAACTGTGTTTCTTTTCAATTCCCTTTAAGAAACTTATTTAATTCAAATTTTTGGATAATTCAAATCTTTTCCTGATCCCTTCAAGTTCGAACTATCCATGTGTGTGTGTGTGTGTGTTATTTGAAAAAATTATATTGTGATTATTTATATAACTTTATAAAATTAAATCCTTTAGAACATGTTTTATTACACGAGTGTTTGTAATTTTTTATTTTAAGATCATTCATTCCAACTATTATCACAACATTCTATTCAATACTTCAATTTTCTTTTATATTAATAATTTAATATTAATTTGTAATGTACATAAAAGCTTAGAATTGCAATAGTTGAACATTTCATTGAAAAAATTCAAATCATTTTTCAATCCAAGTTTGAAGTTTTCAAAGCCAGCTTGAAGTTTTCAAAACCAGTTTGACGTTTTCATAGCTTGGCACATCCCTAATCATTAGAATGTATATAATAAATTGTGAACACATCTAACCAGCATGGGTAAGACAGGAGTCATAAGAGAAGCTCTGATGGTGAGAGTTTTCTTTTTGGAAGGAGAGCTAACTCCTGCTTCCGTCTTGGTCACTGCTCTGGAAAGCACAACCTCCAAGTCCCGGGAGGTCTGGAATGCTTGGTACGCATCAGGGTGAACAGCCCCCAGACTATCAATAAACATATCATTTTTCAATCTCTAAATTTAATTTTACTACAAGTATTTGATACACAAGGGGGTTATCAGTGTTTGTAATCCCATAAATAATTAATTAAATTATAATTATCTGCTTTGGTGGCTGCATGGTCTAAGAGCCCACCCTTATGTTAGACTAAACTGCCAATGACTGGGAGAGTTAAGTTCAAATTCTGATCAAGTGTAATGAGGTTTTTTCTTTTGTCAAAAATAGTTTTCCACTATTCCTCTACACAATTGCGGATACACTGCCTCAAAATTCAACCTTCCTCATTCCTAAATCACTAGCATAACCAGTACAAATGCGTATAGCATTAACAGATAGTACAATGTGGTGCCAAGAAATTTTTAAAAAAAAATACACACTCAAAATTTAGAGTTGGGTGAAATCGATTATTTGATGAATCCGAATCTCTAATTTATCTTCAAATCTGAATCTTGAAAAAATTATGAAATATGAGGAAATATAAATAGAACAATATAAACTAGAAATAATAGCTAAATGTTAGCATTCTTCCTTATAATTCATTCATTATAACATTCACACATTCAGTTATGTGTTAAATTACTGGTCTGGGGCCTGGTTGTTCCAAGATTTTCTCAAATCCTTGAATCTCTAATATCCTTAAGGATTTTAGGATCCTATCTCTACTCAGAATCAATGTTGAATCAGAATCAGAATTGATGTTACCACAGTCAGTTAAGTTAAAGTCTTTTAACAGTGAGTATCTGTAGAAGTTAATTCCTATCTGAAGCATTTCAACAATCATGAATGTGAATAGCCAGTTGGTTAGTTAATGAAATGGTAAATTGATAACAGGACAGTTTGTTTTTTTAATTCTCTATAGCACAAAAATATAATAAAATACCTTAAGAATGTTTTAATATATATTTAAATAAGCATGAAAGAATTAGAGAAAATGAATCATAGACAAAAGTAAAAACACCAATAGACATATAAAAATTTCAACATTTTAATTTTACTTGGCATATTAATCAGATAGTAAAAGAACAAACGGTTTCCATGCAGTGTGGCATCAATATAATAAAGTATGTGTATATTTATTTTAGTTAGGGTTTTTACTTTTATTTGTTCTTCATTTTATATAGTCCATTCATGTTTTAGGGTATAACACCAGGTATGATGTTGTTCGCTCTTTAGGGTTTGAGACGTAATCTACTCCTCGTAGCCCCAAACTAAGAGGTCAATAGTATGTACCTGGTCTCTGCCGGGATATCTGATCAGGACACCTCCACAAAGTTCCTGCTGGGAAACTTGTGGTCAATGCCTGGGGGAAATTGACGTTAAACCTAGGGCTGAGTTTATGACCTCCTTCAGTAATGCTGTTGGTCACACATAAAGAGGGGTCAACCCCTTCCGCCAAGGGTCAGTTAACGGCAGGGGTTAAAAAGGTGGAGGAGGAGGAAGTTTCTCAAGTTACTAAATGATGTTGGGTTCAAGAACTGTTGGCCCCTAAATGCTTGCTGCATACTCTTACACACGTTTGGCTCGGAGGGTACGACCGTGGTGGTTTATAGATGTTCTGAGAGGGGGTGATTGTTCTCCATCATGGGTGCTAGAGGCTCCACCGATTATGGTAGTTGGTGGTTTGCTGGCGTAAATAGTCTATGACTTAGGTAAGTCAGTCGGAGATGTAACAGGTATGACATCCCTGACCGGAGAACGAATCTTCTGATATCCATCATGTTTATTTAATTCATTTTATAGCATGCTAAAGGCATTTTATTTTATGCATAATATAAAAAAAATCAAAAAATTTAATTTAGAATCAAAATTACTTTGATGTCAATTGGTTATTAATTTAATATTGTTAGTAATGCATATTTACAAATAGTGTTATATCACCCAACTCCATCATTTGGCGACATTTAATGATGCTATACATTTCCGAGAAATACTTATGATAGTTTATTTCCAGGAATATTGTTTCACATAATAATAGTCATTGAGATTTACTTTATATTTATATATACTATTTATTTACTTAGAATCCATCTTTTACCAAATATTTATTTCTACTTTCAAAGTTGACAGCAATATACTACTTGCATACTTGACAAACCAACACGGAGTAGGGCGGTAGAAGCTCTCCAGCTGCTAATATAAGACTACTTTTTTTTCTGTGATTCCCCTGTTTCTAACCAAGCAGTAAGATAGCTCTTGAATGGCTGAAGTTATGAAAGCTAGCTTCTTATTGGTTGTATAAGTATCTGTAAACTAAAACCTGGCTGATTCAGCAACTAGCTTTAATATGAAATGGAAATAAGCTTTAAGCAAAGGATGATGTAGTCTTTATTATATTTAAATTTACTTTATAAAATACTTTATGGGCTAAAACATATTAAAATAAATAATAATTAATTAAAATGATATTAATAATAAAGATATAACTTGAATTTAGAATACAGTACTGAAAATAATATCCTTCAATATTGCTTGGTCATCCATGGATAAATTATAAAAGGAGATTTACATTTGGTTATTTAAGTATAAGAGATTAAAAAAATAAATACATGACTTTTAAATAACTTAGGGTCTCAGAACAGGGTCATTACAGTGTCTACTAATTTTGAGTAAATTTCATTAAGCTTGATTAAAGATGATTGAACACCTCGATTTAGCTTTTGCTATAGCTAAAGAAATCACAAATAAATTTACATAACAATTTAGCCCTTTAACTAAAGAGATTAGGACCATTAATTGTTTGAGTCATTGAAAAAATAAATTTCCAATTGATTATGGGAAATATATTTTAGTTTTTTACGAGTAAGAAGGGAACTACCATACCCAATATTTCTTCAACACTTTTAAAACAGTTTTTTCTTTTTCTTTTTTAATAATTGCTTTTAAAATGTTTAGATAGCCAAATTCAACTATTTATTTATTTTAGTAAGAGAGTGTAGAAACACTGTGCATTAATGTTAAGTTAAGTGAAGGAAGCCAACCTGAAAGGAGAGTTAGGTTAGGCCTAAGTAGAAACAAACACACTTCTATCTTCATTTCTTCTTACACCTTTCACACTTCCAATTTCTTTACACTTTCACAGTTACACATAGTGTAAAGAAGTTGGAAGTGTGCAACGTGTAAGAAGAAATTAAGACAAAATGTGTTTGTCCCTAGCTAGACCTAACCTAGCTATCATTTCTGGGTGGCTTCCTTTACTATCATTTATCTTACACTAAGGTACTGTACTTCTGCAATGTCTTATTATAAATATCCAAGCCATTAGGTAATAATTCAAACTATTTATTTAGTTACATACACAAAACCACTTATAGCTAGAGGTAAGTCAAATCCACTATTTAGGGTTCCTAATCTCGAATCAGAATCTCCAATTTACCTTTGAATCTCGAATCAGAATCTTGGAAAATATTATGAACATAAAAATAAACATAAATATAATACAATATTAGAAAGTATATTTTGTACCATAGTAGAAAATGGGCCAATGTTACATTTATATGTTTCCGGGAAAAGTCAAAATAAGTTTCTAAAATTTTTCGAATCATACATATAGCATCAAAAGAATTTTTTTCCCAAAGTTTAATTCTTTAATTATTCTTGGAATGGCATGTAGTAGTTAATATAAAAGTAGATTTCAGTTTTTACGTGTTCTTAAGACATTTTTTTGGACATTGGCCCCCTTGAAAAATTAAAGTGAAGGGACGTAGGTCCCTTTCAATGAAGTGTAGATTGATTAAAACACATGATTGAAGCCAATACCTCATACTTTTATTTTCAGAATATTCTATAACTAACTACTGACCAATATTGTGGTTGTCTAGAAACCCTCATGTGACATTGGGCTGCGATGCATGTGCATTACTTATTGCTTAAGAACGGCTAATGTCACACAAAAAAAGGGACAGAGAATTTTAAGAATGTTGTTTATGGGCCCTTTTTGTTTTAATGTACTTTTCACATTTGCATCGAGAAGGTGGGAAACCATATGGGGAAAAACCACCCTTAGTAAACCTAACCGGGATCGAACCACGATCTTCCTGTCATTGGCAGTCTAGTTTATTGCGAGAGTAGCTATTGAGTAATTCATAATGATTATTAATTTATTACTAAATACAATTAATATTCTAAGATTATATATTAAAAAAATATTACAAGGATAAAAAACAAAGTTATGTGTTTTATTATATGTACAGGTCTTATTAACCTGTCTGGGCTACTCACAGAAAAATAACTGATAGCATTTTTAGTAAATTTATTTAGAAAATGCTCATAAATTGTTATAACAAATTAATCACTCTAAAAATCATCATATGGTCTACCTTCTTGACAGCTTCATAACATAGCAATGTTGGCCAATGGAATAAAACTTATGACAGAAGTAAATGCTGTGTACCAAGAAAATAATATCGTGTGCCATTTTGGACATTTATTCCAAAGGTTTACCAGCCCTAGAATATGATAATGTGATTGACAAGAAGACAAATCAGAATTTTTGTCCTAATTTTAATTAAAAATAATATCTCAGAGCAGAATCACAGTTTAAAGTAATGGAGATGGCCGACACACTCAAATGAGTGATGATGAAGTATACATTTATAAGTTATAGCACTAAGAGACCAAAACAACACCATTTAAAAAGTAGCTTTTACTATGACAGGTTCCTAGTTTATACTGATTAAACACAAAACATGAATAAGTTGCATCTTGCAGGGAAATTTGTTTAAAATTGTTTTTTTCTATCCACATCACAAAGTATTGTGTTGTTACTTCTCTCTAAAACTAGGCATGTTAATTTAGTAAAATATAATTCGGCTTCTTTTCATAAATTAAAAACCTCTTTTGAATTGACTAGTAACCGATTTTGCTTCTAAAGCGAAGCAAGTTACTCTTAAATTTGAAAGCAATGATAGTTAAAAACAATAAAACATTTCTGTATGCAGATTTTTTTTTCGTTTTCCTCTTTCTTAGGGAAATTATTTTATGAATACAAGTTGTAATTATATAACTCAGCCTTACATGTGTTTTGGACCAGCATTGATACGGAGGTCGTGTTTTATAAGACGGATTATCATCTTCAGGTCATTTGAGGTACACCTGAAACATATAATATGTGATCTTTAGAGAATTACATGAACAGAGGCCAGATTGTGTAAGCTTACCAGAAAAATAATACCAGGTTAGCTTTTTTTTTATATCCATTATTGTTTCCAGCCCGTGGTGGGTAAGTTTTTTATTCAAGCCATATATTTTCCAGTACCGGCTTGCTAGACCTGTTGTAGCTTCATATGCCTTATAAAAAAACTTAATACTAGGACAGGCACAACATCCAGCCCCCGGACATTAATTCACCAATGTGAAAGGTTACAAACACACAGTTCATCAATGATAAATTTTTCGGACCATGCTGGGAATCGATCCCAGGACCCTTAGCTCAGTATACAGACATGCTACCGAATGAGCTAGGGTGTGGGATTACCAGGTTATCTATTAAACCTAAATGGTGAAAACGTTTATTTCTAAATTGTGTTTATTTTTTTATTTCATACCCATTTCCAGTTAAGGTGCGGCAGAAGGGAGCGCGAGTAATTTTACAGTTTTTATAGCAATACATTTTTTTGGCCAAAATAGATCAAATATTTCTCCAGTAGCAACATAGAGTTTAGTTTTCTGCACATTCTAATATCAACAGATCTTGAATATCTGTTAAGGGTGTCCTGAATTATGTCAAAACTTTTTCTCTTTATTTAAAAAATTTTGACAAAATTCCAGGACACCCTTGACAGGTATTCAATATCTGTTGATATTAGAATGTGCAGAAAACTAAACTCTATGTTGCTACTGGAGAAATATTTGACTTATTTTGGCCAAAAAATTGTAATGCTATAAAAACTGTAAAATAACTTGAGCTCCCTTCTGCCCTTAAGGCTTTTAAAATTTAAGAGTTTCAATTATGAATGCTATTCAAATCGTTGCGTAGAAGTTTGAATAAATGCAAAATCAAATTCTGTTCTTTCAAAATATTTTGAATTGAATCCAAATCAAATACTTTAGATTTTTTTTTTCTAAATAAAATACTAAGCTATTAAAAGAAAATTAAGTACAATATAAGAATTAAGGTGTGATTAAACAAAGAAAAGATTATTAACAATACACAGTTTGAAAGCTTCTTTGTTCAAGTCAAATAATGTGAGCTGATCCATTAAAAGAAAATGTAAATACAGCCTAATAATTTTTACGTGAAATGTTATGATAAAATGTTAAGTTACATTTTCATAAAGGTTTGCTAGTTTCTATAATGAGTTAAACTAAGCAAAATTTCGACATTGAAATTTTCAATTTTGAATTCCAATTTCCAATTTCGAATCAGAAATCATTGTAAATTTGGACTCTAGTACAAATCTTAGTTAGATTAAGATTGGATATTTCTTTAATAGCTTTCACAAAAAGCTTATTTCAATAACATCTGAACTTAACATTTACAAAGGCGAAGCTTTATATATTTATTTTATCTAACCTGAACAGTAGGAGTCTTACCTTTTGGTTCTACTTTGTAAACTCCACCATAGTGGATACACGTAAGGTAAGCTTGCTACTATAAAGGGTAAATAATGTATACATCCGATTTATAAATAACTTTTTACTTTCATGGTCTCAAATTTTGTATATTCTTAGTTAAATAAATGCCTTATTTGGGACAAACAAGACTTTGTTTATCGTTTTACATCCATTACTGTTTCCAGCCTATGGTTTGGTTCATTTTTTAATTCAAGCCATATATTTTTCGCTAATTGGCTTGCTAGACTGTTGTAGCTTCATATGCCTTATAATTCTATCTTAACCCTTTTTCTGCATTAGTCGGATATATCCGATCTCAGCATTATAGCCATTGACTGCAGAAATCGACTTTATCCCACGACGTGTAAACTTTATCTACCTTTGCTGCAGCAGTCGGAAATAGCCACAAGAGTGTTAGAACGCTGAATTTTTCATACTAGCATGCCTGTGCACCTCTGACATCTGGTGCTAGTTTTGAGAACTGTCAATTACCAGCTGCTAAATCATAACAATAGTAGTGCTTGTTTACTTCCACATTTCATACTTGTAGTACACGTGCAATATTTATGCGGCAGAAAACATTGTTGAGGGATTTATTAGTGTAGTATTTGTTATATTTACCTGGTTATTCTACGGTGTTGGTAACATTTAATTTATGATTGATCAATTCGTGCCATGTGAAGTGTAATAAATATAATATTTGTTTAGTATGGCAATTGAAAAAATTCAATGAGTTTTAAAAATTTTTTATTTCTTCTAATTGCTATTTTATTTTTGTTCTTGACTTGATTCCTATTTTGAAACCATGCCTAAAACAAATTTATGGTCTTATAGACCACACTGAGGAAAGCATCAATGTAGCACAAAATTGTTCAAGTTGTGTTGATCTAACCTAATTTTCAAAAGTTTTCTTTTATTACATAGGGCCTATATTAGCCCTGTCAAATACTCATTTAGCGATTTGTTTGACACTATTGTGGATTGCTATTAAAATAAAAAATTATTCTGATAACAGAATAACATTGCATTTGGGTAAAATGTGACATATAAAATTTTATTGATATAAAATATTTATTATTATGCGAATTATAGACAACACGGTGCTAAATTTCATATTTAAAATATATTACTAGTTGAAAATCACATTATTTGATCAGAATCATTATCATCATGCAAATTTTTAGATTTTGAATTTTTGACTTATAGTTACTATTTCTGAAGGTAAGAAGTAAAAATTAAATGGACAGCAAAAGGGTTAAGACTAGGACAGTCACATCATCCAGTCCCTGGATATTAATTAATGTGAAACGGTAAACCTATATTTTCATGTAAGCCCACAGTTCACCAATGATAAATTTTTCGGCCATGCCGGGAATCGAACCCGGTTCTCTTAGCTCAGCAGGCAGACATGCTACCGACTGAGCTAAGGTGTCGGATACTTTCTTTATCTACTTTTTTTTTTTTGTCTCAATGGTATAATATAAATAAAAACATGTAGGTGAGCATATCAGTGGTACTTACAGTGTCACACAATGTGAGAAGTTTATCAAACTTTCACATAGCCTCCCTATTTCTTTTTATAGCAACATTCACTTCGCACTTTTAGAAAAAACTTTTTTACTATAATACTTCCACTGAGTTTATTTTTCAAACAAGAACTACTTCTCCAAAGAGAAAGTAATAAGAAGGCCCAAAGTGAGACAATAGTTTGAGTAATGCTAATCAAGTTTGATTTAAAAAATAACATTCCAATTTAAAGCTTTCATTGCAGGTAAATTTATATAGAAGTGTTTTAATATCAATGTCCACATGTGAAACATGACAGTTTCATCAGAGTGTGTGGTGCGCAAGTGGTTGCCCGATTAGTGTCATAGGTGTGTATAAAGTAAAAAGAAACACTCAAATAGTGAATAAATAAACAATCTCACTTGGGTGCGATTTTCTTGAAGTGTTCTGTCTGCTCATCTTCTTTTGTCAGGGCAGAGAGTTCTGTCAGAAACTCGTCAACCTAAAACAAATACACATAAAGAGTCACATAAGTTTTCATGTATTAATGTTTAGCAATCATCTATTTAACTTTCGGGGGTTGAACTATATGCATGACATTATTAGAGCCAAGTATTATAGGACTTCTGTTTAAAACATTTATATTTTCTAGTTCTTAAATTCTTTCTCTTTACTAATGGTGGAAATAAATGATGAGACACAACTTTAGTTATCGAATAGTCTAATGCATCATTCTCGCAATAGACTGGACTGCCAATGACCAGGTGATTAGGGTTCGAATCCCAGTCAGAAGAAAGGTGAGCGGTTTTTCCTAAATAGTTTTTAGCTCTTCTTCAATGCAAATGTCTAAATTCTCTAAATTCAACCCTCCCCATCCTTCACATTAGAGTAGTTAGTACATATGCATGCAGCCCAAACTAGTAGTGAAACTTGACGGCAAAATAAAAATATATGTGAGGAAAAGGAGAGAAGTTCTTTATGATATGTCTTAGCTAGGATATTGAGTAAACGAAGCAACATGCAGCTTTGCTGGTTCTCTTTGGAAAAATTTGTAAGACCAGGAAAAGTTTGTGATGGACAGTGTTTACTTACACCTAACCCTCCACACTGGTACTCTTGGAGAACTGTTGGTAATCCTGGTATGTATGTTGTTAAGTTGTTAAGAAAGTGAATATTTTAACCAGAAGCTTATTCTATTTAATAATGGCTGCTAGTGTGTTGAAAGGGTTTGTAAACAGCTGTGATCAACTTGTGGCCAAGTCTTGGCATTAGGTCGACTGGTGGATGTGGTTGGTTTACAATCGAGCCTAAGGGATTGATAGCAGTTGTTTGTATCCTCGAGGCTAGGGCCAGGAGAGCTGGTAACAGCCATACGACAACCTTTATTGATGTATGTGATGTAAGATGTGAGCTGAAAAATGTCACTCATTTTTTTTAACATATTCAAATATTATTTTCTGAGAAAAAGTCCCTGCTATTTAAATGGAACAAATGCAATCAATATATTCCAAATTTTAAAAGCTTCCACTTAATTTTAATTCATCCAAAGGCCATTAACAGCAGAAATATTATTAAATGTGTTACAACAAAACAATAACAGTGATTTCAGTTCTCTTCTCATACTCACATATTGACTACAGCGTTTAGTGGTTGAATGTGTCAATAATGCCAAGTATGCTGTTAGCCAGATATGTTTAAATTTCAATATAATAATAAAAACTTTTACAAATACATGTCCTCTTCCTGTGGTTAAATGATCTATATATTTTAATGAGAAATGTTGATCTGAAATTGCCATTATTTGTTTAGATATATGTGTTTCTGTATGTCATCAATAAGGTAGTTAAAATAATTTTAAGTTTGGCTTAAGTAATTTCTAAAAAAATTATCCACCGACAAATTAGTCTCTCCACCCACTATTTTATGTCTTTATGTATGTAATAGGCTATAGGTGCTGCCTCTTCACCTTGTACAAGCCACCCCTGTGTAAAATTTTCTGATTGAAAATTTACCACAATAATTTTATCTTTAGAAAGGAGTCATATGTAGGTGAGTTGAATGGCTAATATGGGTTAAGGGGAATCGTGCAAAGAAAGATTTTTGAGAAAACTTTTTTTTCCTCAACATAAATGATTCTTATTTTGTTTTAACTGATGAAATTAGATATTTTAACTGTTCAAGCCTGTTCACTGTAAGTGTTTGAATTTTTATATTTGATTTGAACCTTGCTATATATGAACGTTAAGAATTAATAGCCAGAGCTATTATTTATGCATATTAGTAGGGAATTACTCCACTAGATATCATATTCTGAAAATTGAAAAATGACACCTGGACACGGGAATCGAACCCGGGACCTCTGGCTTAGTACGCCAATGCTCTAGCTCTGGCTATTAATTCTTAATATATGTACGATCCCGTACAATTTAATAATTGTGCAAATGGCAGCAATATGCCAACTACCGAGTCGCAGATGGCTGCGTTATCTGATAGCTCGTGATATTAATATAATCTCATATTTGTAGCCGACGATTTCCGCTAAGTCCATCATAGACTCTGCCTTAAAATATGAGTGAAGAATGACCCAGGGCACGGGACGAATCCTGGATAGCTCAGTGGTTAGAGCATTGGCGTACTAAGTCAGAGGTCCCGGGTTCGATTCCCGTGTCCAGGTGTCATTTTTCAATTTTCAGAATATGATATCTACTGCAGTAATTCCTTACTAATATGCATAAATAATAGCTCTGGCTATTAATTCTTAATATGTGCGATCCCGTACAATTTAATAATTGTGCAAATGGCAGCATAAAAGCCAACTACCAAGTCGCAGATGGCTGCGTTATCCGATGGCTCGTGATATTAATATAATCACATATTTGTAGCCGACGATTTCCGCTAAGTCCATCATAGACTCTGCCTTAAAATATGAGTAAAGAATGACCCAGGGCACGGGACGAATCCTGGATAGCTCAGTGGTTAGAGCATTGGCGTACTAAGCCAGAGATCCCGGGTTCGATTCCCGTGTCCAGGTGTCATTTTTCAATTTTCAGAATATATATGAACGTGTTAATATTTTAATACAATCGCCTGAATATTTTCTAAGCTATTAAATATTTACTGCAGTTTGTTTTTATTTATTTACTTTTTATCTTATATTAAAAGAGCGATTTAATTTGTTCAATGTGTTGAAAAACTGAATGCCTTGAGTTTATTTAGAGGTAATCAAACAAGTTTATAATTTTTTTACACCTCATCTTACTACTCGTCCAGGCCATTCACATTTTATTGAATTTTACTATTTGGGCAGGGATGAGGAAGCTATAATTGGATGGTAATGTACCCAAATTTCTGTAGAAGTAGAGTAGGGAGCCACTTAGGTGAATCACCTGCAGAACGTATCCAGCTGAGATTCTAACCCCAAACTTTCCTTATACTTAAAATTGAGGAAATATACTTTAATTTATTTTTGTCGCAAGAAATACTGATCAAACATGAATTTTGAAGATTACTTTGTTTCGAAAGAGTTAAGAATTATGTGGAAAGGTTTAAATGGTAGAGGATGGTGGAGGCCATTCAAGCAATTGTACTAAATATATATTTATGTGTGTGAATTTTTTAGACATTAGTTTTAGAATAATGAATTAAATTTATTTCTAAGATAGAGAATCTTTATGGCGAACAATATACTTTTATTTTAGGCTTGTTTATTTGTTTCAATGCAGTTGAATATTCTAACAATAAAAGTATTTACGTATGACTAGGATGACCATAATTTCTAGCGAGAAATATGGGAATGGAGTGTGAAGATGATTTTCATAAAGAGAAGCACATTAAAAAAATGTATACATAAATATATTGATCATACATTCTTTACAGATCCCATAAAAAAATTTAGGTTGATTTAAAGGGGACTGCATTTCATCATACTTATATCATTATAATTTCTCAGACGAACTTACTTTATGCAGAAAATTTCAAAAATTATGACTTGAAACTTTCAAAAATGTAAAATATGTATTTAGAAGAAAGTTCAAGAAAGGTGGATAGAAAACATATAAAAGGGAATGAACACAATATGGCTTTTACAATGAAAAGAAAAAGACAGTTCACACTTCAAATTGCTGCTAGTGGACAAAGAGGTAATTGTCGCCTCTTGAAGAAAATCGGTCGTTACCACCCAATCCTTTGATCCAGGTTTCATTCTATCGAAACTCATAAGGAGGGAGTGTGAAACGCACAACGCAACTTCCTAAAAGAGGAGACCAAAAAACACAAAAGGGAGAAAAAGAAAATTGGTAAATATTATTAAAACACGTAGATAGGAACACGTAGATAGGAACATTTAAAAGGAACAAAATACAGAGAGAACAAACAGAAGAAAAGGACATTGGATGTGAATATATAATATATTTCTTTAAGGAAAACCCCTTTTTGCAAGAAGAAGAAAAAAAAAAGAGAAGAATGTAAAATAAAAATTTAGGAGTAAGAAACATGTGTATGCTGCAACCGACAGGCACACAGTGAAACAACAAAAACTAACACTACAGAACGTGTAAGATGCACAAGTGTTTCCAATGCACATTTTTTCTTTTCTATAAATAATTCATTGACTTTAAAGTTACACTATTCTTTCAATGGGAAATTGTCAAACTCGATCAATGCCGATGGTTACATAAATGACTGGTACTACAATAGCAGCCAATGATGCCAACTTGATTATAGGTTTTTAGTGAACCATATTCAAGCATATTTAAAAAAACAAATTCAAGGCATTGTAAAAAATGGCATTTTTACTAGAACGACGGGATGGCCAGAGCATAGGAAAAAAAGGTACTGTCCCATTTAAAACAAGACATATGGTCAGTCTACTTATGAGAGACCTCAACTTAACCTTCTCTCATTTTATGGTGTTGCAATAGAGTGCTTTGGTTCTGATAGCCTTTTTTTATATACGTGGATCTTTTTTTAAAACATACTGATACTAGAATTTTAAGACTATCGTCCTGTAGACACCCTGTGAGGGTGGATTTCCTAAATGGTTTTCCACTCTACCTCCATGTGAATGTGGGTATACTTCCTTTAAATTTAACCTTCCTCATCCCTAAAACATTAGCATAATTATTACATATATGCACATACAACCTGAACAGATAGTAAGACATGGTGCTGAAAAAACTGTACATATAAATATATGTTTTAAATTATGAATTCATTTATTGAACCGAGTAAAGTACAGCTAATTAATTTATACTATATTATTAATGTCACTGTAAAGAGATTTCAAAACAATTTGTGAGACTCATCTAGTTTCCCAACTGGGATTTAAACCAGATACTCCCAATTTATTTATATTTATAGTTTTAAAGCTGTCAGATGAACTTACAAAGCAAACTAGAGTAGAGTAAATAATGAGTGTGCTCTCCTTGTCTGTGAACAATTTATAACATCTTAGCTTTCCCCACCCCTACTGCCACATTTTTCTCAGAGCAGATAGTAAGATCAATGCTAAAAATAAAAATTACAAAAATTTCTTAGAATTGCCAGATTAGTGTGCTAAAAGCTGTGGATTATGTGTAAAAATGACTAAGTACATATTTCTTAACATGCAGAAGTATTTGAGTGGAGAGGTTACATAGATCTTATATCTGAAAAGACTTCAACACAAATGGCGTCTTGGTAGCAAATGTAGATATATTTTAGTATTCTATAAGGAGAAGGGGCTCTTAAAGGTAGTCATTTTATCATATTTACTAATTTGGAAATGAATTCGGCCAATGACGAATTTATAGCGCACACGATTCCTCTTAAGCTGCAGTATTTATTTGAAATGGGTAACTATTTTTGGTTAAATAATAGTGTCAACATCATTATCTAATCAATTTTGTGATTGGTTTGCTGTGGCTCTCCACTTTTGAATATCCTGGGTCAATTTTTTTACATCTTTGTACCATCTTCTGCCAACATCGTTATGTGATTCATGTACTCTGGTCTTGGTCTACCTTTGGAATTTCTCCCTTTCACATCCCCTTATATGATTATCTTAGTCAAACTATCATGTCTCAGTATTATGGTCTACCATCTTAGCTCTTCTTTGCTGTACACCTTTCCAAAGTTTACTTTTTTCATTTGCTTTTCTTAACACTTCTTTATTTGATACAATCTACATCCATGATACTTGCATCATTCTTCTGTAGCGCCAGATTTAAAATGCTTCTCATCATTTCTTTAAGTGGCACCAATGGTCCATGTAATAGTAATTTTTTTTTTAATTTAGCACCACGTCTTACTACCCGTTCGGTTTATACGCTTAAGTACTAATTACACTAATGGATTAGGAATTGGGAAGGTTGAATTTAGAGGAAGTGAACCCGCATTTGCGTGGAGGGAGAGTGGAAAACCATTTAGGAAAAACCACCCCCAGTTCACCCGACCGAGATTCAAACCTCGATCTCCCCGTCCTCGAAGGTCTGGCTCAACACGACTGGCGCGTTAGCCAATTACGCCCCCGAGGCGGGTTGTAATAGTATTAATGTGGGATGTGGCCATTTATAAACAAGCATTAGTATCGGTGACTACAACAGAAATTAGATTGAAAGCTATGACAAGAAATGAGGTAGAGATGGGTGGTGAAGAACAAGATCAACTAAAAATGAAGATACCATTTAAGAGTTAACTTGACAGAAGAAAGGATATTTAGGTTTTTATATATGAATTATTAATGAATTTTTCAAGTTTCTCTCAAAATTTAATTGATAATTAATTTAGACATGTTTCATCAAATTATATTAAGTGAAAATAAAAACACTGTACTTCCCTGTATCAAAAATAATTTAATTCAATTTAATTTAACAAGAGGTGATCTTAATAGACATTTGGTTCATCTATTTTTTGAGGAGTTAGTTCCATGTTGCACCATAGTATTTACCTCATACAATGTAAGTTTGCTTTTCTTGGACGGTTGACAGTGCTTGCTACGGTCAAAAAATGTAGCGACTGTCTCTGCCACATCCCCTTTCTCTAGATCTTCCAGCATGTCATCATGATCATTCTTGAACAACTGCACATGGAATCCAAGACATTGAACTAAGACCAGCATGTTAACAAACAAAACTAAAATATAAGAGGTTGTATCACCTGCTGGATAGTATTTAACTAGGGTAGATAATTCATCTTCAATCATACATTGCATCATGGTGCGGTTTTCTGTATTTTACTTTAGTAAACAGTGGAATTAAGACCAATTAATCAGTGTCACCATATTTTTAAAAATATAACCAAATCGAAAAAGAATTATTTTAAAATGAAAAAATATTAAATTGATTCTAATTTCACTGTTTTCAAGGAATGAATGCAGGAAACTACACTTCAATGATATTTCTGGCTTGATTTGTAATACTGAATCTAATATCCCACTTAATAGTCATGAGAAAGGATATCAACCGTTTAGTGCCAACCTATTCTGGATTTGCATGTGAAGAGAGCCAGGCCTGTTTAAGGCTTTATGTGCTAAGAATTCCAGAGCTATTCTATCATTTTTGTAAAGTTGTATGAGAAAAATTACCTGTTCTATAATAATAACAAATAAATAAATTGAAAATATTAATATTTAATTTCAAATTTAAGAAAAGTAAATTAAAAAAAAAGTTCTCATTCTAAATTAAATGCTTGGTTACTACTCTATCTATCATGTAAAGCTAGAACTAGCGCAAATCCGGAAAGTCGATCTCATCGGCTCTGGCACTTTTAGCGGTAGAAGGTGAAGTCGAATGGATCGGCTCATGAACCTTTTAATGCTATAATGCAAAGCTGATAAGATTTACTATTGGTAGTAAAGGAGTTAAGACAGAGATTTCTACACGTAGAGAATGTGAACGTTAGGTAGTGCGAGATAAACATTGTACAAGTGATTTAGAGTTCATCAAAGGCATGGTCCATGCTGCTAATAGCTAGTCTAAATTGTGTTAAGCACATGTAAAAATAATAGTTGAAAATAGCCCGCTTCAATGGCCAAATGGTCTGAGGCGTCACTCTCATAATAGACTGGCCTGCTTATGGTGGGGAGATCGAGGTTCAAATCTCCCTCGGGTCTAGTAAGGGTGTTTTTTCCTCATGGTTTTTCACTCTACTTCCATGCAAATGTGGGTATATTACATCTAAAATACCTCCTTCCTCATAACTTCCTCATTAGAGAAATTATCAAGTTATTTGAATATAACCTGAACAGGTAGAAGGATGCTGTGATAAAAAAAAAGAGTTGAAAATAAAACTTTAGAAATCCAATTTTATATAACATGGTATTTTATTTTTGATTATATTTCTATAAAATATTTAGTTTAGACACAAAGAACTAGCTATAATGTTAAATTTTTTTATTATCAAATATAATTAAGATAGCTTAAAAGTTAATTAAGCTAGATTAAAAATTAAACGAACCCATTCTTCCTCTAGACCTTATGATTAGAATACTTAAACATTAATTAGCTTGCAGAGGATTTTTTTACTAACAAGTATGTATGTTTCCACTGAAAATACATATAAAACAAAATAGTTGTACTGTGGCAAACATTTACTTTGAGTTAAAGTAAGATAGAAATGGTAAACATTAAACCTGTTAAAAAAAATGTTCAACTATGTAATAGTTATCTTTTCATGCTTTCTACCATAAATAGTACCACTCATAGAAAGTTAAATTGTTTGTGTTAACATTTATTGGTAGAGGTGTCTCTTACCCGACTGAAGAGTTTGATGAGTTGTTTACTCTGTAGATTGTACACTCTCTTAACATGACCAGGGAGTAGAAGTCTGCACCAAGCAACAAATCCCCCTTAAATGTGTCTGGAAAAACAAACCACGACCTGTGTCATTACGATAAATAACTTTATTTAGACCTGCTTCAGTGGCCGCACGGTCAAAGGTGTCATTCTTGTGTTGGACTAGAATCCAATGACAGGGAGATCGGGATTAAAATCATGGTCGGGTGTACCGAGGGTGGTTTTTCCTAAATGGTTTTCCACACAAATGTGGGTACACTTCCTTTAAATTCAACCTTCCTAGGCTTTAACTCATTTGCGTAATTAGTGGTGAAGTGTGAAGTAGTAGTAGTAGTTGGCAAAAATATATATATTTGAGAGAAATGTCGCCCCAAGTCGAATAGGGTTAGGAAGCTTTCCCAACAAATGTTTGAAAATTGGATGCCCCTTGAATCTATTTAGAGTGGTCCTCTCACAGAATTAATTTGAAATTTGGCTGCCCCTAGAAGTTATTTTAAGTGATTCTTACCTGGACCCATTTTTAAAATTGGATGCCTCTAAAAGCTATTTGGAGTGAATTGTCTAGCAAATTTTCGAAAATTGGATACCTATAGAAACAATTTTGTGCAGACTTTCCTAGAATTTTTTTTTTAACTGAATGCCTCTAAAAGCTATTTAGAATGTGCAACTGAAATTTTTCGAAAATTGGTTGCTTCTAAAAGCTATTTAGAGTTTGTTTTTAACCATATCCTAGTTGGAAATATCAAAGGGAAGTTAAATTAATTTAGAGAGGTGAGGTGGGGCAAATTTATTCCAAGGGAAGGGGGAGCAAATTCTAAAAGGAGAAGGAGGAGGTCAATACCTCTCTCTCGGTTTAAAACCTACTATCAAAAGCTCTTGAACAGTGTAAAACCTAAATATATTCAATGTGTTTAAAATAATTTTATGCATTGAAATTAATATTTATTTAGAAAACTGAAATTAACAGCAGAAGGGTACTGACTACATGACACCCTCTATCCACAAATTTTGGCATCATCATCGCTAACGGCGGCAGCTGCTCAGTTGGTAAAACCATGAGTGAATGAATTTGGCTTAAACTTGTGCTTACATGTCTTTTGGTCATATAAATATGGAAGGGTAATTTGTCCACTATACCCCTTGTGCATAAACTCAAACTAAACAAGTTTTAACTTGCCCGAGCTAGTTTTAATAACTGTTGCAATCTAAATAAAACATTATAATCTTATCATTCACACAGCTCAAATCTTTCACGTTCAATGGACGCTTGCCTTTAATAAAATCCAGGGCCTCTTTGAAGGCCTACTTTCGGTCATACAACATATGATGACAACTAAATACTATCTTCAATGGAGTGATTTATGAATGGATTTATCAAAAAGTGATGTAGAAGAGGTCATACTTATCAACATGTGTGGGCTGAAATTGATGGAAGAAAAAAAGTTTTTCTGACGCTATGTGAGCAGCTATTGGCGAATCAAACGTTTAGAGAGGCCAGAAAGGGTAACAAAATACATTTTTATTCCATGTATGTATAATGCAGTGGTGTAGCTCGTATTATGAAGACAGGGAGACAAATTATATATTAGCTCTAGCTGACGGTTTAGCGGATCATATATTTACCATCGATTTTTATTGCATATGATAGTATACATTTTGTGATGGTATTTTCAATAACAAATTATATTAGTTCTCCTTCCATTTTAAAACTAGATTAAAAATAACTAATTTTAAAATTATTTTAATGTGCCCATTACAAAAAAGAATGTCTTAATTCAGAACTAAAAGAAACCAATGCATACATAAGAAATTCTTTAGTGTCCAAATAAGAAAACCTCACATAGTTCCATATTACTTATACAAATATTAACATTAAAAATATATGGTACGACATAATCTCACTCACTTTCTCATATTGTGTAATATAGAATGGAAGAAAACGTTCAGAACTAGGTTTACAGTAAACTACCCTTAAGTAGCTTTACTCATAAAACAAACACATCACAATAATAACCCTTGATTTATAAACTTTAAACCAAATTGTTCAAATATTTTTAACATATTTCAAATTTTAAAAATAAGCTATTTGTGAACTATTAATTATTGTGAATTATTTGTAATTTGTAAAAATAAGAATGTATTCTTATTTATCATAAATAAACTATTCCCATAACCCATTCCTTAATGTCAACGTCGAAAAACTAAATATGTTCTATAATAACTAGGCGTAGGTAAGACAAATGTGGCTCGTGACGATAAAATGGGTGGTTCCCACATCCAAATATTCTGAACTATGGTATGGTACACGTTTTATATAGATTCTACCAAATGAATATACATCTATATTTAATTTTACATAGGCTAATATTTTACATTAGTATATATTATAATATAGTTACTTTGGTATAGTTTGGTATATAAGAAAATACCTTAAAATAAACAAGTACAAAATTAATAAATATAAAACTGTACAGCCAACTCTAAAGTATTGTTCACGTTTAACAATGATGTTTCATGCTTCTTAATTTGCTCACTTAAGTCAGTCATGCATAAATTCGTCAAAACAAGTCCCCACGAAAGAGAAAACACAACAAGCAGAACAATGTATTTTTCACATTACAACTATATTGCAGGTAATTTTTTTTTTAAGTTTTATGATGAACATTCTAATAAATTCAAATTTTTTTTTAGTTTTTACTTTTTAGAATAATATTTGGTGTTGGCTTACCAGTTTTTTTTTAAATTCCTAACTTTTCTCTTGCGTACACAAAGAAACTTATTTGCAAAATTTTTTGCACAAAATTCATGCTGACATAGAGAAAAGCATGTTAACAATGACTATGAAATCAAGAACAACTTTTTACATAAACTCATGTTTGTGTACCATGCTGCCCTTATCTCCAATGAGTTGCAGAATGGGAGGGAGATAGGAGCTCATTTATTTGGTAACAATAATTGGTGCAAGTTCATATTGAATTTATTGAGCAATATAAATAAACATCACAAAATAATGATTTGAACAAAGGTGAACTGTGATACACCCAGTAATTGTAACATGCAGGCACAGGAGCCTTAAATAAACCAGGGTGCACAAGACGTTAGAAAACATTCGAATCTCATACAATGGACACTAGAAAGAGGACTCACAGACCTATATACTCCGGAGTCAAACATAAACCCTGTCGGCGAAAGTCAGTCTAAAACTATAATTCTAAAGTCAAGTTCCAACAAGCTCAATGGATGGCAAGTCCCAGTTGGGAGAGCTATATAGAAGCCTGTGCATCTAGAACAGATACATTAAAAAGAAAAGACTACTCAAACATAATCAAAAGCAGTAAGGACATAAGGAGCTTCATCTTAAGGGCACTGGCCAAGTCTATTCAAGCATAAGAAACAACTTAGGGGTGCCGGCCATTTCAACTCTAGTATTATAGACATTAACTCAAGGCTGCCGGCCTTCACTCTAGTATTAGAAAACATTAATCAAGGTGCCGGCACTTCACTTATAGTTATTATAGACATAACTTTAAGGGTGCCGGTCACTTCAACTCTAGTATTAGAAACATTAACTCAAGGTGCCGGCCACTTCAACTCTAGTATTATAGACATTAACTCAAGGGTGCCGGCCACTTCAACTCTAGAATTATAGACATTAACTCAAGGGTGCCGGTCACTTCAACTCTAGTATTAGAAACATTAACTCAAAGGTGCCGGCCACTTCAACTCTAGTATTAAGACATTAACTCAAGGGTGCCGGCCACTTCAACTCTAGTATTATAGACATTAACTCAAGGGTGCCGGCCACTTCAACTCTAGTATTAGAACATTAACTCAAGGCTGCCGGCCACTTCAACTCTAGTATTAGAAACATTAACTTGAGGGTGCCGGCCACTTCAACCCTAATATTAGATTTAGAGTACAAGAGATGAGCCTTATGGGCTAAGATCAATTGACTTATATTATTATTATTATTATTTAGCACCACGTCTTACTACCCGTTTGGGTTATACGCTTAAGTACTAATTACGCTAATGGATTAGGAATTGGGAGGGTTGAATTTAAAGGAAGTGAACCTGCATTTGCGTGGAGGGAGAGTGGAAAACCATTTAGGAAACACCACCCCCAGTTCACCCGACCGAGATTCGAACCTCGATCTCCCCGTCCTCGGTGGTCGAGCTCAACACGACTAGTGCATTAGCCAACTACGCCACCGAGGTGGGTAATTGACTTATAACTTTAAATCAATACTCCAAGGTATGGCCTGAGGTTTATGTTTGCTCAAATGAACCCAAAGGCGGGATGCACGCTAGGACGATACATTTATATTGTGTGATCATATCAAGGAAGGACTTTTATCTTAAGACAATTTTGCTGCACACCAAAGCAAGTGATCTTTAGGCAGGTGATATATTTTAGAGTCAGTTTATCAGTTTCAATCATGAGATCTTCGAGTGAAGTTGACATTCCCATGCTGTATTGGTATTCGAAGAACAGGAAATGGAAGAGAAGGAAGTATTGAGTGCATCTGTAAAATGTAATCAATGTGCGACACAGTTCTGCAGTAGTTTTAAGAGAACTATCTCAACATGAAGGAAAATTTAAATATTTTATAGAATGAATCTTGGGAGCTTCCAATTCTCATTGCAACTCGTGACTCCTTCCATTAATTAAAGAAATTAAGTATGTTTCTTTAGCCTGGCTTGACCTAGACATGTCGTCACCTGGAAATATCGTAAGATACTGAGCAAAGAGACCAGCAGAGCGTGTCGCTTTAATACACATATCTTAAAATAGATGTCACCATTGTGCTGGTGTGTACTTGTTTTGTCACTTCCATACAGTTTGAATACGCATCAGTGATACCTATGTTATAAGAAAATTATCGCGTATCGCTTATGACCTTACAATATGTATCATATCATCCTGGTGTTCATCCCGCCTAAGAGGGTTATATGTGCTATATAGCACCAATTGACCCAGGGGCTAAAAAGGTTCCAGTGCCACTGCAAGTATCTCCACCCCATTGATGGCAATCAATATAAATCAGCAATTTTTGGCTAATGCTTCACAAACAATTTTTGTGAACAGTAATAAAGTATTTTTTGTCCAATATTTGGTAGCTGTGTCTGCCTTGTATTTTGTAGTGATGATCCGTTATCACGTTACTGTCAGTTCAGAAGTCTTCATGGCTACTCGTTGTTCTGTTATGTGGTTGGCAACTCAATAAATATTTCTTTGATCACTGTGTTTTAGTTTCATTGTAAAACTAGTAACAATTTTTAACACCTTAAATATGGTAGTGGAAAAGTTCATATTGATTTGGCAATATGTTCTGCCGGTGTTTTTCAACAGTGCACCTGTAATGGCCAATAAAATTAAATTTGTATGTATTGCTTTGCACATTCCTTAAATCTTGAGTTTTGTCTATTCTTGCATTTCACGGGTTAATTGTTATTTAATACAATTTTATGGAAAGGACTATCAGTACCAGAATTACATAAATAGAAAGAAATTCTTATAAAGCTTATCAAGGTCGGCAAAGAACTTCAAGATTCTCAACTAAGCTTCTTGAACATTAAGAACATTTAAAGCGCAGCGTTCTGATGATATTTTTTTGATGTGGCTTAAAGCTAAACTTTAAAGACATGTGAAGCTAATAAACTTGAAAACTCAGCAGTTAAACAAAGACCACTAGCTTGATTCCTAGAAGACAGCTAGGGAAACAAATAATTTGCAGATATAAGGAAAAATGAAATTTATATAATAATGTGTTTATTCCTTATTTCAAGGTATTGAGCAACAATTTGATGAAAAAAAAAATGTAAATGTTACAACCAAAGATAAGAAGTTTAAGCTCGACATTGTAGCTAAAATTTCACTTTTATCAAGATTTTTACACCTTTCTTCTATGGAATTTAAAGGGAAATAAGGCTTCTAAATTAACCTAGCTAAAATGCGTACTATAGTAAACTATCTGGACAAGCCGACAAGTTTCAGACAATTAGTGTTTAAAATGTATTTATGCCATTTATGAAGGTTACCAAAGACTTTAGTGGGACTCCTGTCACTAGTACCTCTTGTGAATGAGCTTTTTATAAACTGAATCAGGTCGAGAGTGAACTTGGATCTACAATGATCCATGACCACCTGGATAAGTTGATACTGCCATATATTAAACAAACCCCTGCAACAAATTTGGATGTTGATCTAATGAATGAAAAACTCAAAAGCGTAGTGTCATTAGAACGTTGTTTGTGTCTTTGAATACCTTTAATGATAGTTATCATATTTGTGTGTATTTTTTGTATAATTTAGCCATATTTCAAATTTGTAATCTACATGTATATTGATAAAATGAAGAGTTTGTTTATCTGTCTTGAGCATTACAAGATATTTACTGCACGCAGAGTTTTGAAATTTTAAAAATTCGTAAACTCTGTACAAGAATGGGTGCACCTCAAAACAGGAATTTCAAGTTTTAATTAGATTTTTTTTACTAATTAAAAACTTGGTTGGAACAAAAGTAATATAAAATAATAATAATAATAATAATAATAATAATAATAATAATATAATAATAATAATAATAATAATAATAATAATAATAATAATAATAATAATAATAATAATGGGTTGTTTGTTTGTTATTCTTTCTTGCAAAATCTTGCATGAACATAGCATGGACATCCAGTTAACTTACAGGCTAATTAGTATTAATGTCCGCCATTTTGTTTCAAGATGGCATTTACATAACACTACTTTTTGGCCTTTCTATCAGTTTTTCAGAATTTTATTTGACAAATTTTTAAAGGTTCCTAGACATAAACACGTATTATAAAACATCCCATGCAAAGAACGGGTGGTTAGGTAATGAATTTTTTTAATATATATATATATATATATATATATATATACATTATTAGTTATTTGTAAATAAAATATTTCACTATGGAATATATTTATTGATATTTAGGGTGCGGTATTTAAGAATAATTTATATTAGAATGGCCCAATGCCCAAGCTTTTTGTGGGTTTCAAATTGTTTGAAATTTTGAAACCATTCAAAAACCACCCCGCGCCCATTTCATTCTCTTAGTGATTGAATTCTGAAAATTCCATAAATCTTTCTGACCTATTATCTGAAAATAAATATTCTGCCAAATTTTATATTTCCAGCAGTAGTTTAGAATAAAAAATGTAAAAAACACCCCCTCCCAAATTTACCACCTTAAGGGTTGAATTTCTGAAAATACAAAAAAAAAGGTTTGGCTCGTTATCTATAAAATTCCTCCCTGTAAAGTTTCAGCACTCCAGCTCAAGTGTTTTGAAAGATACAGAAAAGCTACCCCTCCACGCTTCCCTTCCTTAGGGGTTAAATTTCAAGGAATCCCAAAATTACTCTGGCCTGTTACCTAAAAAGAACCTCACCCTCAAGTTTCATCTTTTCAGCTCATGTGGTTTCGAAGATATAGTTATAACTTTAAAAATGTTCCAACCCCAGTTTTAGACTCAATGGGTTGAATTTCAAAAAGTCCCTTCTTACCGGATATCTATGACCTGCGTAATTTCAAGATTCCATGTCAAGGGATTTGGTAGATATGGTGAGGCGTCAGTCAGTGAGTCTGATCTTTCGTCTTTATAGTGTACATATAGAATTAAGAGGTGAGAGGCTAAGTCGTACATTATGACTACAAGCTTTCTGGTGTTGTAAAACCAGAGAAAGGGAGGTAGCTTGATGAAATACCAGTGGACACCCCCCCTAATGGAAATGTCTAGGCACGCCAGTGTGGCCACATGGTCTAAGGAATCACTCTCACAATAAAATTGACTGCCGATGATGGGGTGATAGAGGTATGAATCTCAGTCGAGTGTGCTGAGGTTTTTTTTTTCAAAATGGTTTTCTACTCTCCATCCACGCAAATATGGGTACACTTCCTCTAAATATAACTTTAATCATCTCTAAAACCATTAGTGTAATTAGTACATAAGCACATAACCCGAATGGGTAGTAAAATGTGCTGCTAAAAAAATTATGTACGACATATGTGGCAATTTTTCAAACATATTAAAGTGTAATTTCAGCATCAAAGTGCTATTTTCAATATTCGTTGAAATAGTTTGTAATTTAGAATAAAATAAGAAAAATTGGTGGCCACTCAGAAGTGTTTGTAGCATTGTTATTTGAAATAAAATACAATAAAAAACAAAAAGTTTAATTGAAAGACAATAAAAAGAATTGTGTTTTATGATGAAATATTTATATTATATTATATGTAATCATTCAATATTATTACATCTTAGACAAGGATGCTATTTCAAAGTTATTATATACATAGTGTCATAGTGCAATGATAAGTGTTGTCACTTCTTAAAATACATTTTAACTTAATCTTTAAACAAATGAACTAAGAAAATGAGGTTTATCTGCTGAAATACCCCCCTAAATTTTAAATAGCAACTAATGTGTATTAAAATTATGGATAAACAAGAACTCCTACCTATTTCCCAAGTTGAAATTAAAATTGTTGTTTACTCCACCTTTTATAACTACTTGCACCCTAACCTAATAATTTTCATTTTCATTTATTTGAGGCATTTAATGTGCGCTTTCTGAACCAAATGATTATAACAACAGATGACCTATAAACTAACTTAAATTTAGAATAGACACAACATCCAGCCCCCGGCCATTAATTCATCACTGTGAAAGGGTAAACCCACATTTTAGCAATGATAAATTATTTGGTCTTGCCAAGAACCAAACCTGGGACCCTTGGCTCTGTAGAGAGACACGCTACCAGCTGATCTAAGGTGTTAGACTAACCTACTGAAGAAATTTAAATAAACTGGCTTGTTGGTTGAGTAAAAGTGTACCAGACTTTAAATGAGAAGACAGGGTGTATCTCAACTCACTATAAAGAGAGGTTTTCCAACATGGAGATATTCCATTCCCCCTTCAAGTAAATCCTCTTAATTACCTTTCCCCTTAATGTTCCACTGGATTAATACTTTAATATACCTGTAACAGTTGGTTAAGGGAGGGGTGAGTAGAAGAACACATTTCAACCCCAAAGAGGGTGCACCAATGGGGTGTTTATCCTCATTTTATTTCCAGTCAATAGTGGCCAGTACTTGCACTAAAGTATTTTTAGATTTAAAATATATTCCTTGTGTTAAATATGTCACTTTATATTAGAGTCTACTTGTTTGTATATCAGATAAAATTGACAACACTTTCAAATGGAATCAGATACAGTGTAAAATTACATGATCACAAAATACTTTGACCTCAGCTGTGGCCAAGTGCCTTGATGCATTAACCTCCAGACATACATCTCCAGGAGACATAGGTTTGAATCCTGGTGAGGTTCATAATCATAAAGTGTGGCCTCGGGTGATAATAGTTCAAATTGTGTAAAGTATTTATAATAATTCATTTTATAATAAAATAATTAAAATTGGTTGCCTGCTAAAGTTTGCCACTAAATAAAACTGACATTAAAAATATTAGTGTGCTCCTCTTAAATAAATGGAAACAATAATTCATAAAAATAATGTTGCAACATTGCTTAAGATGACACACGTTTAAACAAAGTGGTAGAAAATGTAAATTTTTCTCATAAGTCTGGTAGTTGAATAATGACTTTTTTTAATGCAAGTAAGATATAAGCTATGTTGTTTTATTATTTTAAACATCGTATTTAACACCAGCTAATGCTCGCTTTACCTCTTAGTAAAAAAAAAAAGTTTTTTAAATTTTCTTTCTTAGCAACTTTATTTTTACATAAACTATATGAGGTTTAGGGGTGTGAATAATTGCAATTTTCTATTCCTTAATTGATTTTGTGTTAACTTATATAAAGTTACCATTCTTAAAATATGTTCAATTTATTTAATTAAATAGAGTTCAGTGGTCTTATGATTAGAGAGATTTTATATATATATATATATATATATATATACTGTATTTTATAAACATAGTTTGAGTTTGGGTGATATTTAATAGAGGTTAATATTTGTGTGAAAGAAGGGTATTTATTGTTAAGTAGTTTGTCCCTGGTTTGTTTGAAAGGTAGGTATGTGTTCTATAGCATCATGTTTCTAAAACATTAATATTAATTCCTTTAGTATCCTGTTGTTAGATAATTTTATTTTATATAATCAGGTTTAAATACATGAAGTGGCACTTGGTATACAAGCAGGGAATATTCTTGAAGAAGAAACACTTGAATTTACACACCATATTCTAGAAAATACACACAAATAATACAATCCCACACATTCTACATAAACAAGTCAATCAACACCATTTATGAGGCTTAAGTAAGGTAGAGTTTCCCAATACTCTCAAATTACGACCACAATTATACACTGTAATGTTTCGAGTGTTCGGAAGAAACCTAATAAGTACATTTCATTAAGCATTCCATAGTAGAATTCCCACAAAGACTTCCTCTCCATGATCAAGAGTATTTCAGAACATAACATCCTTTATCTTTGAAGTACCTATTTGTAATTGAAATGGGTAAAGTTTATTTCAGTAAAAATATTAATTACAATCTCACCTATTAAACAGAGAATAAGAGAGGAGGGAAATTAATTAACTTTAAAAATGTACAGATAGAATTAATTCATTTAAAGATCAGTTCATTTCTCTATTGATTAGATTAGGCTTATTTTTATTTAAATCATATAATCACAAATGTTCACATACGATGGATGATGGTTTGTGGTATAATACGTTAAGTTAGAAAAAAAAAATCCAGAGAAGAGGAAGAGGATATCTTGGGGTTTTAAATTCTCACCCATAGCAATATTATCAATAATGTCTATTGCCCACTTCAGTGGTCACATTATACGTGGTGTCACTCTCGCAATAAAATGTCTTGGCAATAAAAGAAATATTCGGGTTTGAATCCCGGTCAAGTGTATTGCGGGCTTTTTTTTTCCTTCTTCTTAAATGATCCATCCCTTCATTCAAATGCAAGTACAATTTCTATAAATACAAACTTATTTATTTCTTACCCAACAGTGACAATGTAAAAATATTCAACTATCCATAATGGGTAGTAAGATGGGTGCACAAAAAATAAAATAAATGGTACAGTGCACCACAAAGACTTTCTCCTGTTTTTATCTTAAATAAACATTTACAAAAAAACTCGTAGGATTTGTGAAAACTAAATAATAGTTCTATACCTTGTTGTATGAACACTACACCAAAGATCATAAATCAAACAATATACTCTCTTACCTACTCTATGGCATTAAGAACTAGGAACACTGTTTTAGAAAAATTGAGAAAAGAATATAGCTTTGTCCACCAAAGAGTACCAGAATCAAATTCATTTTCAAAGACCTGAATTAAAAATTAATATATAAATATATATATTTGCTTATAGATTAGAAATTATTGGTTTTATATTAATTTTTTTCAAATAAAAGATTTTCATATTTATTAGCACTACAACTTTACAGCGATAAGATATTTTGTGTCTCAAATAGTTGCGAAGAAATGATTAAAATTGGAAATGTTTCCCTATGTTAAGTACCCTCAAGGTCATTTTAATGAAAAACAAGAGTTGCCATCTTATTTGTAATGATAAACAGTGTCTAGATATAAAATTTAATCAAAATCGTTAGAATGAATTTTGAGAAAATTTACTTTTTCTCTTTTTGTCCTTCAGTAAACTACTATAAATTTAGGGTTGGATATATAATTCCATAAACCCCTTGAGGGGACCTTAGGAAAACTCCAGATTCCAAGTTTTAGCCCTATCGGTAAAATATTTTTGGCTCTAGCCTGAGGTAGACAGATGGCATTGCAAAAACAACTTTTTTAGTTTCAGGTGGTCATGAAACACCAACATTTATCAAAATCTTGAGTTCAATTTTTTTTGGCAATCACAATAGTATCTCCAAGGTGCCGAGAGAAATTAAAAAAGAGCTCCGTCTTTTCTGACATTTGAAAAGTTGTTAGAAAAACAGAGTTTAGAGATTTGTCACCATGTAATTATTTTGTTCTGTCATTTTATGACACTTGAAAAATTGAGGAAACATATTGCCAAATGGGTGAATAAGGAATTGTTTTTTATAGTCCATCAACTAGTAGAAAAAGGCAAATTTAAAAAGAACAGAATATTAATGAGGTGAATGTCACACCCTCTCTTATAGGGCCCCTAGATGATCAGTCAGACTGTCAGTATTAATAAAGTAATAATTAATAATGACAGTATGAATGAGCATGTAGGGGCAGTACTGACGGACTGATGGATGGACCTACGAAAATACTGATGTGATCCGAATTTTCTGATCCCTTTTATCAGTATCAGCCCATCAGTCTTGCAAGTTGTGGGAGAGACTGATAGTAGTACTGACAGTAGTACTGAACCGTGTACGCGCGCTCGTCAGTATTTCCTTCAGTCTCAGTAGCAAACATAGACTGCACACGCCTTTTTCTTATCATCCATGTTGTTGCAACTGATAAAAATAATTATACAAAAACTGACCATGTACTGTCAGTCTCATTGTAAATACTGATGCATACTGACAGTCTGATTGATCGTGTGGGGGCCTATTAGGGGTTAGCAGCAAACATAATGTAGTTTCTTATCTCAGTGATGTTTTATATTTGTTTATTTTTGTGCGCCACATCATACGATCCTTGAGATATCTGTATATTTTACACTACTGTGGTGATGAGGAAGTCAGAATTTAGAAAAAATACACCCACATTTTAGTTGAGAGAGAAAGGGGATACACATTTATGTGAAGAAAAAACCTAATTCAGTATACCTGAGCAAGATTTGAACCTTAACCTGTTTATCATCAGCAATATAGTATCTTGCGACCATGATGCCTTAGACCATGCACCCTCCTTTATTTTATCACCACATCTTACTACCTGTTCAGGCTGTACACATATATGATAATTATTCTAATGACATAAGGATGAGAAAGGAAGTATTTAAGAGGTAATCTACCCAGATGTACGCAGAAGGAGAGTGGAAAATCATTTAGGCAAAACCACCCTCAGTAGACCCGACTGAGATTCTAACGCCAATCTCCCTGTCATCAGCAGTCTAGTCTAACATGAGAGTGATTGATGCCTTAGACCATTTGGCCACTGAAGCGGGTATCAGTGATGTTGAACATGGAATTAGTTTACAGTGTTTTCTTCACTTGATTCAGTTGTTGGGGTTTGATGAAGAGGATCGAGCTTAGAACAGTTATACAACTGGGCTCTCTTGAATGGCATCATTTATGTGTAAACCAAGTGAATACAATTTAATGGAAGAAGTATGTAACAAATGGATAGAATACTAACAAACATGTAATGGAAATAATCTTTACCCCCTCCTTTAGACAATTGCTTGTGCAGTTTTGCCTATCTACCTCTATCATATATACCTCAATTAATAAGGTTGTAAATATATACCTACAAATTAAAAAAAAAAGTACAAATGAAATAGCACATAAAACATTGTTTTACTGTCTATGGGAGGAAATAAATCTGTTTTGAAAATAAGTGACATCGCTAGGTTTTGATAGTCATAAACACTTAAAGTTAAAATAATATTAAAATATAACAATCAGAATAAAGGCATGCAAACTTTGATAACTGTAGCTAAGATCTTTACTACTTACTGAGGACCATACAAGCTAAAAATTGACATTTTTAGGATGTTAGATGTGTGTCACATTAGTAGGTTGGATGAGGAAAAAAGTTAAGTCATATCGGTAAATAAAAAGTATTAACAGCCAAATTTTTAAAGAGAGGCCTTTTAGAAAATACAAACATATTATCTGTGGGTAAATTGGTAACATTTTATTATGTTTATAGTATTATTTCATAGGTGTTGATAATATCACTCAAACCGAAAGCTGCAGATCACGTGACCTAATATATGAATATAAGAAACTAGATCTAGTAATTTTTAATCTGTCAGATAAGGAAAACCATTCTTATGAAAAATGCACTGTTTGTAGTTATTTATGTAGACCGAGTTTCTTAAAATCTGTCAAATAACACGACCTGACAGATGAAATGCATAAATACATAAGTTTTGTTTCTATGGAATAGAAAGCAAGCTTAAAAAATAAAAATATTAACAATGATTATATATATATAATACAGATAATATTATCAACCATTGACTCCCTTTTAATTTGTGATGCCATCACTATCTTGACCTTTCTTGGAGAGAAACACTGCAAATCAGGTCAAAGCAAAGGAAAACTTCAATAAGATGAATGACAACTTGTATAATTATTGAACACACCCAAGTTTTCCCGCCATTGGCCACTATCACAACATTTAATATGCCGCCGCCACGGTTGTTCAATTGGGAAATCCTTTCCTATGAACCTTAATATAGGGTCAATGTCATGTGGTCCCCTACACTGGCCTCTACAGTCCGATTAAAATAAGCTTTGATCAAGGAAAAACAAATGTTGAGATGAAAATCTTTCAGATACTTATGTTCATTCTCTAATAGCTCTATATATATATATAAAATATATTTGATATAAAAAACAAATGTTAGATAATAATTTTAGATATTAGTATTCTACTAAATAATATATATATATCTATTATATATAATATATAGTCCATTCGGGCTATACGACTTTGTACTATTCACACAAAGAGGCTAGGTATGAGGAAGGTTGAATTTATAGGAGGTGTGCCCACATTCTGCGTTGAGAAAGAGTGGGAAACCAATTTAGTGAAAACCCCCTTCAATACACCCAACCAAATCAAACACCAATCTCCGTCATCGGCACCTAGTTTATTGCAAAGTGATGCTTAGACAATGCAGCCACCAAAGCAGGTAAATAGCATATTAAGGTGGTATGGAAGAGAACGTAAGTTAAATTTCATAATTTTGCAGTTTTTGTTTAAAGAAACTTTTTATTCATACATAAAATATATATAAATATTAATAATATATAATTGTACTATTTTACCTATATAATGTTAATATTAATATTTAATGTATATAATATTTAAATAATATTTAATACATTAAATATTAAATTCTTATTTTTAAATGAATGTTATAAATAATTATTATGATAAATATATAATTTATATTTAATTTAAATTATTATATCAACCAAATTTATCATGAACGTCATTATATATAAATTAAAAAAAATTATTATATTACCTGAAATTTTTTACATTCATTACTGTCTTCAGCCTGTGGCCTGGGTCAGTTTTTTATTCAAGCCCTATATTCTCCACTAAGCGTGTCGTAGCCTCATAATATAGCTTTAGTCATAAGTTAAACAAAGTCATGATGAGAGGAAAAGAAAGTAATATAGATAGCTCATGACACCCCATCATAAATGCATTAATCTGCTTATCATACTTACTACTATCAAATATTATGTTATGGTTGTAAAACTCGCACGTATTTTTTTTAAATCCTTTGGTACTCCTGGAGGTTTAGGAAATATTGACTTAGATAGTACAATCTAAATTTACGATTTTTTACAGTCCAGCCCTGGTGAATAATACATCATGATAATAATTAAACATCAAATGATAAACATGTAAATATATTTTTATATTCATTCCATAGTACCTTGTGAAAACTACCCTTATTCCACTTTTGCCTTTAGACCTTTAAACTAGTGAAGTTGCTGATAAGATTTTTTTAGTCATCCATTATAGTTTTCAGCCTGTGGCCTGGGTCAGTTTTATATTCAAGCCCTATATTTTCCCCTACCGGCTTGCTATGCCTGTCGTACCTTCATATGCCTTATATTAATATAACTTAAGACTAGGACAAGCACAACATCCAGTCCCCAGCCATTAGTCATCACTGTAAAGGGTAAAGCCACATTTCACCAATGATACTTTTTTTGGCCATGCCGGGAATCGAAGCCGGTACCCTTAGATCATTAGACAGACACGCTGCTAGTGAGCTAAGGTGTCGGATTGCAGATAAGATATATAGTACTAAAAACCTGGGGGATAGTTAGTTATCCACAAAATGAGGAATAAGAGAACTGGAGGTAGGGAGTGCTTGTAATTCAGTGAAATGGCAGGCAGGCCTTGTTTATAAATTTGGTAGTGAGACAATGTGAGCAATAATATTATTATTAAGGCTTTAAGGAGCATTAACCTAAATATTATTTTCACAATTAAAGTCAATGAAGAGAGAAATAAATTTGTTCAAGTGTTTGCAGTTAACATCAGTGAAACAAATAAAGACAGTAACTAAACGCACTACTTCAAGGCAATAACTTGTAAAATCACTTTGAGGAAGTAACTAATGAAATTACTTTAATACAGTAATACAACTTCTTCAAGAAAATGGCTTGCAAAACTAATTAATCACAGTAACTAGCCAAAATATTTTGTGACATTAACGTAATTAATTCAACACAGTAACTTTAAGAACTAATAGTTATAACTAATTAAACTATTTTGAGGCAGTAGTTAAGAGAAGCACTTTGAGATGGTAGCCAATAGAACAACTTAAAAAGTAATAGTTGGTGGAAATACTTTGTGACATTAGCTAGCTTAATTACTTCAGAATAACTACTTAAAGAAAGTAGCTACAACCCGCTTCAATGGCTGAACGGTCTAAGGCGTCAGCGTTCGAGTCCTGGTTGGGCCTACTGAGGGTGGTTTTTACCTAAATGGTTTTCCACTCTCCTTTCACGCAAATGCAGGTAGATTAACTCTAAATGTTTCCTTCTTAATCCCTACCCTAATAGAGTAATAATTAAATATGTGTATAACCCGAACAGGTAATAAGACATGGTGTTAGCAACAAAGTAGCTACAAAACTATTTCATGACAGTATCTGACATGACTACTTTAGTTATATTCTTTAAACTGAAAAATGACAGCTGAACACACGAATTGAACCCAGAACCTTTGGCTTAGTACGCCGATGCTTTCCAATGAGCTACCCAAGAGGCGTCCCGCGACAAAGGTCACTCTTCACTCATATTTTAAGGCAGAGTCTGTGATGGACATGCAGAAATTGTCAGTTACATCTGACAGATAACGCAGCCATCCTCAACTCAAGAGGGGGAGGGGGGGGGGGGCTTTATGCTGCGAACAGCACAATGACAACTGTACGAATGTACGAATGTGGATATCATGATGGATTAAATAACCAAGATATTATTTTAAGCATACTAAGACAAAGGTCCAGGGTTCAGTTCCTATTTTCAAGTGTCATTTTTCAACTTAAAGATATTAAATTTAGATGCAGGTATAACCACAAATATTATTAAAAAAGTGTGAATACAACATGACGGTTCATCAATTTATGCATAGATTTTAAAAAGTCCTATGATTCAGTTAAAAGAAACAAATTATATGAAATGTTAGTTAAATTTGGGATACCAAAAAACTTCTCAAGCTAAATGAAGTTTCTTTGAGTGGTATGCATGGCAAGGTACGGATTATATGTTATTTATCAGATACTTTCGAAATACATATTGGGTTGAAACAAGGAGATGCATTTTCTTAATTGCTTTTTGATCTAGCCTTAGTGTACTACGCTACTAGGGCATTGCAAGTGAGTAGGGAGGGTTAATAAATGGTACAAAGCAGCTAATAGATTACACAGATGATTTAGCTTTGTTTGGCAATAGTTGGAAGTTATTGTAAGAAATGCAGAAATTTTACTAGAGGCTAGTAAGGAACTAAGTTTAGAAGTGAGCGCTGAAAAGACTAAGTATGTGATCACACAGAGAACACAGTTTGAGGACGATAATTTAGAGATTACTTTGAACAACAAATCATTTGACAGGTTTATATAGTTTAAATATTCAGGAACAATTATAACTAGCAATAACGATATTAGATTGTAAATTAGGAAAAGGAATACAGTTGGGAAATGCATGCTATTACTCGTTCAGTAAGTTGTTGACATCTTGCCTGCTTTCAAGGAATGTAAAAGTCAGAATATACAAAACAATAATGTTACTAGTTGTTTTGTATGCGTCTTAAATGTGGTGTGTTACCTTGTATTACAAAAACAAATTTAGGGTTTTCAAAAACAAGGTTCTTAGGAAGATATTTGGTCCAAAAAGGGATGAGTCTATTGGGGAGTGGAGGAAATTACATAATACTGAGTTACATACTCTGTACTCATCACAAGACATTGTTAGGTTAGTCAAGTCTCATAAATTACGGTGGGCAAGACATGCAACGTGAATGGGAGATTCTAGAACCTTGTTTAGGATAATGACTTATAAACCCAATGGGAAAGAAGGAAACCAAATGCAGATGGGAGGATATCATTAGAATGGACCTGAAAGAGAAGGGTGTAATGAGTGGACTGGATAGAACTAGCTCTAGAGAGGGATAGGTGGCATACTTTTGTAAGTGTGTCAATGAACTTTTTATTTCCTAATTCCATAGAGTAATTAAGTATATTTCCTAAATTCTACCCTCCTTGTACCTATTAATTAATGTGAATATACAGATACTTTGGCTGGGTAGTAAGGCACATACAAGATGATTGCATTGGTACCAGTACCAATACAGATCAATCGTAATGAAAAATATGTCATTTCTTCAAGAATGCAGCTGAGGAAGTGTCAGAATTAGTAAACAAAAAACATGATTTAACTTTTACAAAAAAAAAATCACAATTAAGAAAATAATATAATAATTCATCTTTGATTTAGAATTACTTCATTAATTATATTTTAAGAGATAAGAGAGGGATTGCAGCATAAGTAACAGTTCAATTAACTTAGTAAGACACATCTGCCCATTACTTAGAATTATTAACGGAAAGAAAGACAATATTTCTGCTGACATTAAGATAAATCCTTTGTGTGTAGTGGAAATTATTTTAATCAGTGAGTAATGTAAATATTTATTCGTACATGCCTCCATATAAACAGCTTGTATCTTGACACTTGTTCTGGTGATAAAGACTTCATTAGCCACCGACAGACAAGTTAGGCAACACCCGTGCCAGTAAAAAAAAAAACACTCATTTTGGGTGGTATCTGACCTAACTGTAACATTTAAGTTTGTAGCCTTTTGTGTTTTTTTTTGTCATGTTGCAAAACAATTCATCATCATTAGAACAAGGGGCAGCCAATGGGTTCCAAGAGTGTAAGGGAGATCTAATGGAAATAACACAACTTTTGTAACATGTGAATTGAAGTAGTTTAACCAATTACTACCCGCTTCGTTGGTCACATGGTCTAAGGCGTCACTCTCACATAGACCGGATTTCCATCGACAGCGAGATTAAGGTTTGGATCCCAGTCGAGTATATTGAGGTTTGTTTTTCCCAAAGGTTTTCCACTCTTCCTTCATACAAACGCGGGTATGTTTCTTCTAAATTCAATATTTCTCATAACTATCCAAATGCATTAATATGTGGATTTTCTCGAACAGGGTATTAGGCTGTGGTGATTAAAAAAAGAATCGGGTAGAGTATACCTTCCTTTTAATTCTATACTACTAGGTTTATGATTAAAAAAATATTTTTTTTTAACCATCCAAGAGAACAGTTTTGAACAAAAATTAATATTGCAAACATTATTTTTTCCTATTATAAAATAATGTTCCTCTTAAAAGTGGGCAATGAGGTGGGGGACAATGTATCATCGACCCCTTTACTCACCCATTTCCTTCTTTGAGCCACCCCTGACCATAATGCAGAACATCATTCTACCATCTAGAGAGAAGTAGAGTCCAAAAGGGAATACATCCTACACTCTCATATACAGCCAAGACGAGGAGCCTGATATCAGTGGAGAGACGTTCTACCAACTGATATAAGGTATAAATGGTGTAATGTTTTATTCAATTAGTCAAATAACAGTTCAAAGGTTGAACAAATAACTCCTGGACACAGGAATTGAACCTGAAACCTTTGACTTACATGGTAATGCTCTTCCACTGAGCTAACCAGGATTTGTATCGAGTTAAGGATCATTTATCTATCATAGTTTAAGGTATAGGTTGTGATGGATGTGTAAAATCGTAATATAATTAGAACTTTCAGGAACCAAATCACTGACTCTGGGCCTGCATTTATGCTGCAGCTTGTACAATTAACTTAATAATTTCTGGCAATATAATAATATACAACAGTGTAATGTGAATTGTTAACCTAAGAACTAACATAATATACATTAGTAAAATGTAAAATCCAACACCTTAGCTCAGTCTAGCATGTCTATCTATTGAGCTAAGGGTCCAGAGTTCGATTCTGGCATGGCCGAAAAATGTATCATTGGTGAAATGTGAGTTCCTTCACAGTGATAAATTAACGCGGGACTGATGTTGTGCCTGTCCTAGTCTTAAGTTAGATTATAAGACATATGAAGCTATGACAGGCCTAGCAAGCCGATAGTGGAAAATATATGGCTTGAATACAAAACTGCCACAGGCTGGAAACAGTTATGGATGTAAAGTAAGTAAAATGTAAAATTGTTGATTTTGGACTTTACACAACATACAATGGTACAATGTAAACCTGTTAGTTAAAACTTAAAATAATGAAACATATATGCCAGTTCTCAGAGGACAACATTTTACTCTTGGTAATTTTTGGTATATTTTAAGTTATTGTATCCGTAGCTGTATTCATATTTATAACTACTTACAAAGAAGGTACAAGCACTAAACAGTAGTAATAAAAATATACGTGTAATTTAATTTCTAGCTTTAGCAAAAACATTTTAATGTGAATGATTTAAAGGAAATGTCACAGCATTTGCCTGGTGAGAGAATAGTAAAAGACGATATGAAAAATTAAATTTTCCCCAGCTAGCTGGGCCAGAATTTGCCAAGCTGTTTATTTAATCAAAGGAAATAGAAGAGTGATTAAATAAAGTATCAAATTTGTCTGAAGATAGAATGGAAAACAAGAATGTACAGAAATGATCTTAAATCCAGCCGGTTTGAAATGAACCATGGCTTCCCAAATCAGTCAAGAGGGAAAATGATGGCACAATCCCGTCATCAAAATAAATTAGTAAATCCAATTTGGTTGAACAAATAATCATCATAAAACTGAAACAAACAAAAATGAATATCTCCCTATTCAGTTATGATGGGAGCTCATCCCACAAAAAATAAATAGAAACATTTTAATGCTGATCTAAACTTTTGTTTTGCGAGAAATAAAAAACTCTCACATAAAATTATGGTTTGATCTGAAGTTCATCATAGAGTAAATGAGGTTGATAAAGTTATAAGATCTAAGTGAAGAAGTATGAATGAAAAAAAAAAACCTTTTTTTGTTTTTTATCCCAAGATTATGATAAGAATGTTCTAGATGGAGCCATGCTGGCTGGTATAATGAAATACAAGGCTTAGCCATAAAAAGATGAACAAGACTGCCTTCACTAGTATTTTCTGTAAGTGTGAAAAAAGAATGATAAAGAGGAAGAAGTGGAGAGGAAAATATAAAGTGGAGGGGTTAATCGGTGACTCTTCGTAGGTCATACTTCTGAAATTCCATATAAAAGGTTCCTACAACATTTCCTCAGTAACATTCTGGCACGTCTAATTTAAAGAGTAAATATTTTAAATGTTTTATTTGAACATACTTAAAAAAAACTTTATTAGGTGCTTTGTAATCAATTATATACAAACAATTAATAGTAATAATTTTTTATTAATTAGTATTATTTAACAATTGCACAAATAAGTAAAATCAAATAAAAACACAGTATTCAAAAACGGCATCAAAACAGTATTTGCACTATCGAGTTAACAAATATCTTGGTAGAAAGAAACGCCACAGGAAGAAAAAAACAACTCGCTTTGTATGAACTATTTGATAACTTAATTAATATTTTATTGAAAAATAAAATCAGAAAATTAAAAACCAACTTTACTGTAAGAAGATTGACAACCCGGCCCAAAGTACCTGATTTATTTGCTTTAGCAACAAAATACGGTGAGTACACAGCAAATTGAACTTTTACATACTTAAACATATTAAACTTTTTATCTCTATATCACTTATGCTAATTGCCTAAATGATATTTCCATGGCTTAGGCAGTAACACCTTAATACCATACATTTGAAACACTTCATTTTTGTGGTATGAAAACAATGAATCCAGTCAATTTAGTATAAATTTTTCTGAAAGTTTAACATAAAAGAGTTACTATATCTAGTCATCATGAATGTATATACTGGGATGTATGTTCTATATCTGTCACTTTCAATAACTAGTGTGAATTAAAACAGCCAGAAGGTACCGTAACTCTACCAAATTTGCTGTTTTCCGATTGTTATTAATATTTTTGTAAGGTTAAAGTTGCATATTGAGTATTATAAAATCATTTACTATAGCCAGTAGAGCACAAAATATATTTATATTTTCATTAAGCCATGGTATTTAAATATTTCCCAAAATATAAATATTTTCCACTTAAGAATAACTAAAGTAAATTGGTTCATGTTGGTTGCTTCCTATTAGACCAAATAATATTAACTCTTTTGTTATTATATCAAGTGAAAATGTTTGAGAGCTTAAAGTTTTACAATATATTTTAAATAAATACCACAAAACATATAGCAACTTTTAAATTTTAACTCAAATATGTATAATAGTAGTACTACTTTTACTCAGATAATCATTGAGGTAAAATACTAAACAACAAATTACCGAAGACTGTACAAAAACATCAACCAAAGCCCTTCAGAGGTAGAAATTTCCAAAAATTTTGCAAACATTCGCCCGGCCCAAAACATTGTGTGTTAAATATTGACTATAGCCATTAATTAACATATAAGAAGATATTCACCTTTTACAAACAAGGCTCGCTTTCCCATAGAAAAGGTAGGATTATTTCAGTGCTTAATATCATTTTTCAATTCTAAAATCAGGGGAAAAAAAAAAGATTACTTAAATGATGAAAGAGATTGCAATCCTGTTTTTAAGCTGGGATCTCAGAATGCAACTTGTTTGAAATCCTGATGGAGTGTACTGAGGTGTAAATTTTTGAGATGAAGGTTTTACACTTGGTTTTTTAAGTAAATGCTGAAGATTTTTCCCTCAACTACCCTTAGTTATAAGTTATTAATCCTTGCGAGAGTCACAAGAAGGTTGAAAAATTTCCCAAGCATTTAAGGAACTAGACCTAGGCCTTTAAGCTTAGTCGATACAAATAATTTAACAGAAGAATTACAGAATTAGATGTGCAATTTATCTTTGAGAAATGTCATTTGTGGGTAACACCATTCTTTAGATTTCACAATATAATTCACTCCATTCAATACAAAAATTAGCCACTACTAATGTGTCAAAATTGTCAATCGAAGTTCTTGGTCACCTGGTTTTATAACAATTTGTGGCTACATACATTATTGTAATTGTGTCCTGTTACATCAATGGCGCTAGGGCTGGTTATAATTATTATGTTGTTCTATGTCATATGGTGGTATTGATATACTCGCTTTGCTCGTTGAGGGCTACGCCACTAAACCCCCAGTGAGTTTTCTTTGCAAGTGGATGTAAGCTAATGTGATTCCAGCATTGTTTTGAAAACAACTTAAAGTTACCAGTATTGTATTGTATTTTTTTCACACATTATTTTAGTTTCTCCACACTTATAGGGCAGCTAGAATCATCAAATTTGGCACACATTTGACAATTGGATGTGCCAATATGCCTGCCAAATTTTATGATTCTAGCTGTTCTATAAGTGTGTTATAAAATTTTAAAATGTGTGGAAAATGTGCAAAATTTACCTAAAATCAAAAAATCTAGCTCTATCTAAGGTATAACTGATGGAGATATCGACAAAAAGTAATAGGACTAAACTTGTGAATATTGCCGAATCCGTAGCTGCTGGTGCAATCCTTTTTATATAGAATCTTATCGTTTAGCCCCAAGAGACCTCGAAAGAAAGGTCCACACCTACTTTAAAGTTGCTCCCCTATTTTAATTTTTTTCGGGGGTTGAAAATTAAAATTAAAATTTTTAACTTTTTGGAATTTTCCCACGGTTACAGGCTAGAAGCTATAAGTTTGCCCAATTTCAAGTTTCTAGCTCATCTGGAAGTGGGTAAACATTAATGTCAGTGAGTGAGTGAGTCAGCCACGTGGCTTTATAGTAGTATAATGTATAAAGAGAACAACCATCATATCAAAGGCGAACTCAAAAATCTACTTGAAAAAGAGGAGGCAAATAATGTATTGAAGCTTTTTATTAATTATATTTTGTTCTGATTGGGGGGCATTCAAGTATTACGTAAGCACTTCCAACTTTGCTTATTTTTGCTGACAACAGTGAAGGGGTGTCAGAACAATGCTTACATAAGATAAAAGAGACAGGTAAGAATGGCAGAGTGACCCAGCCACCCCAAATAGACACATAATAATTAAAAGTATTGAGACGTGGATTCAAGGACCTTGGTCATCAAATTAAAGTTGTTTAGGATTTTTTATAGTTATAATGATGTCTTTGATTTCATAATTGCATGTCCTCAATTTCAGATATATACATTTTTTATTTCTGATCAATACATCTCTGATTTAAGATAGTTATATATGTTCTTGATTAAGTAGGTATATATTTTATTTAAAATATATATATTAATATAACATAAGCAGGACAGGAGGTGGGGGTACAGGGGTGTTCAGGTCGTTTGTTTATTTTTGCTTACAAAGGGGTAAAAGAGTTCCAAAATGGCCAAAAAGGGTACTTAGGTAATACTTGAATGCCCCCTTGGAACTTTTGGGCATTTTTAATGTGTGTAGCGGTGTGCCCCTTTGTTAATCTAGTTTAAAAGTATATTTTCATATTAATCTTTCGATGTAGATTCTTAGAGTATTAAAAAGCTGAGAGTAAAATTACACTTCATTTTTCTTTTCTATGTCACACCTTTGTGACTTTTAGGTTGTCTTTTTTTATAGACAGGGAAAGTGATATATCTACACTTTTACTAAAACACTCTTAAAATATGTATTTATATATCAAGTCAAATTATCTACAGCTTTTACTTTTGATAGATATTATCAATAACTATAAATAACACAAATAATAAAGTAAAATGTTATCAATATTGGTTGTAGAGAAATATGTTTGAATTTTCTAAACTGTTCTTCCAACCAAAATCAGGGTATAGCTTGAGCATTTACTTCCCACATCATAGCTACACATTCTGAGTGTGATTTTAGGATATTTAATTAATAAAATATCTTACGTATCCATAATTACATATTCATCATAAACATAGGCATTGGACTTAAGAGAGATCAGGAAAGTAGAGGCCATGGGAAATAAGTTTTTAAGGAGCATGCTAGCTGTCACAAAGAGAAACAGGATTAGGAATGAAGTTGTCTGGGCAAGAGTTGAGGTACAGGTAGTACATGAGATTAGTAGAGGAAGCAAGGGTAATATGGCATGGTCAATGGTCCTTTAACAATGAATGAAAAGAAAATAATCCTAGGGAATATGATAGTGATAAAGTATGCAAGAAAAATACAGGAAAAGGGGATCAATAAAGATATGGGAGGAGCAGATAGCAGCAAGTGTGAGAGTGAGAGGAGAATAGTGGAAGTAAATAAAGAAAAAAGACTGGTGGAAGGAAAAGAGGAAGATGGAGGCATTTTACTAAAACTAATCTGCCCATAGGCTGGCACGATTTATGATTATGACTTACTTAAATATACAATGGCCTGCTTTCTTGAAACAAACAAATCAACAGTGATCCCTCAATTAAAATGTATAGCTCATGTTTTGCTTATATGTAGACCTTTAGTTTCATGAATAAATATATTTAGATATTATTTGTGGCATTGTAAATCTATATTAATATAATGAGGAGTTTGTTTGGCTGTCTGTCATGAGAATTGCGCGATATCTACCCCACAAAGAGGGCTTAACTTTTAAATATTTTATTAGTTGTTTTACTCTACTAAAAACTGGGTTGAAGAAATAAAATGAAGAGATTTTATTCTGTGTGTTTGAAGCAAAGTGTTGACCAAAGTAACTCCACAGTTCATTGTACAGCCACACCAAACAACACTAAGATACTCCTACTAGTTTGTTATAAAACAAACAATGTACAACCATCTCCTGTTAAGAATGTAATATACAGCAAGACATTTTGCTAACATCGATAAAAAATCTCTTACATTTGTTTTTTATATTTGTTTTAGTGTTTTGCTGAAGAATTAGTTGGTTTCTTGGCGAAAGTATTTAAATCTCTTATTTACTTATTTTAGTTAAATTTCTGACATTTCCTGTTTTCCCTTATATCAAATATCCCTGACTTTCCAATTTCCTGACTGTAACCACTCTGAAGTATCATATGTGACACAAATATGCTCTAAATAATGAAATAATGCTTATTAAATTAGAAAAAAAGAGACTAACGTTTAGATGAAAAATATAACAAACACTACACAAATAAACAAAAGCCTTTCTTCTATATGCTATTTCACAATATTCTGACACTATATTATTATTTCTTACAGTTCATCGCATCTGTGAGTAATTTTCACAGATTATAACCATAATTTATTACAATGCGAATCAAAAAGAATGGCAGTTTGCCAGAGAATTAATATTTACAATAATTGCTGTTCTGTGCAATGAAAATTGCGCATAATAAATACAGAGATTAATTTTTTAGATACCAGAGTACACAGTGTTCTGATACAAATAGTTCTGAAATTGAGGAGATTTAGCACCATGTCTTACCATATGTTTGGGCTATACGCTTAAGTACTAATTATGCTAATAGGTTAGGAATAGGGATGGTTGAATTTATAGAAGTGAACCCGCATTTGCGTGGAGGGAGAGTAGAAAACCATTTAGGAAAAACACCCCCAGTTCCCCCGACTGAGATTCGAACCTCAGTCTCCCCGTCCTCAGCAGTCTAGCTCAACGTTAAACTAGTGTGTTAGCTATCTATGCCACCAAGGTGGATGAAGACATTTAGTTCTGAAATAGAAGACATATCATATATCTTAGATAAAATATGTACACACCTACTGAATCAAGGACATATTATCATAAATCAAAGATGTATTGATATGAAATCAAAAATGTATATTGCTGAAATTGCAGACATGCTATTATGAAAGTGAATGCCTAATATCAGTTACTTAATCAGGAATGTATGGTTATTTAATCAAAGGTGTATAGTTATGAAACTGAGAATTCATAGTTATGAAATCATAGACCTATAGCTTTGAAATCTAAGATGTGTAGTTAATTCTGATAGTAATAATGTCTAGTTCCAAAATCAAAGATGTGTGATTATAAAATCATAAATAAAGTATATATAGCCTGCTTCAGCCTAGGGCACCGCAGTAGACTAGACTACCAATGAAAAAGTAGATCTAGGTTTGAATTTAGGTAGAGTTGTAATGTGGGTGGTTTTACAAAATCGATACTCCACTATCCTTTCACATAGCTGTGATTATATTTCTTTCTAAATTCAACCTTCCTCATCCCTAACACATTATCGTAATTAATACACATGTGTGTAACCCAAGTGGGTAGTGAAATGCGGTAAAAAAAGCATTTATGCTTTAAATCAAGATTATATATCCTATTTTTAAATTAATGGTTATAAAATAAAGGATAAATAGTTTTTAAATCATGGATGTATGGCTATAAAATCATGGATATATATAGTTCTTAAATCGATGATAAATATTTTATAGTTCCTAAATTAAAAATGTATGTTTCTGGAATCATGGGTGTATAGTTCTGAAATTAAGAATGTATAGTTTAAAATTAAGCATATGTAGTTCTTAAATCTAATGTGTATGGTTTTTAAATATGGATGAATAGTTCTTAAATTGAGAATATGCAGTTCTTAAAATGAGAGGTAATTCTTATATTGAGGGTGTATAGTGACCAGTTAAACATTTTGTGCAAATAAAATATCAGGTGATCAGAAATAGTCTATATATCAATCCCTAAATGTATTTATTTCATAGGAGTGGACTTTCTTTCATGGAATGTAAGTGGGATATCTTCCCGCTCTGAAAATATTAGTCTTTGGTCAGTAGGATTAACTCCTTGCTTCTATTTCAGTGCCAGCATTTCTTCGTAAAATTATTGTTTACAAATATTAATGACCAAGTTAACAAACACCATTAAAAACCTCCCAAAAAATCTACTAGGTGTATATAATGAAAAAAAAATATTCCTCCGCCGGTTGCGGGGACCTACCCCCCAAGCCCCCATTGAGGGCCCCCTCCCCCCCACTTCGCAATCCTGTGTACACTACTGATATTAATAGCTAGATTAACAACAGAAGAGATTCGACATTATAAAGCACACCTATACTCAGATTCTGGAAGATATGTTTTTCAAGGTAATTTCAGTGTTGCCTATTGTTAAGCCATGTAATGTGCCCTCGTCTCTCTGTTTCTCGCACTCTGCGACAAGCTGACAACGTTGAGCTATAAATGTAGGCATGAGGGGAGAGGGGATTCTATCCCCATTATAACCTTGAAATACACAAACAAATGACGACTAGTATAATATATATACTTAATAAATCCAGAGTACTAAGAAATTTCAAAAAATACATATTTATTAAGCCTATACCAATAAGTTATTTTAGGAACCACCCAAGAATGAATCATCATGGTCCCATAAAGTAGTAACCAACCTACTCAGTCAAAATGAAAGGACTCATTAAGAGTGCTGCTTACTTGAAAGAACACATCCTCACTGCATAAAATTTCTTATGAGAATGGTAGTGTTGAAGCAACAACTCAATCCTCAATAATCTTAGATTTTCTGTTATAATACTACTAAACAAATTATTTTACTTGTTATGTAATTTTTTTTTGGCTAAACCTTTTAATTTTAATGTAAATGTAATGGCATTATAATATGTTTTAGGTTACAACATAACCTTTATTCTTATATTTTTATATTTTACTTGAATACAAAATTGTTTATTTTTCTCAAATATCTTAATTTTTTCTCAAATGACACATTTTCTAGCCATTAATTATCAAACTTTTAAACAAATACCTCAAGGAGCAAAGGATTTTTATCAAAATAAGGATATATTTTATAATTTTTTCATAAATTTCTTTCATTTCAAAGCTTCAATATTTCAAGTAAAATGTAATTGAAAACGAGCTAGTTTCAAATTTGTGTGACTTCCTTTTAAAATTATAGAATTTAAAATGAAAGATTTTTGATTCTACAGGGAAAAGCTGTCATCTTTTACTACCATTATGGCATGACAAACCCAGTGGTGGATTTACACTTTTGCCGCCAGTAGGCTATTCAAATTTTGCCGCCCCTACCGACCTCTACAATGTATCAGTTCCTAGATTATTTTTACAACTCAACAATTTAGTTAAGAATGCACAAGAAATAGTTTTTGGGTATATTTCTGAGCTAATAAAGCTCAATCATATACTACTAATAAAGCGGGGTAAGGTATGCCTTAATACTACCTTCACAATAATGTACATTCGGTAAGCGTAATTAAATAATTTTTATTGCGCTTACTTACAGTTTAAAAACAATATATTCAATTATCTGGTAACAATCCGGCTTTTCTTTTGTTTTTTAAGTAAATACGGGATGGGACTTCCCCGTTTGTACCGCCGCTCTATAGCTATCTCTCTCGAACTCAATGCCACCAACACCACACGGCGTATACCTACAGCACCACGCCGTGCTCGTGCAGTCAGGTTCGGCCAGACACACTTAGCGAATGGTCATGTCACTCATTCCCGCCGCAACCAAACGTGACTACGCAAATTGTAGAAAAATTTATTTAAGTGGTGAAACATATTACATGTTGAGTTGTTTGTGTGGACCTAATAACAATTAGGTATATAAATATGAATCTTTTTAATTTCTGTAAGACAAAAAAAAATTTTGGCCCCAAATTTGACGCCCCTAAAATCTGCCGCCCTAGGCTCCAGCCTACTCAGCCTGTTGGTAAATCCGCCACTGGACAAACCACTTATCAAAAATTGCAAGACTTCTAGACATTTCAGCCTTTAGTATGCAACGCTGTTAGTAACCTAATGTAGGTAATATTGAACAAGTAATTAGATTTATAGAGTAAGCAGAGTTATCGACCAGTTAATTCACTTTATACTTCATATTGAAGAGAGTTTGAAAACAAGCTCATGTTTAAAACCCACCTCAATTTTGTTTTAAATTATCTTGAATATCGTAGGCCTAAATGACTTTTTTTTTTGTGATCAAGGTTTTAAAGTTTGTGCATTCAATAACTTTTCGACCCTAGCTTAAATGAAAGCAGATTCAGTAAGAGTGACTCTGAGTGCACTATCAGTGTGGAGTGAGATGCTAATAGACATTAGATTATAGAATATGTTGAGAGGGTGCCCCAAATGAAAATATTAACTAACTAGCACCACCCAAAAATATTGGCATTACAACAACCCCTAGATTGCTTATCTTTGTAAAAATTACCTTTTATAGGGAGGTAAGATTTATGACAGACATGCTTAAAACACTTTGCATACTTCCCAATTGATTTAAACAAATTCAAGATAAAAACAACTTTTTATGAAAAGACAATTTATTACACTTAATTCCTAGAAAAGTTTTTAATCATGAATTAGGTTGGTAGGAATGATCATAAACAATGCGTTTAATTGCATTATATATTTCAGACTCCCAGTGGTTAAACCCCCTCCCAAAGAGGGGACTAGTCATAAAAAGTATCAATGTTAAAATGAATTAAATATGGTTATCAATCGCAAAGTTAAAATAGCAGATTTGAATGGGTCTTAATTAGTAATACTTAACCAAATGTTAAGTCATCAAAAACTTAAACAGATCACTCCTTCCTGAAACCAAAAGAACCCATTACCATAAGTTATCACTTAGAGAAGTGGTTCCTAACATGGGGGGCGCATCCCCTGGGAAGGCAGGAAATACTTAAATAATAATGTTAAAAATCAGCTGAGAAATAAAGTCATTTTTTTATTTCAATCCCTTTTCTGAAGTAGTTAGGATTTTTTTTTTCTGGTATTGGTAGCACTGCCTATACCAGTTGTAATAAATTAGGTGACCAGGAAAAAAGTAAAACGATCATGGACATATTCGTGTTTATTTTAAAGCCTGCAAGCTTCAGATTTACCCCTCAATTCTTTTCTCTACCTTCCCCCTAAGCTAACACTGCAGCCACATGCAGAACCAACAAATTTTCAACTCTGACTCTCATAAAACCCAAACAGTGGTGTCTACTTGAAGTGAAAAGTGATTTGCGATGTGTTCTGTCAATCATCAAACCCAATATTCAAGAACTGATGAAAACAAAACAGTGACAACCATCACACTATTTTTTAGTAATCTTTTTGTTACACTATTATGCTGATTATGCTGCCAGTGTTACAGTGATCTTTGTATAAAATAAAGAAGTGACTATAAAATATTTTTACTTTCTCTCTACACCTCGGAGAAAATAGTGTGATCGTCAAAAAATATGAACTCGAGATTTTGATAAATGTTGAAGTTTCATGACACCCTGAAACCAAAAAAGTTGTTTTCGCAATGAAGTCTGTCTGTACTTCGGGCTAGAGCCGAAAATATTTTATGGAGTGGGCTATAACTCGGTATTTGGGGTGTCTTTACATGAGGGAAATTTTCCAATTTTCACTATTTCTCCCCAACTATTTGAGATATCAAATAGCTTACCATTGTTAAGGTATAGTACTATTAAAGATATTAATTTTTTATTTGAAATATATTTTTATAAAACCAATAATTTCTAAGTTATAAGTAAATTCCGTATAACCCGAATGGGTAGTAAGACGCAGTGATAATAATATATGTAAATATATGTATTGTTTAATACCGATCTTAGAAAATTAATTTGATTCTTACTCACGTTGGTGAAAAAATAAGTTTCTTTTTTTCAATTTTTTTGTAACAGTGTTCCTAGTTCCTAATGCCAGAGAGTAGGTAACAATATATGTTATTTCATTTATGATCTTTGGTGTAGAGTTTTTAAAACAATGTATAATTCTATTATTTCCTTTCACAAATCTTATGAGTTCTTAGTAAATGTCTATTTTAAGATAAAATCTAGAGAAAGTCTGTCTGTAAGATGAACAGTACAGTTTTTTTATTTTTAATTAAGATTTCTTTTATAACCATACCAAAAAATAAGGTAGTAGGAGGTGACTTAGAGTGAGTGGTTTAGTCTTAATTTTGTTTTCCCCTGACATTTTGTGGGTACACCCCTATATCTTATTATTCATAAGGTATATAATATTTAAAGTATGTAATTTTTCATTTTAAAATTGGTATCAATTTGAACCTAGGATATCACAATCTATAATGATGATTTATGTCAGTTCTGATAAGAGAGATATTTTTATACTCATTTTCAAATTTAAATATTTAATTTTTTTAATTTTAATGATAATTTTTTTTTATAATAAGTGCCCACAAACGAAAACCAAATTATATTTTTAAATGCAACACTATCTTTATATGACAAACAATTATTATTCCTTTTTTTTTTTTTTTTAATGAATATTCGGTTATATTTGGAGGATTATTATTTTGAAGGATTCTTATATATTAGTTCAACCGTTCAACCGGTAGCATGTCTACCTACTGAGTTAAGGGTACCAAGTTTGATTTCCAGAGTGGCTAAAAAGCATCATTGGTGAAATGTGGGTTTCACCTTTCATAGTGATGAATCGGCAACTGGGGGCTGGGTGTTGTGTTTGTTCTAGATTTAAGTTAGTAAATAAGTTTTGTGCTAGTATAATCACAATTATTTGGTTCAAAAAGTTCCAGTAAATACCCCAAATAAAAGTAAAATAATAATAATAATAATAATAATAATAATAATAATAATAATAATAATAATAATAATAATAATAATAATAATAATAATAATAATAATAATAATAATAATAATAATAATAATATAATAATAATAATAATAAATAAATTAATTCATTAATAATTATATATATAATATAATTATAATTATAATAATAATATTAATTAATTAATAATTATAATATAATATAATTATAATTATAATAATAATATTAATTAATTATTATTATTATTATTATTATTATTATTATTATTATTATTATTATTATTATTATTATTATTATTATTATTATTATTATTATTCAAGAAAATGTAAAATAAACAGTCAATAAGCCATAATTAATATAAATGTAAGTGAAAAGTATAAGTTTTTCAATAATGGAAGTAACCTTAGTTTGGATTCAATGTGTCAACACTATTTTTCCAGAACTTTTTCCAATTTGTAGCTTTTTGGGCACTTTTAACATGTATAATGATAGGCTTACCATAAAAATTTTCCCACAAAACAGAAAACTTTTAGTGTTTCACTCGAAGAGAAGAATCAGTGGTGGTGGAACCCTATTTGTCTGAGGGAATTAGAAAAATAAAAATTTTTGCCCACCAATCCAAAGAGGAGTCCAAGCATTCCTTCCAGGAAAAGGTAACAAGAAAAATGAATCCAAATAGAAGCTATGTGGAGGTATCTTTCCTTTTAAAATTTTGAAAATCTAGACGAGTCTAGAAGCTTTTTGGACTAGTTTTTGTCTAGAAGCTATTTAAAGTAGTCTTACCCCCAAAATATTTAGGAAAAACAGATGCTCTAAGAGCTATTTGGAATGTTCTTTGCCTGAAGAGTTTTTGAAAATTACATGTCCTTAAGAGCCATTTTGGTGTGGTCCAAGTCTGGTAAATTTTTGAAAATTAGATTAATCTACAAAATATTTGGAATGGTACTTTGCTGGCAAATTTTTTAATTTTTTAAAATTTAAGATCCTAAGTGGAAAAAGGAGGGGGTAACTGTCTTATGTCCCCTCCCTCCACTCTCCACCTGTTTTAAACGGTTATTTTAAAGATTAAGGTTTTAAATTTTTAACACTCAAGATATCTGGCTTTCTGTGAAACAAATTTGTGGATATGTATCCTTTGTTTCAAAAAATTACATAAAGCAAAGCGAATTTTACACCATTTTTGATTAGTTTCAAGGTGACTAAGTTTTGTTTTGTAGGAAAATTCATAGGAATGTGCCCAAGAATTGTATTGAAGCTTAAACAAAAGCTTTGCCTAAGAAACCATCTAGCTCACCTGATACATTTGTTCAGTGGTAGAAGTTTTAAACGAAACCAAAAGGAAATGTAAAGGGAACTTGACCCGGAATTGATATAAGATGCTTGGGTGAACTGCATGCTTGAATGCAAGACTGTGGAGGTTCGTACAATTTACAAAGTACAATCAAAACTGCAGACAACCTTGATTAAGAAATATCCACTCAATATCCAAAATGAACTAGGATAGTGAACATGTTAGCTATCAAGAGATAAATTTAAATAGAAAGATCATAAACAAGGAAATAATAATAATAATAATAATAATAATAATAATAATAATAATAATAATAATAATAATAATAATAATAATAATAATAATAATAATAATAATCAAATATCACTTTATATAAACACTTTCTAATTACATGAAAATTACTAATTGTATTCATATAGCTTTCCTGATATTATTGTATGGCTTTTTATTTTGTTTATATTATGATATTTAATGTGAACTTTCTTAATAAAAAGGACTGTATGATTATATTAGCACATGACTTACAAAATAAATCTAGGACAGCACATTGCTATAAATCAACCATAAAGATGAAAAATGTGATATATTCATAATACCTATATAATTATAAAAGAATCGTGCACAGAAATACTAGCTTCTTTTAGACATTACTAGAGATCAAAACCAGGTTCCTTAAATCCATATATGACCTTATCTTCTCCTTCTTCCCGCTCCAGAGAACAATAGAAATTTAATGTAGCAATTTAAAAAAAATGTTTTCAATTATATATTATTTAAACATACAAGTATTTAACTTAAAGGTGTACATTACTATTATTTCTACAGCCACTTAACTAAGTGGGCATATAATCTAAATATGGACCTTTACATAGTATATGTTAATTAGTGAATGTATGGATGCTATTATAGCAGGGTTCCAATGTGACAAAATAGTCATTGAGGACCTTAAAAAAAATGGGTGTAGTAATATATAAATGATTGACTTTATAGGAAAAGTGAGTCCGGTTTTGTTAACAGAAGGAATTATATGTGAATAGCATGTCAAAACAGGTCTAGCAAGTAGCACTAGCAAGTAAAAGATTTTTTTTTAGCATTGCGTCTTACTACCCGTTTAGGCTATATGCTTATGTACTCATCACACTAATGGTTTTAGAGATTAGGAAGGTTATTTTTAGAGGAGGTGTACCCACAATTGTGTGGAGGGAGAGTGATTAACCATATTGGAAAAAACACCTGACTGAGATGTGAACTTTGGTCCCCCCGTCCCCCTCATCGGTAGTCTAGTCTAGTTTAGTCTAGTCTATTGTACGAGTAGCGCCTTACACCATGCAGCCACCGAAGTGAAGTGGGTGGTAATAGATTAAAATAAGATATATCAGCAGAATAGTTGGAGTTCAAGATATTGACTAAATATCTCTGCGAAACTTTGCTTCAAACCTCGCTTATAATGTGTGAAAGCAGGTAAGGTTTGAGTGGGTCAAAGGTCAGTAAACTATACCTCAGTTTTATCTTCTGTGGTGCTGACTGACAGCTCACAGCTGACTTCTGACGGCTTTGAAAAGCTACCAGACCAAATTATGTATCCCTACGCCGAACCATATGATCTGCAAAAAACATGTCTTTAGCAGTTGTCACTTCTGACAGTCAAAATTTAGGTATATACCTAAATGTTGACTGTCAGAAGTCAGCTGTGAACTGTCAGTCAGCACCAAATAAGCTGTAACCTGGGTGTACAATTCCAAGATCTAATAGTCCAAATTAGTTTTAATAGCTTGGTATGGTAACATTGCTCACCTCCATCTGTGCCCTTGGTAAAGAAGGCTTGCACAATGGCAGTCTTGGCTGTGTAGCTGCTAGCATTGGCCAGGTCGGCACAAAGACGTCGAAATTCACGGAACGAGTTGTCTTTGTGGTTTTTGTAATTCAGGCTCCCTGAAGAGTTACTTGGAATCACAGAAGAATTTTCCATATCGTCATTTGTTTTCTTAGTCTTCTTCTTCTTCTGTGTCGGGGTGGCCGCCAAGGTGTCTTTTTTCTCTTTATTCTCTTTCTTCTGTGTTGTTGGTCCTGTTAAATAGATCACTATCATTTTCTGGAACTACATGCTCTGCCCTATTCAAACAAAACAACCCTCTTTTTCAAATGGCATGTTGTTAATTATATTGAATGAAATATGTATTTGTTATGATGCAGATAAAATAACATATCAAATTGTAGTAACTTCACAATTCATGAACATTCTGGTGCTAAGATTATTAACGATATATGCTTACAATTATATTCCTTCAGCATAAAGATCTCAAAATCTACTTAAATAATTTTGGACATTTAACCAGGATTTTTTTTTACTTGTGAAATAACACTTTCCAGTTGAAGTTATTGTCCAGTGACAGATTGAATGTATGGACAGGGTTCTTTACTCTTAGAATCAAGGTTTAGTAACAAATTGTAGCACTGAAGTTGGTTAGCAATCATTCTCCCTTTCCCCTTAAATTAGGACAAATAAATTTGTAAGCAACAGGTGTGTAGCATCAGGGTAGACTATGAGACTAGATTTTCCCAAACTTTTTATTGAAAATACCAAAGATTTATAAACTATTGTAGGTTTAAAAACAACTCCTGAAGGAATAAAACTTACGTAAGTGCTTCTTGAATAGAGAAAATATTATTTATTTATTTAATTATTTATTAACCTATTAAGACTCACTCCACTTTGTAGCACTTTTTTTTTTCTTGTTGTTATCACTCCTTTCAGATTCCCGCCCTTCTATAACCTACTCAAGGGGAACCCCTAATTACCTCAAGAAGAAGCTAGTCTCGATAAAGTTGTCAAATTATATATGTGTTTAGATGACGGGATAACATTATAATAAATTGGTATTACTCGTAATATTATGCATATAAACAAAACGTTATATCATAAACAATACTAAACTAAATATCTTCAACTTCCAAATGTAGTTTTACTAAATTTATATACAATGTTCTGTGAAAGTTTTGATCATTTTTTTATGTTTGGCAACGTTGTGAATTTAATTTTTGTCAAGGGGTGTGGCACAAAGAGTGCTTGGGAAAGTTTTGTTGGAAAAAGACGTGGCTGGGGGAGACAGGAGAGGGGAAGGGGTTGTTTGTATTTGGCCAAAGTTTCTGCTCTACTACCTGACTTAAAAACATTTACCCACATATATCAGCCTGGGCCTCAGAAAAGATAGTTGAGGTGCTGTTTTTGATGAATATCATCCCCATCTGTAACATTTTGATTCGAATTTCTATTAAAATCTAATCGAAGTAAAAATGAGGTGGAGGTGCATTAAATTCCGTGCAGTCTCTAGTGCTAAAACTTGTGTGATAAAAACTTTTTTTTACCTCGTGAATACTAAATTGTTGACACTTCCGAAAATTAAACCAAATTGTTTTCGAGGTGGTTGTATGTATTAGTCTGAAAATATAATGATTAACTGTATAGATGGGTTAAAAAATAGCCATTGTAATTAAGATATCGTGTAAATAATTAATTTAATTTAATCTGCTGAAGAGTCTCAATCAAGTATCCCATTGTTTGAACAGACTCATTTTAAGTGAAAAAGATATCATCAGTCTTTAAACAGAGCCAATTAACAAGATTATAAAAAATTTGGTATGTTTGCCCCTACAAATAACCTGTGAAGCATTTCTAACACAAACTAACATTGTTATCTATAAGCTAATGAAACAAAGTAATCAATCACTCATATGAGGCATCAGAATAACAATTAAATTAAGTTATGGTCTGATAACTAAGCAGGTGTACACTCACACAGTCAAATTTCTGATCACCCCATTTATACAGCAGCAATGTGCATCACAAGCCATTTTACATAAGTAACTTTGAGTAATAATTACACAATTTGTGAGGAATTCTATGACTTTATTTTGGAGAGGAAAGTAAACTTTAATGAATTTTCTAATGACTATGTTTCACTTTAGTTACATTGAGCCTTTTATATAAATACATTTTAAATTTAAATTAATTTAAAAAAACCTGCTTCGGTGGCTGTATAGTCTAAGGCGTCACTCTCCTGCTAGACTATACTGCAATGACAGGGAGATTGGGGTTCGAATCCTTGTCAGGTGTACAGAGGGTGTTTTTTCCAAAATGGTTTTCCACTCTCCCTTCATGCAAATGTGGATACACTTCTTCTAAAATTCAACCTTCCTCATCCCTAACTCACTAGCGTAATCAGTACATATTCTTTTAACCTGAATTGGTAGTAAAACACGGCACACAAAAAATATTAATACCAGTAGGCTAATCAACTTTTATCTTGTAAATTTTAAATTTGATATGCCTTGAAAGGCAATTTTAATTTATAAGCTATGCAAATTTTATGCAATTTATATGGTTTTATTTTAGAGTTTTATAAAAAGATAAGTTATGAAAATATGCAAGACATTTAAATTTTAGTAAAATATGTTATGAAAAAGTGCCCAGAAAGATCGATCTAGTTTTTTATTATTGTTATTAAATTATTAAACACATGTAAATGGTGCTTTTAAGTTTTGATGGATATAATGCAGAGTCGATTAATAATGTCTATGTTTGCCGACTCACTGCTTTGGATGTTGCATTTAAATGTCACTTATGGTGAAGCCTTGTTATATAATTTTGCCCAGTAATGTACAGTAAATACAACTTCTACATTTGTGCTTAAAAAAGTTTCTAAAGAATATCCCAAGAAATAATGAATGTGTTATGAAACCGCTGGTAAAATATAGAGTATTGTAAACCAATTAAACTTATATTTTTCTTGATGATAAAGTGAATTCAAACGAGAAACTCAAAGTGGTATTGTTCAAAAGTAATTTTTCAAAACTAAGAACAAGAGGTGACATTAATTTATGTAACATTTAACACAACTTTAACAAAAAAAATAATCAAATAATTGCATCAATCTTCACAATTTCCTCAAATTTATTTCTAATTATATTTAATAAAATGTGTGTTTATTCCCGCAATAAACAGGCTTGGCCATTGGTACCTTGGTGTTAACCTCAAACCAATCATTTAATATATGTTAAAATCAGCACCGGTGGGCAGATGAACTAAAGGCCAAGCTCTTTTGTTTTGGCTTGCTAGTGACAGGGAGGTCGAGGTTTGAATTCCAACCAATGACACAGAGCTTTTTTTTTTTTTCCTAAATGGTATTCCAAATCTTTCTCCAAGCAAATGAGAGTACACATTCTTTAAGTTTTAGCTTGCTTATTCCTTTCCCATTAGAATAGTGAAATGTAAATCGCCTAGATAGGTAGTAAGACAGCGAGCGAAAATAATAGAATATGGCTGTATGGATTTATTTTATGAGGGCAAGATGAATAAAGTTGTAATGAGATATCTAAGAAATGTATGTGGAAAAACTCGTATGGACAGAGTCAGTAATGAATGGCTGATAAAGGAGTGCAGTTTGAAGGGAAATCCAATAGGTCAATGTGAAAGACGTGTCTTAAGTTGGTTTGGGCATGTTGAGAGGATGAGTATGGATTGGGTGATGACGCAAATATATGAAGGTAGAGTGTGTAGATCAAAAGGAAGGGGTAAGCCAATGAAATACGGGGTTAAATGTTGTAGACGAATGTGTGAAAAAGAGGAACATTAAAAGTTTTAAGAGTATGTATGACTTGGTTTATAAATGTTGTTGAAGCGAAGGGTGTATGCAAGGATAGGGAGGGGCAGAGAAAATTAGTGAGGATAGATTAATTATGAAATTGTGGTTTTTTGAGCTATAAGCACAGTTTGTTGCCTACCCCATAAAGAAAAAGCATGATGAGGTGTGTATGTACGTTCGACATGCTTGACTTTGGCTGAGTACAAAAACTTTTAAATCATAAAGCGTACACAATGGATGTATTTTTCCAGAACGTTGTTTCCCATCCTTTTTCTAGACAAAGGCTGATGCAATATCTGAAAATTGTCTTTCACTATTTTGTTCCTTTTCTATAAAAGTACAAGAAGAACAAATTAAAGTTGGATTAAACATGAGCTGTGTTTAATCTCATTGCTACATTGAAGCCCTGATGTGACCAAGAGTGTTAAGGTTTTGGTAGTAACAGTAGCCTACCACTTTGGGTCTACAAGGGAGCCAAGTTCAAATCCCTGTTGCAGGCTTTAAGTCTCACTTAATCAAGCAAAAATATGTATGTGTTGTGTTGTGTTGTGCCCCATTAGCATGAGCAGATCTCAGGCACTATTAGTTCAATAATTGTAGGTGCATGGAGAAACAACCATCTATAGAAGTGTTGCATGTTCCACCCTTCATAATTTTGGTACAAATGTAAAGAGGTCTCATACTGTAGGCAAGAACGTTGAATATTGTCAAGACCTATGTTGTCAAGAAACTTTGTTGGTTTTAATTCCCTTGGAGTCAAATTTTCTTAATAGAATGCAACAAAAGTAGGCGGAATTCAAAATTCACTCTAAGTGCATTATTCGATACTAATAACCCTTAAGGTGGGCAGAGGCGTCGCACTGGGAGGGGGTGAACCTCAACCCACCCTCCCATCATTGATAAAGAGGTTGAAAGTTGGGAAATTTTTGAAGAGTCGATCTTAAGTTGGGACATCCTAGAATTACAGTACTTTCGGCTATGAGAGTTCTTTAACACAGACTTGTACAGACAATTTTAAATTTCTCAATGTCGATCCCTACTCTTAAAACATAGGTACTCAACTTCATAACTCAACAAACATTGAAAGGTGATACCGTACCTTCTGTTGTAGATTGTATATTTATTTATTTAGCATCGCGTCTTACTACCTTTCAGGTTGTACGCTTAAGTACTAATTATGTTAATGGGTTAGGAATTGGGCAGGTTTAATATAAAGAAGTGAGCCCACATTTGCGTGGAGGTTAGTGGAAAACCATTTAGGAAAAAAGACAACACAGTTCACTCAAACAAGATTCGAACCTCAATTTTCACTGTCCTCGCAGTCTAGCTCAAAACAAAACTAGCATGTTAGCTAACTACGCCACTGAGGTGGGTGTAAATTGTATAGAAATCTTAGATCAATTAAGGTGGCTTGTAGTGCATTGTCACTTCCTACAGTTTTAAGGCTATTACTAGCCTACTAGATACTTGTAGCCTCAAGAAGGTTAGGTAATGTTTTAAGTTTATCACGTGATAAGGCCTGGAGCTTATATGAGCTGAAACTTGTAAGTTTCCCTCCACATAATGATGGTAAATGTAAATCATATAACATTTGTAGCTTGAAAAATCCATCCTTTACAAATAACTTAAAAGTACAGTTGCCTAGAGCCTCGATTCAAGGTCCAATCATCACCTCGAATTTTAACATTTTCCTGTGGGTGAGGGACCCGCTGGCCCCCCTATTAACTGGAAAATATTTCATACCCCTAAGCCCACAGTGTTTGGTCTCAACGTTGCCCTTGTCGCATAGTCACCTAAGAATTTTTTTTAAATTTCAGAATACCTAGAGATGAAATTTACTGTCCCAACCCCCGTCCCCAAAATATATTTCTTGTGACCCCCTTAAGGGGGATAAAAGCGAATCAAAGTTGAGGTCAGTATTTTTTTAGTCTTTAGAGTAAAAAAAGGTTTTGGGCTAAAATAAATAAATATTTGTTTTATAGATAAGTTAAGTTTAATTTTCTACATATAGTATTATCAAAAGGTTTTGAATATTTGCCATGAACATCACAGAATTTGACAGGACTTTTTCTCTTCATTTAAAAATTTTCTAATTAAATGTTCACTAGATTCATGACAAATATTAAAAATTTGATAAAATTACTATGTGTAGCAATTTAAACTAAATGTATCTACTGGAACAACTTTTATTTATTTTAGCCAAAAAAATAAGTTTTTTTTATTATAAAAACTGCAAAAACATTTACCCTTTCCCCCTTTTCTTAAATTATAATAGGGTATGTAAATTAAGCTGTAGATTTTAATTTTAATATTTTAGTCCATGAAGGAACCTCTTAGACTCACCTCTAGAGCAACCAGGAAGGAACTGAAGAATCTCATCCTGGTCCTCTTCCTCCAAATCACTCCAGCCTTCAATGTCATCAGGGGACTCTATCTTAGGGGTGGTCTTCCTCTGCCGACTGAACACGTCAAATAGGCACGGGACATGATGCCACATTTTCATGAGTCCAGGACCGAAAGGGTTGTAACCGGCCTTGGCCAGTCTCAGCTTCCCAGCCTCCAGTTTTGCTTGCATTTCTTACAGTTGGCACGTCCAGACTTTGCGCGCTCCGCAAAAAACTTTTTCTCCTCCACCTGAGGCTCTTCATTTTCACCTGCTGCATCGTCTGACATGGTTCTGGAAGATAAAAACAGTAAAATTCACTAAAACAAAGTATAATATTTTTTTAATAATTATTGGAAATATATTTACGTCTATCCAACTTGGTGCTGTTAAAAAATGGAGTTTCCAAACTCCCTCTCAAACTCATGGTCATCTTCGTCTGGAGCATCATCTGATATTTTGAGATTATCCTAAGCCCCCTCCAACTCACTTTCATTTTCGTCAGGGTTTAGTCTGATATTTTTATATTATCTTAGCCCCCTCCAACTCACTTTCATTTCATTAGGGTGTAGTCTGATATTTTGAGATTATCCTAGCCCCCTCTCCAACTCAATTGTCGTTTACATCTAGGGTGTAGTCTGATATTTTAATTTTCCAATCCCCTGCTCCCTCTTCAACTCAAGATACTTTGTCTAGGTGTAGCATATTAAGTAGTATGCTAGTGCTGACTAGAAACCTTTACAAATACCTTACAGATTGCTAAACTGTAGGGATGTATAGGGATTTAAACAACAAATTGAACTAATTTTTCGGTTATACCATTTTAAAATAAATATATTAAAACATAGACCCAAATATGTTTACAAAATATATTTCAATGTGATAAAGAAGGAAAAAAAGTATTTTAATTATGTTTATCACAGTTTTTTCAGGTTTATATGCATATATAATAATTACTCTAATGGGGTAGGGATGAGGAAGGAAGCATTTCAAAGGTAATCTACTCGCATTTGTGTGGAAGAAGATTGGAAACCATTTAGGAAAAAAACACTCGTAGACCCAAGTGGGATTCTAACCTCGATCTCCCCGTCATCATCAAGCCAGTCTAACAGGATAATGATGCCTTAGACCGTTCGGCCACTGAAGCAGGTTACATTTTAAGTCAAATAATAATTGGATATGCATCTCTAGTTTTAAAATAATGATTCTAAGCCAATTTTCACAATTTTTTTTAATGAAAGCCTCTTCACCGAGGATGTACTCAAAATTAAATTTCAAAGATATTTAAAGGGGAAGCCATAATATTAGAAAACGACAATCTCTCTCAACAGCAATTTCTCGAGTTCTACCGAACTGGTTTATATCTTATTTTTTAAATGAAAGGATTAGGCTATAATGTTGATTTTATAAATTTCTAATTTATATTTCTAAAATATAAAGGCTATGGTTAATTTATTTATAAAAAATGTGCACATCTAAAAGAGGAACAATTTACTGGCAGGCTAAATCTTTGTTCCACTACTCTACAGGCAACTATTGAGGCATGTTCTTAAAATTCACGCTCCTCCTTACGTGCTGAGATTCTATGGTTTGAGCAAGTTTCATATTGTCCGATTTGGTATTAAGACATGCACTTAAAGATCTTTTCAATATGATTCTCTAACCCACAGATTTATTGCAGCCAAAGGAATGTATCTTATCTATCATACACAAACACTTTAAAGAAACGCTTCCAATAAGTAGTTTTGGTGGTAAATAGCCAAAGCCTCCTCTTCCCGTCTATCCATGGTTAGTAAATAGCCTGCCATAGAACGCAACACAACGCAACCCAACCAACAGCCACCGCGACTTGAAGGGCACGTGACACTCTTAGAATGTGGAGACGGGGGGGGGGGGGGGTAACGGGGCCAGGAGGGATTTTCGAAAAGAAAGGGTGAGAGAAGATGGGTCGGGTTACTCTGTAATATACTAATTAATTTCAAACTCATAGAAAGTAGCTTTGTATGATCAAGGCCGTAGTTAGAGGGGTTTTGGGGGCTCAAGGCCCCTTCCCCGAAAATGTATGAACAAAATATATAAGGCTTTATTAATAGTTATAACAATATCAAAATTAAGGTACAAGTACAAATTAGGGGAATGTGTTACCATAAAAACACTTCAGAGAACTTCTAGAGGTGTTTAATATTCAGAAATTTCCTTGCCTTCAGCAATTAGGGGGTTATGTTGCCATAAAAATACACTTCAGATAGCTTCTAAAGGTGTTTAATATTTACAATTTTTTCTGGCCTCCGGCAATTGGGGTCTGTGCCCACCAAACCCCCCCAGAAATTATTGGCTGGCTACGGCCTTGTGTATGATTTAACGAAGCTCTGTCTAAAATAGTTGCCAAAATGGCATAGCCTGTGTTCGAATGATGAATAGGCTTAAATTAAAATACTTCCCGTTTGAGGAGATGGAGGTAAAGGGCAATGATGAATTAATTAAAACAATGAGAATTTCGATATTGTCTGTGTTTTTAAATACCGACAAAGTGCGGAATTCAGCTTAATAGCCCATCACACACCACGGATAACTTAAGTAGGTAATAGGCCTACAGATCCTGTACATCATTCTCACCACTCAGATTCTGGCTACGAGCATCGGGGTCCCGGGTTCAATTCCCGGCTGGTACCTTGGATATTTTTCCCAAAAGGGGAATTACCCCCAACGGTCACCAGGGTTTGGTTAGTTAGGCTCAAGTTAGGTATAAATGTTTCCACTGGTTCCACACCCTCATACTCACTATCACCATCATCTCATCTCTACGGGACATGGAAAGAGTCTCCACGGAAAGGATATAATATTAGTACATTCGGGCGTCACCTGGGAAACGGTAAATCAGTACTGGCGATTATTTCCACAACTGAAATACGATTGTTGTAGTCCAGACGCGCAATATTATCACCACTCAGATTTATTATAAGATCTACATTTCCACACCATTAGCGTTTAGAATACTAACGGAAAAGAAATGTGTGCGGGTGTATTATTTATTACTAAAAACAAAGACTGCCTATGAAAGCAAAATTTAGGATTAAATGTATTTTCGTTTTAAAAACCATAGGTTTATGAGAATAGTATTGAGAACGTAAGAAGTTAAGGTAAATCCCTTAAAACCCTTGGGATGTCTTGATTTTCAAAATAAGAGTTAGTTTAAGACGGGGCTTGCGATTAACATTTGCGCCGAAAGTCACTAATTAGTCATCTTAAAACCTCGGCCATTGATTTTATTCGAAGCAGTTGATGTCTTGATAGCAAATCTCTCCAATAAATTCACGTTTCATCAGCGTTATAAATCCGGTCAATTGTTAAACCATGGTTTGAAATTAAGGTTTCGAATTCCATATAACCTTTGACATCATCTCCCGAGTACGCAACTGGTTTCTTGCCCTGGATGGTTAATTGAGTTAATTGAGTTAATTAATGTGGAGCCAACCGAAGGTATGGAAATTTATTTCTAGGACTATCTTATTAGGCGAAATTTTTGTTTGGTGGAGAATCATGGGGCCAAAAATAGGGTCACTCTCTTCCTATTCATCCGGAACGTTTTTCATTATTTTAGACGGTCGATCATTTGTATTAATTTAAAGCGATTTGCTCCAATTAACCCAAGGGCACAAACAAGGTACGAACTAGATCATGAGCCTAAAGGTGCGTACAGACATGTAACAGAACATCGTAGCGCAACACCGCCGCATCCAGTTTGGACGGCACAGCGTAACAAAGCTTCGTAACACCGTATCGCAACATCGTAACATCAGTGCGGCTAATCTGCTGTCGGTCTTTTGGCACCGCATCAAAGAAATGTTGCGCGCTCATATTACACAACCTATCTTCTGTTCGGACAGGACTGTGCAACATCAAAGAGTCTCAGCTTGTAGTTAGTTATAGTTCGTGATTATGGAGTGGAATGAAAATAATATTCTACATTTTATCGAACTATATTTAGAAAAGGAAATTTTATGGGATACTAAGCATCCTACATATTATAATAAAGTGAAAAAAAAATTATGATTGGGAATAAATTGCCAATAATACAACAGCTGATGAATCCAAGAAAAAAAAATGAATGATTTACTGTCAACACTTAGGCAGAAAAAGGCAAAAATAAATACTGGGAAGAGCTTTATGTTCGCGCAAGTGATAAGTTACGATACTACGTATCTTGACCGCGCAACAGGAAATGTTACGCATCGGTGTTACGTTACAATCTTCTGTTGAACGTCTATACCGACCTTAACGCGCTACTCTTGTAGTGGACTAGACTACCGATTACAGGGAGATCGAGGTTCGATTACCGGTTGGATGTACTGAGGTTTTTTCCAAAACTGTTTTCCACTCTCCATCCACGCAAATGCGGGTACACTTCCTTTAAATATAACTTTCTTAATCCCTAAAACCACTAACGTAATTAGTAGATAAGCGTATATGCCGAACGAGTAGTAAGACGCGATGCTAAGAAAAACACCGACCTATCCAGTAATCAGCAAACAAGACAATACGATACCAACGTTTTTGTCAGCGTGCTCACCTGTGCAGGTTTTAGAGATACACGTTTAACTCAAGTTTATTAATGTCCATTTTCTGTTCCAAAAATAACTGACCCATTTACAGAGAAACAAGGTGAAATTAATCCTAAATCTACCTACAACATGTCTGTACTTAACATCAAGTATGATATAGCGGTGTGTGTATCACGCGTGACGTAAGATAATATCGATAACATTAAAGAGTTTAATTTCGCATGAGGAAGTGTGTGAGTCAAGTCCCTTCAAACACAGATGTAACCATAGCAAACGTTTCGTAACAAACGTCTGGTGTGGTCTTCATGACGTCAGCGCACCACATTCGAGCCTGGAACAATATACTCCGATTGTACACTATCGCCGCTTTCAAGTTAGTTACAAACTATTATTCATTCACGGTAGGAATTACTCTCTGAAAGGTCTTTTTTCCTACCAATATCCTACTATATAATAGCTTTCTGGTAGGGAAAAAGGCCTTTTAGAAGTCAATTCCTACGGTGAACAGACTTTAAATTCAAAGTACCCAATATTAGCGCAAGGTTCAAGTTCAATTACCAAGATATAAACTTTTTTTCAAATTTAAGTTTCCCTCAAATCAAATTAACGTCACTCTCGCAATATACTAGACTGCCGATGACAGGGAGATCGGGGTTCAAATATCGGTTGGGTGTAATAATAATAATAATAATAATAATAATAATATTTAGCACCACGTCTTACTACCCGTTCGGGTTATACACTTAAGTACTAATTACGATAATGGATTAGGAATTGGGAGGGTTGAATTTAAAGGAAGTGAACCCGCATTTGCGTGGAGGGAGAGTGGAAAACCATTTAGGAACCCCCCCCCCAGTTCACCCGACCGAGATTCGAACCTCGATCTCCCCGTCCTCAGCGGTCGAGCTCAACACGACTAGAGCGTTAGCCAACTACGCCACCGAGGCGGGTTTGGGTGTATATAATGTGGTCTTTCCTAAACGGTTTTCTACTCTACCTCCACGCAAATGTGGGTATACTTTCTCTAAATGTAATTTTCCTCATCCCTTACTCATTGGCGTAATTAGTACATATGTGTATAACCTAAACTTGTAGTAAGTCGCAGTGCTAAAATATACAGGCATATATATATATATATAGGCATGTATATAGAAAGACTAGATAGTTCAAGTTCTTGTAAACTATAACAGGCATAGAGACTGTAGCTTGGGGAAGTTCCATCGGGTACCCGTCATTTGGCCTAAAGGCATTTGGCCTAAAGTGTAGGCTAAATGCCTTTAGGCCAAATGACTTTAGGCCAAATGACTTTAGGCCAAATGACTTTAGGCCAAATGCCTTTTAGGCCAAATGCCTTTAGGCCAAACGCCTTTAGGCCAAACGACTTTAGGCCAAATGACTTTTTGTAAAGTTAATTTTTAGACCATTTATTAAAATGTGTTTTGCTGTCTCCGGAAACATTCGTTATGATTTGTAGTGATGCTAAAAGATGGCGAGGTGTGTAGTGTTTAGTTAACTAGTATATACTACCGTTTCAAAATACGTAAGTCTTTTCTCAATTTACTACTTCCCAAGTTATAGCAGCACGTCCATTAACCTGTAGTACCACTTTTGTATATGTTGAACTTTTTACATTGCCAAAGTTTTATACTAGTTTTTGTACCATTTTGTACCAGAAATAAAAAGTATTGTACACGTACCGTTTTCTATTAATTAGCACATACATGTGGTCACACCATTTTAATAATTTTGTTTTATTTTGAATTTTGAATTTTTTTAAGTGCCAAAGTATATTTTATTAGTCTTTCTTAGTATATTTGTTTATTAATTTTGCTAAATGAATTAACCAATCATTCTTTTTTATAATCATATTAACTTACTCGAGTTTGCCCACGGCTTCGCTCACATTTAAGTTGGGTAAATTATCTTATTTCTAGCAAATCATCTAAACCAGGTTTTCTCAAACTCTATGCTCTTGAGCCTTACATGAACATTAAAAGTAATTGTTAAGACTCTCTTTCTTAGAATAAAATAACTTTTTTACGTTAAAATACAAAAATGAGACATTTATTATTTAATTTATTTCTTTATTTTCTGATAAGAGCTTTGTAGAAGTTTATTAAGAATAGTAAAGATTTGTAAGATATTAATTAATTTTATTGCTTCATAAGCCAAACAGAATATTAATTTTTTAGTCAATCATAATTTAGAAAGTCGAAGGAAGTGAAAAATTGGTTCACACCTCATTTGAAATCCCCTCACGCCTCGCAGTTTGAGAAACCCTGATCTAAACTACCAAAAAATACAATTTTAGACACGTGTGAGGCGAGAACTTTGTATGTTGATGAAGCCACAAATTAACTACTACCTATAAGAAGTAAAATCAATTTTTTATATATATATATATATATATATATAATATACAGTCTTTGCATCAATATTTGCTCGCTTACGCGGAGACATTGTTGAAATGAACACCAAAAGAAATAGTTTAAATTTACTAATTAAACTTGAATTAATTTAAAAGAATCACTCTAGTAAGCACCTCAGTTTATCAAATAAATTGTTTTGTTAGTAATTGTTTCTATTGGTTTTTGAAAATTTTCCCCTCTCCTCCCCAATCATAGTTTCTCTAATATTCACACATAGGCCCTCTATGTGGATCATACCGGCCTGTAAAAATCATTGATCTCTATAATATAATTGGATAGACATACACATGCACATTCCAAGGACAAAAGCGTGACGCTCAAGTGTATCGTCTGCTACACAGAGGGGGGGGGGGGGGACAGATTTAACGGTTTCTTTAAATGTTCTTATGGTAAAACATGTCTCTGATGAATAAAAGTGTTATTGTTTGAAAATAGTGAAGTATTATACCACACTTTCTCGAAGAAACATTTACATTAAAGGATATACAATCCAGTTTTACATGTAATACTGTACAGATATGAATAAAACCTTAGATATTCCCATTTCTATGTATTTATCATCAATGTTGTTTACAGTCTGGCTCGACTACACTTATATTTAAAGTTGATTATTAGCTTGTATATTGGTTTCAAAAACCATATTATATTGAAAGTTCTATAAATATAATGAACAAGGTATCTTAAAACTTGATTACATTTGTTTGAATGACAAAATTTGAATAGTTGCCATGCATTCAAACCATCACTTATGTTATAGGCTTGTGGAAAGTATTATTATAATAATACCTGTTTTTTTAAGTTGGCTCATATCTTTCAGAAACCATATTATGTTGAAATTTCGATAACTATAATGAAACAAGTTAGCTAAATACTGTATTACATTTGTTTGAATGACACACTTTGTGTAGAAGTCTTATGTTCAAGTGATAATTTAGGTTATAGGCTTGTAGGATGTACAGTATCTACTAAACCCTGATTTTAGTAATAATCCCAATCTGTAAGGCTTTATTTCGTACCAAAATAATATCATATATATAATATTTTGGTAGGATGAACGGCAATTTAGAACAGAAGTAGAAATTTCCTTCTGTAAGGTCTTTTATTCTAACTAAACACAACTATAGGGTAGGATTCTGGTACGAGATAAAGCCTTAAAAGTAAGCTTCCTTCAAAAATCATCTTACATATTAGGTTACATCAACTTATTTAAAGAAAAAAACTAACCAGTTTTGAACTTTTATATGCTCTTCAAAGCTTTAACTAACATATTTATTTAATTTAACCACTCACACATTGATGTTTCTCATATATTCAATCAGATTAATGAACTATGTCAAAATGACACTTTGCCTTGTATGGGTAAAAGAAAGAAAGAGATACCCGAAAGTTTATTTCTCTCTTACACAATGGTATGCAGAAGACAGCTCGAAAATTTCAGCCACAGATGTCCATCCAGTTATACTATAGAGATCACTGGTAAAAATATCATTTACTAACTTGTCCTGCTTATACCCGGACTAAAATCTTTTACGAAAGTTTATCTTTATTGCTTCATAGGATGTATAGTCAGCCTCGAGACTATTCATCCACACTCCAGCTTCACCTACTAACTTTGAATTAAAAAATGCTATTTTTTGTGCTTCGGTGAGTTTACTATTTTCAAAAAGTCTATCCATCTTTTTCAAAAATTGTACAGCATGCACCCTATCATTATTTCCACTGAAGGTGGGTACATAGTCCATTAATTGATTATGGATGCTTGTAGTAGGTAATACCAAGGCACCAGCAGTAATTAGCGTCCCTTTTTCCACTACTTCGTCATATTTTGACTTAGCTTGTTCTAATTGTTGTCGCATTTGTTCGACTGTTTGTAACGTCTTGTCCACAGTTTCAGTCAAGTTGTCCTTAAATTTTTCCAATTGCTGGTCAACTATATCCTGTAAGTAAACATCTGGTACTGTGTGTCCATCAAAGAAATCATTTTGGAATTTAAGGTTATCACTACATTTTTTTTACAGTCGCAAATCGTTCTGTTAATTGGTGTACCTGTTCTAAAATTTCATTTTTATTTCTATCGCAACTTTCCTGAGTAGTTTTTACTTTGGAATTTAAAGCATCCTGTCTAAGATTAAAGTTTTCCTTTGCATTTTTAAGTTTTTTTATCTGCTCATTCGTCTGTTTTTCTGACTTACTACTGTCTTCCCTAAGCGTCTGTAGTTCGTCCCTTACCTGAGTTTGGTCACTTTCAGTCTGTTGTATTTTCTGTAATTTTTTGTCAAAGTCGTTTTGTACTTCTTGAAATTTACCCTGAAATTCTTATTCTAACCTGTTGAATCGTTCATTTACACCCTTAAATTTTTCATCAAACTTTGTATTTAATTTCTGAATATTTTCTTTGATTTCTTTTAACTCCTGGCTATTTTTTTGTAGCTCCTGTCTAGTTTTTTGTAGCTCCTGGCTAGTTTTATCGAACCTTTCATTTATTTTCTGATTTAACTTTTAACTCTTTTCACTACTCTCTTTAATTTGCAGACTTAACTTTTCACTCTTTTCACTACCCTCTTTCATTTGCTGCACCAACTGCATTAATATTGCATTTAGGTCATTTGCTGATGTTTGTTGAGCTACACCTCCTACCTTTGAAACATTTTCCACCCCCCTTAAGTCTTCTTCTTTATGAACTATTGGTTCAACTACTTTCTCATGTTGTTCACTTTGTTCCTGATCAGATAGTTCTAAACAAGAATGGTCTTCTACCATTGGTTGGGAATATTGCGTTAGGGGAGGATTATCCTCACTGCTACTACTGTCTGTCTCTTCCATATTTAATGAAGTTTTGCTGTTGATGACTTACGTGAGATTTTCCTTGCGTACCTCACCTGAAGTCTAGAAGCTTTGGACCTTATTCTGAATCTACCTGGTTTCGAACTCTTCCCTCTGAAGTCACCTGGTTTGGAGCAGCTTCTTCTTCTTCTTAAGTCACTTGTTTTTGTTTGTTTTTTTGTAATAAAGCACTTAAGTTGTTTGCGGCACTTTCACTGTTCTTTGAGCACTCACTTTCTCGGGTTGTGAACTGGATTTAATTTTATTATTTCAGTTTATCAGGCCCTCCATGTTGGGAAGCCATTATTGTAACGTATAAAAGTTAGCCTGATATATTAATGTTCGTTCGTCACCATTAGGGTGATATTTGATATAATGATTGAATTGGGTCCAAGTTTGCTATCCTGTATTATGGTAATCAAAAGGGAATAATGTCTTATTTTATAAATTAAAAGTTCTGGTCTTTTATAGTTTTTTTTATTTTAAGTAGATAACAGTTTTTGCTAGATATTTCACAAGTTGTAAATATTAATTTAAAAACCCGACTATTGTATTATGTGTATGTTAATTCCCGGCACGTGAAATTTATCATAAACCCAACCCACACGGCTCCTCGTCAGGATTGCAAGTGAAGAGATGCGTACTTTGAAGTAGGTATATCTAGTGACATCTCCTTCTAGAAACTTCCCAAAAGAAAGAAAGGTGTGGTCATCCAGGTGCGTCTCTGTCTACAAAACTGAGTTCGCCTTTCAAACAGAGACGTAGAAAGATATCGCCATACCTTGCAACTTAACACAAATAAATCTTACTACTCGCTCGTATTTATAATATCGTAATTTTGAATATAGATGTGAATAATAAATTATTTAGATGTATAATTCCATATCATTACAACATATATATACAAACACGTGTATATACGGGCGCATTACAATTGGGCCACGTAAACAAGTTATGATCTCCGTTTGACGTCTACATATTTACTGGCAAAATTTATTTAATGCGTCACTATTATATATATTTATTAATAATATTGGCTTCCACTTTCATGTTGCCTTTCGAAATAAGTTGTCAAAAGTCCCCGAGAATGGTGTTTTCTTATTGTTTTTCTTTAACTTTATGACCGTGAGATATATTAACAAGGAAATAATATCAGAAATCTATACATAAAAAAGGTGATATAGTGTTTTGTGAACTGATCTAGTTGTATGTAGGATAGTGTCAATGTTTTTAGAAATATTGTAACTACCTTGCATCAGTTGTGCTATCTATATTCAGATGAAACAACTAACAGTACTTTTTACTTTCCGAAGATAGCCGAAGGTTTTAAATTTACATTTTAGGCCAAATGCCTTTAGGCCAAATGCCTTTTAGGCCAAATGCCTTTAGGCCAAACGCCTTTAGGCCAAACGCCTTTAGGCCAAACGCCTTTTAGGCCAAATGACTTTTGGTTTCATTTTTAGGCCAAATGCCTTTAGGCCAAATGATTTTAGGCCAACTGCCGCGTCCCCGTTCCATCCATACTGGTCGACACCCCTCATCAACTTTTTCCCACCCATATGGAGTAAGACATGAAATTGCCCGCTTGGTGTGTAATCGCCTGCCTTTCTTTGTAAAAAAGACTCTTCCTACATTCATTCACATTTCCAATGTCGCATGTCCTGTCATATATAAGCACGACAATGTTCTCAATCGATAGCACTGCCGAATCAACTTCACCTCTTGCCATGGCCAAAAACGCAGTTGTGAACTTTGGAAAGGCTTCCCAGGTTTCCCAAGCAGTTTTCTTTCCCTTGCTGCTGAACTGTGACACTGCGTCATGACCAGTAAAGGCATGGAATACTGGTAATGCAGCTGATATCTCTGGGCCCAAGGCTGATGAAATGTCTTGAGCTGTTACAATATGCTGATGTTTCCCAGTGCCAATAGACACCCACAGCTCTTCTACATTCTGAAGCTGACTCATCAAGCACGCAGCAAGAACAAGTACATCAGTTTTCACAGTTCTGATCATAATTTTAGAAAAACCTCGAGAGGTCGTTTCTGTAGCATGGACTAAATTGTCTGGGTGGTCCTTCCAAGAAATTTGAAGAGTTCTTTCTTGTTTTCATTGTCTCTGAGAAAACTTTGCCAACTAGAAGTTATTTTGTAAAGATCGTCACATGTATTCTTGAGCCACTGCCTCTTTTAATCAATGTAGTAATCTTGAGACTATCTACAAAATACCTATACCAAATTATGCCAGGCCTTTTGGTTGGTTGAGCATAAATGTACATCATCCACATAATCTTGGAATGTCAGTGCACCTTTAGGCTGAACCATGTGAACAATTGCAGCTCCGTCCGTCTGCTCAGATGCCGAAAAGAGGCACAGTGTTAGATCTGATTTGGAGGAGCATAAACGAATATCACCAATTTTCTTCATGCATTATTAATTTGATATAATTTATTTGCTTTGATGGGGTTATGTTACCTATCTACTGTGATGTATTGTGTACCTAAACTAGGCTAGCATTCGTTAAATACTCAATATTATTAATTAAAACACATTGGGTTGGGGGTAGGAAAGGGGGGGGGGGCGGGTGTTAAAGAAGCAGGTAAGTAAATCGTAGTGCCTCTTCCTCCCATCGATTTCATCCAACCCCCTTCCCCACACAACAGTTTATAACAGTGCAAACGTGTAGGTGTAAAATCCCACATTATGATAAATATTAGCAACTTCACATACAAAACATTATAATTTAAGGGTTCATGTATAGAGGGTGGGGGTATGTATATACTTGCTAAGTACCACGCCGTAATTACACACTACTGGTGTTTAAAGAAAATTACACTTCATTGTACCACAACAATAAACAAAATAAATTGCTTCATATCTCAGTAACGGTTACTCCTAAGCAAAATATGCAAAGTATCATTTCCGTGAGAAATTAAATTCTTTTTAACTTTTGTGTTTATACTTTTGTCGTATGAACAGACATTTTCATAGAAAATGTGAACAACTGATTGTTACCTCTTATTAAGGGGGTATTGGCCCCCCCCCAGAGGGGACACTGGGGGGCACCATCCCTAAAATAATTTAGGGGGTTAAATCATTAACTGTATCAAGTGGCTTGCTTCTATCCCGTATTAAAAGGGAAGCACAAGAAACAATAATGGATTCATTTACCGACACTACAACTCACACCATGATTTTAGCCGATTAAAGTGACGGGTTACGCGAAGAGTTTGAAGGGTTGAAAAGGGTATGAAATGTAAATGAATGATAGGAATTTAATAAGTTTATAGATATATGTGCGGCTCACACTACAGGGGGCTGGGAACCTTCGGATAACTATTGTAGTCACATTTCACTTACCTCATAAGGGCTTTGGAACGTATGAAGGACCCCCCTGGGTCGATCATATAGTCCCCAAATCACCGGTTCGCTTTTAAATGGTGACCAAATTGTATAATTTTTATTTTGCTTCCTTCTAATATAACGAATTGAAATAAAGTTTTATAAAAGATTATTCTTTTGCTGTTTCATTTTTTTAAATACATAATTATTTAAAATTATGATAAGGCATAAAGTCGTTTATTAAATGATTTCCTAAAAAAAAAATTAGTGCTTGGGTGAACGAGCAGGGCATTGTTTGCCCTTTGACATTAAAAAACAATAAGAAAGTAGGGCACGCATGCAGGCGTGCGTTCTGCGTCTCGATGAATACCAGTTTCACGAGGTCAGAGGTGCGTGCTTCGGTCCGGTCGGACAGATCAATGTGCGTTGGAAAAATCCACTGTTGATGAAATACAAGGGAAATAGTGCGTGGTATACGATTTTTTTAAAAGTGCTAGGCTCAAAAGTTAGTTTAAAAACGTTCCAATTCACCGGTATATTTGAAAAATGTCCACGGAAAAGAATCAAACCGTGGGCCTTCGGCTTAGCATGTATTACCTCTAGCGGCTGAGGTACCCAGGTTCTTATTCACATTCAAAACAAACCTCTCACAATTTTGTAATTTTACATATTAACCTAACTTCAGATGACGGGAGAACACGAAAATCCTTGGGAAGTTGATTTTATTTTAGTGATTTACAGGCACTTAACTGGAGTGAGCTTATTAGCGCTTGAAACCGTAGTTAAAACGAGCAAAGAATCACTCGTTGAGCCACTTGTTTCCGTTCTACATGTATACAAAATCTTTGAAGTGGTTGGATGTCTGAAATTAAATGCCTCAAAGATCTTCTCCACGGCCAAAGCCACGATAAAATGAAATTATTATTCGTGATGTAAGCTCGCACGTTATCATGCAAGAGATAAACGTCAATTTGCGACATGTTGCCAAATACTCAAAAGCATATTAAGACGAAGAAGTGAAAATTGTAGCATACGAAGAACCTTGACTTGACTGTAGTGGTCCCCCCCATAAGTAAGGGGAGTCACCCCAAAAACACATGTTTTTTCTTGCTACGATTACAGATTACAACTATGAGGAATCTGTAAATGTTAAAATATGTTTGTGACTAAATTAAAACACAACAATATGTGAGGAGCACGGGTGCCGTAGAGGGGTGTATAGGGGGGACGTGTTCCCCCTCAATATTTTGAGCAAATGGGAAACTCTTAGTACAATAAATTAAACAGTAGAAAGTTTTATTCAGAAAATTAAATCTCCACGTTTGCTGTAATGCATAAGTGATTGAGATAACTTGTATATAGGACCTGTAGAATGAATTCCATTGTCATATTATTCGTGTTTTATTTTTTAATTTAAAGTGAAAATGGGTCCGTTCCTTCACCTCTAATATATGGGAGATTTGTTATATTATCATTCCCAGAAATGTGTTGAGGGGTAGAGGAAAGGTTATTTAGGTATTTAGGTATTATCCTTAGGCACTGTTAAAAGTTTCTTGATTTTTGACCACAAGTAAAATTAAAAAACACAAGTGTTGTAATAAAAATTAATGGAGTAAGTAAAGATACAGTGAAAAAATAAAGGAAAGTCACTTTTAAAATCATAAAGACAGCGTTTGTCGTCGATGGATAAAAGGAGAATCAAAACTTGGTTCAAAAAATTGTTGTAAAATCTAAAAACATGTAACACTTGAGAAGATATCAGCTATTTAAAAAAGTTTTTTTTAAGAATTTGAAAATAAAATAAAATAATATTGTCATTTTAAGTTGTCAACCATGCATGTCTTCATAAAAAAATTAGTAATATAAGATCGTTCTACATATTTATATCATTAATCCTGAGTAAGAAGTGGAACGGTGCAATTGGTCCGAGTTATATAAAATACAACTCAAACCAAAATTTCTTATATTTTCCCACTTTCATAGGAAGAGGTGACAAGAATCGTTACCAGATCTACTTTCATGTATTCATACATCAAATCAAGTAGTCATCAGATATCACTTTTGATATAAAGTAGCATCTATAAAAAAACACTAATAATATTAGAGAAACATTATTATTGTTGACAGCAAAAATGTATGTATTTTATAAAAAGTCCTATGAAAATTGAAATATAGACTTCCTACTTGAGATGAACCCGTGTGGTGTATCTTGCAGATATTAACCACATGACGATGATTGCTTGTCACGCGACGTGTCACGTCTACTCGTCGGCCGACTATGTGACCGACCAATCCACCGACTGTGGCCAAGATCTGCAGAGAACCAAGACCCAAAGTTGTCACCGTAAGTGCATATATTTTCTTTTATTAAAGGTGTAGTTAGCGTGCACTTACTGATCATCACATGACTTCCTCAAGATACTTGAAACAAGGACAGTTTAGGCCTATACTAAATACGAATTTCATGAATTTTCACTACGCGGATTCGTAGATGCGCGATTACGATACCTTGACATACGATTGGCAACGCCATCTATCAAGCGCGTCTTTAAACATAATACCTGACGTTCCTAGTAAGCTGACATATACAGCCGATTGTGTAATCACCATTTTGTTTGTTTTATGCTTATGTACTCGATAAGACACCGAATAAAGTTTAATTTAACTAAGATAATTTTAATCATCAGATTAAGGGCAAGTTTCATAGTTAGACTTATTATGCCTCAAGTGTGGTGCTACGCTAAATACAGGACGACTCCAACATAGACCAGAATGGAATGGGTCAGTTTCATTTACGAAACTAGCCTATTCTAATCAGGTTTAGGTAGGTGTCGTCTTTGATTTAGTGTAGCACCGCACTTGAGGCGCACAAAGTCTGACTATAAAACTGGTCCTAAAAGAGCGACTACCCCTCCAACTTTAAGCCTAAAGGGTGCATTGTGAAGTTCCTCCTTTAATGTGGTGTCTAGTTCTCATTCCGGGGCTAATTCTAATCTACAGTATTTCATCTAAACAAATATTCCTCTTCCTGTTTCCTTATATTAGTTAAAAAAGTAGCTAAAATTAAAAGTCAAACCCTGAAACTAAAACGTGGGCAAACTAATAATAACTAGACGTGTTCTTGCACCAATAGATGTTACTCGCGAAATGCAATCAAGATACTGTAAGAGCCCATTTCAAAGCCGATTAACTTAAATATTAGTTAAAAAGATTACGCCCTAGCCATAAAACGCATTAAGTGGGGTTTCCTGCATTTTTCACTTGTCAACAGAGACACTGAGACCAGTGAAATTATTTTAAGATAATTATTTTGTAATGTTGCTATTTAAAAAACAAAAGAATGTGGTAAAATGGTTTCAATGGTCTCTGTTATATTGTTTTCTTAAGTATAATACAGAAAACCACAGCACTAAACGACGCCTGGTTCAAGCTGTATGACTATGTTAGGTAGTATCCGTAGGATGAGACGGGCTCTTATAATAATAATAATAATAATATTTAGCACCACGTCTTACTACCCGTTCGGGTTATACGCTTAAGTACTAATTACGCTAATGAATTAGGAATCGGGAGGGTTGAATTTAGAGGAAGTGAACTCGCATTTGCGTGGAGGGAGAGTGGAAAACCATTTAGGAAAAACCACCCCAAGTTCACCCGACCGAGATTCGAACCTCGATCTCCCCGTCCTCGGTGGTCGAGCTCAACACGACTTGCGCGTTAGCCAACTACGCCACCGAGGCGGGTAGACGGGCTCTTAAACTTGTAATATGAATTGAGGTCCAACACGTTAGCTCAGTCGGTTGTCTGTCTCTCTACTGAGCTAAGGGGCCTGGGTTTAATTCCCAGCATGACCGAAAAATGTATCGTTGATGAAATGAGGGTTTCCTCTTTCACAGTGATGAATTAACGGCCAGAGGCTGGATGTTGTGTCTGGTCCAGATTTAAGTTAGTTTATAAGTCGTGTGCTGGTACAATCATCAGTTTAGAAAGTGCACGGAAATACCTCCTAAAACATATATTTATATGAATTGAGGACGGAGTACGCAGAGAATACATATCAGGCCCAATTAAAAGTAGCGTTCGTTTACATTATCTGTACTAGTACTAGACTATTAAAGGAATAATCTTGGAAACAAGAATGTAAAAGGTAGTTTTAAAAGAACTGGACCTATATTTTTGTGGAGGAAGAATGGAGGTACTCTTGCGTTAAAACACATGGGAAAAACCATCACCCCAATGCACCCAGCTAAGATTCAAACCTAGACCTCTCCATCACCAGGAATCCAGTCTATTTCAATCATGATGCCTTAAACACAAGATCACCGGTACAGGTAGCACCCATTCTAAGGTCCGTATATGTAGTCGAGATTCTGACGTCAGCCACTCCCGCATTCGACCTGCACTTTCAATGTAATATCGGTTGCCTCTCGCGACCACAACGGATACGGCCCGGAGATAGGTCGCTCTCCCTCGGAGCGGCTCGTGGCCAGAGGGAATAATGATGCGCGGCCCCTAACTGGATTGTTTTGTCATTAAAAATCGGGATGGCGGCCATGTGGGGGTAACGTTGTTACCACGACCCTCGACTTATTAACGGAGGCATGAGATCAACGATGCTTTCATAGTCGTCGACTGAAAAGTACAGTCTTTATGACACAATCATCATTGTCCACCCCCAGTACCGGAGCGGTTATTAAAATCTAATACAGGTGGATAGTTATGTTTGACATATGTTTCAGATGCCTAGGTATGTTTGTCTTGATATCATTGAGATCCTCTGATTACAAGAAACTATGAACCACTCAATCTTGTATGTTAAAACTCCTCTTAAAGAGCCTATCTCAACTTCCATTTAGTTAAGCAAGCAGCGCGAACCGGGCGTCGAATCGTGGTGCGGTTTTCTGTCCAACTTTAATAGGAAGGGTCATTGAGAAGATATTAGGGCTCTGCGAATACTCGGATTTCAAGCTTCGAGTCGAGCTTTAACTAGATACTCGAGCTAGGGCGCAAAAGATTGAAAGGCTTAGAATTTAGAGCTCCTTGATTAAAGTTATTCCTTTGACTAGAATTATGTATGGTGACAAAATCTAGTGTTTACTCTTCTTTATAGTGGGATATGTTTTGTACCGATCTGGTTCATAAGGGTTTGGGAGTGTATAGAGGAGGGGGGATAATAACGCAAGAACGAGGGTATTGTGCTGTATTAAGAAAAAACTTAATGCAAGAGTGTACCATCTACATCTCAAAAACGCTTTAATTGCTCTCTCTCGTAAGAGGCCAGCACTAAGCTAACAACTACAATCTTAGACCATGCGGCCATTGAAGCAGGCTATTTTTAACTATTTATATTTCTTATAACATTACAGTACGGACTATGACCAATCATGTTAATTTAGATCATATTAAAGTATTATTTGAAAGTACTTGATATAGTTGCGAGTTTAAAAGACTCAAAGATTGGATTTTAATAATTATGTAATTTTCTTACACGATCGACTAAAAATTGCCGCGAGATCAACCTGTTACCGACCCCTGGGCTCCTAGTTTTGAAACCTGCAAGTAGCGAGTCGCTAGCGGATTATTTGATACTCGCTCGAAATCTCGCAAAGTCCTAGTTTCGAAACGTCTGAGCTGCGGGATGTGACGTCACACTATCTTCCAGCGAGCTGATCTTACTCACCAGGAAGACATCGTACGAGGAAAGGACTTTTCTATCGAGTAGAACAACATAAAGCAAGATGGACGCACCTTTCCCTCTTTCATTTGCAGCTTTCTGAGACTGATTTGGTTGGAAGAAAAGAGCCATTGTACAAAATATATAAACAAAATAAAAATATATCATTGATTTAAATGCACATTAAAGTCCTTCAGTAAAACCAATCTGAGTGAAACGGTTTGTTCATGTGAAAGATAAATACATTGACTTAAATTAAAGTAGTTACTGTCATTTTAGCTCAATTAGTACCATGACTTTTTCGTGGATCGGTAAAATAGTTTCGGCTTTAGGCCGATTAACAGATACACACAGATAGACAAACATAGGGCATTGTTAACAAAACTTTGTTGGGTTAAGGGATTCATTAAACTTCAATATCCATCAATTTATCAATTTTTTATTTTGTTTTATTTTTTTATAATCATAATACTAGTCTTTGAGATCACGTAATTATTTCTTATTGCACCCAATTTTTTTTCCATGATTGAAAAAACGTGGCTTTTCAACTCAGAATTTGAATAAAACAAGGGTGGTTTTTATTTTTGAGCCCGTATAAAAAACATCCTTGGTGGTTGAACCTATGTAGAATACTCCGATAGTCTTAAAGCGAAAGAAAATGACTTAAACTACATCAAATTATCAAGTGTCATATTAGCTAAATTGTTAACATGAGTTCCTGCTAGTCTAAAGGTCAAGTTTTATTGCATTATAATTTATCTTTTCATCTGATTGAAAAAAATTAGGTTTACGACCCAGAAAATGATTTTTAAAAAGGTGGTTTTATTTTTTAATCTATATAAAAAAACATACTTGGTAGTTGAGCCTATGCAGACCACCCCGAATGTCTTATTTCAAATAACTAATAATTTATTTAAACTAACAATCTAAACTAAACGCTGTACATTAACTCAAAAATGATGTAAGTAGATGATTATTTAAACAAAATACTAAGCAAACTAGTTATTATCATGATAGCCTACCATATTTACGTTTTTTAAAAATGATGCGAAATAAAAATAAAAGTATAGTGATAATATAATAGAAATGCCAAGGCGAAGTATTTCTTATTCATATAAAATTAAAAGTTTCCAAAGGTTTATTTGGGATATTTGACTGAAGACAAACACGCTATAGTCACTATAATTTCCGCAATTGTTGACACAATCAACTTGGCCGCAAACGAATTAAAAGATTTAAAATTAATTAAAACAACCAAATCATTTTGCATGCTACACTCAAATTAATATATTCATTTTCTTTTGTTTATATATGTTGTATAATGGCGTGTTTCAATCTTCCATCAGTCTTTAAATATTTGATTCGTCATAGGTTTTCCAATGTTGCCAGATTGAAACCTCAGTCGCTAGCGGGTAGCCGCCATTCCGTAACAAACCAACTCGCAGTACAAGAGAAACATTTCAACACTCGCGCTCTGCTGTAGCTGACAGCGGGCTGTGAGATCATGTCTTGCGACTTCACTCGCTAGCGAGTAGCCGGCATTCCGTAACAAACCAACTCGCAGTACGAGAGAAACATTTAAAAACTAGCGCTCTGCTGTAGCTGACAGCGGGCTGTGAGATCATGTCTTGCAACTTCACTCGCTAGCGGGTAGCCGGCATTCCGTAACAAACCAACTCGCAGTACAAGAGAAACATTTCAACACTCGCGCTCTGCTGTAGCTGACAGCGGGCTGTGAGATCATGTCTTGCGACTTCACTCGCTAGCGAGTAGCCGGCATTCCGTAACAAACCAACTCGCAGTACGAGAGAAACATTTAAAAACTAGCGCTCTGCTGTAGCTGACAGCGGGCTGTGAGATCATGTCTTGTGACTTCACTCACTAGCGTGTAGCCGGCATTCCGTAACAAACCAACTCGCAGTACGAGAGAAACATTTAAAAACTAGCGCTCTGCTGTAGCTGACAGCGGGCTGTGAGATCATGTCTAGTGACTTAATTCGCTAGCGAGTTTTCTAGCCTGTTTCAAAACCAAAAGGAGCCTTGGTACAAGGCACCACTCTCGAATTAGAATTGACTGCCGATGACGTGGAGATAGGGGTTTCGAACCCCAATCCGGTGTATTGTGGGTAATTTTCCTAAATAGTTTTAAATTCTCCCTTCATGCAAATGCCGGCAGATTTTCACGAAATCCAACCTAACCTATCCCTTATAAAGAGCGGTATTAGTATATGCGTCCAACCCTAGCGGTTAGCGAGGTTCTGTACTAAACAAACAACATTAATGGTCAATATTTAAGAGAAATAGCAATATTTTAATGCAAGTACACGTAATTATTTACTTTTATAAGAGAATTCAATCTACATCAACGCCATTGTTAAACGCAGAGTAAGAAATTTTAGACTTTAACTAATGATTGTATGGGCGTTTGCGAGGTATTGTGGGGGGGGGGGGGGGGGTAGGGGGGGCGAGGATGGAACATCTAGCAAACATTTTTATGGAAGCGATATATTACGAGTACACTGCTATGCTAGTGGACAAACATTAGGCCTAGAGGAATGTTTGCGATTGGATTAAAGATATGTTGTGAACTAAAGTTAAATAAACCTATAACATTAAGTACTCAAATACCCAAGTAGCAAGCAGTCTCTCTTTGAAGGACTACACTTTAGACTCTATAATATAAGCTACGCCATAGTGGAATAATGCAAGGTAAGATTCTTACCTTACAGCGTGAATGGAGTGGTGTACAATAGTACAAAGCCTACCAAAAATAAATGGTACGGTGCATCGCAAACTTTCTTTCTCCTTTACCTTAAAATGGAGTAATTTGCTTAAAAATATGAAAATGAGAGGTACTTTCCACGTCCCCATCTAGGAAAAGACTATTTACAAAAAAAGGAAAAGAGAAAAGGAAATATAATCTTAAAACAACTAAGGCAAGAAATAATTTTTTTAAATTAGTATGGTAAACCAAACAGGGGCTGTGTATAGCAACAAATTGATTGCACAAACGGACGGAATCGCGCTACAAATTCATTTCTTGCCGTCGATCAAAAACAAGGGCGGTTCCAGGGCCTGTTCTCGAGGGGGGCGATTGGTTTTCATAAAGCTACTTCGAGTATAGATTTAATAACTTTAATTAATCAAGGTTTTTATTTATAATTTTAATAGTAATAATGATGCTAGTTTATAGACATTATTTTAATTAAAATTAAAATATTAAAGGTCTTATTGGAAAACACAATTAAGACTAAAAATTTGTAATTTTAATACAAAAAACATAAAACAAAAAGTAATTGTCACAATAAAAGTAGTCTAATAATTATCTACACTGGCCAAAAATGTTTAGGTAGATATTAATATAAAAAATATGTATTTTAATACAAATAATTTGTTATTGTACTAAACTTACTGGATAGTTATAGTTTTAAACCACTTGCTTTCCTGCACAGTGGAACTAAGTTGAAAGAGTATTGATTAAGTCATTAAGTCATTAGGTAATTATTTCAATATGTTTGGTTATTTTCTCTGTAGGGAAAAGTCGATAGCTCTCTGATTAAAATATATGGAAATCTTTTTAAAAATGTAAACCGAGCATGGGAACATAGTCTAGTAAAATAAATGGTACGTTGCACCGTTTTGAAACGAAATAATAGATCTATACAATGTTGTAGAAACACTAGTACACTGTTTCTTACTTACTCTATGTCATTAAGAACTAGGAACACTGTTAAAGAAAAATTGAGATAAGAGAAACACCACCAAAGAGCATGAAAATCAAATTAATTTTCAAAGACCTGAGTTAAAAAAATAAAATATATATATAGCTCAAACATTGGTTTTACAAAAGTATGTTTCCAATAAAAGAATAAAAGCTTTTTATCTTTTATAGTACTACAACTTTATAGTGATAAAAGCTTTTTTATTTTTAATAGTACTACAGCTTTATATTGAAGTCATTTCGTAGCTCAAATAGTAAGGGGGAAATGATAAAAAAAATTGGAAAATTTCCCATGTCACGAAAAAATTAGAGTTATCATCGTGTTTAGAATGAAAAACAGTGTTTATATATAAAATTTAATCAACATCCTTTGAGCAAATTTCAAGAAAACTTATTTTTTCTCTTTTTGTCCTTCAGTAAACTACCCATAAATTTAGGGTTGTATATATAATTTTAAAAAAAAAACCGGGGGGATCTTATGAAAACCCCAGATAACAAGTTTTATCCCAGTCGGTAAAAGAGTTTCGGCTATAGCTCGAAGTACAGACATATAGACAGACCGATGTAATTGTGAAAACTAGTTGTATCAGGGGGTCATGAAACGTCAACATTTATCAAAATCTCGAATTCGATTTTTTGACGATCATAATAGAGAGAAAGTAAAAATCGTGTATTTAAGTATAAAAATAATTTACATTATTGTTCACTAAATGACACATATTGTTAACTTTTATTGCTGATGTGGCAGTTTTTGAGTAGTGATAGCAAATCAGTGTTTAAAACTAGGTTAAATAAATTTGACCATTTTTGAAGAGAATTCAATGAAGTACATTTTTTGTTTGAAAACTTTTTTTCCGCAAAATGAATCATTTAGCCGTTATAAAGGAAATGTTTTTCGGCCGCCATCTTAAATCCTAAGGTATTAAATTTTGGGTACTGCGGGTCAAATCCCTTACAATTATGTATGGAGTCACTGGGCAAAGCCGTTTACTTTCATAACATAGTGCAAGTTTTTTCGTGGATCAGTAAAATGGTTTCGGCTTTAGGCCGATTAACAGATACACACAGATAGACAAACATAGGGCATTGCTAACAAAACTTTGTTGGGTTAAGGGATTCATTACACTTCAATATCCATCAATTTATCAATTTTTTTATTTATTTTTTTACAATCATAATACTTGTACTTCCTCTCTTCTAGGGTTCGCGAGAAAGTAAAAATACATTTGAGCTGACTGTAACAACGCCAGTCTGATTGAGATTATATAGTTACTATATTGTGAGTCTTACGGTTTAAACAACGTGACCACGGATGCGCATCCCCTTAATAGGATCAAGAATGGAATACCCCGAGCTCAAACATCACCAAAGTTAAAGAAAAAACTTCCAAAACTCTTACCTCAACCAATATAATGTGTACTTCCCTTTATTTTTAACGATACATAATTAAAGTTAAGTATAAGTTACTGCTTAAAATGTAATCTAGTGGCGTAGGATGAAGGGTAGTGAATTATAAGGTAGTGCAATAAGAACAACGCTACAAGGGAGACATTACAAGCTCATCGAGTGCCCCTGATCGGAGATCGAACTCAAGATTTTCGGAACAAAATAGTGGACAGAAGCATCGTTTCCCCGTTGTTTCGGGCATTAAACTGGACTTGTTATAAAATCAAAAATCAGAGAGTTCTACGAATGGTCATTATCAAATCCTGGATTTTGATGGAAGGTCACCTTTTTTGGGAGGAGGGGGGCGGGGGAGACGGGAGGGGAAGCCATCTGATAATCATGTTCCCTCACGATCGTAGAACTTAGTAGTCTATTTAAATCTCCACGTAAATATTATACAAAAGTTATTTCTGCGGTATCCCAAGTAATATTTTTTCTTAGGGTTTGTTTTTTAGAAATTATTTGGCCAACCTTTCTTAAGACCCCTCATGTGTGAATACACCCTGTTAACGATAGGCAATGTTTTTATCATGGTTTGTCATTTTGGATTTTTAAGTCACATTTCATGTATAGTATCATTGTTTAGTGATTTTAAGGAATTTGTTATGAATATACATATTTTGAAATATTATCAAAGTTTTGTAAATATAATATGAGTACTCAAAGATAAGATTTTTCACCGCAAAGTTGTTCAGAAAATAATGCAGACTTCCCATTAATCGTGTTCATTCTTCAAGCTCTACTTGGGTGGTTGGAAAATAAACATGGTAAGCTACTTTAATACAACTAAACCAGAAAAGGGTATGGTGGTCATTGGTAGCTATTGCTTCTAAACCAGATATTCTTATTTGTAAATCAATGTCTATCTTCAGCGGAAATCACACGAATTTGTTGTTAAGGTGGTGATGTTGAGAACGAGAGAAAAGACCAGTATTTTTGCAGTTTTTATAGCAAAACATTTTTAGTCAAAATAAATCAAATATTGCTTCAATACATACATGGAGTTTAATTTTCTTCATACGATGATATCAACAGCTGTTGAATATCTGTCATTGACATGGTGGCATTAGATGACAAACTTTTTAAATAAATATAAAAAATCGTCATTAAATTCCAGGACACCCTTGATAGATATTCAACAGCTGTTGATATCATCGTGTGAAGAAAATTAAACTCTATGCATGTATAGAAGCAATATTTGATTTATTTTGACTAAAAAAATATTTTGCTATAAAAACCGCAAAACAAGTGGTCTTTTCACGCGTTCCTACATCCCCCCCTTAAAGGCGTTTCACTCCACACATCATTTATATTTTAGTTTCAATTTGTAAAGTGCGTGTTTGATTTAGTCGTATGCATTTGTTTTAGTTTCAGTTCACATTTTTAGGTAATTTATTTCGTAAATTGTAAATCATTTTTTTAGAATTCTTAGTGTAATTGATTAATTATATAGGTGATGCTTTCATAATCTTTGGAGCATCAAAATCTGAGCCTTGCTCATTATAATATGCTAGCATCAGCGAAGAAAGAATATGTCAGTTGTAACTGACAAAAGGTGTTACAGGGCGAAGCTTCATTTAATGATAAAGTCGGATTTTATTATTTTATTTTTCTTGTGGCTTAACCAAAATCCTGATTCAGCAACAGGTGAGACATGGGCGGTAGCAAGAGAGAGGAAAAGGAACGGAAACTTTTTAGAGAATAAAGGGAGAAAAGCGATGGATTTCGTGAAAGGGTAGTTCTCAAACCCCCTAAATCCCCCTTTAAAAAAAAAGTTGCACCTATCGAGATTTCCCGCGCGTTGGTTTGACGAAATCGAGCACAGAAAATAGTGAAGGGGCGGGAGGGGTTAGGGATAAAGAGCTTGGATGGGAGAGAGAGAGGGGGGGGGTCGGGGAGGAAGAGTGAGATGGAAAATCGTGGGGGAAGGTGACGATTGGAGGGATGAGGTAACGGAGGGAGGAGAAAGAGTGATTGGGCACCTGTAGAAGCGCACCATTTACACGCACATAAATACGCTCTACATACCTGTATATAAATATAAAGAGACGGAGAGCACCAAACTTGGTGTCAAATTCTTTACCGCCGGCGCCACGACCACGTTTGGTCCAAGAGACGAAGAAGAAACGGTTTGGGTTATTCATTTGGTCGTATTTCTCTCTGGGAACAACTTGACAAACACTTGCCAAACCCGACAACAAACGAAACGCTCCCAACTGAAGATTATCTTTGTTATGTCAGGTGAGTGGGGTTATTTAACAAATATCATTAAAAAAATATTTTATTCTACTCGGATAAATATATTTGAAGTGTAGTCATAAGATATAAAAAAATATATAATACTACTGCATTTTATTAAAACAAAATGTTAGTAATGTATGCCTAGCACGTTTAAATCAACAACCTTATAAACATTGATATCTAATTTATTTTCATTTAAATGAGTTAAGAACCTATAAAGAATTGCGTTTGTAAAAGTCAAAAATAAAAGTTATAGATTTTTTTTAAATCATAAAATTTCATATGTTTCTGTCGACTTATGTGTTTCAATTCTCTTTTAAATCAATTAACATATATTTAGTATATAATGTATTAAATACTAATTTTACAAATATGATATCTAGATGGAGTGATCCTCACTAAAAGCATAAATAATAACTTTGGCTATTTGATTCTTACATATTATTTGATTTAACAACTATGTATTTAAACACAAAGTAATGAAACAAATTTAAAAATGGGATAAGTTTTTATCTTAAACTATCTTCACTATTTTCAAAATACCAAACTCAACTGTTTTAAGAAAGTTTTCCAGAAGAAACTCTAGTTTTTTCCAAACAACTTAATGAACTAAATAAGAATTGAAAAAAACTAAAGAATTTATTAGAGAAAAGTCATATATGTGATGAGAAAAGGATGATTTTAGATTAATGGGGAATATACAATGTCCCAATTTCACAAGTATTGCAGTATTTTTTTTTCTTACAAAGACAAGAAATTGTTTTATTATTTTTCCAAGCGCGTAAAAGCATGCTATATTTTGTTATCAGTAAATTTTGTTCATGCACCAATACACATAAGCACTGTGAAGCAATGCTTAAAAACTAGCATTTCTGATTTGGGAAATTTCCTGGTGTGATACATTTATGTTTATTATTAGGCCCTCCCTTAGAGAACGTGGTTAAATAGTATAGTATTCTTCTAGTCCCACTTGGATTAAACCCTGGCTCCTTCCTCTACGGGTATTCAGGCCAGGCGAACAATCCAAACTAGAGTTTCTTCTATGAAATCAATAGGCTCCCCCACGCGTGTTTCCTTGTAGTGAGATCAATTAAAAAGAATCATTAAAAGATATTATTTTTACAGTATATTTATAATATTATTATTATTATTATTATTATTATTAGCACCGCGTCTTACTACCCGTTCGGGTTATACGCACTTACGCTAATGTGTAATCGTAGGGTGATAGTGAGATGAAATGGAGGACCTACAGTTTAACGTGGAATCCGAACCACGGTGGAGGCTGGCATTCCTCACATTCACAAGTTGTGATTAATACACGTCTTGTCAGAGGTGAAGGAAGGGTTTGGCATTCAGATAAATCTGTGCCGGGACCGAGGTTTGAACCCCGGATCCTCAGCACAGAAGTCTGACACCTTACCCCTAGACCACCAGGTCACCCTATATATATATATATATATATATATATATATATAATAGTTGAGACAAACAATTATATATTAATAGTTGAGACAAACAATTGACTGGGGATTCGAAATCAAAGATGTCGTGAGGTTTTGACATTCACCCTACCCCTTTCACCCGTTCCTTTGAAACCTCATAAAACAATAACAGAGTTAAAACTTACTTTTACCTTGAGTTAGAAAACTCATTAATTGGCAAACTTCATTTTTGTATCCAAGTTTCGTTACAGGTTTATTAAGAAGTTGTTGATTTGGGAGGGGAGGGGGGAGGAGTGAGGGGTTGGAGGGTAATAGAATTTCCATGGAATTTGTATGAAAAGAATGTGAAATTCTCGCACACATGACCGCACGGTCGAGGGAGTCATACTCGCACCGTTTAAGCTCACCTATGACTGAAATATCCGACTTCAAATCCCGGCCGGGTTCTCTAGGAATGATTTTCAATAAGTACTGTATCACTTTGGTTTTCTTATCAACTCTTACCGCTAAGGTCGGCGCAGTTACTCTTAGCCAACTTCCTCATACATAACCCCTTAAGGCGTTGCCTATTTGGTGAAATCGAAGCTATTTCCGAAGCGAGTTGCATCTTAAGGGGGCCGACTCGATAAACGAGAAACTGCCGCGCAAACGTTCAGCTCTAACGCAATATTTAATTCTACAATGCTTTATTTCGAAATATTGTTCACATCAAAATAAAGTAGAAAGATTCCAACCCGACTCTTTTTTCTTAACAACCCCATAGTTTGAGTTTTATTCATAGAAAAAATATAGGAAGATGTGAAATCTCATTTGCAATTTTTTTTAATCATATTTGCGGGGCTATGAGACTAGGTTTGATGAAAAAGACCTTTAACATTTCCCTTCCTCTAACAAATACAGTAATTTTTGATAGGCTTAAAACAGAAATTTAAAAAATAATTGAGCTAGCTTTCTTCTTAACTTTGAGATAAGAAGTTTTGCAGTTTTATATCCTCTATCTATTATTGACATGACAAAGGGCGGTTGTAGGTTAAGGGTGAAAGAATACAGAATAGATAAGTGTTTTCAGAAAACGACATAGACCATTGTATTTTAAGCCATGTGGCCTGATAGCGATTGAAACTTTCTCGCTGACCGAGGCGGCCGCCTTGACGCAAACACTATTACATCTATACAACAATGTACTAAATAGAAATAGAGGTGATAAAATTAGCAGTCCACACTGTGAAGCTTCTTGTTTTCTTGTTTTTAGCAATTTCCCTCTTCTGCTGACGAGTAGAAACCCTCCCTCTACTTTTTGTGCCTAGTCTGCATTGACTCGCATTAAAAAATAAACTTTTTCTTGTTATCCTATTCTTATGCTTTCACTTTTTTACTCTATATTTTGGCAGGAAGACTCCCGCGAAATATTTTTGTGAATAATCTCGATAGCGTAAGTTAAAAAATATATATATATGTTTACAAAAAAAACTCCAAGATCAAATAAATAATGTTGCGAGAATGTAAAACTATGTCTATAGTTATTTAAGAATGTAAAGGCTTTGTTTCAATGTTACATCTTTAAAAGTCGTCGAATAAAACCTAAATACTTTCCATGGGAGATCCTTTCTTGACTTCACACTTCGTCCAAGTAACGTCGTTAAAGTAGGCGTTAAAATAATCCGTGTGTTAAAACAAAATAATTGGTTAAAAGCCAAGTTAAAAAGTGTGAAGCGCATCAGGATCAAACCTCGGGCTCTTGGGTCAAGCGTAGTGATCGTTACAGGTGGAGTTAGCACAGCGATAATATGCTAAACTTTGACTCGGGAGACGGGTTATAGTAAAATATTATCAATGTTGACCGCAATAAAAAAGTGTAGCCTATATTTTTTAAACCTTTATTACCACCAGAATCTTACTAAATATAATATAGATTAATTCGGTAACGGCTCGTAGGATATAATTTTCAAAATGTGGATATGAATTCTAGCGACGCTACCCGCTTTAAAGTGTTTCACCACAAACTAAACACGTTTTCCACGTGGATATGATTTAAATCGCAAACACAAAATAAATGATAAAATTAAAAGCGTACCTGAACCACAAAAGAGGTGCGTGGGGAGAAATTAGTGTGTTATTATAGCAAAGGGCCGATAGTTAATTAAGTATACATAAATAAAATAGTGAATTGAACTAGTAAAATAAATGGGAAGACACAACCGTACATGCATCATTTAATTTATTCTATTAGTGACAACATTAAAAAACTAGTAATTAATATATTATTATCAAAATATGAATTTATTTTTATAATAACAAGGATATATTCTTATTTACCATGTGAAACACACCCCACATATCGATTCTGAACAAACACGTCAGAGATATTCTTAAAACATTTCAATTTTTTTAAATTAGTAATCAGTAAATTACCTTTAATTTAAAGGCTACAATGTATTTTAAAATATCAATATATAACCAGTATTATTATGACATAAATCTTTTGAATGGCTTGCAGCAGCATTACACTTTTGCATATCGTGGGCCAAATTTTTCAAATCTTTGTACCCGTCTCCTGCCAACATCGTCTGCTATCTTATCTATGCACTCCATTCTTAGTCTCCCTCTTGAATTGTTCCCTTCCAAATATCCTTCTATAATTATCGTTGTCAAACTATCATGTCTCAATATAAAGCCCTTCATATTAACTATTATTCTCTGTAAAACTTTCCAAAGTTTCTTCATTTGCTTTTCTTCGTTAGCACTTTCGTATTTGATACCATCTCTATCCATGATAGTTTCATAATTCTTATGTAGCACCAAGTTTAAAATGCTTCTAATATTTTCCTTTCAGTTGCATCAATGATTCAAGTATGATCAAATAACATCTACATTTCAAATTTGAACTAATTCCACTAAAACGTTTCTGCTGCAGCAACAGGGACAAACAGAAATGTAAAACAAACTTTTTTTTTGTTTCGAGGGCATTCCAACCGTCAAGATTAATCATAAATTCAAGGTAGAAGATTTTTCACGACTACAATATATTAATTACATGGGAAAAAAAACGTTTAAATATAAATTTTTCTACAAAGATTTCTTGATAAGGTCGGAAAATAAAATCCAATCAGTTTCATGAAATCTTGCGACCTGAGACACTCACGTTGTTAATAATACATCTAGAAGCAAGGCTTGAGACAGGATTATTCTTTCATGAGACAAGATTAATAAATGGTCTAATAAAGTGCCATTCATTCTGACGAGAAAGAATAATAGCAGTGGAACCTGCCAAAGAATGCGCAAGGAACAAAGAGAATGAAAAAAATGGAATACAGGAGCAGACCGTAAAGTAAGTTCAAGTTCTATTCTTACAATTTTTTTTTTAAAGAAGAATGTTATCTCTGTTTCCAACCTATAAATAAACAAATGATTAAACGGGTGCGAACTGTAGAGGTGTTTTTTTTTTCAAATATAAAATTATTATTTAGACAAAAATAATTTTATGATAATCATCCACCTATCTAAATATAGACCCTAATGAATCGCTTTGGTTAACTTAATAAGTTGGGTTAGTTTAAGTAAGTTAAGATAATAGAGCGGGTAGTTTATCGGTTGGTTTATCTAAGTAGGCCTATGTTCATTTTAAGTCTAGTGCACTAATAATAAAATTTACCTTTATAGCCTTTTTCAAAAGTTGTTAATGCAAACAGCGGTAACACATTCATTATGTATATTGATTATGGTTTATGTGAGTAGTCTGTGTATACAAATATCGGTTGTAAAAGGATTAAATCTTTCTTCGAAATCTTTGACTAGCATTTCGATAGTTTTTTTAATATACACTGGAAACAGCTTGGTTATTTTTATTTTTTCAACCTTGAGTTAAGGCATAGAAACAAACGCGTTTTGCCACTTTTTTTAAGAGCCAAACGTGACAATAATAGGTACACAACCATGCACATAGCCTAAGAAATAGTTTAGTCCCCAGGAAGATTTAAAACCAAAACCGAAAGTGTCCCAGTAGAAGCCTATGTGTGTGAAAGGTTTGGTCAAGATACAACTTTCATTTCACTCATAATATCAGATACGGTCGTCCCTTAAGTCTTTTTTTATTGTGTACTAAAACAGATTAGAAAAAAATTAAATAAAATTAGCGATGCGAGGTCCTGCTTCAACTTGAGGATTTGACATTTCGTCTGTATGTCTGTCTGGATCTTTATTACGCAAAACTGTCAAATATGCGCAGAAATTCTAACGAAGTTTATTAGAGATATTCTTTGAACCTAGGTCAATCGACGTATGTATGTACATATTTTTTTTCCATTTGGCTATCCGTTTTAATTTGACGGCCGCTCAAAAAATGTTATGCTCAAGGTGGGATGGAAGCGGACGCGTTTTTGCAGTTTTTATAGCAATTTTTTTTTTTGCCACAATAAATCAAATTATGCTCCAGTACAAATAGAGTTTAATTTTCTTCACTAGATCATATCAATAGTTGTTGAATATCTGTCATGAGCATAGCGGCATTAGATGAGAAACGTTTTAAATGAAGGAAAAAAGTTGTATTTAAATTACAGGACACCCTTGACAGATATTCATCAAATGTTGATTTCACCATGTGAAGAAAATTAAACTTTGTGTATCTACTGGAGCAATATTTTATTTATTTGCAACAGAAAAAGTTTTGCTATAAAAACTGTAAAAAATGGTGGCCTTTTCTCGCGTCCCTTTCTACCCCACCTTAAGAGCTTATATCTAGAAATTTGAATTTAACATTTTAAACAATCGACATACCTTTCTAAATTCTGACATATATTGCGAGGCTAACGAAACCACGTTAACAATGGTTATTCTCTAAAAATAAAATATGCTAATGAATAAAGTATTCATTTGTTTACTGTCTTGAACACCAAATAAAAATACCATCTTCAAATCCAAGGAGAAATTATAAGAGATATTTCAACTTTAAATCCAAGTAGAAATCTTAAGACTGTAGTAACGATGACAGGACATACAATTCTTAACATGATGTAACCCTAGTTAGTACTTTATGCATGGAGGGATCTACTATCACATAACCACTAGAAGTAAAATACAAAATGTTACAAGTGTTAAGAGCAGAACATCTTATTCAATGTCTTATTAATGAGAGTAATGAAATACAATTTTATATTATACTTGTGAGTAGGATCTCATATATTTAATATCGTAGGATTAGATAAAATTATACCCAGATGAAAAAACGCCCTAATTAACTTTATTGCTTGTATAAACCACCGGGTTTGTAATAAATTCCAGCAACAGTTCGGAAGTTTTGTAATTTTCGTGCAAAGCTACAGCTCTTTACATTTTATTAGAATCCACAACTCCTTTTTTATTACATAGGGAACACTGTGAAAAGTGCACCAAGGTATTTACCGATATACGTAAATATTATATAATATAGATTAGACCATACATGTAACGATACACAACCGTTTTCAGATGAGTCAACACAAAATCATTATTTTTAGCTTTAAATAAATCTAGCACTGTAGTTTAGTTCGTGACAATACTTTTCGTTAAAGAGTAACTATTCAAATTATTTAGTCACTTTAAATTAAAATAACCTGGTTTAGTTATAACTTTCTATAATATATTTGAGTTATTTTATGTTCACTTTCTGAACCGATTGAATGTACCAGCACACGATAATGTCTATAAGCGAGAGCTGAAGGGCCTACCAATTTCGCTGAGAAAGGTATTTTCACATACCTTCCAGGGTTCTTTTACATGCCACAATTTACGATTAAGACAAAATCTTAACGTCGTATGTACCCCCGAAGCAAAAAAAAAAAGTGGGTCTTATAGTTCAGTCTGTCTATCTCTAGGGATACAGTCGAAACAGTTTTATAGATTTTCATCAAACTCGATATTTAGTAGTTAACTGGACTAATTTTTGAAAATTTGAAATTAAAAAAATTGTAAAGTTTTTGCTATAAATCGGTATCTGATGAGTGTTTTTACATGATAAATAAGAATGTTCGTTTTTCTAAGAATAATTAATTTTAACGTATTTTACTAATGGCTTTTTTTTACTGTAATTTTCAAACAAAAAAAATTGATATAGCACTTTGTTAAAAAATTGATGACTGGTCAATGTTTCATATGATTATTAAATTATACCTATTTATTTTATAAGAATAACTTATTGAGTAGCTTACTGCTGATTTTTCACATGTTTGTCAAAAACTATATGATAAAGTTTATACTTACGATTGTGTCGTATTATTTATTTTTATTAAGTAAAATTGTTTAAACGCTCTAATGAATTTTCCCGCGATTTTCGTGGTGCAGGCGATGTGTGACATTTCATCCTGATTTTCCGAGAAGTGCGTTTGCCGATTTTAACACCACTTCCATATACGATAGTCTCTTAACTCACAAGGCAATCGGTATACTAATTAACTACCTTTAATGACAGCCTTATTTAATAGTAGCCTACCAACTACTGAAGCGTTGAAACTGATTACAGACATTTAAATAGTGGTTGTTATTTCAAAATACGATCTACGCCAAAGTAAAACTAAAAACTACCAACATCAATATATAGGCAATACATTTTGATCTGAATATATCATAAATAAAATATATTAATGTAATATGGCTCATTTTCAACGAAGTTTTTAAAAAATGTGTCCCCAATTATGTGATGAAGAGGAAGGGTACAAGAAACTAGAGCCAGTCTTCCCTAAACAAATGCGGTAATTTGTTAATATGGCCGCAAAATTAAGTTCTAAGCTATATGAAGATATTTTTTGTGTGTGGTTTGAGCATTAAAGCTGAATTCTCATCAGATATATCGCAGCGTGAGGATTGTTACCTTCATGAAGAAGGCGCCCTTAAGGCTTTGCAATGTTTAGTAAAATATTCAAATTACATGCATTCCCCTGAGGGTAGGCTACCCCACTTGGCATCCTTGAATCGCACAAGGTATGCCGTACTATTAACTTGCCCCGTGTATGTGCATATAGTCTCCTTTTTCCGTGTTCAGGGTGGCTATCGAACTTATATTATAAAATTCCCCGTCATATACAGCTGGTCCAAAACATATTTAATAATTTTAACTGATTTACCCCTTTATCAGTTTTTCTTTTTCCAACTATTCCAATATCTACGTATTTAAAAAAAATCGTAAAGTTACTTAACATTATTATAAGTTATTTTTTCAAGTAATGAATGTAGCTATGTCAAACTCGAGTCTTTAATATCTCGATAACCTCGATTCTTAATGGTATCGAATGAATAGAAAATCGATCTTGATATTACGATTCTTGATACTTCGATTCTTAGCAGTCAATCGAAGTACTGACAACTAAGTAAAACGGCAAAATTCAGAATGAGTAGTAATCGATTTTCTCTTATGGTTTATTTGCCGTTAGTTGATATATATTTTTATTTAGTTAATAACCTTAATTGGTAAAGTTAAAAGACTTGTACAGTTTTCCACAATTTGTCTTTTATAGGGTTTATTAATTATTTATAAATGTTTGACTCAGTGAGACTTTATTTATAGGTAAAAACCATGCCTCCTATTGTAATTCCTAATTATTTTATTTTTATTTTACTATTTTATATTATTATTATTAATATTATAAATAATAATAATTATTATTATTATAATTATTATTATTATTATTATTATTAGCACAGCGTCTTACTACCCGTTCGGGTTATACGCACTTACGCTAATGTGTAATGGTAGGGTGATTGTGAGATGAAATGGAGGACCTACAGTTTAACGTGGGATCCGAACCACGGTGGAGTCCTGCCATTCCACACATTCACAAGTTGTGATTAATACACGTTTTGTCAGAGGTGAAGGAAGGGTTTGGCTATCAGATAAATCTGTGTGCCGAGACCGAGGAATTATTTTATTAATTATGTATAGTAAGGTTTAATACTTGATAAGATGGATCTTTTGCTTTGTTGAATTTTTTATTTTTTGCATTTTAATTTTTTTTCCCCGTGCTATAACTTACATAAGTATGTCTTTATTTGAGGTTGAAAGCTTGTAAAAATAATGAAAAAGTAAATATTCAAAAATCAAAATAGAAAATCGAAAAATCGAAGTTGAACTTAAGAATAGGAATCAAGAAAAGCTAGTATCGTGACATCTCTAATTAAATGTTTTAGTTTATTTGTGGCCATGTCGTTTATACTCAACCATCATAGTGGACTATTATATGGAGAAAAAATAAATAGATGACTTCATAACAGTATGAATATATTTTATAATTACTATTTAAATTGTTTTTTAATGATTTAACTATATCAAAGAACAAATGGCCAGGTTTATAGAGATAAAATAACAGGAGTTATCTTATTAAATGCTTTCAAATCCAAGCATAAAATTCCAATAGGAAAACTTGTCAGAATAGAGGGAAATTTATGTGCCACTATAAGTTTTAAATTTGATTAAGATTGAAAAAAAAAATTTTTTTTAGAAAATTGCTTAGTTTGCAAACGATATCCTTATTTGCTAAAGCATTGCAACATAAAATATGTGGGTTTTTTAAATTACAATTATAATCCTAAATCACCTAAAATGTGATAGTACAAAGTTTGAATCACAAACTAATTAAAAACATCTAATCTGCTTATTATTTGAACATAAAATTGACCACAAATAATAGTGAGCTTATATTTATAAACTGTTTTGTGTTTGTGACTTTTATAGTTATTTATGTTTTATTTATTTATATATAGTAATTTAAAAACAAAAAATCTCTTGTTTGAGAATGTTTGTAAAAATTAACAATATGGTGTAGGCCTATCTATATGTCTTATCCGGGGTTCAATCCTCGGTCCCGGCAAAGACTTATCTGATTGCCAAACCCTTACTTCACCTCTGACAAGACGTGTATTAATCACAGCTTGTGAATGTGAAGAATGCCAGGCCTCCACCGTGGTTCGGATTCCACGTTAAACTGTAGGTCCTCCATTTCATCTCACAATCACCCTACCATTACACATTAGCGTAAGTGCGTTTAACCCGAACGGGTAGTAAGACGATGTTAATGATAATAATAATAATAATAATAATAATAATATATGCCGTAATGGAGTGACTTACCAAACGTTAGCTAGCACTTAAAATATGTTTATGGTGTAAGAAGAATATTAAATTTGTGTTTTTTTATAACGTAAACAGTATTTAGATAAAATGATAAAATATCATCAGTTCAGTTTCGAAAATGCCACGAAGTTCTATAGTTTGAAAAAAATATATTAATGTCACTATAATTTTTGAAGAACAATAGGAAACAGTAAATTATTATTTTATTAATTGGCTTAAGTAAGCTAAAACATACGCAATTACAAATACACAAAACAAAGGATATAATTAGTTTAAAACCGTCTATGATGATACGTAATGCATTAAAAGAGAACAAAAATTAAATAAGACTTAGTTGCACGTTGTTCAGTTTAGTTATATGTGTTAGTGTAAGCTTCATACCCTATTAATAACGATTCGAAATCCGATTAACTCTTGGTATTTCAACTAGACTGAAAAATGATAGTGTAAAATATATAATGACGTAACTAAATTATTTGGGAACAAATGGAAAAAGCTCTGGAGGTTGTGGGAGTACTAAATAGGACTGGTTGTATTTGTACACCTTCGCGGATGTTTAGTTACCGGTGGTACCTACCGCCACAGCGGCAATACCTGATATAATTGTTCGTGTTAAGGTGGGAAAGAAGGGGACGAGAGAAAAGGCCAGTCAGTGTTTGAAGTTTTATTGGCAAAACTTTTTTTGGGCAAAATAAATAAGATATTGATCCAGTACAAACATAGAATTTAATTTTCTTCACAAGGTGAACTCAAAATTTCTTGAATATCTGCCAAGGGTGTCCTGGAATTTAATGACAACCTTTTCTCTTTATTTAAAAAGTTCATCATCTAATGCCGCTATGCACATGATCGATATTCAGAAACGATTGATTTCACCGTGCGAAGAAAATTAAACTCTATGTTTGTACTGGAACAATATTTGATTTATTTTAGCTAAAGAAATGTTTTGCCATAAAAACTACTACTCGCGTCCGCTTCCATGCCGCCTAAGGACGCACTTCAGGAGAAGATTTATTTTCTGAACTAATTTTACTAAAACTTACTTTGAAACATATTTTAAAAACGGGCAAAGCACATGAATAAGTATTATATTGTTTATAAAACACCGTTGAAATGCAATATCATCTCAATCTTTAGAGTAAGAAAATATGGCCGAATTATTAAGAAATATTAAAAAAACTACATTATCTTCTTAGCGTCGAATTACAGTTGGGCCACGGTCACTGAACAGGAGGACTATCGTCATAGCTTAGTTGGGCCATGGTCACTGGTCAGGAGGATTATCGTCATAGCTTAGTTGGGCCATGGTCACTGATCAGGAGGATTATCGTCATAGCTTAGTTGGGCCATGGTCACTGATCAGGAGGATTATCTTCATAGCTTAGTTGGGCTAGGGTCACTGGTCAGGAGGATTATCGTCATAGCTTAGTTGGGCCATGGTCACTGATCAGGAGGATTATCATCATAGCTTAGTTGGGCCACGGTCACTGACCAGGAGGACTATCGTCATAGCTTAGTTGGGCCATGGTCACTGGTCAGGAGGATTATCGTCATAGCTTAGTTGGGCCATGGTCACTGTCAGGAGGATTATCGTCATAGCTTAGTTGGGCCATGGTCACTGATCAGGAGGATTATCGTCATAGCTTAGTTGGGCCATGGTCACTGATCAGGAGGATTATCTTCATAGCTTAGTTGGGCTAGGGTCACTGGTCAGGAGGATTATCTTCATAGCTTAGTTGGGCTAGGGTCACTGGTCAGGAGGATTATCTTCATAGATTAGTTGGGCCACGTTCACTGGTCAGGAGGATTATCGTCCTAGCTTATATGGGCCACGTTCACTAACTTTCCTTCTCATTTTACCCAGACTTAGGGTCGTGTGGTGCCTTAGATTGGGTTATATTTGCTAAGCTATGAGCGTGCTGTCACAGATTACGATAGGTTTGTATAGTGTTTTGTCATAGCTAGGTTAGGATAAGTTAAGTTAGGGTGGTTTACTGTGTCTTACTATTCATCACTTGGGTTTTCATTCGCTTGAAAAATTGTTTAAATACATCCTAAATGGAGCACCACACAGCCAGTACCGATTTAATACACCAACACACCTTGTTTACAGTTCCCAAGAAGAAACTCGTGGCCCAACTGTAATTCCTTGTTTAGAGTTCTCAAGAAGAAACTCGTGGCCCAACTGTAACTCCTTGTTTACAGTTCTCAAGAAGAAACTCGTGGCCCAACTGTAACTCCTGTTTACAGTTCCCAAGAAGAAACTCGTGGCCCAACTGTAACTCCTTAATTACATTTCCCAAGAAGAAACTCGTGGCCTAACTCTTAACTCCTTGTTTATATTTCCCAAGAAGAAACTCGTGGCCTAACTCTTAACTCCTTGTTTACAGTCCCCAAGAAGAAACTCGTGGCTCAGTTGTAATGTGGGATTAATGCTACCCTTGTAAACACAGGTCATAGCGGGTATACGTGGCGCAAATGCAATGCACCCTTCTCTAGAATGAAACATTTCGTTTGCATTTTATAATCTTTTAACTTTAATGTGTAGTAATTTTATATTATTTTACTATACATAACTAACCATATGAATAAATTTTCAAAATGGGTCACTGGCGGTATAAAGTTCCTTCCAGGATTATGACTAAAAGGTTATTAAATGCAAATAAAAGGTTTCAATACAAAAAAAATACTGAAAGGGCCTGATTGAATTTTTTTTAATGTTTGGTTTCAGTAATATTTTCTTATTTTAATGGCATTTTTGTTAACAGTATAATATTGTTCTAATGTCAGTTTTCGGTTTTTAGAATCAATCACAAATTAATTTATTGTAATAAAACAATGTGAAAAATAAGCTCCTTAGTTGATGTGCGTCCTTAATAATATACTCCGCTTATTCTATCTGATGTATAATGGTGGAACAAAAAACATACTCTTTCTAACCTCATGTCTTCTTGCCCATGCAGGCTATACACTAAAAGGATAGGATGAAGAAGAAAGAGTTGCGTAAATGTTGCCACATTAGCGTAGAGAGAGTGAGAATTCACGAAAAGGAAAAGCCACCCACACGGCGAGAATTCTAACCTCAACCTTTCCGTCATTGGCAACAAGACCAGATGAGGTTGAAGCATTAACCAGCTTGTCTACCGATGCGGGTCAATTTTTAATCATTCAAAAAAGTGTCGCGGAGCGCCACAAATATAATTTCTTTAGTGAAGTAACCCGCCTCGGTGGCGTAGTTAGCTAACGCGCAAGTCGTGTTGAGCTCGACTGCCGTGGACGGGGAGATCGAGGTTCGAATATCGGTCGGGTGAACTGGGTGTGGTTTTTCCTAAATGGTTTTCCACTATCCCTCCACGCAAATGCGGGTTCACTTCCTCTAAATTCAACCTTCCCAATTCCTAACCCATTAGTGTAATTAGTACTTAAGCGTATAACCCAAACGGGTAGTAAGACTTGGTGCTAAGTATTATTTAGTGAAGTAGTTTTTTTTTCTTTTTTCCTTTTTATGTTTTAATTATTTACGTTCCGAGTTATTTGGTTTTTTTCAGGAAAATGATTTGCAGAGTTAAGTTGGTCAGGATTAATCTACGGTTATTGGGGACAGTGTCAGGAGTACTAAACGTCCCTCTAAGTTTACCGGACTGCCTTAAACTAAGTTCATTTGAAGCTCATGTGCTGATGTAATCTTATGTTTTAAAATTGCATGTTAAATCTCTTAATTTATTTTTAACTTGCCAAATTTGAAATATTATTTTTTAAGCATTTATGCTATTTTATTTAAATATAGGTAAAAATGGCAAGGAAATTCAATATTTAAAGCTATATATACCCCCCCCATAACGTTATTTTTTAAGTTTTATAATGAAGCTATGCATAAAATATGTATAAATGAGCTTACTTACTCTATGGCATTAGGAACGCGAAAAGTTCATTGCCGCACACATAAAAGTATGCCACTTATCCCTTCTTTAGTTAGTTCTATCCAGATCACAAATTAAAATAAATTCAAAGTTTTTTAATTCATACGCAGCTAATAACAAACAACCCTGTCTAGGGAGATGGGTTGAAGAAGATATATTAGAGTAAATGTACCCACACTAACGCGGAGGGTTGGGAAGACTAGAGTTAAAATAAAATGACCAGCTTCGGTGACCGCATGGTCTAACGCGCTAATCTCGTGTTGGACTAGACTGCCAAAGACGGGAAGATAAGGGTTCAATCCCAGTTGGGTGCACTGAGAGTGGTTTTTCCAAAATGGTTTTCCACTCTCCCCCCACGCAAGTGCGGGTGTAACGAGAGTGGTTTTCTTAATTGTTTTCCAAATGGTTTTCCACCCTTCCTCCACGAAAATGCGGATGAATTTCCTCTAAATTAAGCCTTCTTAATCCCTAGCCCATTAGTGTAAGTAGAAAATAGGCGTATAACTTGAATAGGTAGTAAGACGCAGCGCTAAAAAAAATTTGAAGAGTTAACCTATATTATTCCAGTCTGAACTATAACCTCGTCCTCTTACCCTAACGGCTGTCAAGTGGAATGCGAGTCTAACGCCAAAGAGCACTCGACCAAAGTCATAGGTTACAAACAGAGTAAACACTCTAAAGAAGACTTCTGTGTAAATTCAGTTCGACATAACTGCCCCCAAAAACCAGTGCACAATTCTGATTTAGATAGAAAAGAACATTTTTGATAGTCATAAGAGTTACTAAAACAATTTTTATACATTTATATGACAAGACAATATATGATATGCAACTGTCACTTTTCATAAATAATATCAATACCCAATCTGGTGCTCAATTGGATTACCGGTGACGGGGAAGTGGGGTTCGAATCCGGTAGGGTGTATTGAGGGTGTTTATTTACGAAATAGTTTCCCACTATGTTGCCATGCAAATGTAGATACATTACTTCTAATAGTATACCCTGGACATCTGTATCATATCAGAGAAATTAATGTATGTACACAACACAAGCTAGTAGTAAGACGCGGTCGAAAATTATCAATATCTATAAAATAATATTAATAGTAGAATAAAAATGTTATAATTGTTGATTGCAAAAACAAAATGTGTTTGTATTTTCTAAAAGTTACTTTCAACCAGAATTCCACTATATAAAAATTACGGGGTAAAAAGGTATGGTTTGACATAGTTAAAAAGCATTAGTTAAGCACTTGACAAACGAACAGTTAGAAAAATCTTAATAGCTGTTAAGTGCTCACGCCATTATTTCTAGGTATCATGACAGTGGTTTCAATAGAATCAATTAATTTTTATGTAATGTGTTAACTCCCACATCAAACAGAAAGAGAAATTAATGCAATTACAATTTACCAATGTCCTACATTTATAAAAGGTTTAGAATACAGAGACTGATTAATTAATGGGTGTTAATAAGCTCATAGAGTTGTATAATTTTGTTAGCAAATTATTTTTGCAATAATTACATTTTTCTTAAAGATTTTTTTTTCATGATTTCTGACAGATACTACAGTCCAATTTAAAATGAAATGAAATAATAGAAAATATTATTATTTTTGCTGTAAACAATGATAACTGTTTTACTAAATTGATAAGCGTTATTTTGTAGGTAATTATAATAACTATCAAAAGTGACAGATGCATATCATATATTGTCTTGAAGGATGAGCTACACTTTTACCTAATAGTCAGAAACCAGCTTTAGATTTTGGTTACTTTTCCCTGTGATTAATTTTATATACTATAAAATAAATAAGCTGTGATTCCCTACAAGAAGAAAGGGTACTCCAGCTAAGTTTTTCTGCAAAGTTAAAAATTTGTGTTTTTTATTTCTTTCTGGGTCGTATAAATAATAAGAACACCAAATAATCCATATTTTAAATGTTTGCCTTTTGTTAAGTTTGTTTTCCAGTAAAGTGAAACAGTATTCATCGGATCTAGACGGGATTTCTTCTTTTGTACTCCTTATTTTTCAGATAACTATATTAAGCTATAATATATATTATAACCTGACGTTAGCTCATCAGCAAGATAAATAATACCGAAAAAAATCGGGCGCAAGCAGTGAAACTTCGTCGCGGCTGGTATTGCGGGTACATAAGATGGCACTTGATATGAACTGGGATGTGAAGGGGGAGGGGGGGAAGCCCGAGTTCGTGTTTATTCCTGAATCTTCCTGAAGTTATCGAACGTATTGTTTAATGCGAGCGAAGCCGCAGATAAATGCTAGTTATAAATAATATTTTTAAAATCCCATCCTTGTGGTTACAATAAACGACATTAGAAAACACGAATCGCTGGGCAAAGCGGACACTGGAGTCAGTCTTGCCAGGTTTACTGGTGAGGCTCAAATCCTGGACGAAGCTAAATGGTTTTCCACCCTCCACCGAAGCAAGTGCGAGTAGACTACTTATAAAATCAACAACTCTGATTTCGTTTTAATTAGTGTAGATATTCTGACCAACCAGACGGGTAGTATGACGTAAAACATGGTTTTATATATTATATATATGTGTGTATATATATATATACATAAAACTAAAAAATATGTGTTAATAAAAGAAAATCAGGGTATTTAAAAAAAATCAAAATTTTGTAAGAGTTCAAGATCCTTGAAAAGTATTATTTTGAACACAAGAAACAACTTTCGTGATGTTCGTCACGTTCCCACCTCTCCCCGAGTTACAGACCATGACGACCAAAACCGAAGTACGCCGTGCATGCCAAATGTCGCGTGTGGTGAAGAATCCACAAGCCCACAAGTGATCCAATCCCTCTCCTTGCTATTCAAATCCTCCTGAGAAACCAGAAGAGGATATGATGGATAGTTCCAGCGAGAAGTGGGCGGGACCGGATATTAACATTTCATTTGATGACTGCGTTGGTCGGGTGGGCGGCATTCGACAGGTTTGTGAATTCGTACTAAGAAAAGTCGCCATTTGAGGAATGTATGTAGGTATGAAACAACCAAGTTAATTAGTTGGTATCCGCTTCAGTGGCCACATGGTCTAACGCGCTACTCTCGTGTTAGACTAGACTGCTGAAGACGGGGTTCAATCCCGGTCTGGTCCAGTGAGGGTGGTTTTTCTAAATGGTTTCCCAATCTCCCTCTACGCAAATGCGGGGGCACTTCCTCTAGATTAAACCTTCCTAATCCATAACACATTAGTGTAATTAGTACATAGGCGTATAAGCCGAACGGGTAGTAAAACGCGGTGCTAATAATAATAATAATAATATAAGATGGATTCTGCCTTAAATGATCCTGAACATGGAACTAAACCTTGATAGCTAAATGTTAGAGCATTGTCGCGCTAAGTTAAGGGTTCTAGGATTAATTCTCGTGTCCAGGAGTCGTCTTTCAATAATATTTAGTTAGATTCGTGTAAACGGCTGGCATCCATTACCAAGGATTCATTTATTTTGTAAATTATTTCCCATGTTTTTTTTAGAATGGCGATTTGAATATCGAGCATGGATAAATATATGTCAGGATTCGCTAAAAGTATGTTGTTTATTCCCGCTTGTATTTATTCAAGCTTTTATAAGGTATACAAAGTTTTATTTTCATAGGTTAAATAAACCTAAAAGTGTAGAAATTTCGTGTCCTCTTAGTAATTGTTCAACTTAAGCATCAAGAGGTTGTTTTTAAGATGAACTACGAAAAAACATAATTTACGTCTCTTAAAAATATTATTAATTTAATACGAAACTAAAATGACTAATTAAAATAACAACATTAAATTAATGTAAAAATGAATATTAAATTACCAAAACTATATTTTTCCAATGTATTCATCACACAAAAGTTAGTATATCCAATGTAGCAGATACATTATGGTAACTATATTTAAGTACTATTACAGTCAATACTTGGATTATAAAAATGTCAGATAGCAATTTATTAGATATAACAACAAAGAGTGAATTAAACTGACGTACTTTTATGATACATTACATAAATAAGAAAACAATAATTGAAAGGGAGATTTTTTTATTGTGATATTTTAGATTTCCTACATATTTTAATACAAGGGATAATTTTTATATCGAAAACTTCTTCGCTAAAAACTTAACTGCTTTTGAGAAAGTAAAATAAATGGTACGGCGCACCGCACAGACTTTCTCTCTCTTTCTATAAACTCGTAAGATTTCTGAACGGAATAATGTACATTGTATCATCACCACTCCACATAAGAACACGCATAAAATAATATACAATGATATAGAATCAATGAGAAAAGAGGCGCATCTTTGTCCACCTAAGAACATTTCAAACAGTTTAATGTCTTCCACAAGGGTCAACACTTCGTATTATAATTTCGATTTCTGGTTAAAGTTTTAACATTTTATAAGGTGTTGCAGATCTTCAAGTCATCGCATTGATATTTAATTATTCATTTATACATTTTGACCAATAAAAATGTAAATATTGACTATTGAGTCTAAAATGAAGAGAGATCATTGCTGTGCAAACATTTCTCCTAAGAGCTTTAAGGAAAAATAACATACTTTTTTAGATACTTATATTTAATTACTCTATGGCATTGGAGAATTATTGCGTTAAGACTTAAGTAGTATATGTTTACAACTAAAGCTCACAAAATTTTATTAATATATTTGCAAATATCTCAGAAACTGTTGCTTTTATAAAAATATATGTCAAATAAAAGTTTTTTATTTCTAATAGGCCTACAATTTTGCAATGATAAGTTGTTTAGTTTCTCCAATAGTTGTGGAGATACGGAAATTAACGCTTCTGTAAAGTACCCTAAAAATCATTTTCATAGGAAAATGAAAATAGCCAGTTTATTTATAATCTTAATCAACGCCTAGATACGAATTTTAATCAAAATCGTTTGAGCAGATTTTGAGAAAACAAAATTTTTCTCTTTTCGCCCTTCAGTAAACTACCCTTAATTTTAAGTTTTTACAGACACACAGATAGACGGCATTGCAAAGACTATTTTTTAGGGTTGTGGGGGTCATGAGACGTCGACATCCATCAACATTTCAGGTTAGTTTTTTTTACGGTCGCAATACTTAAACTTTAATGTCCAAAAAGTTAAAAAAAAATCATATAATTGCGTATAGATTGAAAGTTATTGATTTTATAAAAATATGTTTCGGATAAAATATCTGTATTATAAATATATATACATATTTGTAATGCTAAGTAATTTCATATCTCAAATAGTTTCAGAGCTATTATAAAAAATGTTAATTTACGCATCAGACCGGAGCCCTTAAAGCCATTTTGCCGAAATATTGAGGGTAGCCATTTTGTTTGGAATATTTATTAATGTTTATAAATGAAATTTAATCAAAATCGTTAGAGCCGATTTTGAGAAAATCGACTTTTTCTCTTTTTGCCCATCAGTAAACTACCCTTAATTTTAAGTTTTAATAGACACACAGACAGACGGCATTGCAAAGACTATTTTTTAGGGTTCGGGGGTCATGAGACGTCGAAATCCATCAACATTTCAGGTTAGTTTTTTTTACGATCGCAATACTTAAGCTTTAATGTCCAAAAAGTTAAAAATATATATATAATTGCGTATAGATTGAAAATTTTTGATTTTATAAAAATATGTTTCGAATAAAATATTTGTATTATAAATATATATACATATTTGTAATGCTAAGTAATTTCATATCTCAAATAGTTTCAGAGCTATTATAAAAAATGTTAATTGACGCATCAGACCGGAGCCCTTAAAGCCATTTTGCCGAAATATTGAGGGTAGCCATTTTGTTTGGAATATTTATTAATGTTTATAAATGAAATTTAATCAAAATCGTTGGAGCCGATTTTGAGAAAATCGACTTTTTCTCTTTTTGCCCATCAGTAAACTACCCTTAATTTTAAGTTTTAATAGACACACAGACAGACGGCATTGCAAAGACTATTTTTTAGGGTTCGGGGGGTCATGAGACGTCGAAATCCATCAACATTTCAGGTTAGTTTTTTTTACGATCGCAATACTTAAGCTTTAATGTCCAAAAAGTTAAAAATATATATATAATTGCGTATAGATTGAAAATTTTTGATTTTATAAAAATATGTTTCGAATAAAATATTTGTATTATAAATATATATACATATTTGTAATGCTAAGTAATTTCATATCTCAAATAGTTTCGGAGCTATTATAAAAAATGTTAATTAACGCATCAGACCGGAGCCCTTAAAGCCATTTTGCCGAAATATTGAGAGTAGCCATTTTGTTTGGAATATTTATTAATGTTCATAAATGAAATTTAATCAAAATCGTTAGAGCCGATTTTGAGAAAATCAACTTTTTCTCTTTTTTCCCTTCAGTAAATTACCCTTAATTTTAGGGGTAGATATCCAATTCCAAAAACCCCTCGGGGCAACCCTATGAAAACCCTAGATATCAAGTTTCAGCTCAATCGGTAAAATAGTTTAGGCTCTAGTTGGAGGTACAGACAGACAGACAGACAGACAGACGGAAATTCAAAAACCACTTTTTCGGATTCAGGGAGTCATGAAACATCAAAATTCATCAAAATCTCGAGTTCGATTTTTTTGACGATCACCATACTTTCTCTACCTGTAAGATAGAGAGAAAGTAAAAACAAGCGGCCCTTATATAGATTAAATATTTTCGATGACAAATCTTAGATTAAATACCTAAGTGACAGTCAATTTATAAGAACATATTAATTCAGTTTTGATGGTGACCTGGTGGTCTAGGGGTAAGGTATCAGACTTCTGTGTTGGGGGTCCGGGGTTCAATCCTCGGTCCCGGCACAAATTTATCTGATTGCCAAACCCTTCCTTCACCTCTGACAAGACGTGTATTAATCACAACTTGTGAATGTGAGGAATGCCAGGCCTCCACCGTGGTTCGGATTCCACGTTAAACTGTAGGTCCTCCATTTCATATCACAATCACCATACCATTACACACTAGCGTAAGTGCGTATAACCCGAACGGGTAGTAAGACGCGGTGCTAATAATAATAATAATTCAGTTTTGACGCTTGGTTAAAAATAAATAATATAAGCAATGGAGTGTGAAGATCGCGTACTGTTGTGGAGACATATTTTCCAAATGGAGGGGAAAGGTTATGAGAAATCCGCAACATACGACGACGAAATAATAAAAGCACCATTGAATCAAATTTTAAGTGGGGAAGCAGAGGCAACAGGGGAAACCCGTTAGCAAAACTCTGCCAATCTTTTGACACTTTTTCTTTAATATTTGCTTTTAACTAGTATTGAAAATGAATTATTACTATTAATACAATTATTTATTTTACATGTTTAATATTTCAAAATATTATTGTATTAGTAAATTAAATTTGCTTGAGTAATACCCTCAGAAAATGGTGTTTAAGGTAATCATTCCAGTAGGCCTACATCTTTATGTGTATGTAATTAGTTAATAAAGTAAATCATAAAAAAAATCCTTTAAAACATTTTGAACAAAGGGGTAATTCAAAATTCTATACAAATTAAATAAATATTTTGTTTAACATAGCCTATAAACATTTGAATGTAATTAATCTTTGTTTCAAATTAAGATAGGTATAAATCTATTTTAAACTTATGTTTACAAATTACATGGAATTAGCCTAGAAATAAGCACGCTATAATGCAAATAGATTTCATCTAAACCCATCCTCATCGTCCCTATCCTAGAAAGTATAGATGAAGTCATCAATAGCCCACATGTTAAAAATACTGATTAAAAAGCAGAGTGAAGAAGGGGGACAGGGGGGTTGATTTTAAGAGAATGCAAAAAAAAAAAAAAATCCACAGGAGGAAGTATTGAAAGTAGCTCTTCAATAAATATAAAATTTCATTAAGCTCGCTCGGAGATCGACCCTCTCTAGCCCATCTGGTTAGAGAAAACAGCTTATAGTACAATTTTCATACACCTAGAAAAGTTACTACATATGTTCACGTATTCATACGTCAGATCATGTGATCTGCAGCTGTAACTTTTTATATAAATGATCATAAACCCACTTCGATAGCCACATGATCTAAGGCGTTACTCTCGCAATAGACTAGACTGCCGATAACGGGGATATCGTATTGTGATTTAATCCTGACCGGGTGTACTGAGGATGGTTTTTCATAAATGGTTTTCCACTTTCTCTCTCGATGCAAAATCGGGTACATTTCCTCTTAATTCAACCTTTCTCATCCCTACCTCATTAGTATAATTAGTATAATAATAAATAATAATAATAATACAGTAAAATTTGATCAGTGTTGACCTCAAAAAGTTTGCAGTTTCTAAAAGGCCCTTCATAAGAAAATTGGATTGTACTTTGCCGGTGGCATCCATACTCCTACACCTTAATATACCAAGTGAACGAAACTATACACATCGGTATTGATGCTACGTCCCTACATGTAAAACATGTCATTATATATTTTTTTAAATTGAAAAGAAATATTGTCGTCGCCTGAACCGGAAACAAACGGGACTATAAATCATATTTTTTTTAAAATAACAAGAGACATCTACCGTGGCGTATAGTGTGTGTCATCCAGATTACGCGCAGATAGGTACTTTATATCCTTTATTGCAAATGAAACAAATGTAATGTGCACAACATATATAGTTCATATATCAATGACACGTAAGTAAAATGGTGGAGATTTTAATAGTCACAAATATATACGTGTAGTGGGTAGAGTTGGCGTGGCGTGGGCCGTATAATATCGATTGAAATATTAGAAGGGAAAGGGAGAAAAGAAAATCGTGTGATGACAATTAAGGAAACAGACTATATTTTGAAAAATGAGTCAGTAAAATGGGCCCATTTATAAATTAGACGATGTCAAGTGTTATTTAAATAAAATGGGGAATTAGGGATGACATCTAATTTAATAAAAGAGTATTCATTTTTACTTTGGGTATTTGTGATTAACTTTCCAAACAAACATATCGTTATCAGAGCATAACTAACAAACTAACATAACCTAAACCAGAGTTACCTAACTTTTTCATCCCAAGAGAAAAATCTTAATATCAGTTTTCATCGCGGTCCAAGGATAATCTCATAAACTTAATAAAGGCCTACGAACAAGAACTATATAAATTGTATTTTTGGTTAAAAAGATTTATTTTCACCCCTAAGAAATGTTTTGCTTCTTTTCGACCTTAATCCAAAACTCCTGCGGCACATCTGCTAACTCTTCACGGCAAACTGGTTGGAAAACGCTGTGTCATACAAATATCTAAAGGACAGAAAAGCCAGTTTCAGTTTTGGAAGCAGCAAAAATCTGCAATACAGTTGTAGCCTTGCATTATTAAAACAAAACAAATATTAAAAAAATACTAAAAAACTATCATTTCTGAGAAATCGAGTTGTTTTTTAAAGTTTTTTTTTAGCAGCGCGTCTTACTACCCATTTAGGTTGTGCGCATATGTACTAATTAAGCTAATGAGCTAGGAAGGAGGAAGGTTGAATTGAGAGGAAGTGTGCCCACATTTGCGTGGAGTGAGTGGGTAAAACCATTCAGTAAAAACCACTCTCAGTACACGCGATCGATATTCGAGCCTCGATCTGCCCGTCATTGACAGTCTAGTCTAGTCTAGTCTATTGCGAAAGTATTCCTTAGACCATGCGGCCACCGAGCAGGTATCCTTTATTTGATTTACTTTTTTATTTATTTTTTGCAACGTGTCTTAGTAACGTCCGATTTACCCTCACTTTTTTAATTATATTTATGAGGTAAGGAGAGAGAAGGTAGAGTTTATATGAAATATTACCGCATTTGCGTGGAGGGAGATTTAAAAAACATTAATTAAAAACACTCTTAGTTCACCCGGCTGAGATTCAAACTTCAACTTCCACGTCAGCGAAAAGCCAGAATTAAATATGTTTATTTCTATTCCACGTGCGCACCGATATGAGTTTGATTTACTTATGAATTTAATTAACTTCATTAAATCCGATGATAAACATGGCAGATAATTCTGATAAAATATGAGGTTATACAAGATTTTACGATCCTTTTATGAAACTTTAGCAAAACTTTTTTTAACAACATGTTAATAATTGATATACCGACATAGACAAGCAGTAAGAATGTCAAAATTCTGTCATGCGTGAGTCGTTCTAGAAATCCTGATAGAGGAGTTCAAATAGACTAGTTGACGTATTAATAAATAAATACATAAGAGATAAGTTAATTAAAATAAAACGTACGACTTGACCCTTGAGACATGCGTTACAATCTAAAACTTGTATGCAAGAGTGAACTGATTTAATTAAAAGAAGATAATGTATTCTTTGATTGTAATATACGCATTATTTTAATAGAAAATAACCCAAATAATCTTCGCTGGGAGAATAAAAGCTCTAGTAATAACTAATAACCCGCTTCGGTGGCCACATGGTCTAAAGTGTTACTCTCGCAGTAGATTAGATTACCTATGACGGGGAAATCGAGGTTTGAATCTCGGTCCAGTGTACCGAGGGTGGTTTTTCCGAAATAGTTTTCCACTCCCCCTCCCGCAAATGCGGGTACACTTCCAATAAATATAGCATTTTTCATTCCTAAAATCATCAGCGTAATTAGTACATAAGCTTATAACCCGAACGTGTAGTAAGACGCGGTGCTAAAAACCCGAAACTAACTTACTACCCAGGGCCTGGATTCACTAACGGGAGCAAATAGTTGCGCCGGCGCAAGTTTGAAAGATGTGCCCAAATCCCTATTCACTAAAAGAAACAGGCGCAATTTGAGAACAAATTTGCACCTTTTATTTCCCACCACTCAAGAGTAGGCGCAACTATTAAAATCATGAATGTCACTTCAATAAATTTAAATGGCGGGATATTATCGTTATGGCTTAAAATACAATAATTAGTTAACTGTACTCCAATTAAAAATAAAGAAATTAAAATAACATACATCTGTCAAGCACAAAATTTGTTTCAATTTAGATAGTGTTAATAAAGCAATTACTTACATTTTATTGTTGAAATGTTACATTCAAACAACGCAATAGCATTTCTTGCATTATTACAAAAGAAAACGTCAAACAAAGCCAGGAAATGTGTAATCTTTGTCAAGATCCAAAGAGGTTTGTATTCCTCCACATCCAAAGACATCTCGTCACTAAATATGGCGGTTAGTATAGCTCTAAAATAAGTTTTAAAGTTTCTATAAAGGTTTTATTAATGGAACCTAATCTTTAAGCTAATAATATAAATAAATACAACATAATGTACTAATATTGATTTTGTAAAGCTCTCAGAAAGAGGCTGCTTCTAATTGTGTTGCTAGTTTATAAGCAAAATGTTTAGACATCTTTGTATTTTCTGTCATTTTCATTAGAGATTTAAAATAAAGTAGCCTTGACTTTGAAAGTAAATTCTTCGCATGGATTGGTCGAAAAGAACACAATTGATGACATTTATGGTGACGTCACCACAATCTTGCCATCAGTTTGCGCATTGTTTAGTGAACTCGGAAATGGAGCAAATAATAAGGCGCATCTTTGGGAGTATCTTGGGTGCAAAGTTGCGTCATTTCTTGACTTACGCCGGAGCAGAATTGCACTCGTTAGTGAATCCAAGCCCTATGTAATGATAGTTATTATGAAGTTGTAGAATCGATGTAAGTCTTAATCTAACTTAAGCCTGGTTAACCAAACCCTTGTTACCTATGGGATCATTTCCTTCGAGGGAAAAAATACCGAAGGTGCCAGCTGGGAATCGAACCCGGGACTCCTAGACTCGTATCCAGGTGTACTGACAAATACATCACGGGGCCGGTTATCACTGCCTATAAAATAACATTAATAAAATATTTTATTTTATTTATTTGAGGTATTTAGCACGCACTTTCTGAACATACTGATTAGGTATATCAGCAAATGATAATTTCTATGAGCGAGAGCGAAAAGGCCTAATAATTTTGCCGGTTAAGGTATTTTTACGTACCTTACAGGGTTATTTTATATACCACAACATTCATGGGAACGACAGCTTTACTTATCCTCCGAAGGAAGTTGTGCTACGGATTTTTATTGTTCAAGGGAAATCCGTCAACCCCGGCTGGGTTTGAACCCACGAACATCGGGTCATGAGGCAAGCACTTTACACCAAGACCACTGGGGGGTTGATACTACTAGTAAAATAGTTGAGTGTTATCAATTTTTGTCACAACAAAATATGTTTGTAATTTCTAAGAGGTCCTTCCTATTAAAATTAAGCTGTACTTATGTTTGTGGCGCTAATTTTGGTGAACTCTCTTGGGCTGTTAGTTGCTAATCTGGTTTGAATGTTCTACTATAACCCTAGAAAGTGAATGATGTAGTTAGCGGGTTTTACTGCTCATATCCAGCTTCATCTCCAACATTCATATCTAGGAACATATGATCGAGATAAATTTCGAGAAAATACAATCACAAAATATTAACCTTAATTAAAATTGAGAATAATTTTGTTTATAATGAGTAATTTAATAATTTTTTGTACTTTTTTTTTAATTCTGTTTTTTACGGCAGAAATTGTTCAGTATTAGTGTTCAGGAATATTGATGGGGGAGGCCAGAATTCAACTCCTTGTCGGATGCAATGAAGATTTTATCAACTAATAACTCTGTCCGCCCTCTCCTCAAGTAAACGTTTGTTGCAGCCGTGCAGTGTCTTAAAATGTTCCCTTAATATGTGTTCTTGTATTAAATTGCGGGCAGTTCGAGCGTACAGTAAGTCGAGTAGCATCAAAATAAATACTGTAATTATATGTAGACCCTATAAACAGAGAGAGAGTATTGTGGGTCAAGTTAATAAACTTGATCCACAAAACATCAGAGTATATAATAACTATCAAAAAATAACTAAATGATAACTAACACAAGATACTTTATTTTATTTATTACCCACCTCGGTGGCGTAGTTGGCTAACGCGCTAGTCGTGTTGAGTCCGACTGCCGAGGACGGGGAGATCGAGGTTCGAATCTCGGTCGGGTGAACTGGGGGTGGTTTTTCCTAAATGGTTTTCCACTCTCCCTCCACGCAAATGCGGGTTCACTTCCTCTATATTCAACCTTCCCAATTCCTAATCCATTAGCGTAATTAGTACTTAAGCGTATAACCCGAACGGGTAGTAAGACGCGGTGCTAAATAATAATAATAATAATAATTTATTTATTAGTGAACATATAGGCCTATTTTTTTAGTAGCGCGTCTTACTACCCGTTCGGGTTATACGCTTAGGTATATACTATTTACTGTAATGGTTTTAGGGACTGGGAAGATTATATTTATATAAAATGTACCCGCATTTGCGTGGAGGGATAATGGAGAACAAGTTAGGAAAAATCACTCTTAGTACACCCGACCGAGATTCTAACCTCGATCTCTCCGTCATCGGCGGTCTGGTCTACCGCAAAAGTAGAGCGTTTAGACCACGCGGCCAATGAAGCGGATTATAGATAGGCCTATTAAAAGTGTAGCAAGCTAATGACCAAAGTAAACAAGCTAATACTACTTAACTTCAGCTACGCGTCGAAGGCCTACTACCCGTCCGGGCGACCTACATATGCATATAAATGGGGTAGGGATAAGGAACGTGGAATTTAAAGGAAGTGTACACACATTTTTGAGAAAGGAGAATGGAAAGATATTTTTAAAACTTCAACGTACACTTAGCTAAGATTTTAATCTGTTCACTTCCCCTACACCTTAGAAAATCAAACTCTGACATGCTCACCTTTGCGTCTGGCAAAAAAAAAAAAAAAAAAAAAAAAAATTAAGCGTGCCTTTTTGCACGTTTGGTGAAATTTAATAGGTAAAAGAAGATCAATAATGAAGATGCAACGACAGCTTAATTTAAATTTTAAACTTGAACGAATATGAAGTGACATCAGGATTCACGGAGAACGAAAAGTAAATACTAAAGAGCGAATCATCTCAAGAAAATGAAGTCTTATTTCAACCCAATGGCCTAAGGATGACAATCACAGAATTGAGTATTAAAATGTAAAGTGAAAAAAGTAAGTCAAAACAAGGTATTTGAAATAAAAAATTTGACTTGTGAATATTTTTCTTCTTTCATGTCAGGTAGCGACTTAAAAGGACATAAATAATAACAATGTGACATTTTGAGAGTAAAGATAAATAAGGAAGACACTAATGGCATTGGATTAGAACAGGACAAAAGTTTCGAATAGAAGGAAGAACAGAAAACATGAATGGTCCGTCATCCTCCTTGTCAACACAGAGAGAAGGGGGAGATATAAATCGCCAAAGACATCATCAGAGACCGCAGAAGGTTTGAGTCAGCTAAAAAAAGAGGATGAATCAGACGTGATAGGGCGGGACAAATGGGGGCGCTACACTTCAGTAACGAGGCACCTGTTAAACGGGGGCAACAGTGTCATTCTGCTTGACTTCCCACACGAAATAAAGGAGGAGGCGTATTAGCCCAACGTTTCACGTCACGATTCTCAGATTTACTTCATTTTTCTCGTCAGGATCTTAACGGAATACTTTTTTTTTTTAAATATTTAAACGTGCAAATAATAATCACACTAATAACGTACTGGGTATATACATTTAGAAGAATAAACAAAATAAAAGAGTTGAAAAAATTGACAAAAGATTACTTTGTTTATCAAAAATAAGTATATTTTTTGTACTAAAACTATTTTTATAATTTTGTCTTACTAGAGACTTGGGCTAGCCGCATATTTAAACTAATGAGGCAGGGATGCTAAAGGTATAATGCAAGAAATTATAATAAACATAAATAAAGATTCATGTGATATTATTGATATTTCAAAATCTACAGGTCTTAGTTATGATAAAGATGATATTCTAATAATATGTATTTAAAAGAGTATCATATTTATCATAAATAAGACCTGAAGATTATGTAACAACAATAATATCACCGAAACATGTCGTCATATAAGACTAAGCTATTATAAAATAAATATGATAATAATAAAATAAAGAAGATATAATTTTATCATTTGTTACTCCTTATCAAATAAAATATGAACATTATTTAAATATTTTGTTGAAAACTGATAACAAATTAGGCTAAGGGATTTTTAGGAAAAGGGCTTGCATAAATATTCCTGGAATCTTGTAGATAAATAAAAGTCCATAAAAACCATTTGTTTATCCTAACTATAAGACATTATTAATGTATTTTAAATTTCAATTAATTTTGTGCAAGAAAAATCAAAGGGATGAAAGCGTTGTGTGTATGGAGAAGTTAAAGCGGGTGAGTACCAGAGTGCGTAAGACAAACGGCCTAGCTCGTTGAACTACTCATGGCCGTCCCGTTATTGTGAGGGGAGTGGGGTGGGGGGGGGTTACTGGAAAACTAGCAGAGTAATAGCGGGATATAAAATAGCCGTGGTAGTAACTAAATATAAGAATGTTCCTCTGCTCCAGGTATGCCCTCAAGCTCCGTGTCGACGCTAGCGTTGCTGTCGTCACTACTCGCCGCGGCGCTGTGCGGCGCCACCGCGGAAGCACCTCGGGGGACCCTGATGGCTCAGTCAGAGGACGGGATCCTCCTCCCCGCCTCCATGAATGACCCGGACGACTTATCTGTTGTCGACGAAGACTTCGAACAGGTAAAGTCCACGGTTGATAAATATGTGGGATCAATTTCAGATTTGACCAGCTTCGGTGGCCACGTGGTCTAACCCACTTTTCGTGTTAGACTAGACTGCCGAAGACGGGGAGATCGGGGTTCCCGGTCGGGTTCAATGAGGGTGGTTTTCCCTAAATGGTTTTCCACTCTCCCTCCACGCAAATGCGGGTGCATTACATCTAAATTAAGCCTTCCTAATCCTTAACCAATTGGTGTAATTAGTGCATAGACGTATAACCCGAACGTGTAATAAGACACGGTGCTAAAAAAATCAGATAAATTATTCTAACCAAAAATTGCGGGAAAAATTACAAATGATGTGTAATTTAACTTAACCATGCACTTTTTAAGAACTAGTATCATAAATTTATATCGTATCACAAACTTATTTCATCTAATTGAAAGGTCTGACACCTTAGCTCAATCGGCAGCGCGTCTGCCTACTGAACTAAGAATACAGGGTCCGATAAAGCCGAATCGGCTATCAGTGATAAAATTGTAGCTTCCCCTTTCACAGTGATGAACTAACGGCCGGTAAACCAGATGCTGTGTCTGTTCTAGATTTAAGCTACTGTAGTTTGTAAACCGTGTGCCGATTTGATGAGTCGGTTCTGAAATGTGCACGTTAAATATCTAGTTTATTGTAAAAAGTATTCTAAACACAAGGTTTAGTAACGACTTAAACTGAGAGGAAGGGATGAAGAGCGGAACTTTGAGGAAAAACACCTGAAAGACAAGTCCAATCTAGCCGCCAGGATTCGTGACCCAACCCCCCCACGCCAACAGAGATTATGTGCAACGCGAGCATAATTCCTTAGTACACTTGGTCATCTATGGTAATGCTATCGAAAAATTATAAATGGTGCTTTATCTCTAATTTTGAAAATGAATTTTAGCCGTAACTATAAAAACCCACACCTTATTATTGTTAAACATTTTAGTGAAACAATTTAGTGAGGATAAATATAGATTAAATTAAGCCTAGAATACACATATGGATAAAACGTGACTAAGGCTATTACGAACACAATAGGCCTAACTGGTTGAATAGCAATATAATGACAACATATAATTGCTAATAAACTTGAAGGGGTGAAAAGTGAGTAAAATAAAGTATAGAACTCGTCAAATGTCCTTATAGGCCTATATTATAAATGATGGGCACTCGAAAGCATATTGCATGAACAAATGAATCTAGAAAAATAAACAGGAGAAAATGAATAAATAGATAAGAAATTATCAAGAGCTAAGAGGCTAAAACCCTAGCCACTTTACACGCTGTCTCCAGCTAACGTATCCCTCCCTGATGTGCAAGCTTAATAATGCGAATCATTTACTGCGTGTAAACTTTCTAATTTTGTAAAGCTCATGTTTCACTGGTGTAAGAACAGCTTTAGTTAAAAAATAAAAATAAAAACGTAAGACAATAAATGATAAGCAATTTTTTTCTTATGTATAAAATAAGAAGAAAAAAAACCCATTAAGATATCTAAATATTAATCCGTACAAAAAAAAGCTGCCCAAGTTTAGTCAAATTAAGATTTGATAGCTAGCCAGAAGCTTTAATTTATATCTTAGATTAATGTTTTAAAAAATAAATCATTGAATGGAAACATCTTTGAACTTATTTTTAAAGTTAAATATTTCAAACTTGTGTAGCATACATTATCAACCACTCTAAACAAACTATTAACCAGTCTTAACACTTTATCGACCAGTCTAAACACTATCAACCAGTCTAAACACTATATCAACCAGTCTAAACACTCAATCAACCAGTCTAAACACTCAATCAACCAGTCTAAACACTCAATCAACCAGTCTAAACACTCAATCAACCAGTCTAAACACTCAATCAAAAGTCTAAACACTCAATAAACCAGTCTAAACACTCAATAAACCAGTTTAAACACTCTATCAACCAGTATAATCACACTAAGACCAGTATCCACACAATCAACAGGTATAAACACTCAATCAACAGGTTTAAACACTCAATCAACAGGTTTAAACACTCAATCAGCCGGTTTAAACACTCAATCAACCAGTCTAAACACTAAATCAACCAGTCTAAACACTAAATCAACCAGTCTATACACTCAATCAACCAGTCTAAATACTCAATCAACCCGTCTAAACATACTATCAACCAGTTTAAACCCTCTATCAACAAGTATAATCACACTACGACCAGTATCCACACAATCAACAGGTATAAACACTCTATCAACAAGTCTCAACACTCTATCAACCAGTTTAATTACACTACGACCAGTATCCACACTTTCAACAAGTGTAAACACTTTACCAACCAGTTCAAACACTCAACAACCAGTCTAAACACTCAATCAACCAGTCTAAACACTCAATCAACCAGTATAAACATTCAATCAACCAGTCTAAATACACAATCAACAAGTCTAATCATACCACGACCAGTATCAACACTTTCAACAGGTGTACACACTTTATCAACCAGTCCAAACACCCTATCAACATATCTAAATACCTTCGTTTACCCTGAAGGGTAGCAGACCTTGCATTGTTCCCAATGGTGTAGCTTATAAGATGGTCTTAGTGTAGTCTGTCAAAGTAATATCGCTAGCTTTCGGGGCAAACAGAGTGTGCGACCAATATGGTTGCTCTCGCCCTTTTATGCAGTGCCCTTGTGAGAGTGTATCGTGTTTTAACATGAGGTGATGACGCAGGTGTCCCGGGGCCGAGTCCCAACCGTCGGTGGCAACAAGGAACAGAGTCTGAGCAGCTTGTACCAACTACTCCAAGCTGCGCTACATCAGAACCAACTGCAGCAGCAACAACAACAAGGACGAAGGCTGGAGGAAGCAGGGTCGGAGACGCTGTACCCCGTCTTACCGGCCGCCGTGCCTCTCATCAGACAACCAGACGGACTCAACAAGGACGAGGATAAACGAGGCAGTTGTGAGTACACTTTCAAGAATCCAAATCAAAAGGTTTTGAAGAAAAAACCTTTCAGAATGTTTCATTTGGCTTGTGGACCAAAGGATAGTACCTTTTCCAGCAGTCAGTAACATATTGGAATGTTACATTTGGTTTGTAGACCAAAGGACAGTACCTTTTCCAATAGTCAACGAAATTTAAATGTACAAGGTATTTTATTCATTGCTAATAATCAATAATATATTGTTTTATACAAATTAGCTTTGGTATTAGGTTTTAATGCCGAAGTGATTTTAGTATCTCTCAGATTTTGCCCACAGAAAAATTCAGGCAATTTCTCTATATATTAAACGTTTTAAATATATTTAACGCTTAAGATTGCGGAAATTTTAAGAATGATAATTATGTTGCTATTTGTTTTTCTTAGTCTTTTTCATATTCTATAAACATTTTGAGCATTTTTAAAAAACAAAATAAAATAATTGAAAAAAGATAGTTATTAAAATAAGAATTTCTAGTTACCATATTTTTTAATTTGTTTATTAAAAATAATTATAAACCTGTATTATTTAAAATATTTTTATCCATTGTTCTCTCACCGATGATTATAAGAAAGATAAATCTTTGAAATTATTTTTGAAAATGTATTCATCATCAACAATGTTTTGAATCAAAGCTTGAAGTTACATTGTAAGAAAATATTTAATTATCTCATCAGCACACAACTGTACTAATGCTATGTATGAAGTGGACATACGGTGAGTTTTAAAACATTTATGATTTATATCAGCTTATGAAATAACCTCAACTGTATATTCCATCTTAAAATATAGATCGTATTTTTTTAGAAAAGATTTGTTTAAGATGGAAACGAAGTAGATGTGACAGTTCAATTTAAAGAAATACATTAATAAATTATTTATTTGCTAACCCTCTTTTAAAGACAGCTATAACATTTAAATATCTTACGCGTAAATGATTAACGTTTGTAATAAGAAAAATAGAGCAGGAAATGTTGGAAAGTTGTGTTTTAAATAGCTTGATTAATCGTTCGCACAAATCAAAGTTTTAACAAATTTATCTTACACAATTAAAAATATATTTATTTACACAAATCAAAGTTGATTTTTTACAAATACTTTAAATATTTATTTATACAAACATAGCTCACACCATGAAAAGTATACTTGTAATATTTATTTACTCAAATCAAAGTTTTTTACAAGTTTATCTCACACAATTAAAAATTTATTTATTTACACAAATCAAAGTTTTACAAATTTATCTCACACAATTAAAAATATATGTATTTACTCAAATCAAAGTTGATTTTTTACAAATACTTTAAATATTTATTTATTGTAATTTTAATTTACAAAAATATTTTTTTACAAATACTTTAAATATTTATTCATACAAACATAGCTCACACCATGAAAAGTATACTTGTAATATTTATTTACACAAATCAAATTTTTTACAAATTTATCTCACGCAATTAAAAATATATTTATTTACACAAATCAAAGTTGATTTTTACAAATACTTTAAATATGCATAAAATAAATCAATAAAAAATATGCTTGTTTTCATGCAGAAAAGAATCTCAAATCTTTGACGGTGGAAATGTCTAGAGTGAAAGATGATTATTCAGCCCGTCTAAATGATCACCTTTCTAGTCGTGGCGAGAGCGTTTGTACCCAAACGGTAACGTATTATAATTATCGATTATCCGCCGTTTGGTGTATACCGGCCGGTAGACTTTATTCTGAGAAACGGTACATACAGTCGCAAGACCTTTTCTTACAATTTTGTGCGGTATCTGTATGTATCTTTCCGCGGCCTGTTCGGTGACCATCGCTTTCAAAACGTCAAAATTAACGTCGTTCCGGTTGCCGTAATTTATGGTGATCCCGCGAACCTTGCACACCGTTTTTGTTTTGGCAGGGTCGCCACCGACGCAAACTCGGTACGCGTAATTCTTGGGACCGCCAGATACAAAGGCGCTAATGTAGCTTCCCTGACCGTAATCTTGAAGTTCGTCAGTGAGGTCACCTAAAAAGTCTCCGGTCGGTGGACTCCAATCGCCGGGGCGTTCCGTGAATAGAACGCTATCTGTATCGTGATACAAAACGCGGTCCCCCAATTTTTCAAGGATGCGCGTGACGCGTTGCGCCCTAACCCTAATACGAGTGTGGCGGTGGCTTGCTACACGACTGCTATGGCTAGGTTGCACTTATACAGCATCCTTGAAAAATTGGGGGAACGCGTTTTGTATCACGATACAGATAGCGTTCTATTCACGGAACGCCCCGGCGATTGGAGTCCACCGACCGGAGACTTTTTAGGTGACCTCACTGACGAACTTCAAGATTACGGTCAGGGAAGCTACATTAGCGCCTTTGTATCTGGCGGTCCCAAGAATTACGCGTACCGAGTTTGCGTCGGTGGCGACCCTGCCAAAACAAAAACGGTGTGCAAGGTTCGCGGGATCACCATAAATTACGGCAACCGGAACGACGTTAATTTTGACGTTTTGAAAGCGATGGTCACCGAACAGGCCGCGGAAAGATACATACAGATACCGCACAAAATTGTAAGAAAAGGTCTTGCGACTGTATGTACCGTTTCTCAGAATAAAGTCTACCGGCCGGTATACACCAAACGGCGGATAATCGATAATTATAATACGTTACCGTTTGGGTACAAACGCTCTCGCCACGACTAGAAAGGTGATCATTTAGACGGGCTGAATAATCATCTTTCACTCTAGACATTTCCACCGTCAAAGATTTGAGATTCTTTTCTGCATGAAAACAAGCATATTTTTTATTGATTTATTTTATGCATATTTAAAGTATTTGTAAAAATCAACTTTGATTTGTGTAAATAAATATATTTTTAATTGCGTGAGATAAATTTGTAAAAAATTTGATTTGTGTAAATAAATATTACAAGTATACTTTTCATGGTGTGAGCTATGTTTGTATGAATAAATATTTAAAGTATTTGTAAAAAAATATTTTTGTAAATTAAAATTCCAATAAATAAATCAACTTTGATTTGTGTAAATAAATATATTTTTAATTGCGTGAGATAAATTTGTAAAAAAATTTGATTTGTGTAAATAATTATTACAAGTATACTTTTCATGGTGTGAGCTATGTTTGTATGAATAAATATTTAAAGTATTTGTAAAAAATATTTTTGTAAATTAAAATTCCAATAAATAAATATTTAAAGTATTTGTAAAAAATCAACTTTGATTTGAGTAAATAAATATATTTTTAATTGTGTGAGATAAATTTGTAAAAAAATTTGATTTGTGTAAATAATTATTACAAGTATACTTTTCATGGTGTGAGCTATGTTTGTATGAATAAATATTTAAAGTATTTGTAAAAAATATTTTTGTAAATTAAAATTCCAATAAATAAATATTTAAATTATTTGTAAAAAATCAACTTTGATTTGAGTAAATAAATATATTTTTAATTGTGTGAGATAAATTTGTTAAAACTTTTATTTGTGTAAATAAATATTACAAGTATACTTTTCATGGTGTGAGCTATGTTTGTATAAATAAATATTTAAAGTATTTGTAAAAAATCAACTTTGATTTGTGTAAATAAATATATTTTTAATTGTGTAAGATAAATTTGTTAAAACTTTGATTTGTGCGAACGATTAGTCAAGCTATTTAAAATACAACTTTCCAACATTTCCTGCTCTATTTATTATTGCAAACGTTAATAATTTACGCGTAAGATATTTAAATGTTATAGCTGTCTTTAAAAGAGGGTTAGCAAATAAATAAATAATATTTCTCGATCCGCCACTTACTCACTTTGAGAAGTCTTAATACTAATCTGTATGGGTGAAAGATACCCACATCAATAGTAAGGAGAGCTCAAGATAAAACTTGGTAGTATTAATGTCAACCACCCAAAATAATATTTCCTGATCCGCCACTGATCAATGCTATTCTAATGGGAGAAAGTGACCCACCTTCCCTGTGAAGACGAACAATGGGATAGAAAGTGACAAAACTCCTCAGTGAGGAGGATCAATGGTATTCTTATGGGAGAAAGTGATCCTCCTCATAGAATGAGGAGGATCAATGTTAACCTTATGGGAGAAAGTGAGCTGAAACTGTAATTTTAACCACTACTCCTTTTCCAACAGTCGGTAACACTTAAGAATGATGCATTTGGCTTGTGAACCAAAGGACAGTACCTTTTCCAACAGTCAGTAACATATTGGAATGTTACATTTGGTTTGTGAACCAAAGGACAGTACCTTTTCCAATAGTCCGTAGCATTTAAGAATGTTGCATTTGGCTTGGAGACCAAAGGACAGTACCTTTTCCAAGTCAATAACATTTAAGAATGTTGCATTTGGTTTGTGGACCAAAGCACAGTACCTTTTACAACAGTCAGTAACATTTATATATGTTGCATTTGGCTTGTAGAACAGAGGAAAATACAATTTTCAAAAGTCCGTAGCATTTCGATATGTTTAATTTGGCTTGTGGACCAAAGAACAATACAGTTTTCAACAGTCCGTTAAACACAAGGGTAATTAATGACTTAACATAAGGAGGCATAACATTTAATAGGAAAAACGCCAGCATTCATCTAGAAAAGGGTATGGAAAAACTCCTTAGAAATCGCTAGATGGAAAATCAGCCCAGATTGAAAACTAATCCAATCTAGAACCCTCGAGGCCCTCAAGAGCGCCAACCACTAAAACCTGCTGATCGAAGAACAGGGAAATAAAGTTTATGTCTTACTTGATTATGACATCAACCCTCACGATGAGGAACTTGGTTTGAGCCCTTAGATTTTCTCGAGTTTCTCGCCACAACTTACGATCTAAAAATAAACATTTAGAAGAATATTTTTAAAATGAAGTGAGCAAATTGTCAATCAATTCCAAGACACCCTAGACCACATGACCTGATGTATCAATACGTGAACGTAGATTTAGTAGCTTTTTTGTCTGCTATGAAAATTGGACTGTAGTATGTAGAGAGTATGGGAGGGTTGTGTCTTGAATATTAATAATAATCTGAACATCTCAGTCAATATATCAATGGAGTACTTTAAAAATTCCCAGGTCAAGAAAACATTTTTCAAAGACGTTTATCATGCTAGCTTCTAAAAAAAAACTATGTGATTAGACTGATATTCTTCACTGATCACCGAGTTGATTCTAACAGTCTATTTTATTTTTTCAGATATGTCCCTGTGCCACTTCAAGATCTGTAACATGGGGCGTAAGCGCAACCTCCGTGGAACATTTTGGTCTCGTATGTGAGTTAGCAAACTCCGTCCTTCACCTGACCTTCCTCTGGCTATTAGATACCTCTTCACACATCTTCTAAAAGCTGCACCACAACCTCAAATATAACATCAGTATTGAACCTATCTACGTCAAAAAAAAAATTCTTCTATGAGAGTCTCATTGTCAAAAGGATTTGTATAATGCTTCACTAGTCTGAAATAAAAATATATTTTCAACATTTTCTATAGTCATAATTTAAATATTATAATATCATAGTGGCAAAAGTTGATGACTCCAAATTTTCCCGAAGTATAGTTAGTTGCAGCCATTGTCGGACGTTTGGTTGATAGTTTTTATATATGTATTTATTTGCACTCCATTTATCTTGAAAGGTAGCATGTTTATCTTTGTTGGTTACACTATTAGCTAGGGCTACAGTGTAATCGGTCAAAGTATAATTTCTACCTGGGTGGGATGGATAGGAGATCGAGTTAAGCCCGGTTTCAGTTGTTATAACAAAACTTACTTCGGGCACAGTAAATTTTAAAAATGGGTCATTAGATGGATTTAGTTTGATCTTATATGCATAGTCATATCAAAAGTTGCTGTATTCTTGTCATTACAATCTCAAAATTTGATGAAAATATTTATTCTTAATTTAAATTATTATTATTATTAAATGCTAATATGTCTATGGCAGCTATTCAAGATCTGATTGTATTAATATGTAGAGAAAATTAAACTAAACGTACCTACTGAAGCACTATTTTAATTATTTTTGTTATTGAAAAAAAACTGCAAAAAATACTTATCTTACTGACCCGTCAACCACTGGTAAAGTTTTTGAATATACTCCAAAAGGTTAATGTGTAAATAGCTTACATATTTATTATCATATTATATATTGTTAAAACTAATATGGCTATATTAGATCTAAAAAAAAAGTTGAATTGTCAAAAGTAGCCTAATGTATGTTTTCTCATCTTACAAAATTGTATATTCAAACACATTATAATGGGGTATGGCTGATCCGCTGTAGTTTAACCAGTTATCACTGGATGCTTTGGTAAATAATCGAGTTGTCAATAAATGCATTGCGTATGATGTTGTCTTGGTGGAAAGATTCTACTTATATTTCAAAACTGTCAGTTCAAACAAAATACAGACCAATGTGTACGAACACGACGTATTCACGATTAAAACGATTTTAAACAAAAAATAGCTTAACATGAAAATTCTAAAAATTTTTTTTTTTTTTAAAGATTCCAATTTCGTTGTTGTAAATTTGAAGAGTGAAGAAAGCTTCATTTCGATACTTTTTTGGTTCGCGCGTTAATTTCGCATACACTTCCCAGTTTGCTCTTAAAGAAAGCTACAAGAAAGTGAATTTTATCTATATTAATTTCAACCTATTCGAAAAGATAACCTTCATTTATTTATTGCTTGGATTACAGTCGAACAAGATAAAACCTAGTGCTTTTAATAATAACAAAGTATTTGGCAAAATGTCCCCCCCAATTCCCACGCCATCTAGGTGGACTGAGGTGGTGGAGAGAGAGAGAGAGAGAGGGGGGAGGGGGAGTATGAGTTTTCCTCTACTCCTCCCTGAGCCCAAATTTATATAATTTCCGTTTCTTAACTGTAGGTCTACACAAAGTAGATACTACTTTTTATTTACATCCCAAGTAAATCTTAAGTTTCTGGTGCATAAGAGTGCAATAGAGTAAATAAAATTAGTTCGAAGCTATTCAAAAATTATAAATACTGCAGGGGAAAAAATGCTATATCTAAAGAAAGAGTTTTGTCGGCTAAATAATATCAAGAACCAATAAGTGCAAATACCTCTGTCAACTTGTTTTATTAAAATTGTCACCTTTTTCACACAGAAAAAGTTGTACACACGTAAATTTCCTAGACTGTCAACGTGTTCAATGAGAGTACTATTATTTATTGCACTATCTACTATATTATTAGTATATTGTCTAGTAAAATTTTGATCAGTTACATATTATTTGAGAATACATTTTTATGGGTTATTATAATACATGTATGATTTTGTTATTAATTTTAAAAAGCATGAATAATAAATAATGTAACTATATGAAACCATTTAAATTATTATGTGTTTTCTTATGATGTCAGCGTAGAGTATAAATCACATTATTTGTATTTAAATAAATGTATATAAATAGTCAAACTATGATAGTAAAATTATTATAATATATAGTTATTTAAATGTAAAAGATTATATATATAATAATATATATATATATAAAATACTTCCTCCAGGCTCAACAAGCTGTTAAATAAATAAAAATGTTTACAAATTCATAAGCCAGTACAATGTAGAATCTATTAGAAATCTGCATGTCTCAAGTAACTCCGTTTGTAATTACTTCAATTGTAATAACTACCTATCGAGATCAATATAAACGGCAAACGAATAGAAACAAAAATGATCTATTATTATTATTATTACCAAATTCACAAATGTTAATCAAAATTCAAATTAGCTCAGCCTTTTAAAAAAATGTACAGCGTAGTAAATAATACAAAAATAAAAATAATTCTAGAAACATTTTAAAATATTTTGCCACAGCCAATCTAATGAGATGGGTCAATTGTTAAAGTAATCTAAATTGAAATGAAAGATGTTGAATCACATTTAATTTAATGATATACTTAAATTTGTATCACCTGTAAGAAAAAATTGTTTAATTAAACTAAGGACCAGAAAAAAAGTAAAAATGCATAAACATTTCTTACATTGACTCATAAACGCCATAACAATATGAATAGCTAAATTAATAAAGGCTTAAGTCTAATACAAAATTAAATAACATAGCCTGAGTCATATGTAATCAAAATAAAATCAAGTTAAAACAAACCATATTGAGAGAAAACGTCCATTCTTATTTTAAATTCTGAAAGTAGAGTCCTAAAACACGTTATTTATACCTGAGAGAATGAAGAGATAAAATAAATACTTTTATTAAATTAAGATCAATAATAAATGCACACTACTAATTATTTTTGAATGAGTAACATTTTGCTATATATACTATATTTAAATTTAATATATTTTGTTTAATATTATTATTATTATTATATTATTATTATTATTATTATTATTATTATTATTATTATTATTATTATTAAGCTAGTGTGTACCTGTATTTAAGGTTTGTTCTTATATTAAATAATGAGTTCAATACCTTGCTTATGTCTTACTAAATGTATTATTTTTTTTAAATCAAATTAAGGGTTCATTGGCAAGTTTAAATTTTCTTAAATTACAAACAACATGAAATAGTAACAGCAACAAAACCAACAGAATACTAACAATGTAACAACATATTCCTATTACAATGCACGAACAGAAAGCAACTAATAACAGTAATTCGAATGTTTATGAAAGTAATGAGGAACTTTTTGAACCGTCACTTCTCCAATCACGTAGAAAAAAAAGAAACGATTACTATTATATTATTACATATGTCATAATTGATGAAGGATGGGGAAGGAAAATGCATCACAGATACATATAAGTTTAACAAATAAGTTTATTAAAAAAAAAAGCAAACAAAAAGATATAGAATTACATATGAGTGACAAGATTTTAATTCAATTAATTAACGATAACTGTATTCAGTTATCGAGGTAGAAACCATTTCGGTTGGACGAATAGAAATTAATACTTTGTAGACAAGGAACCGACAAAGTTAGATATAACATTTCGCTTAGTTTAATATACTCTATAATTGAGATATTCGCTCTTACTCGAGGATGAAGCGCCTGCCAACTCGGCAACAGTAAAAGGGTAATTAAGTTTTAGGCAATAAACATAAAGACAATCTAGCCAGGCTAATACCATATTAATACCTGAGAGGTATAATCATGAATGATAGTGAAACAATTGAAAATAGAAACATAGCATCAAATCCTATATTTTTAGAGTCACTAAGAAGATTATTATTTAAGCTAGCTAGCTTGTATTAACCCTCATGGAGAGTTACGAAACACCTAAGAATAATATCCTATAAGAAGGAGCTTTATTTTATAAATAATAGATGGTAACAAGCAGCATCTACACAGTATTTTACTATGGCCGGTCATTTCCTAATGAGTACTGCCAGAGCAATCAATAGTAAATTTATACATTTACCCATTACTAAGACATACTATAGCTAGTACAAAACTATCTTTGAACACTTAGATACACATGGCGCCTGAAGGAGCCTGGAACAAAGATTATCCCCGCGGGCCACTACATCAATCTAGTAGTGCTCCCACAGGTTGCGCACCATAAATAGCTATACAAAAAGGTGCAATCGTGACTGCAATCAGTCGTGACCTAGCTAGGTCCTAGAAAAAGTGTGAGATGATCCGATTGTACCCATAAAGAGATCCTAAGCTTGATAATGCCGTTTAGGGTGTCACAAATATAACAATGTCTTAAGGATTTAAGAAACGCAAAACAAATTCATGGTCTAAGTATACACAATCACCTGGTCCTATACATAAGTAGAGCAGAGAGCCCTCGTATTTAAACTATGCCTTATGGGCATAGGGAAATAACCCTCAGATCTGACCAAGAACTATGTCTGAGACATAGAAAACGAGACTTGATAAGAAACCATGTCTGATGGACATAGAAAATAACGTTAGATGACTAAAGAACATGTCTTGACAAGAATAACGTTACATTCTGACTAAGAAACCATGTCTGATGGACATAGAAAATAACGTTAGACATTCTGACTAAAGAAACCATGTCTGATGGACATAGAAAACGTAGACATCGAAAAGTAACCAGTTGTGCATAGAAATAACGTTAGACATTCGACTAAAGACATGCTGATGGACAAGAAAACGTAGACATTCGATAAGAAACTGTCTGATGGACATAGAAAATAACGTCAGATATTCTGACACGATACTCAATGTCTAATCGACATTTAAAATAAAGAAAAACATTCTGATACATGAAAACTATGTCTGATGGACATAGAAACGGAGTTTATAATCTAATATAGATTCTAAACAAAGAGAAAGCTACTTAAAGTCTCAGAAGAGGCTTCCTCTGCGACGTGGCGGTGAGACCAACGCCTGACACATCGTGGCCACCAGTAGTCTTCGGTACTTAAGTTTTACGTTGTAGTTCTTCCTCCGGTGAATAAATACAATGGAATACAAAAATGCGAGTCACAGGGAATCCGTTATATAACAACAGAACTGCCTCGGAATTGGACTACATCAGGAGATTTAAGGGTGAAGGGGGTGGGGGTTAGAGTTGTAGAATTACTCCACTTTCTCACTAGCGCTGTCAGAAGGTGTGGCGAGCAGAGACAATTATCTTTCTTTTCTTCGATGTGTGCCCTTCGATCAAGACGTGAAAATGCTCGCGGTGCCGATACGGTCCGCTGGGGCAATGTTCCTCGACGCTTGGGCGTTTCCCGGCAACATCAATTCACATCTTATTGGAATATATTAGTACTTGTTATCTTGTTTTAAGTGTCTTTATGGAATTTTAATTGTCTTTATGAAATTTTAATTGTAGATGTAATATTATATAAATGATATGCTACACTTTTTTTTAACGAGAACCAATTCCAAAAATAAAAACGGTACGATGCCCTGCACAGACTTTCTCTCTAGGTTTAATCTTAAAATAAGAACATTTACTAAAAAAACTCATACAATTTGTAGAACTAAATAATATACACTGTTGCAGAAACACTCCACCAAAGAGCATAAATGTAATAATATACGCTCTTACAAAATCAGTGAGAAAAAAGGAGCCTATTTGTCCACCAAAGAGCTTAACGATCAATTACATATTTCTAAGTACGTACTACGTAAAAAAAATATGTGTTTGCTTATAGCTATGAAAGTATTGGTTTTATAAAAATATATTCCAGATTAAAATATTTTTATTTTTAATAGTACTACAACTTTACAATGATTCGTATCTCAAATAATTGTGAATATATGATCCAAATTGGATATTTCCGCTTATGTGCAGTAGCCTCAAAGTAATTTTCGTTGAAAAATGAAGATTCTTTAGGTTTCTGGGGAAGATTAAACATCGAAATTCATCAAAATCTCGAATTCATAATTTCTTTATCACAATATCCCTCTTAGAGAAGTCAAGAGAAAGTAAAAAGTGTTTAAGGGCACATTTTAAACCCTTTAACCACCACTATTTTATTAGGATCCGTGGAGAAGGTGCATATTGTTACAGCGTAGGTTGCCCACGTAATTGAACAGAAGAATGTCAATGAAGAATTTGGCACTCCTTTTTAGTCATTAATATCTGCGCATAAAGTAGCCAACAGAGCCAACTTTCGAATATTTCATCGGCACGTCGGGTTTTAAATTCATCCCACTTTTTTTTTTAATATGTTCACTTAATATAGTTATGTAAACTCCGTTTTCCCTGAAAGGAAGCAAGCTTACTTTGCAAGTTTTCACTCTGACACAGCTTATGAAATAGCGCTATAGTATAATCCATTAAGGAAAGACTGTTAGCTTTCTGGCTAAACGAAGTGTATTTTCGAAAATATTAAATTGTAATCGGTCGACCATAGTTGCTGAAATGTGGAAACTTTTTATAAAGTAAAGAGAATAAGTGTAATGTATCGAAAAAATTTCTTTAGATTCTTATTGAAGTGTACAGTACATCTATAATCTTCAGTTGAGATTCTCGGAAAAGTTTCGACATTAACATCAAATGGTGCTGAAAATGACTTGTATTAAAAGGAAAATAACTTAAAAGGAGTTGAATTACATGTTTTAATTTCCGTCCCTGAAATTATATCGCGGGCCACAAGTTGCACATCACTGATATAAGCACTATTAATTCGTGAATAACACTTTAAATACCTCTGGCATATATAAATAGATTATTTAACTCTGCCATATGGTTAGTTTACTGATGTTTTTTTAGCACCGCGTCTTACTATCCGTTCGGGTTATACGCTTAAGTTTACTGTTGATGTAAAAAAAACTTGAAATTACAACATTATAACTTGAGATTGTTTAAGAGGAGGTTTCAGTTATTCATGTTTGGGGAAAAATCAGGATTCGTTATTCGTTAAAGTCATTGAATAGGTAATTATGAGGAAAAAACTATATAAATCCTATATATATTCAAATAAATTTTCTGAGTAGACATAATCTTATGTGCTTTCCTTTGCATCCCTTCAACACTTAAAATACTTACTACATTTATTTCAAGAATGTAAATAAATCTAGCATACAGATATTGCCCCCTCCCCGTCTTCACCTCTTAGCCATCTTTTCCTGGTTCTGTAGTTATAATATGATGTATGTATATCACTCTGAAAGTAATATTGAAGACTTGCACAAAAACGATACCTATATTACACTTAAGTCATTCCACTAGATTAAAGAAAGATATTCACTAAATGTATGTGATCAGTTGTATAAGATTTGGAAAAAACCATTTTAAAATAGAATGTTAAAAAAAGTCGATTCGTTTTGTGAAACACGAAAAAATATATACAAACACAAATTGTTGTTAACTAAAGTACTATTAATTAAATCTTTAAATTTTCACTTTTTGTTGTATAAAGCCTACGTTAAATTTTAGTTTTTGTAGAAATTAGTATATGTAGCCTCAATTTTATTTTTTGAAAATATAAAGTAAGTTCAGTGTTTATTTTTTTATTTTATACGAGAAATTCTCGTCATCATAAGAAATGTTTGGTAATCTAGTATTTAGGATATAGCTTAATAATTTATTTAGGTATGATTATTTATTTTTATTTATTTAATGTATATTACTTTGTAAGAAACTCTAAAAAGAATAAAGAATATGAAAATGTTAACAAAGTTAATCCTTAGACCATGACTTGATACAGAACTTTAACAATTTGAGCCCAACAAAAATTTACATATAACTTTGAAGAAATATGAAAAGTTATCTGAATGATTACAAATATGAGTTATATACCAGAAATATGAATTTTAGATTATCGTTAAGGAAACCTTAGCAAAGCTGCGCCGTTTTCTTATACGTTTGCTTAAACTGTCCTTTTCAATATAGTGATATATTTTAGATGCCAGTCACCAAAAATTTTATGAATTATAATCACCTTACTAGAGTATACTATACTGACTACCGTCAATAACATTATAAATGCACATCTCTAGCAGAATTATTTAATTGTCACTGTATACGAGTTGATTTGTAATTGTATATAATAAAGTGGTGCAGTGGAATCTATAGTGAAAGAAAACTAAAAGTATCATAACAGCATACGAGTAATGCTGCAACCACTTCTTTATCGAAAGAATGACAGGGACAGGTCAAACGCAGACTACCGTTATGTCATAGAGTTTTGTATTGACTTGGGTAATGGAACATTGCACGTCCATAGATGTTCGAAGTGCTCAACATTGCACTGACTACACAATTCAGCCCTTCTGCCCCAAGAATGTCACGTTTATTGGAAGATGTGGGGCATATCCCGGATCGTATTTCCAGCAGCCACACTTGAATTCCACATATGTTCGTTCTCTCATGTTGTCCCAAGACATTTTCACACGGTCCGAGAAGAATATCACCCACGACTCAGGCCCAAACGTTGATGGAGAATTGAGTCTGCAAATGGACATCCAGAACATCGTTTGGATTTATGTCGGCCCAAATGTTATGAATGCGGTCACTGCCATTTCTGGTAAACGTTGCTTCATCCCTCGCCAGTACTCTGCTGAGGAATTGTAGATCTGTGGCGTAGTGGTGCAGCAGTCACTCGGAGAATGTCCTATAGCATTCTAAATCGAAAGTCAGATCTAATTCCTGCACAAATTGCAAATGTATGGGGTACAGTAACTGGTAATGTACTGTTCCTCACACGGACGTTTGTGACAGGTGATGACGTGAGGCTAATCGCTGTGTACTTGTATCCGGTAAGCGTTCCACAGAATTCATAATTACCTCTTAACCTGCAGCAGTCCTGTTACGTCACGGCCTATCAGTGTTGACCACCACAGGTGCAAAGCAACCGGCAATCTCCGGGCGACGATTCAATGCCACAAATATATTTGTATCTGGATGTCGTCGGACAGGAAAACGCGCAGTATACGTACGAGCAGGTAATTCTGTCGTTCTTAATCTTAAATCAGAATCATATAGGTTAGTTCCTCGTTTGTGTATAGGTCCTCCATCCTACTGGCCACTTTCAATCACAGCAAGTAATTGAGTGTGACGTTTCATGTATCCAGCACGCAGAATGAAGCATGTGCGATGCTACCCCCGCAATATTGTCATATCTCGATAACAAAGCAGTCCCAGCAATATGTTGTTTTGAGACTTTTAGTGTATTTTTCAGTGTACTGCACCACTTTATTGTATACAATTACGAATCATCTTGTATATAATAGGAAATGCATCCCCCAAATAAAACTAGTAGACTAACATTATTAATGTAGCCAATGAATCTCTAAAAGAGAACTATGAGATTAATATTAAAAATATAATAATATATGCAATGCATTCACCACAAAGAACTATCTAAGATTTAAAGAATACTAAATGTTTCTCCAACAGAGAACTATCCAAATAATATTAAGTATATAAGAAGTCTATTTTTCCGATTAATAATAAGAGTAATAGAAATTCTCCTAGCAAAGACCACTATTCTGACTATCATAAATTAAATTATTCTTTCACACCCCTGACTGCCGTGAAGTAAATTGAAAATTATCCTTTTATAGAGTATTGTCAAAACTATCATAAAGCACATTGGAGATTCTCTTTCCATAGAGTACTGTCAAGACTATCATAAAGCACTATGGAAATTATCCTTTCATAGAGTATTGTCAAAGACTATTGGAAATAATCCTTTTATAGAGTACTGTTGAAACAAAGCATACTGTAAATTTTCAGTGTAAGGCGGTTTGACCATATCCAAGGTGTAACTCTGCATAATCGCATGCGTTGTGAGCTATGCTATTTTGGAAATATCAAAATAGTGAGGTGCTAGGAAAGTGGGTTAAGTCAACTCATCTTAGGCAAATATACCTTTTATGGGGAGATAAAACATCATTTTATGTTATTTGCTATGAACAAAAATGTTAATTAGGTTGCCAGATAAATATATATGTACTTATATGAATGACAAAGAGAGAGGGGAAGATAGAAAGAAAAAGAGCTGCCCACTCAATTCATAATAATAATAATAATAATATATATGTCGTAGGCGAATTGTAAAATACGGTTTGTTGCAAAAGGTGCCATCAATTTACAATGAGCCAGTCTAATTGGATTTTTTTTTTTTTTTTTTTGCTGATCAGCCTGATAACTTTTAGGCTTACTGCAATGAGCCCATACAGCTTTAGGCTATTAAGGAAATAGTAAATGTAATTGTTAGCTAAGACATTTCCTTCTCTGTCGTAAATATTCATTAAAACATTTTTATATTGGTCAATAATTGTCAACACTCAGTTTTTATTATAATTCGTATATTATTAGTTAAAATTTTTTAATATGTTGTTTGTGTATATGAATTGACTTACATTTTTTAGAGTGTTCTTTTAATGTGTAATTTGACCTATGTTTATATTTTATCAAGAGACAATCAGTATATTGTCCTATAATGTCCATTGACCTCAGACAGGATACATACATTGTAATCATGTTATATTTCACCTATTAGTCTTATGACCCATATAAATTTCAATTTTTTACCAACTTTTAATTGATTTCATTTACATTGAATTCTATTATTAAGATCATTGTAATAAGCCTAAAAAGTTATTAAGCTGATAAATAATTTTTTTTTTTCAATTAGCCTGGCTCATTGCAAATTGGCGGCGCCTTTTGTAATAAGTCGGATTTTCCAAATCGCCTACTACATATTATATATATATATATGTAAAGTTATAAGTAAATAACTGCCCACCTAACTAATATTTTTCGCCATAGCAAAGAATATGAATTAAATTTTATTTCCTCTGAACGAAAGACTAAAAGTATTTTGTAAGCATATGATTAAGCCAGTCAATAAATGCGAATGGTATTAAAATATGCATTCCTCCTGATTACCAGCAGTTATATTACTCCAATACTCCCACAACATTATACACTGCAATAAATTATTGTATAAGGGGAAGAGGATAAAAACAGTCAGATTATTAAGACCCTACAGCTTTGAGGCGGCGATTGGAGGGATGAGGTATGTGAAAAAACGTTAAAACTCTATGTTTGTACTGAAGCAATATTTGATTTCTTTTGACCAAGAAAAGTTTTGTTATGAAAGCTGCGAAAACGCCGACCTTATCTTACGTCCCCCACATCACAACCTTGAGGGTGCTATATGGGAGAGCAGTGAGAAGTGTTGCAGATATTTAGAAATCTCAGATTACTCATGAAGTAGTTTGATATTTTATAATATTGTTTTCACCAAAATGTAGGCAAAAGCTATGACAAGTGAAAAAAAAATTTTAATTATAGGTTTAAATTTTGTTTAAATGTGTGATAACTTAAACAAAGCCCTATACAGCAATCCCATAGTATCTTAAAGTTGTATGTTGTGACCCCAACAAGACATGACTTTTTATGATAGAGGAAGGATGGATATCGATTCCTTAACATTTGGCTTTAATATCAAAAGTACTATACATTTTCGACTGTAGTTCAGTTTACAGCCAGAAATGAAAGACGAACATTTTTTAGTTCGAGGGCACATATAACAAACATCACGACCCATCATAGCTTGAGCTCAAAAATTTTCACAACTTCAATACTTTTTTCTAAGTGAGAAAGTAATATTATTAATAATTGTTTATTTAAATAGTTATTCTATCCGCTAACTACCAAACATTCATATATATTTTATGAATTCACCGCTTTCATCGTGAAAATGCAATTTAGGAATCTAAAAACCAGCAAACTTGCACTAAAGCAAAAGGGTTGGTTTTTTAAAAGTATTGGAAAAAAACAAAAATAATTCAAATAATGGGTGACTAAATCTATAATTAAAACTACACTAATATTTTGTTATTGGTATATTGACCTAACAAAGTATATACTGTGTTACGTTGTAGATACCGTACAATTTTCATAGGTGGGCCCTTTTCTGGCAACCATAAAAGTTACTGGATATTCTTTCACCTATTCATACGTCAAGTCATGTAATCTGCAACTGTCACTTTTGATAGATAATATCAATAACTATAAAATAACAATGATAGAATAGTAAAATGTTGTCAATTTTGACCTAAAAAATATATATTTGTATTTTTTAAACGGACCTTTCTATGATAATTGAACTGTTTATTAAATTAATCACGAAACAATTTGTTTAAGTGGTTTGAAAAAATTACTTTGTAGGAGACTACTTTATTTAGGGGCTGTAAGTGAATCAACGTAATATACATGTAGGCTATAAATTAAAAATACCTATTTCAAAAATTATATTTACTTTTCATGCTCATATACATTTTTTCCCCGGTTGCCTCTAACATGAAATAACAAAGTAAATTATTTTAAAAGGTATGGGAGGTGGCTGGGGGATTTTTTTCTCAAATACATTCAGATTTGTTTTTATATCATCCAGTTTCAATGTTTATTATTTAATTAGTGTCATTAGCATATTAAAAATATCATATCTGGACCTCAATTTTTAGTAATGTATTCGTAAAGACCCACACATATAGTCCCATGATCTAAGGCGTCACTCTTGTAATAGACTTGTTTACTGGTGAAAGGTAGGTCTGGGTTCGAATCACAGCCGGGTGTATTAGGTGCTGGTTTAACTAAATGGTTTCCCATTCTCCCTCCATGAAAATGTCCTTAAAATTCAAAACAATCAGTAAGACAGGGTGCATATAAACATATATACCTATTTGTAAAATGTGTACAATTAAAATAAAGTGGCTACAAAACTTTTTTTTTTTACTTTTCCAAGTTTTTCAGAGAATAAAAATCAATCTTCCCTGACTTAATCTTTTTACAGTTTTTCCTTTGTAAATAACTTTTTTTTTCATTTATTACAATAATCACATCTTTTGAAAATATTACAGTCATATACACCTTAGCTCTGTCGGTAGCGTGTCTGCCTACAGAGTTAAAGGTACCGGGTTCGACTCCCAGCATGACCAAAAATGTATCATCGATGAAAATATGGGTTTAACCTTTCACATTGATATATTAACGGCCTGGGACTAGATGTGCCTGTCCTAGTATTAAGATTAATTATAAGGCACATGAAATACGACGGGGCCAGCCGGTAGTAATGGAAATATATGGCTTGAATAAAAAGCTAACCCAGGCCATAGGACTGGAAACAGTAATAGATGTAAAAGAGACAGTCATATACATTTAGTTTCGAGTAAAAAAATGTTCTAAGTATTATTTGCGGCACAGTGATAATTGTGGTTTAAAAATTATACAATGTGCATGTTAGAATGCCATATTTAGGAAATACATTTTGATAATAAGCGAGAAACAAAATTCCTCACTTTTGTTTAATAATTAGGTGTAAAATCAATCATTTATTTTAATAACATATTCATATTCCCTTATTTCCTAAGCGGAAGTGATTTTCTTATGTGAAATAATTAGATTTACCCCATTAATACAGTGAGATTGTTTGGTGGTAATTGGTTGTTGTAACCAGTGACGTAATTAGAGGCACTTCCTCACCCTCTTCCCCAATCCCCTGCGCCCGGGTTCTTTGAAGTTATATATAAACAAATTGAAAGTATAATGTCGTTAAAAGAGTTGGAAAACTAACCAAATTAAAAATGCTCAATAAACAAAGCTTCATTTCAGAGTTATAAAAAAAGGTCACCCGAATCTAATAAGTAGTGGTTGGGAAATGATCTGGCAACGAGATACTGTTAAATGTAGCTTTTTTTTTTTTTTTTAGAAAACTCTAGTACAGGGATCCACAAACCCATGCCCGCGGGCGCCATGGCGCCCGCCGAGCCTTATGCGTCTGCCCACAGTGTCTTTGACCACAGCTAAAAATGTTCTTGACTAATAATTTTAATCTGTCACTTTTCCGACAAAAATCAAGTTCGTGCTTATCTCCAGGTATGCTGTTCTCAAGAAGTTAGTGATTAAAAGCTCCCCCCCCCCCTTTTTCATTCCCTCCGTCTCATTCCTTTCTTTGTCGGCTCATTTACAAATGTACTTTTACTCGGAACTACTATTCTAATGGTTTCAAGCTGAATGGTTCTGCTTTTTCCTAATCTCCAAGACCAACCCCCTTCCATCATTTTTCCCACACTCACTAATACCATGCTAATATTTCCTATTTCCTTTGTAAATATCTTGGCATGGGTCTACCCAGCTTTGTTGCCGATTAAACACATGATAGATATATTTTAAAAATGTACCTAAGCACCAAAATGGTGATGAGTTGTTAAATATTTCCTTGTGTCTTTATTTTCGTCTTATTAAAAGCGTAAATAAATGAGTATTTTTCTTATTTATTGACATGACTTTGGGTTTGGTAAAAATTGTTTCAATTGCTTAAAGTGGTTTCGATTAACTTTGCGTGTGTACCATTTGCGTTATTTTATATAGGAATTTAAAAAATAAATTTTAAACTCACAATTCTTTTTAAATTTAAAATGTATTTGTGTGTGTGTGTTTATTTGCAATATGAATTATGTTCGGCTAAAAATTTGCCTTGAAAAAGTAATTGGTTCCCGCCGCACTACCGTTAGTTTTGAATGTGCTCTAAGGTTCAAAAAGGTTGTATTGGTCGTAGTATTGGTGGTAGTGTATTGGTCGGCAATCATTTTGGTCCTTGATCAACTAAAATCTTGTCAAAGGTCCCGTGATCCCTTATTCACATATTATTATAATTCCTTAAATTAAACCTTCCGTAAATACTTACGTACCCACCTTTCTAGAAAAAACGTTATTGAATTAATAACATTTATTTTTTAATATTAAACTATTTAAGTTTTCTTTTAGATTACGATTAAGGCCGATCAAAGTTATTTGGTTAGCACTAAAATATTATTTGAAAGGACTTGATATATATTACTAGTTTAAAAGACTCAAAAGGTTTACTTTTAATGACGATATATTTTTCCCTATGTGTTCGACTGATAATTGCCGCAAGATCGACAGGTCGATCGCAATCGACCAGTTGCCGACCCCTGCTCTAGTGTCAGTGTGGTTATTAACAAATGAATGTAGCTTTATTTGCACACCATGTCTTACTACCCGTCTGTCCTTTTCCGCATATTTACACTAATGGAGTAGGAAGGAGAAAGAAAACTTTTAAGGAAATGAATCAGCATTTGCGTGAAAGAGTGGAGAAATTGTTTAAGAAAAAAACTCTTCATTACACCTAACTGGAATTTCAACCCAAACGTCCTTGCCACTGAAAACTAACAGACAAAACGAGAACGGCGCCTTTTGTCATTGCACCACCCGCCTCGGTGGCGTAGTTGGTTAACGCGCCAGTCGTGTTGAGCTCGACCACCGAGGACGGGGAGATCAAGGTTCGAATCTCGGTCGGGTGAACTGGGGGTGGTTTTTCCTTAATGTTTTCACTCTCCCTCACGCAAATGCGAGTTCACTTCCTCTAAAATTCGACCTTCCCAATTCCTAATCCATTAGTGTAAATAGTACTTAAGCGTATAACCCGAACGATTAGTAAGACGCGGTGCTAAATTAATAATTAGTCACTGCACCCATTAGTACGGGTATCGAATCCTTTGTTACTGCACCCACTAGTACGGGTATCGAAGACTAATTTGAGGTTAAACACAACACCCAAACCCCAACCATCAATTTAGTGAAAAGAACAAACTTCATGTCGGACTTGATAATAAATCAAACATTCAGAAGACAGATTCTCCCTATTTCCAAGTCAGTTAGAAGTTGCCCTTAAATGGTTTGTAGCACAAGAGCACAAGAAAACCAAATGTTAACTTAATGCGTTAGTAAGAACTAAAACAAAAACCTCAGTCTTGTTTAGTTTAGTTTTCCGCTCACGGTGAGGTCAGAGTTCAAATCTCGGCCCGGTTGTAGTAAGTTTTTATAATGGTTTTCCACTTTCCTTCTACAGGAATACTAGTACATTTCCTCTAAAGTATACCTTCATAAACTCTACCTCATTAGTGAAGTAGTGTTGATATCCCGGAAATGGTGTATAAAAAAACTTAACAACGACCTCCCGCCCCCCCCCGCCCCAAACGCGTCTTACAACTTGTCCAGTCTATCAGCATTACTTCCCTATTGTAATAAGGATGAGGTTGGTAGAACTTAAAGAAGCTTCCTGCATTTGCCTTGAGGAAGAATAGGAAACCATTTAAGAAATTTCTCTCTCGGTACATTCGACTCCCGGTCAGCGACGGTCCAATGCAATGAGAGTCTAACGCCTTACACCACTCAATCGCCGTTAATGACGGTATACCTTTTCGATTCAACTTTGGGTGAAGAGAGTACCGATATGTTTCTATGGCAACCGATATCAGGCGAAATTATTTTAAATAACGAAAAAAGAAATAGATCCGTCAAAATCTAACGTAAGATTTAATTTAATTTAATTTAGCACCGCGTCTTACTACCCGTTCGGGTTATACGCTTAAGTACTAATTACACTTATGGATTAGGAATTGGGAAGGTTGCATTTAGAGGAAGTGAACTCGCATTTGCGTGGAGGGAGAGTGGAAAACCATTTAGGGAAAAATTACCCCCAGTTCACCCGACCGAGATTCGAACCTCGATTTCCCCGTCCTCGGTGGTCTGACTCAACAAGACTGGCGCGTTAGCCAACACGCCACCGAGGCGGGTTCTAACGTAAAAGATTTACACTATACATTCCCCTGCTGGTGCACTATCCCGTCAGACACTTCTGCATCACACGTAGCATACAATCATGATGTGTGGATAACTATACCGGCACTCCCGAATATCCTCAGCCGTCCCTTGTAAGGACGTTATTAATAAATGCTTTCACGCGCTCTAGTGCTTGCTATAACCTGAAATATATATCTATGAAAGCATCATTTATTTTAGTTATTTATTTGAGGCATTTAATGTGCACTTTCGTAACCGAGTGATTATTTTAGCCTGTAAGGATTTCTAAGAGCGAGAGCGAAAGGACCTAATAATTTTGTTGGGAAAGGTATTTTCACATACATTCCATGGTTATTTTACATGCCACAATCAACATGGTACCAACGACTTTACTTCCCCTCCGAAAGAAGTTGTGCTATGGGTTTTTATCGCTCAATTAAAATCAGTCGGCCACGACTGGGTTTGAACCCACGAACATCGGATCCTGAGGCGAGCAATTTAACTTAAGACTACCGAGATCGATTATAAAAGTATAACGTTGACTACATCCATTAATATTGACACCACGTGTCATAAATTACACACCCTAGCGTTCGAATAAATAAAAGTGGATCTTGTAATTCACCCGCATCGGTGGGCACGCGATCAAAGCGTCAGTTAGATTTATTTTGGTTTACCGGTGAGGGGGGAGGTTGGGGTTTGAGTTAGTTAGTTTTGTTCGTAAATGATTTCCTTCACTATCATCCACGTAAATACGGGCACTTTTTGTGTAGATTCTCCATTATTCAACCTTAAACATTAAAGACGAGTTCTCACGGTTATGACCGTGTACTCGCCTGAATTTGACCGGACGTAGTCGTGGACCAGACGTTCCCACTGTAGATTTTCTCAACCGCGGTTTCATTTTGTCACAACGAACGCACCTGGAGCTGGTCTACGATCGAAGGAGCCATGAGTTCATCACCCAGACGGTTAATATACGACCACGTGCGTGACCACCAACTCGTGGCTTTTTGACCGCTAGTTCCCAACACAGATCATGCACCACAACTCGTGGCTTTTTGACTGCTAGTTCCCACAGATCATGCACACAACTCGTGCTTTTTGACTGCTTAGTTCCCCCAAGGTTATGCACACGACTGCTGGCTTTTTGACTGCTAGTTCCCCCAAGGCCATGCACACGACTGACGTGGTCGTTGATTCATACACACGACCCCATGGGAATCCAGCCTTACAAGAAAAAAATTTGAGATTCGTTTGAAATACGGGTTACTTATGACTTCATCTAAGTACTGGGGGAAGGAGGAGGATGTATTTATGATAAAGTGTACCCTGATTAGCAAGATGAGAGCATGGAGAAAACCACCATGACAGCACGCCTGAGGAAACCCACCTCTACCAAACAGGGACTCGAGCCCCGACCTTCACGTCAACGGCGGTCCAATGCGACACGAGTCTTGACACCTTATATTACGCAAGCGCCGTTGCGGGTTGAAGATTTTAAGATAATACGTAGACTAAAAAAGAAGAAGTGATCTAAATTACATCCAAAGTTGAGCTATATTTTTATTATTCACATCAATCACCAACCGCTGGAAATTGGAAAGGTCTTAAGTCCAAATCAAACCTTTCCAGCCTTCATCAGTGATGATATGATGGTTAGAGGGGAAGGGGGAATATCATGGTAATCACGAGAACAACACGACATTTTTCGAGTCTTGCGATAGGGAGGATTTGCGGATTTTACACGCAATGATAAAAACATGTTTTCAAACAAAAAAAATTGAGCCATCAGTGAACATAAACATTGATACAGGTAGGTAAAAGTCGGGAGAAAAACGATCAAAAATGAAACTTCACACAATACTAAAGAAAGTATTTATTTATTTATTTATTTATTTATTTATTATTTAGCACCGCGTCTTACTACCCGTTCGGGTTATACGCTTAAGTACTAATTACGCTAATGGATTAGGAATTGGGAAGGTTGAATTTAGAGGAAGTGAACCCGCATTTGCGTGGAGGGAGAGTGGAAAACCATTTAGGAAAAACCACCCCAGTTCACCCGACCGAGATTCGAACCTCGATCTCCCGTCCTCGAAGGTCTGGCTCAACACCTAAAGAAAGTAGTACAAGTGGTTCGGGTGCAGCTGAGGTTTACAAGCCATTTCTATTTCATGCGCCATTTTAAGTATGAATGTTTGCCGTTCCCGATCGCAAACTTCTTGACTCTGAGATACGGCAAATAAGAGCATGTGTGTAGACGTTTGTTCGTCATTGACAAAAAGTTTGGAAAGTTGTTCGCGAAGACTAATGAATGTAATATATTATATAATAATATACATATAGCTATATAATATAACTACATATATAATATATTATACTTATTTAGTAACTCTGGCCATTTGTACAGGTGTAGCTTAAAGTATGATCATAGGGGACGCAATTTAAGAGCAATATAACTTGCAGTTTTTACATCAAAACTTTTTTTGGTCAAAAGAAATCAAATAATAATTTCCAGTAGAAACAGTGAGTTAAATTTTCTTCAAATGCTGACCTCAACAGTTCTTGAATATCTGCCAAGGGTGTCCTGAAATTTAATGACAACTTTATTGTTTCATTTAAAAGTTTATCATCTAATGTCAATATCATCATAACAGATATTTAACAACTGGTGCTATCACGTTAAGAAAATTAAACTCTATGTTTCTTCCTGGAGTATTTTTTTTTTTATTTTGGCCCAAAAAAAAAGTGTTGCTACTTTAATGCTGTGTGTTAACCTTCAGGCTCCAACCAATATTTTTCAACAAATTAAATAAATAGTGTGAGCTGAAGAAAGATTTTTAAAAAAAACTAAAAGTGTCCTGTTTGTAGATCTCCCAGATTTGATGGAGATGTGATTAGTTTAAAGGTTCTTAGGGACGGCATACCCATGGCTGTCATATTAGTGCTTTCTCCTATTGTCTACATAAAAAAAGGCTGGAAAAAGTATTAATAAAAAAATAAACAGTTATATAAAGCACCGACAAAAATTTACTATACCAATTTAATATATTTACTATACAGTAGTATACATTTTATATATATATATATCATGTCTGCACTGATCTCGGCCAAAAATTATTCCTGTTTAGTAAGTACCTAGTTATATTTTTTAGCATCATCATTATACTTTTTGTTCGTAAATATATTCCAGGCGAAAGACCTCCTTAATCAACTTTTATGCTGTCACAAAAAAGTAGCTCAAAGAAGTGCAGACTTTTTGTGATTTTGTGCAAATCTAGAACTAAAGACCCTTTTTTTAAAGACCTCTACAACTTTTATGACATCGGAAACCCAGTCTTATCAGCGTTCATATATTAACCGTATAGCGTTATATTTATACAGAATACCTTGAGATTTATAAGAAAAAAAAGTTCGATTTTTCCTTTAACTTCTGGAAGACACTATAAATTGCAGCTGCGCTATTGAAAATGTGTACATTTTGGTATGATAAACATCATAACCATCAAAGTGCTCCTTTATTTTTTAATTTTTTATTGAAATTGAATTAATATAACTCAAGAAATTGGTGTCAAAAGGAAGTGTCATTTATTGAAATTAATATAAATGTTTAGACACATCCTCTGTGTATTAGCTATCATTTTATTTTATTTTAAATTATGAAAATCCGTTCGGTAGAGCTCCAGAAATCACTGTCGGAAGGAATCGCTCCATGTTTTAAATACTATGACTAGTTGTAAGTTAAACTTGAACCGTAAAGTGAATATTAAAAGTGTCCCTCTGCTCCAGAAATGTCATTGTCCTTGCTGACGCTAGCGCTGGCGTGGGCGCTGCTCGGAACCACCACAGAGGGAGCGTTACGAGGCAGCCTGGTATCCGAATCGGAGGAGGTAGTTCTCCCGCCCATCTCCCTGAACGACCAAGAAGACGTAGATGACCCTGAATTGGGAGAGGTGAGATTCACTATGATAAACACGGTGTGGTATGGTGTGTGGCAATGGTTCCACGGGTAGCGTAGTTAAGATTGCAAACACACACGCAAAATATATATGAAGAATCGATTAAATATTCTAAATGAATGTATATCAAAATATTGCGCGCATATCCCAGAGGTTCATGAAGAATCTCAGGAGGTACGCGACGCATCTCTGAATTTTATTAATCATAAAATATGTTTTGATAGCAAAGGCCTGCGATGAAAGAATTGTTTGAAAAATATGCAAAATTATTCATAGATTTTTGGGTGCTGATTTCAAGTGAAATAGTAAAAAAAAAACTCTCATCACATGCCATTTTTCCATACCCTGAAATTTCTATTTGTGTAACACTGTAAAAGTGATCAAAATGTTGGGGTGGGGGAGGGGGGATACGTTTTGGGGTTATTGTGAGCTGTATGAAGTCCATAGATCATAGGGATAGCTGCTAGTTTTACTCTTCTGAAGTACAGGGATATACTCTAAAGAATGGGATAGGAATTTTCTACCCGAACCTTCCATCCACGATCCACCCTGTACCTCACAGTCTAGGAATACCAATGCCTTTGCTACCAGATGCATTAAAAGATACACCTTTTTATTATGAAAATGATAACCAAGACTTCGATGAGGGCTTTTATGGTGATTCGTGTAGCATAGAATCCCAGGTTTTTTTTCACAAAGTGAAATGAATTATTTAGTCAGAGACTCAGGTATTTCTAAATATTCTGCAGAAGTGAGGTCTTAAGCTTAAGGAAAAGTACTTGCTACCCCCTGGAAACTCTTTGTCATAGTATAGTAATAGAGAAAAATATTATATCCCAAATGTTTCTCAAAATGTTGACTTAGTGTATTATAATGATGTCAATGGACTTATGCAATCGTTCAACATTGAGTACAACTTGGACGAGTGGAAACTCTTTGTTGATTCGTCAAAAATAAGTTTGAAAGTAGTGTTGTTACACAATGGCAGTAAGTATTTTAAGTCCCAATTGGTTAATCTGTACTCCTTAAAGTACGTTATAAAATTGTATATTTGGTTCTCACTAATCTCGACTACAAATATCAAGGATGGATTATTCGTGATTTTAAAATACTATCCATGTTAGTTGAACAGAAAGGAGGATACACAAAGTAACCATGCATTTTTATGAATGAGACAACCGAACAAAAGCCCAAACTATGTATTAAAAACAATGGCCGCAGATTGCTTTAAACTAGAAAATCAAATTTGTTAATCGGAAAGGTTTGGTTGATCCCAAATAAATTCCTCCTACCACCTAGTCATATCAATCTTGGACTTGTGCCGCAGTTTGTAAAAGCTTCGCCAAAAGAAGGCGAGTGTATTAATTATGTTTGTGAGAATTTTCCGGAATTATCATATTAAAACATTGAAAGAAGGCATTTTTGTTGTACCAGACATCCGAAAAATCCTAAAAGCCAATGAGTTTGAAACAAAAATGGAAATGTTGAAAGGGAGAATTGTAACGCTTTTAATGAAGTTGTAAAGAAGTTCTGGGTAACTACAAATATGCCCAAATACAATCAAATAGTAGAAAACATGCTAGAAAAATTCAAAGTATTATATCGTTCAATGAGCTCTGAAAACCTTGAAGCCGTTTGTGAGAAAAAAGGGAAAGATTCCACCGAGACTTAAATAATATGGAACGACGATACCAGGGAAGGTGGTAACGTCAAGATGATGGCATAGTACTGTTGAATATAAACAGGGATAGCCCGCAAGTCGTAGGCCTATATGAAATAAAAAGCACAAAATAAAGATTTGAATGCAACATAAAAATACAGTATAAAGGAACACTTAAATAAAAATAACATTCTAAATAGTTCTTTGTTACATTTTTTGTGGATAATTTTTTTTTAATATTTTGTTTCCCTTGAATACATGTGAACAGAATATTTTCATTTATCTTCACATCCATTGTGTGAAAAATCCTTACGTCTTAGAGAAAAATTGTAGTCATTCTTAAAATCAGTCCACCAAACACCTTTAGAAACAACCAAAATTTCGCAAACAATTTTCAGTGACTCATATTTTAAAGGCCTGCGTGATTTTAAACCTGACCAAAAAAAATACCGTAATGCAAATTTTGACATAGTCAAAGACTTTTAACAACCCTTCTTTCCCTTTATCACGGCTTTATTTGGCTTAGCATTAAGGATTTGTTTTTCTAATTTGGAACGACCTTACAATATTTACAAGATAGCAGGTATGTGTTTCTTCTTTTTTTTTTAAACATTGTTTGCTAACATGTTGCCCTTGTTTCGGAAACAGTTGACCAACTGTTCCCCAACTATTGGCTAACAGCTGGGCAACATTTATTCATGTTTCCTTTGTGTTTCTCAACGGGGAAAACCTGTTTCCCGTGATCCATTTCAAATGGATTACAAGAAACAATGTTTGCTAGTCTGGACGTGTTGGTCAACATTTCCGACAACAAGCAACGTGGGCTAGTAGATGAGATTGCTGATCTAAATCGTGTGTCTCTTTGAATTATCCTGGGACAAACCATTTGTAAAATAACTTCAAAGCCTGTATGAGACATGCGAGTGAAGTTCCTAAAACCACTGCCGTCTTCGTGCTCCAGTTTTATCAGAAGTTTATTTGCATAGTACGAACCATTTTGAAGCACTTTACGAACCCGCCCCTGTTTTCTACTTCTATGGCTTCTTGAACAGCTCATAACTCAAACAAAGCAAAATCCATAGCAGCATCCTCCTCAACAAACATGTTTCACTCAATGAACTCTATACGGCAAACAAATGTTTCATCATTGTATTGGACGCAACAGTTTCTTTAATGTTTGCCAACCATCTGTTTCTTATGTTGGCCAACAGTTGTGGAACAGTTGGTAACATTGGGAACAGTTGGCCAACAATGTTTCAAGTGCGTACTAAGCTTTAAACCATGATCCAGAAAGGGTTACACGAATGGCGAAAAAATGCTACACTATTATAGTTTGTAAAAGTTTTTATTTTTATAGAGCTGTGATAAAGGACAATGTTTTAACATGTTGTGATGACGCAGGTGTCCCGGAGTCAAGTCCTGAATATCGGCGACTACGAAGCACAGAGTCTGAGCAGCTTGTACCAACTCCTCCAAGCTGCGCTACATCAGAACCAACAGAGGCAAGGACGAAGAATGTACGAAAAAGAGTCCGAGACGCTGTACCATGTCTTACCGGTCGCCGTAATCTTAAATAAACAGAGCGAGAGGTCCAGAAAACATAATGAAAAACGACGCAGTTGTGAGTGCACTCCTATATTGTATATGATTATAATGTTTGTAGCTAACAAGATGTATAGTCCCGTCCACACATGACCAACTGACAAGTATGTCCCTCGCTTCACAATCTAGTTACTTTACTACTGTATTATTAAATATGTATTTTGTGCGTAAGTACTATCTATTATTGGTTCATCCTGACCTGAGACCGGAAGTAAACAAATATTTCATATCACTACGCGAAGGATATATGTGATTGGTGGAACACCAGTGCAAATTTTAAAAGGCGCGACCATGTATAGTCCATATAATAGCAAGTAGGTCACAACGAGTTTTTGTATTTTTCCTGTCTTATTTTTAACAAACTCGGGCCCGACTCAGCAAACGCCATAAATAATGGAAGCACTCAACGCTCACAACCGTCCTTAACACTCCAATGAACTTTTGACTGACCGTTACTGACTATGACGTTAAACGTGTGATAAGGACTGTATCATGGGGTTCCTTAACGCTGAGTCAGGAGTTTGTTGGTATTCGAATAGCGCTTGCAAAGCTTAAAGTATCATTTCTAAATCAAAAGAAGGCATAATTTTAGTTATAATAATTTTCTAATGTTATTTTAAAACAAATTTAATACATAAAAAGGAGGGATTATTTAGTGAAAGGATACCATTGAAGTCCATTCACTAGCAAATCAGAGCATAGTACTTCCACGTGGCCTTGTTTACATCAGGTCTCAGCTTAGGGTGAATCAATAATAGTAGTTGGTGCGGCTTAAAGGCTATCTTCACTATTACAAGGTACTTGTGACTGTATTTATTTATCGCTCTGGATAGTTCAATCTTGTATTTATTCAAATGTATCGGGGATGCAGATGGGTCGTTTAAAGACTGGCTCTTTACTTTCGATTTCCTGACTACAGCTAATGGGTGGAAGGAGGAATCACGTCCTCTATTTTTGGGACTCTCTTATTGGATCACCGCAAAGCGTATACCTCTCTCTTACAAATAAAAGACCGAAAAGATTTTGACAAAGTGTGTTCTGAGTTGAAGATTGTTTTCAAAAAACCATTACTTCCATATTTAAATCAATAGGCGTTCGTTTCACGTTCCCGCAAGACGAATGACGAATTTAACAACACTTGCAATTGACCTGTAGCTCCCATCAATGGAAGCTTACCCGCAGTTTAATCCAAAGTATAGGGATGGACTTGTTCGTGACCGGATAATTCCTTTTGTATAGAATATAGTGACATTCACGAAGCAACCAGGATACCGCCAAATCAGTGATAGATCTTATAAGTCGCGGTAAAATGATGGGAGAAGTGTCGGAAATTGTGCGTGCTGTGCCAGCTAAACGTGTAGTTACCGCCACTATCCCTAGTTGCAGAGACAATATAACAGCTGTTTTATTGCAGCAGTCGATTCAAGAGGTAGTGGTGGGAGCATTTCTTGTGTTTTTAGAAGATAAAATACCCCATTCTACGTCTCTGGGAGTCACCAAAACAGCTTGATCCCAAGCGTCAAGTATTTAAGTGCAATTACTGTAAATATCACGGTCATCGAGAAAACGAGATCCCAGAAAAGAAACGTGACTGCCGGGATGGAAATACACGGAATCAGTCGGGACTACGGTTCTTTCGATGTGGAAGAAGAGGACACATACGGCGGGCTTATGTGGCAACATTTTCGGGGAAATCGCAGTTGACAATATATATTGTTTTCGCCTACCTTAATCAGCCTCCCATGGGCACTCGAAATTTCTACGATGGATAATCAGTTTTGATCAATGCGTGAGGAGATATTCACTCTATTAAACTGTATTTCCTCATTGATTCTTCAGTACAGAATGCATAATACGAGAGGACTTGTGGGAACTCATTAAGAGTCCAGAGGATCAACTTGTCTCATCAAATATCTCAATCCATGATGTAAGTATACGTCAGTTATCAGTTTTAGGCACGTTATACTCGGTAATACTACGTAGACACCAACATTTTTGTAATCAAAGGTATTTCTCAGTTTGCTCTTTTAGGCTTGTCATTGATATTGGCACATAAGTGTGTCCTGTCTGACTGTCCTCAATGTCGATGAAATTAAAGTTCCAAGCGATTATGTTAAAGTATTCAAACTCCAAGAATGTAAGGCTATATTTCAAACACAAGAGTTTCATGTTAATCTTGTGGAAACTGTCAGCAATCCTACCAGAAGTGAACTGTTTTTACCACATGGAGGAAAAGTGGCTTCAGAATTTGAAGAATTTAAAGGATGCTGGCCCATCATTAGCAGTTGAAATACAGCATTCTCGATGCCTGTATTTTGGTCACACCTTGCAAGAATAGGGTGACTTTACGCTCCTAAATACATCCATCTGACCCTATAGTGTTGTTTAAGGTAACAACACTGAGCCACTTCCCCCCTCCTCCTCGTTCCCCCTTCTTGATGAAGAGAAATATTATTCTGTGTGCTTTTTTTTCTCACTTCACAAACCAAACATCGTCAAGGTGGTGTATTATTCGACCTTACTCAAGCTAAGTGTTCTGAGAATACTAGTATGGAAACAATAGCTCTCCTAATGTGCGTATGCGGTTATTGTGGCACAAGATGACTTGAGTGTGGTCGTACAAGACTCACATATCGTTGAAATGATAAAGGTGAGACTATATGCGTATAAAAACCGGGAATACATTCGTAAGGACGTCAGCGACATGGAGAAACAAGGTAAGGTGAGTCCCTCTACCTCACCATGGGCATCACCTATAGTATTTAGAGAAAAGAAAGCTAGTGCGTGCGTTTCTGTTGTAACTAGATACATTTTAATGAACCCGCCGTGAAAGATGCTTATCCATTGCCACGTATGGATGATTTAACACACGGGTTTGTCAGGAGAAACCTTGTTCTCATTGCTTGACATTCCAGCCGCCTATCATCAAGTCGAGAAAGCGCCCTAAGATCGTCCCAAAATAGCGTCCGTTGTAGCAGATGGCCTCTACGAATTTAACACGAGCTATGGCCTATGTAATGCGCCGGTCACCTTCCAACGGCTCGTGAATTTAGTGTCAACAGGTATCAAGTGAAAACTTTCATGGCGTGCCTGTATGATGTGATAATATGGAGTCATGATAAAAAAAAAGCCACGTTTGTGTGAAGTTTTTACAAGAATACGAGATTCTGGCCTCAGAATAAAACCTGAGAAACATCAAATTATGCGTAACAATATTACTTTCTTGGGGCACGGAATACCAGCGTAGGAGATCGCTACATCAGAAGAGAAGTAAATAATGTTAAATTTTGGCCCATTCCTGTAAGTGTGGAGGAGTGGACTCTTTCCTGCAAACTACCGGATACTATCGACGCTACATCCATAACTTTACAAAGATTGCTGCACCTATGCAGCGACTCCCAAAGGACTACCGTTTGTGTTCAATGCAACTTGTGAAACAGACTTTGAGGAATTAAAAAGAAGATTAGTGTATGTTCCCATTTTATGATTTGCCCATCCAGAGTGTGAATGGATGGTGGATTGTGATGCAAGCGCAGATGGAATTGGAGCAGTACCTAGTCAGCTTGATTCAAGATAGTGAATAAAAAGTAATAGTAATTTCTCATTGGAGCCACCCCATTACATTGCCAGAGAGGCAGTATTGTGCGACAAGCAGAGAACTACTAGCCCTTGTTGATTGTCTCCACTTCTTTCGTTGTCATCTTGAAGAAAGTGGGGGAGGCATGTGCGCAGAGACAATGTAACACTAATCTGGATCCGCAATTTCAAGTAAATCAGTGACTGGTGCGTTTATGGCGATTCAACTGTGTGATAGAACATCGCTCAGGCGTGAAACATGATAAGGCTGACGGACTTTCAAGAACGCCGTGTGACCAGTGCCAACGTGTGAATTATAATTCCGATGCGACGACAGTTCCAGGCTCCCTCAACCCAGAAGCACAGCCGTGGAAACTCTGCTGCAAACAACAGTGTGGGGACGCTAAGAAAATCACAATCATCATTCCTTTCCAAGATGCAAAAGCCACACCCATAGTTTCACCCGCATCTGTGTGGAAGCCTGCTGTGTCACCTGACGAGCTCGTCAGTTACAGTTAGAAGATCTAACGATATGTGCTGTTACAAAGTGGAAAGAGGCTGACCCACCCCATGAGGATGCCGTTGCACTTGGAATAGCCCCATGGGCCTAGTAAGGACCAATTAGAACTTAAGCAAGGTGTTCTTTATCGATGTTATGAAGAAGATGGAAATACCCATAAACTTCAGCTGATTGTCCCATGAGTGCTTAAAATAGAAATTCTACGCAGTATTCATGACACATACACTGGGGGACATTTAGGTATTCACAAGACAGTTGGAAAAGTCCACTCGCGTTTATATTGGCCTGATCTCTGTCAAGATATACAACGTGGGTCCAGCAATGTCCTGATGTGCGGCTAGGAAAACTCAAATAACAGCTAAGGCACCACTACAGAAGTTTAAGGTTGGTGAGCCACTGCGATTGCCATTGATATATTAAGCCCTTTTCCCGGGACTAAGCGGGTAAAGAAAGTTATTATAGATTGTACCAGACTACTTTACTCGTTGGGTGGAAGCATTATGCTCTGCCAGACCACAAGGCAACCACTGTAGCAAGAGTCCTGGTGGAGGGATTCAGGCAGAAATTTCAACAGGACAGTAATCAGACACTTGTGTGATATATTATAGCGAAGACGCAAACAACAGCTTACCACCCAATGTCAGATGGTTTAGTGGAACGATTTAATCGCAAGCTACTGAACATGTTTCAGTGGGTAAATTAAAATCAAAATGACTGGGACGTAAAGTTTCCTCAGCTAATGGGTGGAATGTAGTATGATAGTATATGAAACCACTAAACACACCCACTTTAAGGTTATGTTCGAATGACAAGCTAGTTTACCAATCGTGTAGTGTACGGGAGACCAACGGAGTAAGTATAGGAAGTAGTTACACCCACTCCATTCACAATGGATCTCCAAAATCGCCTAGAATCTGCATATGAATAAGTCCGAAAAAAAACTTAGTGGGAAAGGAAAGACAAACAAAAAGACGTATATGACCGCCGGTGCTCTGGGAAAATATATGAAGTGACAAAGTGTGGTTACACACCACCAATAAGGGAAGGCTTGACTCCTAGGTTTAAAAAAAAAAACATGACAGGGTCTCTATGTCATCAGGAAAAGATTATCGGATGTGACGTACCATGTCCAACACACACTAAGACCATGAAAACGCCCTGTGGTGCACTTTAACAGGTTAAAACCATACTCAACCCGAGATCACCCACGCGAAGAGGTTGGCCCATCACCAGCCGGTCAGAAGAAAGGTAAGGGTACAAGGTTGATGACGACAGCTGAAGACACTTCTTTGGAGTCTTAAGCAAGTGGTATCAATCCCATGAGTTAACGCTAGCAGAGGATGGGAATTACAGAGGTTCTTCACAATAACGTAGCGGTCGTGAACACAGATGGAGAAGTACGTCACTATCCAGTTCGGAATAGAACACAGACAGTGCCATTTCAAGCCGGCTTTAGCTTAATGAATAAAAGTGTGATTAAATATCTTTAACTTTTAAAGTGGTTTTTGTTTGGTAAATAAGTTGTATGTTGTGTATGTGTTATTGTGTTTCAATACTTAATTGTGAGTTTTAAATAAATGAAGTGTAGCGACAAGGGCTGACTGCAAACAAGCAGGTACTAGGGGAGAGATGAACTTACAGTTGTAACGAGACACTACCACCTCCTCTAGTGTTTGCCAAGACAGTAGGGTTGTTGGCACATTCGAGTAGCCTGTGCCAAGTAGTGTGAGCTCTGGCCTTGGAGCGGTGATTAGTATGGTATTGTGTGTCTTGTACATGAATGTAGAGTAAAGCAATGTTGCATCTCCAAAAAGGTAAAGAATATAATATGCAGAGCAAAACAAAACACTTTCAATAAATGTAATGTTCTTAAAAATAACCTATTATTGCAAAGTATTTAAAAACTCAACTAAGTAAGGTCACAGTTTTTATATTAGATTAGCCTGACTAGACATTTGAAGAATAAGTCTAGTAAAGAAAATAGAGCACTTTAGAAAGTCCTTGAAAGAAAATGTATTAGTATTAATGTTTAATTATCATTCAATATTAAATCTCTGTTGTTGTTTTTAGATATGTCAAAGTGCTACTTCAAGGTATGTTAAATGGAAAACAATTACAATCTTCAGAAAACAACAGGGTCTAGCATACAAGTCATCAGACCTGCCCTTCCTCAAGAGAGAACGACTTTGATTGTATATCAGCTACCGGTGGGGGAGCAAAAGGATCCTCCCCCCTTCCCCAAATTGGAAAAAGATTACCACGTCTGGAAAAAAAATTAGCATAACCTGCCCACCTCTCCCCAAGAATTGATTTCACTCCTTTATAATATTCTTGAATATGAACCAGAAAGCTAGGCTTACATTTAAAAATAAGAAATGTAAGCCTATAACAAGTTTTTTGTCAAAATTCACAAATTTATTTGAAATCTATATTAGGTGTGGGTATGAATGGGGACAGAATATGACCATTTCCCAAGTTTGTTATTTTGACAAACATCCAATCAGATGCTGATTGATGCAGAATCAATTAAAAGTGTGATAAAAAATTTTTGGAAGGGGTTTATTTCACAGCAATAGCTTTGTCACACATTGTGTATGGCCTATAATTCTTTATAATAAGATATATATTTTTGTGTTTCATTCATATATATCTTTGATTAATACATTTTTCTTTATGTATATATGTCACCGGCAATGTGTGAAATCTGGGCATTCTATATAATGCCAGAGTGGTTTTGGCAAAGTATTAAATAAACGAGTTTTGCTGTTGTATTTCATACTTATTTTCAAGTCCTTTGTCTTTTTGAAGTCCCGGAATATGTTATCAAGTCTTTTATCCAGTTCTAGATAGGCCTTGCACCATTTTATTGCAGGTTCACCTAATTCCTAGGATTTAAGTTGGTTAGGTTAGGTTATTTTAGAATAGGGTAGTAAGGCTAGGTTATGTTAGGTTAGGTTAGCTACTGTTCTCGGTAATAGGCATTTTATAAAATGCCTGGATTACACACATTGCCATTAACATATATATTTCATGTCTTCTTCTTGGGTGTTTTACACCCTCCACTGCCTGTGACCTTAACATAGTATAAGTTGCAAGTTGCCTGGTGAAAGAACTACACACACAAAAATTAATACATAATTATTTGTTTGTATGTGGGAGAAGGACGCAATGAACTTAATTTATCATTTAAAACAACGCCCAAACAGCTTACAAATACACACAATTTTTAAAAATTTGACCAGGAAAGGACAACCTCAAAAGCTTCTAGATTAATTTGTTCATTCAACTTCCAAAAAAATTCTGAATAAAGGACTACAGATAGGTTTTGAGGGTTTCCAAATTTCCAAAATTTTTCAAGAAAGGACTCATCTTTGATTTTAAATATTTTAGCTAACAGCCGCCTCACCAACACCGGAGCTGATAATATTTTATGATATGAACTACATAATGAACATCACATCAAACCAATTCAACTATCCTATTGTATGCATGTATGTATCGATATACATCCAAAATTATTAAACAATTTTTTAATCAGCTATATCTATCTGTATTTTCATGTGGCCTATTTTGTGCAATCAAAATCTATACATCTTATTCAGTTTGTATAAACCAAATCCCAAAAATGGCCCTATACCTATGCTTAGAATACACAACAATGTGGTCAATATTGATTGAATTAAAGGTGTATAATATAGGTTATGTTTCAATATTGAAATAGTGTTGTATAAAATCAACTATTGGCAGTAATCTGGATCGTTGGGTGCGTAAGCTGAGTTAACTACATCGTTTGGTCTGGTTTGTTAATGAAGGGGAGGTTGAGGTTCAAATAATGTTCCTAAATGATTTTCCGCTATATCTCTATGGAAATGCAAGTACATGTTAACTAAAGTCTACCTAGTCCAGTCCTACCTAACTGGTGTGGACATATGATTGTCCCAGATGGGTGTTAAGATGCATTGCACACAAGAAACCAACTATTAACAGTAATTTTTGAGTGATATAATTATTATATGTTTTCATGCCTGCATTTGGTAATGATAAGCAGTTGCAAATAAAACTAATTGAGAAAAACAATTTGAAAGTCTATGCAATGCATGATCATTAATGTCTAATAAGCATTATAGCTCACTAAATTTTGAAAATGTAAAATTGAAATTCTAGAGTAAAAATATTTCATTTACTATTTATGATTTATCATCACACACAAAAAAGTTAGCCCACAATTTTAGGCTAAGAAAGCTCAAATTATTTTTAACAGGTCATTTCGTTCGAAATGCGTCTTTAAAAATGATACGGAATTATTTGAAATTTATTGTAAAACAATAAAAATTTAGTGTGCATATTGTTCGAAATAGTATAAACTAAAAGTATGGGAATATCAAATTCAAACAAAATGGTTTTGATATAAGAAAGTACAATGGTTCAAGTTCTTTAAGAGTATATTTTAATCTTGGCAATTTCTTAGAGGCTCAAATTATATGGTTCAATGTAATTTTATAAACAATACTTTTTTGTATTAATGAGTGTTAACAGTTTTTAAAATCAATTACAAATTAATTTTTGGTTAAAGTATTAGTGAAAACAAAGCTTATCCCTCCACCCCTTAACCCCCCCACCCACCAACCCCACTGTATCTCACACCCCAGTCAGATTATACATATATATAATAATTATACTAATAATGTAGAGATGAGGAAGATTGAATTTAGAGAACATATACCCGCATTTGTGTGAAGGGAAACAGGTAAACCATTTAGGGGAAAACCACCTTCAGTTGACCCAACCAGGACGCAAACCCCGATATCCCAGCCCTCTGCAATCCAGCCTATTGCTAAGTGATGCCTTTTTTGACAATATAGCCACCGAAGCAGATTAAATGAAGATGCTCAATGGATTATTCAAACAAATATAATATTGGTATATACTTTTCATAAGGTTACCTACCATTCATTCCCCCACACCTCTAAAGATAGAAAATATCTTGATAATAGACCCTTTCAAAAATGTTGGTCGCTAGGAAACTTAGTACACTAAAACTTATGTTATAGCTAACTACATGGTGTGAGCTCGTGAGCAAGCTATACCGACTGAGTGGGCACCACCATTAGCGATGATAGTGCCAACATTTGCAGATAGTGTGTAATGTGGTCAGAACAATAAGCACCTTGGTCCATTAATCTCAGTTTTCTAAACCAGAGCTACTAATTCTTTATTCAAGTAATTTCTTAACTGTCCCCACGAGGCTGAATTTGACCCCATTTCAGATTCACTGCTTCAAAGATGAGTTTCGGATGCGCCTGGGATCGAATCTGAGACCTCTTGATCTGTAGTCAGGAACTCTGACTACTAAACCACTGTTTGAAAAGTAATATTTTTAACTCTACATATAGTAATTCATAATAAAAAAACATAAATAAATTTAAAATTTTTAAAGTGGAGAATTTGTAGCAACTTAAACAAATTTGCAAGACTGTTCTTTTTTGAGGAGTGAGCAGTGAACAAATGTCAAAATCTTTTGTTGTTTGTGCAACTTTTTAACGAGTATCATTATTATTGGTTTTGCATTAGATAAGCTTAGTTATAGTGCCTTGTCTATGAAATCCAAAAACAGTGAATTTGTTTTGTTTTTCAATAAAATAACTTATAAAAAAATTGTAATGGATGTTTTATTTGATAGTGAATAGAAACTTATTTCTTCACCCACCTATAAACAATGTGTTCTGAATAGTTAAACATTTTTGAAATTTTGTAACCATTACTTTTTAACTAAGTTTGAGTGTCAGCTAGCAAGAAGCGTACCCTTATAGTTTTCTAATCATTTTGAGGGGGAAAATGAAGAAATGAAATAATAAAAACAAAGCCCTATATGTAACCTATAGAACAATGAAGGATTGGGATTTTTTCCATTCTTGGATTAAATTTTTACAAACTCTGTAGGCCTATAGCAATGACTTAACACTAAGGTTGTAAAAAAAATTTTAGTTATCAATTAATTAATTGATATTTTGTGTTCCATTGTATGTTAATTTTATTTCACCCAAAACTGTGGCAAAAACTTGGTTTAGGTCCTAAACATGAAGCTGAAAGTTGAATTAGTATGGAGGAATTAGTGTTCTATATGCTCTCCACTAATAATAGTGTTAGGACCATATCGAAGGGGGGTATTTTGAGAGTTCAAGCCCCTCTTCCCCCAAACAAAGTATTATTGAACATTTATTTTTATTTTCTTCCTCAATACATAACTTAATGAAACCTAGTGTCTGCAAAGACAATTATATTATAAAAGAATTTCAAAAGGTATATTTTCTTTAAAAAAAAAATCTTGCTCTAAAAGTGAAATTCAGCAAATATCTCAACTACATTATCTTTTCTTCTGTTTTAAAGAATTTCAACATCTAATCAAAAAATAACTTAACAAGATTCCTGATTATGGTGCATGCACCAAAACTAGATTAGTTTTAATTTTAGACGGCATATAATAAATTAAGGAAATAAGTACGAAACTAATAATAAGGTATGAAAATTATCATTATTATTTAGAAAATATAAATTTTAGTTTAGTATTATTTTAATTTTTCATATTATTTTGAAAATATTAATTTAAATGTATTTTGCAAAATATCTTACATTTTCAAATAAACACTCATGAAATATTTGATTCTTTATTCAAAAACTTGAATAAATTATTTTACCATTAATCACATGTTTTAAACCGTGTATAAATATATTTTTAAATAATTTATCAAATATGTTATAGGCCTATATAATTTATTTAAATATGGCACTGGCCTCTTGATATAGTGGTGGTCAGAGCTCCTGACTGCTCACCTAGAGGTCCTTGGCTCGATTCCTAGCTGGTACAGGGGGATTTTTCTCAAAAAGAGGGTTGATTAGTCTTAAGTTAGGTTATGATCTTCATTGGCTTTACCCCATCATATTCACTATAATCATACTCTCACCTCATCGGGACATGGAAAGAGCATCCAAGGAAAGGGATGTATGACCAGTACATTGAGGCGTCGCCTGGTCAACGATACATTAGTATTGACTAAGCTTTCTGCAAATTGAGTGACAGATTGATGTAGCCCAGACACACCATTAAATTAATATAAATAACGTAGCAATATTATACACTTTATTTTAATTCCAAACCTTTTCAAAATAATTTATTTGTCAAAATGTGCTGTTCATAATTATAGACTTATTAATGTATAAATACTAAATATATAGATGTATTAAAAATATTAGAACTTGAGTAAATGTAAAATACTCTCCTTAGCAAATATAACATAAATTATCGTATAAATATTATGTTTTTATATCCAAAATATTGAAATATGTTGTGTTATTGTGTCTTAATTTCAACAATGTTGGTGAATAAATCAGTTTCTATCATTTTTACAATTTGGAAATGTATTATTTTGAAACTTCAACATAGAGTAAGTACCATAAGTCAAGTCAAAATATTCAGAGAGTAAACAGGTCTAGCCCGCAACTATTCATGACTTAGTCAGTATTGTTTAGTTAATAGCAGAGAATCAGGTTACGGGTGACTTAGAACACATTTACTTTTTTTTTTTTTTTTTTTTTTTTTCAAATTATCTTTAATCCAAACAGTTTGTAAAACCGTTGTTAGATCCGACCCTTGAAAAGAGTTTGTAAAACCAATGTTAGATCCGACCCTTGACAACTATTATAATATAGCTAGCCTATATGCTAAATATCAAGTCTGTAAGTGAAAAAACATTTTAACAAATTGACACATGTCAGGCGTTACCTCTTAAACTGGGGTGACTTTGAAAGCCTACTAGCTTACACTTGAAATTCAAAGAGTTTAGTGAGATGATTTTGGCCATTATTAATTTATAAACAAATTACACAAGCAGATTAAAATAAAATGGTATGAGTGTAAATCAACTACTACTATACATAAACAGACATGCAATTTCTCCACATAATTAACATTCCCAAAAATGAATATTAGGTATATAAAAAAAATATTGTTCTCTTCTTAGTCTATATAGTGTGTTTTTTGTGTGTTTTTTTTAATTTAAGAACAACTTGATTTGTATTTACAGTGCATTTATACTCTAATTTGGATAAAATAAATATGTTTCTTTTCTTGATTTTTTTTCCCCATACAGACCATTGTATTTATTTTACCAAGGAAAGACATGAATGTTTTAAGGACCAGTCTTCAAATATATTATGTATATCAAGCTAGCCATTTGGATTTCCACTATACCCAGCACCTTAAATCCCTTCTTTTATACATGTTTGGTACAAATGAATCACTTTTTACATTGCGTTGGGTGGCTTTATCTCATAATTAGTTGAAGCCACCATCATAAAAGATGAGCTGCTCTTAGATATGCCTTTAACAATCTCTGAATGTTTTACCCCTCTTATCACAAATATCCAAATTTTTCCAAGATAATTGCAAACATTTATTCTGTCAAAATTAATTATATTGGTAGGTGGTGCACCAATAATAGCCTGAGCTTATAAATTATCTGAGTATTTTGACAACAACAGCACAAATTCTTAATATTTCATCCTAAATCTGATGTGAGGTTATAGTGGGTTTTTTTTAAAATCGATCCCACTCAATCCCTAAACTATTATTTTTAAATTTTGATACAGTCTGACCACAATGGTTTAAGTAGCCTTGCACAGTAGCCTAACACACTCTTAAAGAAATCCTTTATCTAGCACATCATAGACGCTATTGACAAAGCTTTGCCTCTTCTTTCAACAATGCTGCACCTTCATCTTAACAATACCATCGTCTTTCAATTAATCTTGCAGGATAATTTTTGGAACATCATATTTCTCATGCATACATTTTATTTATTTTAACATCATGAATAACATTTTCAAGGTTAGGCTTCATATAGGTTAAGTGTGGATGACCTCGTAAAACTTTTGGGGCTAGGACATAGTAGGTAACTATAATATAATAACTTTATACACATTTGGCGAGCATCCGCATGTGAGCCCAAGGGCAAGTTTGTAGACGATACACTCATCTTTGCTCAGTCACTCATTGACACCCACCTTTGCGTTGGTTTTTACGTCCAAATAAAAGAACCCAAAATCAAACATGAACATACCCCTGTACACAATCACATTGATCAGTCAGTTTTCTACACACTTTCAGTAAGAACGTCCTGTGTCGTCAACACTTATATTGAAATACGTTGTGTATTATCATGGTGTCTACTCAACTTGACCAATGAAATTCCCGACTTTTTCCCTGATTTCCCCTGATCATTTCCTAAAATTCCTGACTAAAAAGTATGTCACATCCTTCTAATTCCCCCACCTCCCCCCTCATTTATCTATTAATCTTTTTTTTATGAATAATTATAAGTTTAAACATTTAAATAAATATACTTTTTAAATTTGTATTAACATTGTTTATTAGGAATTATAAAATTTATTACACAGCTAAAAAAAAAACACTTTGAATAACATTATTATTTACTGTTTTAATAATTATTATAGTTCATATTTGGAGTAAAACCATATTTTCCTAGATTTTTATTGTAATTTACCAAATTCCCTGCTTATTACCGTTTTTTCACGATCACTTCAAATTCCCGGCTAATTCCCGTTTTCCCTGATTTTCCCGGATGGTAGACACCCTGATTATTGAAATGACTGAAGCAACGAACTAACATTGGAATACCTGGAAATTTATCAAGGAGAACCTGCAATATGTAATTCAAAACACTGATTGCATTAAGACTGATATATTCTGACATAAAAACTGTATACACTTAATAAACATAAAGACACATCTACAATTTCCACGTCCACTATGAAACTGAACTAAACTCAAATGAAGCAGAGTGTGTGGACGGCTAGCATTTCGCTTCATTCATGACACTGGAATTTGGCCGATAATCCATAGAGACATTAAGACAAATGTGTAGAGGCGGCATAAGGTTTATTAAAAAAATTATTTGTTTTTTCTAACTAAAATATCAGTATTTAATTATTAATTTTATAAACAAGTTAATAAGTTGCATAGTGAATAGATGTATACATAAGTAAAAAAAAAATTCTATTTGGACAAAACTACAAAAATAAATCACCAAAGAAACAGGATTTTGGTTTGCCATTTGTATCTCAAAGAAAATGTATAGTTTTTATAAGACGCAAAAAATGTCAATAATGACCCCATTCAGGCCTCTGCTACTTTTCAAATCTATAACAACTCTGGAAAATGAATACTTATTGTTCTTTGCTCTTGTTTAAAACATCTTAAACATCTTCTAATGAAATAACATGAAGTAAGCTACCAAATGTATCGATCACAACTGGGAACCTCACGGATAACTATATTAAATTGGCATGGGTGATATTTTGGTGGGAAATAATTAATTTTAGTAGCATTAATTAATATTTACTATGACGGTTCTTACCCAGCCATGTGACTTAACCTAACCTTCCACATGCAAATATATATTAAAAGTCTTATTAATAATGATACAGTGAAATTAGGTCTACTTAAAACTTTGAATAATATTTCTATGAAATAAGTAATTTAATGTATATAGGAATAGATGAGATTATACAACACAAAGGATGGGCATAGTACCCATCATATAAAGCTGAGGTTTCCCACTTAAAAAAAGTATGGCAGCCATAATCGAATCCACGAGTCTAATGGCAACATAGTTGGCTAATTGTTTTCGAGCTATGCAAAAATTGGGAGTGAAATGAAAAGTTTTAGTTCCAACATGTTTCATTACATATTAAACAAGTTTTCCGATTATATTAAACTACCTATCTTTGATGAGTCAATATAATACAGCTGATGAAAGGAAGCACTCAAATATGAACATAACTTGGAGCTTTCAGGGTTTTTTCCCACACAAGTAAAAACTTTGTGTTTCTATGCTAAAAACATCGATTTTTCTAAAAGTCTGTAGTTTACATTTCCAAGATACTCTGTTTTTAAAACCTGTTCAAGTTACAGTAACTTAACTAAGTTTATTTAATAAATGTATTTTGCACTAGACATTGACGATAAGAGTCATAAATAAAAAATGTGCTACCAGTTTATTGTAAGAAATGTAGTTAAATATGAACAGTAAATGTTAAATAATATTGTATCTGAACAAAATAAAACGTTGATGTGTGAAACTCCATAGTGATCAAAGTCACCCCAAAGGTTAGTTGAATTAAAGTTGCTGTAGGCCTACATATTAAAAACCAACGAATGTATTTCAAAATGGGGTGAGATTGACACTTTAGGTCTTGGTTTTGTTAGTTTTTAAGCCATACCAAGTGGTGTATCAAAGTGACCCAATCCTCTGGGGTGACTTTGATATATACCATTTATTAAATTTTCTGGCCTGTTTGTTTAACTTTTGATAAAAGTGATACTGAATATTTGCATGCTAACGTGGCACAGTTAGTAAAATCCATTTTTATTTATTTTTATTTCAACGTTATCTCCAAAATAACTACACTAATGTAAAAAATAATAATTTAAAAGTCACCCCACCCTACAGGTATCAAAAATTAATTAAAATTGGTAAATTTTGGTGTTATTTGATAGCGGTCTTCTTATGTGTGTAGTAAGAAAGTGGGCATACTTATATTATAATAAAATAAAGAAAATAATATATATATAGGCCTACTCTTGGTCTATCTAAATGACACTACTCCCAACATTTCTAATTTTCTTGGCATATCTAAAATCCCCTCATGTATATCCAAAATATAAAATAGGCACACAAATATCAGGTATAAACACTAACGACCCAAATGTAATGTACAAACTACAAAATATTAATTGATTAAATTAATAACTATCAAATTCAATAAAAAAATTGAATCAACATTCTAAAAACAGCATTAGTTTCTAATTATTATTTAGCACCGCGTCTTACTATCCGTTCGGATTATACGCATAAGTACTAATTACGCTAATGGATTAGGAATTGGGGAGGTTGAATATAGAGGAAGTGAACCCGCATTTGCGTGGAGGGAGAGTGGAAAACCATTTAGGAAAAACCACCCCCAGTTCACCCGACCGAGATTCGAACCTTGATCTCCCCGTCCTCAGCGGTCTGGCTCAACACGACTGGCGCATTAGCCAACTACACCACCGAGGCGGGTATTATTAGTTTCTAAATCATGTTTAATTCAACCTAGGCTACTTTAAAAATACAAATTAAAATTAATTACCTTACAGAAAATTACAGCGATTGAAAACAAAAGGCTCTTATTTATAAAGCCTATTGAAAATTATACTAAAATGTAGCTAGTTGTTTGATCATTTACTTGGCACTAAGAATGACTAGTAGATGATCTATTTATTTTTTTGACTGCGTCTTACTACCCGTTCGGATTATGGCTATGTAGCCTACTAATCACACTAATGTCAGGGATTAGGAGGATTTAATTTAGAGGAAGTACACCCGCATATGCGTAGAGGTAGAGTGGAAAACCATTTAGAAAAAAATACTCGTGCACGCGACAGGAATCGTATCCCAAGCTTCCAGTCTTTGGCAGTCAAGTCTACTCACTGTTGCGGGAGTAGCGCCTTAGGCCATGCGGCCATCGGACCGGGTTATATAAATAATAAATGGGTCGTCCAGACACCCATTTTATGCTTCTATACAACAATGTTTAGGAAATATTTACTTTTTGAACTTACGGTGATAATTTACGATGAAAACTCAGTTCTTTACGTAATCTTGATGTTTTGTCGAAACCAACTTACACTTTGTTTACAATTTGTGAAATTAAACTTTACATCACGTTTTCCATCAAATAAAAATACTGGGGCCAGGGTTATAAACACAATTTATTTTGTAGTCAACATAATACTAAAATTATACATAGAAATATAGATAGATAGTTAAAATAATTTATAGTTTTGTTGATCTTATTTTAGTATTATAAATGGTTGAACAAGTAAGCATCAGTTGTAATACTTGTAATAAATTAAAAGGAACGCTAAGCTACATACTATAAAATTTTTATCTAACATAATCATTCTGATGAGCTTGAATCCTGAGCGAAATATATCAACAGATCATAATTGTACTATTCAGTAAATATTAGAAAAAAGTGGGAATACAACATGACGATTCATCAGTGGCGTGTGGTGGATATTTTTATAGGGTAAGCTATCATGATTTTTTAAATGTGAAGATTAAATTTTATGTTAAATATATTAAGGTACTTACCTTATTTGTAATTAAGCTGGATTCTTCGATTCTTCTTAGTAAATTCCTCAATCACGAGATCGGATTTTGCCTTAATTGTTGTAGAATACCTTTTTCAATAGATAGCACTGACAAGTCTGTGAGCCTTTCTTGGCCTTGTGAATTGCGTGCATAATATTTTATTCTTTTTAATGCCAAACAACTTCTCTCAACAGAAGCACTCGTTGTCGGGATGGTTACAAAAAGTTCACACAGTTTTACCAATTGACAATATGCTCTTTGTAGATCATTTGATTTAATAAAAATAAGCAAATCACTGACATTTTTGTGACGCAAATCCTGTGAAATGTAGGTGACTACAAACTGTGATCTTAAATAAGAGAAATCAAACATACTACCATAGCTGTCTTTTAAGCTCTGGAAAGCCATCTCGGGGAAACTGCGTTTGTATTTTTCAAAATTATTTACTTGTAAGAGTTCTAAAAAAAACATAATGAGTCCAAGTTCTTGAACCTATCACTTAGCTGTATTATAAGTGTGTTCAAATCTCACAGTATAGGCGCTTGTAATATATTTTTACATCAAAGGTGTCATAATTTCTTGGGCTTTTTTTTTTAGGCTCATTCACGTCAGACTCTTCGTTGGTTTTGGTCCAGATTCTCTCAAATTCTTCACGCTTGTTTTTCAATTGCTCTTGAAATTCTTTTACTTTTTTTTATGCAATAACCGATGTCATTAATTTTGGCTTGCAATATATCAAATAATCTATCAGTAAGAGGGAAAATATCAGCAAATGTACTTAACATAAAATTAAAATTGAAATCATGCATTGATACTTCAAATCCACGCTTCTTGATCCCATTTTTCCTCTGGATCTGTAATCTTTCCGAACAACGAAATCAGTTGATTCCTATACTCGTAAACAGTTTCAATCAATCTAGAATTATAATTCCAGTGTGTAGAAGCTACTCTTGGAAGCCTTTTCATTATTTCTTCATCCAGAGCTCGTATTCTTTTGGTTGATTTCGAAAAAATTATGATAGGCCATTCAAAGTAAGAAAAAAATCTGCAGTCTTTGAGAAGGAGCACGCCCTGCGACAATACAAGATTAAGCCAGTGAGCAAAGCAGGGTACAAAAATTGCATTCGGAAATGTATCTCTTACTTTGAACTGCAACCCATACAAGTGCCCAGCCATGACCGCAGCCCCGTCGTAGCATTGTGCAATCAGCTTTTGTTCACAACCATACTCCTGTATCAATTTTACAGCATAGATGTATAGTGCGTTCGCTGTTCTGTCATCAGAAATATTTCTGAAGCCCAAAAATCTCTCATGTTCCTGTCCATCTTGAGTAACATAGCGAAAGAAAGAAGACAATTGGGAAAAATTATTTACATCTGTTGTTTCATCCAGTGTGATGGAAACAAAATTAGTTTCATTGATCTCTTTTTTTATAATAGACAGTAACACATTTGAAAGGGCATTGATCAAATCATTTTGAATCAAATTCGATAGTCCCGTAAATATAGATGAATGTTCTAAATGGTTCTTCAATTTTTCACCATACTCACTTAAAAGATTCACTAGTTCTGCGTAATTACCTTTATTGAAAGACTCACTCGTTTCATTGTGGCCTCTAAATGCCAGTTCTTGCCGTGCTAAAAAACAAACTACATCAATGAATCGCTTCATAATTTCTTTATTCTTCCTAACAAGTTCGTTGTGTTGAGAATCCCTTATTTTTTTCTGTTCATCAAGCATTAGATCAATTCTAGTTTTTCCAAACATTTTTACAGCAATCATGGCTTGTAAATGATTTTGGGACAAACTGGGTTTTTTATTGGCTTTGTGTATGTTGACCATGTAATTGTAACCAGTACTGTTCCAAACACACTTGTCATTTGAAAAAAGAAGACAAGACCAACAGTATAACTTTTGTACATGAGGACATCCCGTCAACCATTAATTATTATTGAACAAATGTGAGCTGAAACGCCTTAAACATGATTTTACTTTTGTACTAATGTTCAGTTCAGGTGTAGGTCTACCACATTGTATTATTTGTTTTTTCTCATCGAAAGTAAATGAAGCAAAGCTTTGTTTTAAAGTGTTACCTATGACGCAATCACATTTTGGTTGATCTGTAGATCCACATGGTCCGACTGGATATCCATTTTTCTCAACGGTATAATACGTAAGAAGTAAGATTGCTTATCTTGACGTCATATACACTGTGAATACCACGTTACACAACTCACACATATAACCTAACACAATACATTAATACGTTAAAAAGTACAACCATTATTGACTGGCGATTGTTTTAAACACTAAATAAATATTATTTTTATTTTTATGCGGTTTTGGTCACGTATAGTAAGAAAATAACCAAAGAATGTGTAGCATTTTAGGAACACAAGGGTCTGCACCCAAGTGATTGCGGGTCCTGTGGCGATAACAGCCGAGCGCGACCGACTGAACGCGAGTACACAGTTTAGAGGAACGTACTACTCAGGCGCGGTGCTATTCCCTCATAGACCACAGAGTCAGAAGAAGAAAAATCTGTTGCACATTGGGATTCGTATGTAGAACAAGGAGCACATTATATACCAAACAATAGTATATCGATGATTAAACTGACACTCATAACTTTTTTGTTAATAATATTTGTATTTATGTATCTATTTGGCTCTGGGTAAGCAATGCGTACTTTGCGTCTATGGAATACACGCCACTGCGATTCATCAATTAGGTATACATAGATTTTAAAAATGCCTATGATTAAGTTAAAATAAATCAATTATATGACATCTTAGTTAAATTTGGGATACCCAAAAACTTGTCAAGCTATTATTGAGTTATGTTTGAGTGATATGCGTGGCAGGGGCCGGGTTTGGTGTTACTTATCAGAAACTTTTGAAGTACATATTGGGTTGAAACAAGGAAATGCGCTTTCCCCATTTGTCTTTATTCTAGCTGTTATATTATAGGTTGTTAAGTAAAGACAAACAAAACAGTTCAGCAACGTATAATAAACATTTAATGTACAGTATAAAATCACTTGACAGAATGCCTCTTGTTGAGGTCACGGAACATTATAATAAAGTAATGTAGGTTCAGTGCTACCAACTGTCACATAACAATTAAGTTAGATTAGCATTAGAGTATGCTATTAGGGTAGTGCAAGAGAGTAGGAGAGGGTTGACATTAAACGTTACAATGCAGCTATTAAAATACTGAGATGATTTAGCTTTGTTAGGTGATAGTAAGAAAGCTGTTGCAAGGAGTGCAGACATTTTATTAGAGGCTAGTGCAAGGCCGTAGTCAGGGGGGCGTTTGGGGGTTCAGCCCCCCCCCAAATAGTTATGATCAAAAAATATATATGGCTTTATTTATGGTTCAAACAATATCAAAATTAAGGTACAAGTACAAATTAGGCACTGTGTTACCATAAAAAGCACTTCAGAGAGCAGAACTGTTAATCATTTAGAGTTTGTCCTAGCCTCAGGCAGTTAGGGGGTTATGTTGCCATAGAAAAACACTTCAGATAGCTTCTAGAACTGTTACTCATTTAGAATTTGTCCTAGCCTCAGGCAGTTAGGGGGTTATGTTGCCATAGAAAAACACTTCAGATAGCTTCTAGAACTGTTACTCATTTAGAATTTGTCCTAGCCTCAGGCAGTTAGGGGGTTATGTTGCCATAGAAAAACACTTCAGATAGCTTCTAGAACTGTTAATCATTTAGAATTTTTTCCAGCCTCCGGCAGTTAGGGGGTTATGTTGCCATAGAAAAACACTTCAGATAGCTTCTAGAACTGTTAATCATTTAGAATTTTTTCCAGCCTTCGGCAATTGAGGGATGTGCCCACCAAACCCCCCTGAAATTATTGGCTGGCTACGGCCTTGGGCTAGTGTTATTTATACGGTTTGGTTGCAATTAATGTATTGACATTTGGGCCTACCTCGCATGTAGGCGTGATTGTGTTCACCAGCTGAATACACTTTTAACGTTCATAATCCATGATGGCATTAGTGTCATGACCTCACTAACAGATATTAAGGAAATAGTTTGATAAGTGGACGCTGAAAATACTAAAGCTACTATCACATGACACTTAATTTTACTAGAAATCAATTGTGCTAGCTAGCGCCTAGATATCTGTATACTAGCTAGTACAATAGAAACGGGACTAGAGTATTCACACGCTGCTAGTTTGGTACTAGGTTCTAGTGCAAATATTTATGGAACGTCAGAGATTAATTTTTGGTGAAGCAGCTGCATTAATTATTAATAATGATATTGAAAATTATGAGAGGAAAATAATATGGACACGGGACTTCCTGTAGACGAAATAATGGTCGCGGGATACTAAAAATGATACATTCGGGGTGACAATAACGTTTAGTATCTCCCTAAATTTGTATTTATTTATTTATTTATGATGTGGTCAGAGTCAAAGAACACAGATTTGGGACGATAATTTAGAGATTACCTACTTCGAGCAACATATAATTCGACAAAGTTAGTGAGTTTTAATACTTAGGGACAATTTTATCTAACTAGAACGATATTAGAATGGAAATTAGAAAAAGATTACAGTCTGGAAATGCAAGCATACATTACAATACAAAAAAATAAATAAGAGAGTTTAAAAACAATGTTCTTAAAAAATATTCGGACCTAAAAGGGATGAGGCTACTTGGGAGTGGATGAGGTTACATAATGATGAGGTAAATAACCTGTACTCATCACAAGACATTGCTATGATAATCAATTCTCGTAGATTACGGTGGGCAGGATCAGAAGCGGATTTACAATATAGGCCTACTAGTTCCCTAATTCCCTATTTAATTTTATTCTTAGTTGATGTTTATTTTAACAATTTACATAACATACTTAGCTAAACTCATCTTCCCAAAAATAGCCTACAGTAAATATTAAGAACGTATGTAATAATAAATAGGCCTCGATCATATAATACTATATTTTTTATCCATAGCTAACTGTTCTTAAGTACCTTTTCCAAATAATAAATAAATAATTATAAATATACAATGTTGTTTTAAGAAATTCACAAAAGAATATGGAGAAGAGGTGGTGTAAGTAATATTAAATGCTATGATGTGACAATCTTATTTTTGTTTTTACTTATCACTAGTAAATGCTACCTACTTACCATAATATATTTCTAGCTGGTAATTGCTGTCCATTTTAACTTACATATAAACGTATAATATGTTAAATGTAAGTTAATATTACAGATTTACAACTTCTTTTCAACTAACTGAAATATTTTATTTACTAATGAAAAATATTACGTGTATTTTTTAAAACATATACACTTTGACCTGTTTATGCTAGGTATGATGTATTGTTGATCAAAAATTTAAGAAATGGAAAGTTCGCCAATAAAAATACATACCATAATGGCTGCCGAGAGTAAGCCTGTATTTAATAAACAATACCTTTATCCCAACACCAACACCACTCAATATCTGCCATCTAGCGGTGGAAAATATAACTTTCAGCTTCACAATGTTATAATAGTCGTCGGGGAAAGGAAGATAGGGTTGGGGTCTTTCGAATAGACCGTTAATAATTTCATCAATGAAAGCGACGTTCTTTCTAATTTCAATTCAAAGTTTGAAATATTATCAGTGTTGGCTTGTGAAATGAAAAGTAGGTGAAGGGCGGCAATTTTTTAAATTGATGTGCTCTAACCGGGGCTGTAGGTTATATAAGGAGGGAAGGGGTTTAGTGTGTTCGACTCTCCCTTGATAGGTTACCATATTTTCTAAATAAATATATTTTAATCTATCTTTGACTATGGTACCAGAATTATTTATGATAAATTTCGTCTATAATGATAAAAGCCATGTCAAAGTTAGAAAGGAAAAGGCTTTACAAAAGAAGGCTCACCCCACAGATGAGACTTAATTAATGTTTCAACAATACCGAAATTGATATATAAATCAGAGCTTTTAATCTAGTAGTTATCATTCTGAAAATAAAGTAGGCCCACACAGAAAATGCTTTTGAAGCTCTGAACACTTGGGACCGCACTTATAGAGCCTTGAGAATACCTCGTACCACACCCGATTAGCGATTAAAAATCAGGTGAGAAATAATTTAATTTCATCTATACTGGGACTTTAAATGGCAAAGTTATAGCACAGCTTGTGGCTGAATTGGAACATAGCACCTTATTTCTACACAATTTATGTTAAATTTAATAGGATCTTTATATATTTGAAACTGTAATTAGGTATTTTATTTATAAGCAAGTACCAAATTTCTAGGTCCTAAAAAGAAGTTTAGGTACCTAAAATGGGTTATTCGAGGGAACTAACAAGGTTTCATAAAACAAAAAATAGGGCTTCAAAATAAACTAGGAAAAGTCTGAAAATAGAGAGAAAATATTGCATTCCAAACATATTGTTTTATATTAAAAGAATTATTCCAACAAAATGTTTATCTCCATAAAGTAATCGGTAAAGAATATATATCTGCGGTTAGCAAACTTAATTTTAACTTTTGTAAAAACGTATGATTTGAAACAGAAGCCTTAATTCAATGGAAATGAGCAAACAATAACTTTAAATTGAATTGCAGGGATAGAATAGAAAACTTCAAGATTTTCTCCTCTTCCTACTTTTAACTTAAATAAATATAGACCCGCTTCGGTGGCTTTATGATCTATTCTTTACTAAACAGGCTACGGTGAGTTTTCTGTGTAAAATAAGCAAAAATAGGTGTTAACGACAAAATAGACTTTTTTTAATCAACATATAGGCTATAGCTCGCAATATAATAGGATAGACTGCCGATAACGGGGAGATCAAGTTTCGAATCTTGGTTGGGTATACTGAGAGTTTTTTTGTCCTAAAATAGTTTTACACACTCCCTACAAGTAAATACGGGTTCGCTTGCTATAAATATAACCTTCCTTATCCACTATACCATTAGCGTAATTAGTACATACACGCATAGTCCAAACGTGTAGTAAGACGCGGTACTAAACACGATAAAAGGATTTGTTTGACAATTTTTAATATCGTTTTCAATAAAATACATGCGAAAATTATCAGAAGGCTTTAAATTTGTTTAAATTTGTTTGGATTTGGAGTTTAAAGTTGAAAAAAAAAATAATTCAACGACTCTTTACGTTAAAATGTATACTTCTTAGAATAAAGCAAAAGGTTGGAAACCTAGATAGATGTAACCTTTCTCTCTCAAAGTCATGTTTTGATAGGATAGCCACAGAACATTTTAAAATAATGTGGGATGTTTTCTAGAGTTATCTGTAAGCTATCACACATTTTAGAATCTAAACTTTTTAAATAGTCGGAACTTACTCTTAAATTGTATTTAAAATAATATTAAATAAAATCAAACCACTTAATAAATAATCTAGGATTTCTAAATGTCTGCAATGCTTCTCAATGCTCTCCCATATAACACCATTAATATCTTAACACAACACAAAATATCCATCTATCACAGTCACATTATTTAAACACATGTTTATAACTAACATAAACTCCAACTAAATTCTAAAAGTATTGACTACTCATACATTTTCCTAACTCCCCAATTTGTTTTAACCTGGCCACAACCTTGTCTCCAACCTAGCGAAGATAAGGAGCTATATATCCTCTTGAAAGTTTTAAAAATGAGATGCCTATAGAATCTATTTAAAGAGGCTTTTCACACTGAGTCTAAATTGTCGGAAAGATTTGTTTAAAAATAACAATCACAAAAGATCTCCAGTGGTCAGTCACGCAGCAAAGGGGAGGATAGGTCTGTGTGGTATGGAATGCCACTCCCCTCAAAAAATGCAACAAATACTTTATTTTTTAATGAACCCTTTTTATAAATTAAATTAAAAATAAATACTAATATTGTGTCTTAAATTATAATATTATTATTTATGAATGATTGCAAACATGTATATAAAGATGTATCTAAGTAATAAAGTCCCACACACTCCCTCAACCAAAATTTCAACTATTTCTGCATTTACTAAACCAAAAATTCACTTTTCAAAAACGATAAATGAACAATAAGGAAGGTGACCTGGTGGTCTAGGGGTAAGGTGTCAGACTTCTGTACTGAGGGTCCGGGGTTCACACCTTGGTCTCGGCACAGATTTATCTGATTGCCAAACCCTTCCTTCACCTCTGACAAGACGTGTATTAATCACAACTTGTGAATGTGAGGAATGCCAGGCCTCCACCGTGGTTCGGATCCCACGTTAAACTGTAGGTCCTCCATTTTCATCTCACAATCACCCTACCATTACACATTAGCGTAAGTGCGTATAACCCGAACGGGTAGTAAGACGCGGTGATAATAAATAATAATAATAATAATAATAACAATAATAATAATAACAATAAAGAAATCCTCTCATTAAGCTTTAGGTTATCATATTAGTTATTAATAATTGTTATATACCCGCTTCGTTGGCCGTGTGGTCTAATGCGCTACTCTTCCGTTAGACTAGACTGCTGAAGACGGGGACATCAGGGTTCAATCCCAGTCGAGTGCACTGAGGGTGGTGTTTTCCACTCTCCCTCCAAACAAACGTGGGTAAATTTACTCTAAATTAAACCTTCCTAATCCCTAATATTTTATCGTAATTAGTACATAAGCGTGTAGCCCAAACGGATAGTAAGAGGCGGTGCTAAAAATATATTGATTTACATGCTAGTTTCAACGCAAGCAGTCATTGTGAGTCTAGGCTCTTTTCTTGAGCTGTGACGTCACGAGTATATGGACACGTACATTTGACAACAGCAAGCCAACATTTGTATTCATCATTTTTAAAAGTATGAAGAATGATCTAAGCCTCATCTCCTCCACTTTTGAAATCATCTAACTCCTCTCCAAAATGTTTCCCACCCTCACGTACTTTCTCTGCCTCACAGTCCACTAACACCCCACCCCCACCCCCCGTCTTCCTCCACACCCCTTTACCCGAAAATTTGAACTCTAGATGTACCTCAATTTTTCTACGAATGGGTATTTGGAGCGCCTTTAAGAAAATACAAACTTTTTTTGGTCAACATTGATAACATTTTACTTGTACTATATTATTAGTGTTATTTTATAGAAATTGATATTTTTTATCAACTTGATTTGACTCATGAATACGTTAAAGATCTACTAGCTTTTTATAGCTGTCAGAGAGGTAAATTCCAAAGAAAATTGGAGTATACATTGCTAAGGATACAGTTGAATGTTTTGAAACAACCTTCCAACTTTACATCCATTACTGTTTCCAGTCTGTGGCCAGGGTCAGTTTTTTATTCAAGACATATATTTTCCACTACCAGTATGCTAGGCCTTTCGTAGCTTCACATGCCTTACAATCCACGTTAAACTGTAGGTCCTCCATTTCATTTCACAATCACCCTACCATAACACATTAACGTAAGTGCGTATAAACCGAATGGGTAGTAAGACGCGGTGCTAATAATAATAATAATAATAATAATAATAATAATAATAATAATAATAATAATAACAACAACAACAACAAAAATCTCGGTACCGTTAAGTGACGGTTGTGAGCGTAGGGTGCTTCCCGTCTATTTATAGCGTTTGCTGAGTCTGACCCGAGTTTTGTTAAATATAAGACAGGAAATTTAAGAGTATTAAAAAATTCAAAAATTAGTAGTGACTTATTTTGATGTGAGTATGACTATATAAGGTTGCTTGCACCCGTTAAAAAATATTGTACTCGTGTTCCACCAATCAAGTAGGACCTTAGCGAAGTGATATGAGAATGTTTGTTTATTTCCTGTCTGAGGTTAGGATGAACCAATAATAGCTGCTTTTACCAGCAGCGTCAAAAGAAGCGCTTTAAAGCGCGACCAGCGAATGGGTCTTCCTTTATGCACATGTGTAAGACGGTCAGCTGGCTACAAACCTTGTTTGACGCACGTGAGAGGTAAGTTGTTTTAACGCCATGACACTCAAGACTGGCTAAACGCTGGTGACTGCCCACTTTTTTATAAGCATTGTGTAAACGTTTATCAGCTAGCGAATTTTGCAGCCAGATATTTGCTCGGGTAAAGCGTCAAGGTGGCGTCAAAAGAAGCTAGCGAATATTATCAAAAGCAACACCGTGTAAATCACCCTTAAAGGCTTTCAATCGATGTATTGAAAAAAAAAAGTGCTAAAGTGAGTCAGACTGATGTTTAACGAAGTAGCTTGCAAATGCAGAGTTTCAACTTTCTATGTTTTTATGCTAGTGACACCGGTGGCCATTTGGCTTAAGGCGTTTAGTTTACAACATACGGTATGTCAAATTAATTCCATGGATGAACACAACTTGAGCTTTCTTTAAGTCTGCAAGTCTATGCCAAATTGAGATTGCTATTATATCCTATTATATCTAATTTTGGATATAACCTTGTCAGAGGTCATGCAGTCTAAGGTGTAAGAATCGCAATATGTAGAGTTTAAATAAACTACAGGTGTGCACATTTAAAAGCTACCCCAAGTAAATTTAAAAAAAAAATCTCTGTTGATGTGTTTTTTTAGAGCTCTTCACACCACTGCTCATGTAGTTGAAGGCGTCAAACTAATAATGTAGGCCTAATGTAAAAGTAAAAACTTTATGCCCGAGATGTAAAGTTGGCCAAGCAATTTAAGGCGCCAGACTCAAAATAAAGATATAAAATTGCTTCTCTTGAAGATCACATCGTCATCTTTAGTTAAATTACATTTCAAAGTTTCGCCTTTCTATGTTTCTTGATTTTTAAGTTACCCACCCCATTGAACTAGCGGTCTAAAGCGTAATGCTCTGAATATATGTTAATGTAGATAAAAAAACTCTTGAGACGCACAGCCTAGGCTTACACTAAGTACTTAGGTGGGAATATAGGAAACACGAGAAATGGCCAGTGTTTTTGTAGTTTTTATAACAAAACATTTTTTTGACCAAAATTGATAAAAATATGTCTACAGTAGACATAAAGGGTTTAATTTTCTTCACATGATGACCTCAACATTTCTTGAATATCTGTCAAGAGCATAGCAGCATTGGATGACAAAACTTTTTAAATGAAGATAAAAAGTTGTAATTAAATACCAGGACACAATTGACAGATATTCAAGAAATGTTGAGGTCACCATGTGAAGAAAATTAAACTCTATCTTTGTTGTACTGATTTATTTTGACAAATAAAAAATTCTATAAAAACTGTATAAACACTGGCCATTTTTTCTTCCTCTACATCCCCACCCTAAGCCAAGATTCTTCTGTTTATGTTTCTTGTTTTTAGTCTTTAGGATACTGTTCATAAAGCTCAAAATAAATTCAAAAGTAAAATAAATATGTTTAAGTTGTTGATTTAAAAACATTCATAAGTGCACATTATGAGTTATTTTTTTGTACACAAACAAGGTCTCAGCTGTATAAGACTTTAGGCTCTAAAAAAAAGTCATGGTCAGACCCTTAGGCTCACTAACATTAGGTTTGCAAAGTTTCATCGCTATAGGCTTATTGGTTTTTGAGATACCAGCAATGGTGTCCACGCGGTCTAAGGCATTAATCTTAAATCAGCTGTCCATTTAATGGATACGTCATCTGTTTGTCTAAATGGGAGATAAATCAATTAAAGGTTTTATGTATAATGTGAATAGTGTAAATACGAAACAACAAACAAAACTAAACTCCCCGCTTAGGTGGCCACGTTGTCTTGCAGTAACTTGACTGCCGGTGACGGGAGATCAAGGTTCGAATCTCGGTCATATGTACTGAGGTGTTTTTCCTAAATGTTTTCCACTCTCCCTCCAAGCAAATTCGTGTACACTTTCTATAAATATGAACCCTTTCTCTATTCCTAAAATCATTAGCGTGATTATTACATAAACGTATAATCCGAGCTGTTAGTAAGACGCGGTGCTAAGAAACCAACAAAAAAAAACTAACTCTAATATCCATTTAAATTTAAGATTGTAAATTTATTAAGTTCGATTAGTGGTTGATATTTACTTTCTCTCGACCTCTTGGAGAGAGGAGGTAGGCCTATTGTGATCGCAAAAAAACAAACTAATCTGAGATTTCGATGAATGTCGACGTTTTATGACCCCCTAGAAACCAAAAAAATTAGTTTTTGTGATGTCGTCTGTTTGTATCTGGCCAAGAACCGATATTATTTTACCAACCGGGCTAAATCTTCGTACCTAGGGTTTTCATAAGGTTACCTAGGGGATTTGTTGAGTTAGATATCTAACCTCAATACTATGTAGTTTACTTAAGGCTAAAGAGAAAAAATATATATTTTACCGAATCTTATTTAAATATTTTGTTTAAAATTCTTAATTATATCAAGGACTGGTGTGAAGAGTGATTGGAGGGAGAAAGCTCAGGACAAAACATGGTGGCGGCAGATTGTGTGGTCAGCGCGTGGTCTTCAAGGCCTGCGATAGCCGTTAATCAATCAATAGACAATCAATCAATATAGGCACTGTTTGACATTACAAACAAAATGGCGCATCTAAATTTGATTAGGAAATAACTTGGATAGAACGTTACATAATATGCGGATATCTCTAAATTTGATCAAATCTCCACAATTCTTTGAGATTACTTTCGAAAAGTTGTATGACCATTAAAAATAAGCCACTTTTATTCAAAACGTATTTACAAAACCAATATTTTCCGAGCTTTAACGTATATTTGTTTTTTAAATGGAGGTCTGGGAAAAGGGGGAGTTTATTGTTATGCTCTTTGGTGGACACATATGTTCCTTTTTCTCAATATATTTCTTTATCACTGTATATTATTTCAGCTATGCTCTTTGGTGAATACATATGTTCCTCTTCCTCAATATGTTTCTGTATCAGTGTATATTATTTTATTTATGCTCACTAGTAGAATGTGATACTCTCCTTACCCAGTCCGATTGAACACCTATTTTTAAAAATTAACTCATGATTGGAAAGTCACATTTGAATAATGTAAAAGATATCTTGGCCCATGACAAGTAGGAATGTCTCATAGAAGACCCTGGAGTGACCCACCCCCCACTCTAATCTTATATTTCCCATATATTATATTCCAGTGTTCAGCCCCGAGTGAATCATCCTGTATTTCTGCAACGATGTGTATTATCTCGTTTCACGCATCTTACGAGTTTTGATTAAATGTCTCCGTTTTTAGGTAAAGGAGCGAGAAAGTCTGTGAGGGGCGCCACTATATTTATTTTTCTTTGTGAACAAGCAAGATAGAAAACAAATCAATAGGTCCTACTTTATTCAAACGCACATGGAAATTTGTTCACATGGTTTAAGAGATCAGTGTCTTAAGGTGGAATGGTAAAAATAAATAAAATATTTCTTCAGTACAAACATAGAATTTAATTTTCTTCACATGGTGATATCAACAGTTGTTGAACATCTGTCGTGAGCATGGTGGAATTATCTAACAACCTTTTTAAATGAAGAGAATAAGTTGTCATTAAATTCCAGGACATCCTTGAAAGATATTTTTTTTAAATGTTGAGGTCACCATACGAAGAAAATTAAATTCTTTGTTTGTACTGGAGCAATATTTTATTTATTGTGTCCAAACAATATTTTGCCATAAAAACTATAAAATCATTAGCTTTTTCTCACGTTCCCTTCCATTCAACCTTAATACATGTCAACAATTATTTTTTTTAAATACACCCTCAGGTTACCCTAAATATGTTTTAAAAGTTTCAGCTTTCAAGTTTTCTTAGTTTTGGAATTAAACCACCTACAAGCGAATGTACAAATACATATCCTATTTTATTTTATGATAAAACATAAAAGAGCTGATAATGGAACATGAGTAGCAATTTGAGGATCACTGATCTGTGTATCCAACCTTACAATTACAAAACGAAGAGATGCTCATCAATTTTCAAATAAAAACTTACGCTGACCATTACAACTGAAATGGTCCCTCCTTCTAATCGTTTCGAGAGCTTTTACGAAAGATCAGAGGAGGTGGTCGGGAGAGAACTTTTTACGATTACATGACGCTCATTCCTGTAATAGGAATACAATCTATTTAGTACGCAGTTTAACTTCTCTTCTAAGAACATATCTAAAAAAAAAAAAATTGGTAGGCTTTGTAGTGTTTTATCGCTATTGTTTTTATAGGCACTTATAGCTGAGCTATAAGCGTTTGCTACTAAACTCCTAGTGAACTCCGAATGCCTCTTACCTCACCTGATTTTACAACACACACAGACATTGAAACCTCATCGAAAACTAAAGTAAATAAATCTTAAAGAATGTTTGTTCCCCATCTTATGCTAGTGCAATAAAAATATAAACATTAAATCACTACACAATTTCATATCTAAGTAAGTATTTAAAAAGGTGAGATAATATCAAATTTAGCCTAAATATTTAATAAATGAACGCAATAACATAAATTAATATACAGTGAAACCTTGGATTGCGAGTAACTTGGTTTGCGAGTGTTTTGTAAGACGAGCAAAAATTTTCAATAAATTTTAACTTGATAAACGAGCGATATCTTGCAATACGAGTAGTATTACGGTTACGATTTGTCTGCCAAGCAATGTCATTGGATAAGTTCTTTGTTAAAGTCGCACAAAAATAAAAATATTCCAGTGATCCACCATATAGCAGTGATTTCGTTAGTGACAGTGAAAGTCGACCTAAACTATAACACTCCTCCTCTCATCTCTCTCGTCCACCTCACACCAGCCACCATTAAATTTAATAAATAAATTTGATTACAGTACAGTTACATTTAAATAACGAAAATAAAAATTGTATTTATCATTTTTAGATTAAATATTTTTGGGTTGTGGGACGAATCATCTGAGTTTTCATTATTTCTTATGGGGGAAATTCACTTTGATATACGAGTGCTTTGTATTACGAACACGTTTACGAAACGAATTATGCTCGTAATCCAAGGTTTTACTGTATTTATACATTTTTTTAACATCCTGTCTTACTACCTGTCCGGGATATACGCCCATGTTCTATTTACGCCAATGTTTTAGAAAAAAGGAAGTTTGAATTTAGAGGAAGTGTACTTGCATTTGTATGAAGGGGAAGTAGAAAACCATATAGGAAAACTACTCAAAGTACAACTGACCGGAAGTCGAACCCCAATATCCCCATCAATGGCAGTCTAGTCTATTGAGCAAGAGGGAAGTCATAGATCATACGGCCACCGAAGCCGGTTATTAATAAATCAAATCTTTGCTAATGAATAAGAATATTTTGACTTTTAAGTAATACAGACCAAGAGGCCACCGCTGTTAGTGATGGTAGGGCCAACATACGTGGATAGAGAGTCATGTGGTCAAGCATTGATGGTCTCATGGTTTAAGAAATCGGTCTTACATTATATTTGGACTAACGGCTGGATGCACTAAGGGTGGTTTTCCACGTTCAATTTTCACTATGGATTTTGCACTCCCTTTATACATTAACGCGAGTGCACTTTCATTAAACAACCTTTCTTATCCCCATACTTTTGATAAGTCAGTCAGAAAAGTAATTATTTTAAGGTAGGAGTTAAAGGACTTTTTCCTTCACAAACGATAAATCCAAGCCTGGTAAATGGTCAGAAAACGAGTCTATTCTCTGTGCAATCTATTTATTACCTATTTCTCGAAAGCATATCCTTCACACACAAAAGGCTACCAACACTAGTGCCACTAGCTCTGTTGCCACATTGCATCCTCAAACCTTTCAAAAATTAATATGAATGAAATGAAGTTGACTACTTATGTAAATATTTTTATTTCTTGTTACATACTACCAATATTTAAAAAGTAGTTAATTAATTAATTTAGTTAAGAAAATAATATCCACAACAAATACATGATTCAATAGAATGAAATACCGATTATATCAGGGTTCGAATCCCGGTCGGGTGTACTAAGAGTGATTTTTTCTAAATACTTTTTCCATCCCCCTCAACGCAAATGAGGTTACACTTCCTAAAATCCAACCTTCCTCATTCCTATCACATTAGCGTATTTAGTTATTCGTATAACCTGAACAGTTAGTTAGACACAGTGACAAAAAAAAACACACAGAAATATGATAAAATATACACGGAAATCCAATCCTGGCTTTTTGTTTACGTGCTCTACCACTGAGTCATCCTGGTACGTATCGTATTCAGGAACAATTTTCACTGGTTGTTGTTTGAGTCTAATCGTGATAACAGGTTTTTAGAATCACTAAAATAGCATCGTATGATATTATTTTCGTGATTCTAAAAGTAAATGAAAATATCTCATTTGGTTATAAAATGTTGGGATTTTTTTTTCTGTTTAAAGGGAAATTAACTGATGTCTGAAGCTACCTGATAGCTTTATAAGTAATTTATTTTTATTTTAGCACCACGTTTTATCTAATTGTTCAGTTTACACGCTTAAGTACTTACTAATTACGCTAATGGGCTAGGAATTGGGAAGGTTGGATTTAGAAGAAGTGAACCCGCATTTGCTTGGAGGGAGAGTGTAAAACAATTGAGTAAAAACCCCACCAGTTCAACCAACCGAGATTTGAACCTCGATCTCCCCGTCCTCGGCAGTTGAGCTCAACAGAAACTATCGCGTTAACTAGCTACGCCACCGAGGTGGGTTATAATTTGATCTTGACAAAAATTGAACAGCCGTGGGTTTGGATTTTTATCTTACCTAAGCCTGCCTTAAAAAGAATGAAAGATTATTTGTTCACGCCAAAATGAGTTGACCAAGTGTCAACATTCTAAAGATGTGTCAATAGCAATATTTCAAGTCACAAATGTATTATAACATATCTAAACAAAAACATATTAGTAAAATGCTAATCTTTTGAAAATGGGATGAGCTATTATTAAATTGAAATTAAAAGGTTTATCCAATAAAATCTCTTGTAGGTCTGGCTAAGAAAAAATATAAAAATAAGTCATTTTGTTCCATTTCAACCACATTTGTTGCATACTTTGAGAACCTCACTATTTTTTTTCTGCCCCTTCCCCGCTTTCCACCATATACGGTTCATGTATAAAAGTGAAAAAAAAGTAACTTTGACCACTAGACCACAGAGGTGGTTTTTAATTATTTTTTAAATTCTGGCAAAACAAAATAGAATAAAATTATATTTTCAAATGGCCCCTTGAATTATAAATAAATTGCGCTTTTATCAATCTCCTGAATTATTATTATTTTTTTATCGAAATAACTTGTATTTTATAACAAGATTGTGTTTTAATTTTACGTTATATTTACACAATTTTTTAATATTACTAAGCTTATTAGTAAGTTTAGTTTTTTTTAAACTGTAACCAGAACCGAAGCCAGCTAAGAACCGAAAAATACACAAACTTTTATTTTTCTATAGCAGGAACCTTTAAAATTTTGTATGGAGAAGAACCGAAACAGGAACCAGAACCAATAAGTATTTTGGTTCAATTCCCTATTAAAAAGCTTTTAAAACATATACCTGAGGTGTTATACGAGACAACAGAATATCTCGAAAATAAATCATTTTAGAAAAAAAATTGTTTCGAATAAAAATGTTCTGTTTTTCAGGTCAAGAGAACAGCACTAGTTATTTTTGATTTGGTGAACGTCTTCAATGTTATTGCAGGGTCAACTTTATATTTTTAAAAGAAAATATTGTTTAACGGTAGTTTATTATACACAAAAAAACAAACAACTTTTGCTTGAAACGTTTTTTTTATTTGACATCAATTCTTGAAGATATTTTAAGTTGTATTTTTTTTATAACAATACCAATACACAAAACAAGTCTCTTTTTTTTTACTGATGTAAAACATAATAATACATTTTCAACAGGCTCACAAATAATAATAATAATAATAATAATAATAAATAATAGGTCAGAACACGCTCCTCCTCATATCATAGCTCTTGGGACTAAGGCTAGAATAAAACCAAAAAATAAGTGTAACCTAACAATGACCTACCTAGTTTCAGTGACACTTCACATATGTCCTTCATATCTGTTCACTGACGTTCAACAATACCTTTTGGGAACATGCATGACATAAAAAAATACACTTCAACAATACATGAATAAGTTATTGGGTATCAACAATGTAGGAGAGCTAGAAATGAATAAAAGAGAAAAACAAATACATATTGTATAGTGATTGTTTGTTTTAATGTTATCTTAAATTAAATAGGTACGCTGAAAAGCTTCTCGCTAAAGCTCTACATTTAACATTCACATCATTTTTCTCTTACACGAGAGATTAAAATAATGTAATTAAAAATAATATTTCTATACGTCATTAAAAATAAGAACGGTTTACTTTTTTTATATAGTTACAAAGAAATAAATAAAGTTTATTGGGAGTTTACATGATTACGGTTAAAATTGGTCAAAAACCAACAATAAATTAAAGTTTAAATATACATAATTTTCTTTTGTATTTCTAAGTATCTGTCTTTGTCACAATACGGGCGTTATATTAGGGTTCGGCCAGACTGACAAACGTGTGAGCGAGCACGCAAGCAACTGGGTGGCCAAACTGGCTACAGTAAGGGTGATTCTTATTTGTAAAGGCCTACTTTGATAATATTGAAATATTTTAACATATCAGTTCTACATATATATATATGCATATACTTTTTCATTTCATAGATATACATATAGGTATGGTTTATGACCTTACCAATTAAATTAGGCCGTTAGTAGCAAGTGTGCTAAACTTATCGATGATAATAAAAATGTCAAAATGAGAAGTTTTCCTAGCACTCAATGAACCAACATATAATAATATTGCCTAGCGCCTGTAAACTAACTGTATCGGGTCTAGTGCGCACGCTTGAAAATAGAACCAGTTATATCTTCAAGTGTGCGCGCTCAATCGCCGCTCGCTCGCTCCAGTCTGGCCACCTCTCATTACAACCAATGTGTTCTATTTTATATTTTAGTCGCTCACCCAGTCTGGCCGCTTCCTTATACGGTTTTATATATTTTACCATTGTTCTTTGGTTGATGTTGTAGGTTGTAGGTTGGGGGATATTTTCTTATTGGAATGTGTTTATATATAATTCCCATTTAAAGAAAGAAAATTGGCCAGAATTTGCATTTAAAAGGTAAATTAATAGATTTCTTGAAGATGTTTTATTTCGTTCTATTTCCTGATCTTATTTTTTTTTCAAAAATTCTCCAATGGAATTTAAATATATTTTAATGAACTCTTTAATCACTATAAGTAAATGTTATTAGAAACACATCTTGCGAAATTCTTTGTTTCAACTGAAAGCCAACAGAATATAACAAAGATTATTAGTCAGCAAAACACAGCCAAGTAGAGTTAGGCTATGTCCTCAATGTGGCCACTAATCAAACTTTGCGGTGTGTTTCATTTAAAATGTCTTTGAAGGACCTACCTCAAAGATGAATATAGTTTGAAAATTTGCATATTTTGATTGGGCTGGAGGTCCGACCACGGATGGAAAAGTTCTTACAAGCACGTAAAAGAGGTAGGAACAAAATGGAACATCAACATGTGATTTCAAGAACCCTGAAAATAAACACTATACGACTCTTGACCTCGCGACAAGCTGATGGGGAAGGGGAAGGAAGTTTGGGGGTTCAAACTCCCTCCAAAAGTTTCCAGAAAAAATGAGCACCACCTTATTTACGATTTTGATAAAACAATAAAATACGAGTATATAGATATTCTAATGTTTAATAACATTTTTAAATATAGTTTGTGATTGTATTCATTATTTAGGCAACAAAGCCGGGAGAAATTATGACGAAATATTAACAAAGGAAGCAGGAAGTGGTGAATGTGAGGAGAGATGTAGAAAAGGCGAATCTTGGAGATTAGGATACAGCAAAACCTTTCGACTTGAAATTATTTCAATGGTAGCTCCAAGAACACTTCGAAAATGAGTTTCCAAAGAAAGACGTATGAAAGGGGTAGTAAGATAACTGAAGAGGGAGGGGAGTCTGGCTATCAAACCCCTAAACAGCTTACAGTTATTATTTAAATTCATTTTAATTGTAGTAAGGAGAAGTAAGAAGGAGTATTATAAGAAACGTATTTGATAAAAATGACAATTGGATGATCAATAGTTATACTTTTGAGTCAATTAGCATACAAGTTATTTAAAAAAAGTGCTATTTAATAGAAGTGATAAATGATTAATTATTCAAGGCTAAAAATTAGATGTCAGGATTTTAATCACATATAATTACATAAGTTATTCACCTAAGTGTAATCTAGATATTTAAGAGACTTGGATTAAAAAATAGGAAACATCAGTATTAGAACAAGATTCTATAAAGATATTAGAAAACAATTTTATTGAAACAGGAAATGTAAATAGTTCGTGTTTGAGCTGGAGTTGTTAACACTATACAATTAATGAATGATCAGTTTGCAGAATCTAGGAACCAATCAACAAGGCCAAATATGCAATATAAACAATTAACCTAATTTGCTATGATGTCGGAATTGAGCACTTATATTACATAAATTAGCTAGCCAAAACATTATTTAGGAACTGATCAAAAGCAACTTGAATTGAAAAGGAACAGTAGTTAAATAAGTTATAAAAAGAAAGATATTATAGAAATTTTTGGGGGAATTTTATAGAATCACAAGTTCAAATAAAACTAAACTGGAGTGTTGATAATAATAATTAGAAGAGAATAAATTAATAAGATCTATGACCAGTAAATAAAGCAATTCACAATTACAATATAAGATAAAATTGTTCAAATTTGATTAAAAATAAGATATCGTATTGACTGGTTACTTGAAAGATAAATGAAGAAAATTTTAATAAAATCTATAAAAATTAATACAAAAGTTTTTTCACAATGCAAACATACTAAGATTAAATTAAACATGAAACATGTTAAATTGTGAAATTAAAATTTTTCCATTAACATAGCTTACAGGCTATAATATGTTATAGTTTAAAGCATGTTATTAGGTCAAGAGGTTCCACATTCTGTTAACGAAAGAAATAATTGATTAGATAATTGTTGATTAGGTGACATCCAGAACAATCAAGGTGGTTTAGTAATTCAGTATAAGATTATTAAAAATATAAGAGAAAGTATGAAATTAAGAAATGTAAACGGAACATACTTGAAATGTTGCTTGAATATGTATTAAATATACGTTCCTTAACTGGTATTTAATTCCACTCCTTAGGTATTTGTACTGCCTCTAGGATGGTTGGTCGACAACATGTTTCGGCGTGCATTACGCCATCATAAGGTCCATATGGTGGGGTTGAGTTGTTCCCGTAGTTAACACAGTACAATCTATTGTACGATTGTACTGAACATAGCTTAAATTAATTGTAAGCTTGATAATATATAAAACAGACGATATTATTTACTAGGCAGGAAATAACCAAAACCATTCCTGATAAAGAATTATCATATAGGCCTATTAAATATTTCATGCTAATTTCGGTGACCAAAGCTAGAAGTGGCCGCCATTTTCAAAACTGGCAAGACCTTGGGCTTTTATCATGATAATGTGGGCCTCACCGATGTTAGGTTCATAGCTACACTGGAGACGAACCAAGGTACGTCAACAAAGATTCTTTGATACCAATTCTGAAACACCTGCATCTTTTTCAAGCCCTTCACGAGACAAGCATCATCGATCAGAGAAGCTTAGGTAGTTGTTTGTACAGCGTCAATGACTGCCTGGTAGATTTAAAAGGTGGGTGTTGTGCTGACCAGTAGTGCATTAAAAAAACTATGGGGGTATAATAAAACCTTAACACACCCTCCCCCCACACACATAAATAATGTTAGTAAAATATTAAAACATATGAAGTACTACTGTAATTGAAAGTAGAAGAAAGATTTTAAATAATGGCCAAATTTTCGTAATAACTGGAACTGCCATTGATAGGGGTTAGCGGGTAGGTTAGGGTTCAAAACCCTGTTGGATGTACTGAGGGTGGTTTTACATAAATGGTTTACTCCTCTTCCTCCCACAAATGCGGGTGTATTTCCTAAATTTCGATCTACCTCATACCTATCTTTTCGTGTAGTTAGTACATGTTGGTATGTGGATAGCCTTCTTCCTCCAAATACAAAGTTTGCGACTTGAGATTTAAAAGGTACATTAGCATACTCATGACAAGTGCCCCTAAAATATCCATTTGGAGAAAATTAGGCTATAGATGTAATAATGTTGGGACATATAATATGTTCCTCTCATCCCTCTCCCTCCAACCAAATCCAACTTTTTTTTTTGTATGCGCCATTAAAGATGGCCACATCTCAAGTTTTACTCCATTAGCCATGAAATTCCCCTTCTTCCAAATATTCTGATATGAATCATTCCAGACCTCATTGAAAAGTGCTATTAACATTCACAAATTAATCTTAACTTTATTAATAACCATACAAAATTTGTGTCCTGTATCATACCTACAGTAAGTGTGGTTCACTTATATATCTTCAAGGTTTTGATTTTATAAATGTTACATCCATCCTTATTTCCAGCCTATGGTCTTGGTCAGTTTTTTATTCAAGTCATATATTTTTCAGTAGCGGTTTGTTAGGCCCATCGTAGCATTCATATGCTTAATAATATAACTTAAGACTAGTACAGGCACAGAATACAGTCTCCACCCGTTAATTTATCAACGTAAAGTGGTAAATTCATATTTCACCAATGATAAATTTTTAGGCCATGCAGGGAATGGATCCCGGTACACTTAGCTCAGTAGACAGACACGTCTGTAATTTGATCACGGTCTACTAAACATATCGTGTGTCGAGCTATTAAATAACTTTCCATCAGCTATATTTTCAGAGACTTTTGAAAGCTGGTATGGTAAAACCTTTTATAATACCCATCATACTATACTATCTATCATATCTTGCAAGTCCCAACACATAACATAGACGCGGTAGACCTAAATATACTATAATATGATTAAATCATTAAAGTTTTCCTGTTTAAATAAATATGAATATAAAATTATTATTACTATGCAAAAGTTGAAATTATCACGTAATAAAAATATTTTTACAGATTAAAATGTCGATACCGATACTTAACTGTTATCGATACTTCTCTTTTGATATATTTATTTATATATTTATTTATCCTTACTTTTTGTCCTGAGGCCTACACTGTACTCAGGACCTTTGTTACATTGTTTATCTACCTCCGCTAATTACTAGTTAATCCTATTTGAAATCATATTACTTAATTTGATGTTGATTATAGCTCCTAATCTATAAGTGTCCCTATTTCCCTATCTTCTAATTTTATCTTACTAGTTGGTCCCCCCCCCAGGTATTTTTCACCCCAGTACCCTGCCCCACTGGATGTCCCACCACTTCCGGATCTAATAGTCCCCGGATCACCCCAGTTGGGGGTGAGCATCCCCCTATCCACCACCTGGGGAGGTGCCCTACAGTAAATTTCGTTCCACCTACCTCCAGCTAAGACCACTACCTTGGACCTATAACTAAACATGATAAAACATAAGAAAATATAAACTAAAACTAACTTAACCTAATACATTTTTACAACTCGGTGGCCGCAGAGTATCTTAATATTCTTCCTTGTACTCTTCATCTACTGATAACAGTCAATGAAGATACCTTGGTGGACGAAGTCCCACCGCCTCAGTTCAGTACCTCGCTTGTTGCCAAGTGGGCCAGACCATGCGAGTTGAGGGTTTTCTTCACTTTTGATATAGTACGATATCGATATTTTTCTACCGATACTTTAAGTACAGTACCCTTTTGATATAGTACAGTATCGATACTTTTCTTTCGATACCACATCCCTAGTCCAGGGTTGTACCCAGCAGGGTCTCTTGGGAGTGGGTGAAAGCTTATACCTGCGTTGTCTTGTGGGGAAGTCCCCCCAACAGAAGGTGGCAAATATATATATTTTTAATCCCTGTTTAAGTACTGTAAGAAATTTAAAATGTTTTTTATATATCATAAATTGGGTTGTAAATGCTATGAAATTTTTAAGACTTTAAAAAGCAAAAAGTCGAGGCATTTAGAAGAAATTTAAAACAATTTATAATTATTGATAATACCAGGTTACCTTCCAAAATTTGATGTCATGTAAGTTAACTAATACTGTAACTGTTAACCATTGTGTTACACCCTTAAAGTTTGGATTTCATAAATTACCCGACCTGGGTTGTGTAGGAAAACGGTATGTTGTATTAGGTCATTTATTTGTGTAACTTTGTTTAGGTCATTTTGTCTTTTTAGTCCATTTTTTCTTGGTTTCCCTTATTTCTAGGAATTTTTGTTGATTAATTATATTTTTAAATATTATCGATTTTTTGTATAAATGCATAAATACTTATATATAACAAGGTCCAGGTCATTATGACTTTCAATCTATCAAAAATTACATCTAAAATTACCTAAACATGATACAAAAAATTTCTACAAATTTACAAATTTAAAACTAAAAAAAATATATGCAATTAAAAAATCTTTAATAACTAAACTCTAGCATTTTGATAGATATAATATTGATAAACAAACATCTGCTTCAGTAATAATAGCTATCTGCCTATATTATCTTCACATGCCGACAACTGTGTGTGTGTGTCTATATATATATATATATATATATATATATATATATATATATATATATAGACACACACACACAAAGAACCATATATATATATATATATGGTTCTTTGTGTGTGTGTGTCTATATATATATATATGGTTCTTTGTGTGTGTGTGTCTATATATATATATATATATAGACACACACACACAAAGAACCATATATATATATATATAGATAGACACACACACACAAAGAACCATATATATATATATATGGTATATATATATACATCTAAAATTACCTAAACATGATACAAAAAATTTCTACAAATTTACAAATTTAAAACTAAAAAAAATATATGCAATTAAAAAATCTTTAATAACTAAACTCTAGCATTTTGATAGATATAATATTGATAAACAAACATCTGCTTCAGTAATAATAGCTATCTGCGTTGTCGGCATGTGAAGATAATATAGGCAGATAGCTATTATTACTGAAGCAGATGTTTGTTTATCAATATTATATCTATCAAAATGCTAGAGTTTAGTTATTAAAGATTTTTTAATTGCATATATTTTTTTTAGTTTTAAATTTGTAAATTTGTAGAAATTTTTTGTATCATGTTTAGGTAATTTTAGATGTAATTTTTGATAGATTGAAAGTCATAATGACCTGGACCTTGTTATATATAAGTATTTATGCATTTATACAAAAAATCGATAATATTTAAAAATATAATTAATCAACAAAAATTCCTAGAAATAAGGGAAACCAAGAAAAAATGGACTAAAAAGACAAAATGACCAAACAAATACCAAAAAATGACCTATAACAACGTTTCCACAACCAGGGGATTATGAACATACTTTATGTACACATGTACAGTACATAAGTTTACATGACATCAAAGAACCATATATATATATATATATATGACACACACACACAGTTGTATCATGTTTAGGTAATTTTAGATGTAATTTTTGATAGATTGAAAGTCATAATGACCTGGACCTTGTTGATAATACTTTCAAGATGTGAGGAAGGGGGGGGGGTGACATGTAAAACGGCTCCCCGCCCACTCTAGCAAACCCCGCGTGTTTCCTTAACGTAGCCCTGACACTGGATAAGATCCAGGCTGCCAAACATCTTAAATTAGACACCCGTAACGCATGACGACAAATACAGACAATGATAAACTTGAAATATTGTATACGAATTATATCTTTAGTTTTTCACCTCACACGGATAATATACGCGTACAACCTGAACAGGTAGTAAAAGACGTGGTAATAAAAAGAAGTAATTCTAAGATCATTGAATAAGAGGCAGTACACCAGAATGTTTGAAGAGAAACATTAATAACTAAAAAAAAAACCTATCAAACATGGTTTGATTTGAACAAAGGTAGCTCGTATTTACTTATCTTGATTGATAATCAATTATTTCCAACATTTTTAGCACCGCATCTTACTATCCGTTCGGTATATACGCTTATGTACTAATTACGCTGATGGTTATAGGGATTGGGAAGGTTACATGGCTTGGAAGTGTACCAGCATTTGCGTGAAAGGAGAGTGTAAAAACATTTAGGGGAAAATCACCCTCAATATGCCCGAGCGAGATTCGAACCTTGAATTTCCCGTCATCGGCAGTCCAGTCCACTGTGAGAAAAGCGCGTTAGACCATGCGACCACCGAAGCGGGTATTTCCGACTTGAAATGGTATTACTACCAACGTAACTTGGATCAAAACTTATCTTGGTTTATGTGTTTTCGAAGCTGGAAGCTAATATAATAGGACCAAAAAAAGTGGTAAAATCAGTGTCGATCTGAAACGACTGAAAGACATATTACTTATAATTCAAATGCCAAATTATACATAGTACTTTCTTTGAAACATATTTCGGTACATTGATTACTATCCATCCATTGTAAAGACCATCAGAGGTAAGAGAGTAATAAAAAATATGCTCGAATAGTTATTTTTCCCGATGAATTATTCGAGGGCTTCTATTATCTGGCAGCCAGTTGAGGCCATACCACCCACCCCCCAACCTTTCCCTGCACTGGTGCCTCTGGCATTGTTTGGATGTATTTCGCCATTCTCTTGTCAGTTGTAGACCGAATGAAAGAAATAAAAGGAACTGAATGCTTACGCTTCCTTGCACGCAAATAGCGAATTTTCCCTTTTGCAACATCAGTTCGAATTTTAGGTTCAGGAGGATACCCAAATATAGCGTTTTACAAAAAAACTTCCTGCATGGCTAGGACCTAATACAAACAAAAAATGAAATCTACATACCTCAGATTATTTTGATTAATCATATATTATTAAATGATTGGTTACTAACTAATAATACTTTAATTAACTAACTAACATTTGGTTACTAACTAATAATACTTTAATTTCCTTACTCTTCTTCTTTTGTAGTGCCTAATTTTTTTTCATTACAAACATTAATAGAACGTCACTATTGTCAATTAATATAGAAATCATTTTAATTTTTTTCTTAAAGCTAAATATTTAATAAAAAGAATCATCAAAAGCTTGAAATAATATTTCGGTAAGGATAACTAAGTAACTGTCTTTTTATTGATTAATTAAATAAAACAAAATACGAATAAAAACTATTCTAATTTTTCTAATTTTTTTTTCACGGCTGTAGCAACAATAAGTATTATAGCGCATAATAATAAATTAAAAAGTAAAGTATTGTATTCACACTTTTATCTTCTTATAGATAAATAAATTATTATAAAAAATTATTTTAATAACTTTGACAAATAGCCATATAAAATATTAGTTTCAAAATAAAATTAATTTTCAAACACAATTGCACGAATAAGGGTTATGTTGACGTAATAAACCGACTGCAATTGTCCAGTTAATCATGTTAATTTATGATGCTAAGGCCACCTTGTAGAAGCTCTCATTTTTAAATAGTTTTTAATTTAATTACAGACACCGTGACTACAAAAACAAAAGCATCAAACGGCTACTCTCATAATTTATCATTTAAATAGAGTAATAACGCTTTAATAAAGGTTTGATGTAAGAGTTTTGACTGCCTCACTTACTTTACATATGGAATTACAGATCATATGGTTTGACGTATGGATACACGAAAGTAAATCTGGTAGCCTTTACTTGTTTTAAATTAGGTTATTAGTAAGTAGATCAGGGTCTACTTAATCTATGGATCAGGAACTAAGATGGTAGTTCAATATAAATGCACCCGCAACAGATTGGGAAGCGGCAAAACAATCATGTTTATAAAACAAGAGACGGCTGAGAATTGAATCTTAACCTCTCGGTCAACTGATAAGCCAGTGTATGGTAAGTCTTACACTTTATACCATATGACCATAAGTGCTAATGCAAATTATATTTTACAAATAATTTATTAAAAGAAAAACCCCATCAAGAATCGATCCAATAATTATTAGGAAGTTTAGTGAGTAAAAACAAGATATTATTTTATAATAAATGTTATTATTTAAATACAAACCTTGGATGAATTTTTTTTAAAGAAATTTAGGCCGCAAACATAAAATTAACGAACACCACTTTTATTTAAATGTTCTTTGGTTTAAAAATGATGGACCTTTAAAGAGAAATTTAATAATTTCTACAAAGTTAACAAACCCCTAGGAAGTTGTGACGTAGGCGAGATTGTTAAGGCGTTAACCAAACCTTGTTGGTTTGACTCCTGGTAGGTTTAAAGCTTATTTAGCTTTACTATGTAGCAATATCATGGGATTGACGAGTGATTTAGAATACATTTTTGGTGAGTTATCAGGCGTTAATAGTCCTTAGAATTATTTATTAAAGATATGAAAAAAAGCCATAGATAAACAAACCTCTAGGCACGAGATTGCATCTGTAGCAAAATTATTTATATTGCTTCAACCAGGTTAGGTTTTGCTTGGATATAATTATATGGAGAGTTAAGTTTCTTTAAAATTTAATTATGTTAAGGTGAATTAGGTTAAGCTAGTTTAAGCTACGTTCTTCTAAGGTATACATCCATTACTGTTCCCAGACTGTGACCTAAGTCAGTTTTTTATTCAAGTCATATATCTTCCATTGCCAACTTGCTAGGCCTGTCGTAACTCCACATACCTTATAATATAACTTAAGACTAGGGGAGGCACAACATCCAGTCCCCGACCGTTAATTCATCACAGGGAAAGGGTAAACCCACATTTCACCAATGATACATTTTTTTGGCCATCCCTGGAATAGAACTCAGGACCCTTAAACTAATTAGACAGACATGCTACCGACTGAGCTAAGGTGACGGATAACGCTTTTGCAAGTAAATAGATTAAATAAGCAAATGTATAAAAACATATAGCTTATGACAGATTAGGATAGCTTAGAAGTTAGATTAGGATGTGTTATAGATAATTTGTCATCCACACTAGTGGGATCATGGTCTAAATACTATCCTCATTTAGTCTAGTTTGACGTAGAAAGGGAAGTCAGGGTTAAAAACATGGCCACGTGTATTGAAGGCGCTTTTTCCTCAATAATTTCCCACTCTCCTGCAACATGAATGTTGGTACATTTCCAATCAAGTATACCCTAACCAATACTCATATCTGCCGTACTATCGTAACTAATAAATATTCATATTCGTCCTATTCTAACGTGTATTGAGTGGCACTTGGGGCGGACAGATAAATGAACTTGTTATATAGTAAGCTTAAGTTAGTAAGAAGTAAACCAACTTCGGTGGTTGCATGGTCTAAGACGCTACTCTCGCAAATGATTAGACTGCTGATGACGGGGAAATTGGGGTTTTATCCCAGTCGGTTGAAATGAGGGTGATTTTTCCTAGAAGGTGTTTTCACTCTCCCTCCACACAAATGCGGGTGCACTTCTTTTAAATTCAAAATTCCTCATCCCTAATGCATTAAAGTGATTAGTGCACAGGCATATAATCCGAATGAATAGCAAAACGTGGTGCTATAAAACTATTTAGTATTAAGATTATTTAAGTGTAAGTAGAAAAAATTATGTATGCATTTGGGCCTCTTTAACATGCAGTGAGTGCTACCCATGCCCTTATTTGAGTGCAGACTCGTAGGACTTTTTAGCTGATGGTTCTAGAGCAGGTCTTCACACTACGCGGATGTTGACTGCCTCTGCTCCTAAACTTCTCTCTCTGTCAATTATGTCATTTTTTTTATGCAATCTACTTTATTACCTCAAAGCAACAGCTAATCGTTCCTCGGTTGGGATGTAATCTTTCATGTTTATTGCTCTTCTCTGAAGGTGTACACACAGCTTTTGTAGAAGTTCACCCAATTTCGGTATTGTCATACGGGAAACATTATATAATTCTTCATCACTTTTCAGTTTATAACAATGAAAGAAAGTATGAGTGTTAAATGTATATATATACATACATTTAACGCTAGGAGTCTCTCCGCCTTAATAGGATGTACTCATAGACTTCTACACACACTCTTACGCGCAGGTAAAGCAGATGGCTGCCTCCTGATTGCGATCATTACAAAGTTTGTCTAAATTGTGAACACACCCAAAATTGTCTGGCCACCCAAATATAGTGTCCAGATTTCGAACCAGTAAAAGATCAACTCGCGGGAATTACTACGAAAGTGTGGTGACACGGATGGAAGGAGTTGCTGGCAATGCCTGCCGGCCGCCGTGACTCTCCCCCTAACCTAATCTAACCTAACCTAACCTAGAAATACTCGTTTATGTAATTTAATTAAATTTAGACTGACAAGGCTGATAGGACGCACGACTGATAGGCACCCGTTGGTCGTTCCTATTGTCAAATTAGGGGCTGAATGGCATAACAAACACGGTGTGTATGCAATTTGGACTTTTTATATTTAAAAAGCATATAACCCTCTCCAGGACCTGCCGTGTTCGCAATCAGAACGAGATCAAGCAAATACAGTAAGCGCAGTTTTCCTTTATCCGTCACTCAAATACACATACACGCACACAAAAAGGTAGGTGTTCATTCGATATCGACACGAGCTTGACTGACCAAAAATGATTTGAATATGTGTGCAAAGCAGGGCCGCCCCTAGTAGACGTGGCTCCCCGGTAAAAAAAAATTCATTTGTAGAGCCCCCAGTCACCAGCCTTAGCAAAGCCCCCTCCTCCCCCCCAAATAATTAAAAAATATAGGTGACCTGGTGGTCTAGGGGTAAGGTGTCAGACTTCTGTGCTGAGGGTCCGGGGTTCAATCCTCGGTCCCGGCACAGATTTATCTGATTGTCAAACCCTTCCTTCACCTCTGACAAGACGTGTATTAATCACAACTTGTGAATGTGAGGAATGCCAGGCCTCCACCGTGGTTCGGATTCCACGTTAAACTGTAGGTCCTCCATTTCATCTCACAATCACCCTACCATTACACATTAGCGTAAGTGCGTATTACCCGAACGGTTAGTAAGACGCGGTGCTAATAATAATAATAATAATAATAATAATAATAATAATAATAATAATAATAATAATAATAATTAAAAAATATAATTTTTGTTTAGTGTTATTTCAGTAGTTTGTACCTACATACTAATTTTCAGCTGTATAATGTATCAAAAAATGCTATAAAAGGTAAATACATGTAATAATAAATGCTAGACGTAATGTTTATATATATATATATATATATATATATATATATATATATATATATATAAAGGTTTACTTCTCCCCAGACCATAGATATTATTCCCCAGCGAACTTGTACAAAGAACAACTGAGTTGAGTTTGAATTAAATCGGTTACTGCGTTCAAAAGTTATCTCGGGACATATCCACCACAGAAATACAGACAAATGCAAATCGGTGGAATTGAAACGGAGAACTCCCTTCACTCATTCAATAAGTCATTCAATTAAGTCAAACCACATGTTTATATTATTATTTTTTTTACATCCTGTCAATATTTGCTAGATGGCCTATACAGGGAGACTATTATATGAGCTCCTTATGGACCAACATACAATGCGACCCATTTCTTATTATGATAAACTTTATAGAAATACAACATTATAAACTATGACATTTTAAAATAAGTTATTATCTTAGAAAATCTAGTAAATGAGTTTGTTACACCAAATATTTACTCCTTACACACCATTTTTCAAAAATTGTTAAACTTTCAAATCAAATGTGTGTATTGATTGGCACACATAGGTTTGTGTACAGCTATTTTATATTTTGAAAATAAATACTGCATTTGTTATCAATTATTAAAGCGACTTCAACACAAGATTTAAAAGTCAAAAACATTATTGACAGTAAAAGGTTTCGTATTTTTGGTAGTAACAGAAATTATAAATTATATAGACCTAATCTTTATTTTATTTTTGTAATAATAAGTATTTTAAAATTTAAGTGTTTTTCACTTCAGGTTGTGACAATATAAACAATTTTGAAATGTGTCCTGTTTCAGTAGTCTCAATTTAGAATGTGGCCATCATGATAAGACGATCTTGACACGCCTGTTCTAAGGTTTTAGGTTTTAGGTTCTTAATAGACTGAACTGCTGGTGTTGAGGAGGTCGGGGCTCATATCTCGGCCAGGTACCCCGGAAATTGTTTTACACTTGTGATTTATAACCGTGGCTTCTCCATTATTTATTCACACTAATTTGGTTGAAATTAAACTAATATGTCCGTATACACAGTAGGATTCGAATAATTTTACATTGTTTAATTCGAAAAATTGGATAGTTCGAACCTACCTTAGTTCCCCATGAAATTCATATTTATATAAATGATAAAAAATAACATTTAATTATAATTTTAGCAAGAAATATTTTAATAATTCGAGGCTTACATATTGTTAATTTTTTTCTAGTCTCTACTCATTTAAAAACTAGCTCAACGACGGTGGAACGCTGACATATGGGGAGATTCTTGAAGAAGTAAATAACAAAAATATCCTTTGATGAAGAAGAGAGCACAGACGGTCAAGCAAAAGAATCAATCAAATACGTTTCTGAAACACTTACAAGGATGGAACACATGAGAAGATTCACTAAACTAGAAGTAAAAGACAACATTATTTATGCAATCAGTGAACTTGGAAGTTTCATCTATTTATCTATCCAAGAAAATTACAACAAACAAAGATAATTAATTTTTTCAAACGTAATGGCAAAACAACTGATTAATTAAAGTATAACATTTTTATATATTAGTTTTTACAAGTTTTTGTATTGTGTGTTTTAATTTATAGATTGTGTATGTGGGTTAGTATAGCATATAAATAATAAAATATGTGTGTTTATATGTAGCATATTTTAAGATTATTGATTTATTGTGTAACAGTTGCTTATATATTCATAAAAGTGGTTAGTTCGAATTTTGGATATTTATAATTTTTTTAGATATCTATTGGACTTCAAATTAAGTAAGTTTTACTGTATCGTACTATATCTTCCGTACTAATTGGAGTAAGACGTTAATAATAATAGTGTTAAGTGCACTAATGGAAAAAATAAAACCTGAATTTGTGTATTCAATCAAGTCAAAAGAACTCTCTTAAATACTAGTATTTAAAAAAAAAAAATTATTCAATCGAAATGTTTTCGTTGAACCTCGTTCCTCACTGAGACGAATATTTGTCATTCATTTGACTTATTGGCCTTTATTAGGTTTTATAAAATATAAAAAAAAAACTAAAAATATTTTTTTCCAAAGATTCGGCTTAATACGATAAAATTGTAGGACTCATTGGAAGAAAATCTATATTGCCAATAATTTAGGACGCGTGGATTGATAAAATAAAGAGAAAAAGAAAAATAGTATTCGAAAAATGTCGACGTGCTGGAACGTGTCGAGTGGCAATCAATACTGCTAACGGTTTGGAGATGATTCGAGGCCATAGACCGAAGCAGTGGTTCCTCAACTCCAATGGCTTACGACCCTCTTAAATTCAGAAACATATTTGGTGACTTACAAAGATTTACAATACATATTTTACTAAATCATTATTTTATCCAGATCGCATATTTTATTCTTACTACTGCCAACATTATGTATGGGAAAATACGGAAGTAAAAAGTTTGTGTAAGTACTTTTAGTTTAAGCACATCATCTTACTACCTGTTCGGGTTATATGTCTATGTACTAATTACATTAATGTATTAGGGGTTGGAAATGTTGCATTTAGATAAAATGTACCCATATTTGTGTGGAAGGAGAGTGGAAAAACATTTAGAGAAAGCTACCCTCAGTACACCAGACCAAGATCGAACCCTGTACTCTAGTCTATCTAGTCTATCTAGTCTATCTAATCTAGGGTTTTCCAAACGTTTCGGTACGTAGGGAATATAATATAATTTACTCAGTTTCGTGAGACAAAGTTAAAAAAATATATTAATGAATAAATAACATTTATTTGGATCTTTTTTTTGGGAAATTATCATTACATCAGTAAACATCTTATTGGGGATTACAAATAGTGAACCAATTTACAATGAGCCTACTGTCATAACAACCGAGCAATATTTAAATATTTGTAATTTGGTATTGACTGTTGTGTAAGTTGTAGAGAGCTGTATATACACTTACATAACTCGATTGGACGCTCGTGCTATAATTGCCAGTTTAGCATGTATGAGGTAACATACTCGAGAGGTTGCAGTAGAGCGCTGAGAATTCATAACAATGTTTAAACTAGCGAGCCCAAAACGGGACCATACCATGGTATAAAAGACCTTTTCTTTTGGCGACTAGAGGGGATCACTATTCCATCTATCTCACGGGCGGTCACGCTGCCCGACGCTTTATCGATACAGACATCTTCGGGTTATCGATAGTACTGGTACTTGGAGAGCAATCGTTTGACGCCAGTGGTCCCATAGATCGAGTTTGATTAGAACAGATATAACTTGGTCTGATAAAGTATATAATGCATTAAACAACTTAGTTTACTTGGATGACAGCTCAAATTATAGTTTACTAGAAATAGTACCTAATTTTATCACTTATAGCCAAAGCTGAACATATATCACTTTTGGATAACAATGTAATTGAAAATCAGATTAAAATATATATAATTAACATAATGTATATATATAAATTTTAGTAGTGATGGTCGGTAGCATTGGGTACAGCCCTTCATACCTAAAACTGTCTATATCTAATGCCTTTAGAGCATTGTTATCGAAAACGGTCTATATTAGTGACGCTTTGTTATTGTAAGAGGTATCCTGTTGTGACGTAACATGTTGTTGTTATTGCAACTTGTATCCTGTTGCCCCCCGCCCCTGCCCCCCGCCGTTGTTATTGTATCCTGTTGTGACGTCACCTGTATCCTTGAACATGTACGTGCTTGTCTGACATCCTCGTAGCAGTGTTGTTATAGCAACCTGTGTTATTCTGACATCCTCGTTCCACCGTGCTTGTGTCCCGGGTGTTACGTGTTGTTATTGTAACCTGTATCCTGTTGTGACGTCACCTGTTGTTTCTCAGGCGTTGTTATTGTAACCTGTGACGTCACCTGTATCCTTGAACATGTACGTGCTTGTCTGACATCCTCGTAGCAGTGTTGTTATAGCAAGCTGTATCCTGTACGTGTTTGTCTGACATCCTCGTTCCACCGTGCTTGTGTCCCGGGTGTTACGCGTTGTTATTATCCTGTTGTGACGTCACCTGTTGTTGCGGGTTGACAAGACAAGTCGTGACCTTGAAACTGTGAGCTAATTGACTCTGTTCATGTTTGCTAGCCCAACAAGTCGAGACTCGTAAGGAACAGATAGGTTTTTTTTTGCTTGAATAAAACACTATATTACAAAACATACATTTATTATACATTAAAGGTTTTTACAGACATATTATACACTTTTACAAGAATGACGCATATATTCGTTCATGCGTTTTTCTACAGTGTCTCTTAGATGTGTCAGTAAAATTGTTTTCAGTTCACAATCCAGCATGTAAAAGTCCAAACCGACGACTTGTCGTGTATAGTAGGTAGCACTGAGGAGATCCAGGTTTCTGATGTGCGTTTCCACCGTAGGCTGATCGAGGTCGATGACGTCCGCCGATTCGTCGCACACATCTACGACGAGCGTGTCGATCAGATCGTTGCAATAGCGCGCGACAGGTGTCGACCACATATCCCTGCGGTCGACGGCTGCGTCGATGAGGTCCCACACATCGCAGAGACGCGCCCAGCTAGGTGCTAGATAGGCGACCCGTTTGAGTCCCGCGTCCTGTTTTTCGCTGATGACCACCATACGGTCACCGCACATACGTCTCAGGGAGATTTCATGGTTAGTCAGAGTGATCTTCTGCGGAGGATGCGTGTTGGTGAAAAACTTTGATATGACCTGCTTGTAGCCGCCGAGTTCTTGCCACTCTGTACGGTTGAACACGGCGCAGTTCCCGCCGCATTTTTCTAGCTGGACATAGGGCGTAAAGTCGTTCTAGACGCTCATGCCGACGATGACTCGCTTGGCGTCGACCGCGTCCAGCGGAAATAGAGTGTTGAAAATACCGACGACGGCGAGCGGCTTCACCTGCCTTGCGCATACGTCTTGGCCTTCCATGATTATGCCCGGCAGGCCATCGGAGCGCCCCTTTTATAGGCGCACGCCGATTGGACGCACCCTCTTGCAGGGCGGCGGCGGCAGGAACCCACAGTCTTGAAAAATGTGTTGTAATATCTCAACACGTTAGCGTCGTTGGCGGCACGATCGGTGGGCGAGAATAAGGCGAGGAAAGTCTTCATCGGAATGTTCTGGGCGCGATAGAGAAGGTACACGAGACAGTAATGTCCGCAAACGTCCGAGGCTACGCTTTGAAGTTGTATCGTGTTATGAGTCGTGCGACAAGTGTTTTTGCGTATAAATGCCAGATGTGACTTTATACGGGGTGGAAAACCGTAGCTGTCAAAGTATTCTCCCGCACCGTTCTTGTCGATAAAGATGGCGACCCAATGCTTGCCGGGCTCGGTGTGTGGATCGGTGTTGACGACGATAGCTGCAGGTCGCGCTATTCTCGCGGGTAGTTGATCAGCGGGGAAAACACCCGACCGTACAGAACGGAACCACGGGCTTGTTTTCAGCGCACGTCTTATGGTGTGCGTGTCCATCTTCAATCATCCAGTCTCGAAGTCCCAAAACGATGGAGGCCGAACAGAAATTCCGCACAGAACTGTGCGCTGTGCACATGATGCGCCCCAATTTAAGTGTTTTCAAAGAAGGACAACCTCTGTCGTACAGATCTACGATGGGCGTAGGCGTGTATCTGGCCAGAAACTTTTTCTTTTCCGCTCCTTTGACGTAGACGGTTTCTGCGCGCGTCGTGGCGCGGGAGATGAGGGATTCTAGCATGGTGTAATCCACATCACCGTTATCCCAGGGGATACCGTGCAGATGGTTGACGATATAGTAGGCTTGTTTTTTAGCGGCGGCTGAAAGTTCCTCGATAGCGAACGGGGGCCTTAACACCCAATGTTGAAGTAATGTTCCGCATACACTCAGTTCCTTGACGATAAACTCGTTGTTGTCGTCGATGAAACTCTGGAAATCCACGACGACGTCCATGATTTAAATGACGAGTGTAAGGGGCGGGAAGCCGCTTATATTAACTCCCATAGTCGGTCACGACGTTTCTGTCCTTGTCGACGGTGATGATGTTGGCAAACTCCCCGTACACGATACAGTTGACGGTTTCGGTGAGAGCTCTGGCGAAGCTCACTTCGATGCTCAGAGAACCGTGCCGCGTCAAATTCCAATGCGACGAGATGTGGGCGGAGAGATTGGGTGTGAGATCGAAAGCCACGAGATGATATCCCTTAGGGAAGGCTTCACGTGTGACGTCGCTACCCTCGTTCATGAAATGGATACCCGTTCCAGAAAACAGCGTGTGATAGGACATTACATAGTTGCCGTTTGTGTAATCGGGTTGTAACGGTTTCGACGGCACTTGTTCCCCGTCCACGTACAGCGAGAAATGGTTCATGCCGTACGTTTGAAAGTTGAACGGGTTCTTGGTGGCGTCTCCGTTGAACGCGGCGTTCGATACAAATCCCACGATGCATCGCTTGGGTAACTGGCCGGTGAACACGTTGTCCAGTGATTTCCCTTGCACGCCCGCGGGAATAGTGAGTGTTTTTACTTCCACACGGGTGACGGGATACTTTGCGGTGCTGACGTTTAACGCCTTGGCGTGCGCCAACAGTACAGAAGGTGACACTTTGACGCGTCGCACTAGAAGGCCGGCTTCAGCGATGTGAACCTTAAAGTTTAGAATTTCAGGGACGGCCATAAAACTGAACCCGTCTCGGGAACGGACCAACTTGACTCTGAGTTCGGTGCCGTTCAATAGGTATTTCTCTTGGTTAAACACGTCACCGTGTAGATACCCCAAAAGATCCACCGTCTTGCTCTGTGCGGTGAGACCGCGACGAGCCTCAAACCCTCTGTTGACGGCGTTAACCGCCTCGAAGGTTCCGGGGCTGTCTGCGAACCACATACCGCAAGTCAGATGCGTTCTCTTGGCCTCGCTGTTGTAATTGAGCAGCGTCTCTATGTACGCTCTATAAGCATAGGTGTTGCTGGGCGGTGAGACTAGTTTTTGGTTTAAAAACACATCCACCTGTGTGAATAGCGAGTGCAACCAGTTGTTTACGGGAGCGATTTGATCCGTCTCTTTGAAAGCGCCACCGTCGGGTTTCACGATGGCCGCCCTGAGATAGAGCATAGTCTGTGAGAGATCGATATAGAACTCGCCTTGACCAGTGACGGTAAATTCGATGGGTGAATCATCTGTGAGGGAAGAGACAGGTTTGTATTGGAGCCATTGCCCGCTTTCGAGACTGGTTTGCGTGGGCGGGACGGAAAATAGATCGAGTTCACTGCTGGCACACTCGCAGGACTGGGGGTGTAGAAACGACATCTCAACTGAAAATATCTACCGCTTCTTTCTTGACCTTTTTACGTCGGGCAACGACAGAAGACTGACGTCGTTGCTTCTTACGACGCCCCTTATAGCCTGATCCGGTCATCAGTGTGTCGATCTTCTGCTCCGCTTTGCGTTTCAGATTTGTTCCAGCCTCGCCGACACGCTGCCGTAGAGCCTCTTTGAAAGGACGACGCTGATTGGCGACGTCGGAGAGAACGTCGATACCCGTGTGAAGCGCCTGTTTTCCGATGGCTCTGGCGCCGCTTCTCAGCAACGGTACGACGCTCTTGAATAGACCGCTGAAAAAACTTCCTATCCCGTGCCCTCGTTGATAGGGAACACCGTGGTAGATCGAAGATATCCCCGATCCAGCCTGGTCGACGTAGTATCTTTGATAGGGACAGTTCATGTTGAGTGGCGTCGAAAATGAAGTTTCACGCACACTTTTCCAAACTCGAATGGTACAGGTTCACCGGTGTCGGTTCTTATATTGATTTCCAGGCTTTCAATTTCTCTTCTAAGTACTGGCACGTAGTGCATCGGATCGTAGCTAACTGTCTTATGTATGCCGTAGAGATAGTTTGTGTTGTTGATACCGACGATACGTAAAAGAGGTGCCACGATATCGCCCACGGGTTGAGGATCGACGATATCAGTGTAGACGTACATTTGCGAGGGCAAGCCTAGTAGAATGTTGGCGGCGTACGGTGACTTTGGGACTTTGATCAGATTCGTCTGAGGATCGAATCCTAGCTGTAGACTTAGTTGACTAGATAGTTCCAGCAGCTGTATATTTGGTGAAGAAGAAACAACGTCCACTTTTTTGTTGGTGCTAGTGTACTTGAACACAACCCCTTTATCGCCTTTAAACGCGTCCACTTCGTTTAGGGCTTTAATCAATTCTTGGATATTGCTATAGTTTCCAGGAGGGATGTGATCCTTGAATATTTGTTCCACACCGTTGGCGTCCACCCAGTTGAACCATACAATATTTTGGCCCTCCGGGACGGTGGTGAAAGAACACGGATATTGGAATTCGGCGAGAGCGACTTCCCACAGGCCGTCGAGCGTGAGACGATGGGGTAGTTGCGTGGTGAAATTCGTGAGGGTATTTTTCGGGAAATATCCCATAGAGCTGTCGCTCGGCAAGGTGAGGTAAAACTGGTCCTTCATGGTAGGGCGCTGACGTAACTGGCAGGGATCCACGAATTAAACTTGGCGGGGTAACCTTTCCACTGCACGTACACTTTCTTTCTGGCGCCTTTGCCCTTGACACGTAGTATTTTATCAACTTTGAAAATTTCCGGAAGACGAACGCTTTGCAATTCGGGTTCGTAGAACGTCCCCTCCACCTCTTCGCCGTCAAGATCGGTCAGCCTGTAGACGACTGGTTGTCGCATGACGACACTGCTGACTTTGAAAATCTCTTCGCTCCAATTGCTCTCGTAGCCCTTTTCAAACAACATTTTGGCCTTGCTAATACGCACCGTGTCACCGACTTTGAGTTTCGACTTACTATTCGAGTTTGGACCCCGTTTACCGTACAGATTATCTCTGACACGAAGCACGTCGGTTTCTGAAACATCGGCGGGCGCCATCTTGATACTGGAATGTTTTGCGCCGTTGTAAGCGTCGACGAGATCTTGGAGGACGTCTACGTAGCGATACGTGTTATTTCGGGTAAAGTAGCGCCACATGCGTCCTTTCAGAGTTCTGTTGAATCGTTCCACGACGCTCGCCTTCACGTCCGGATTATTAGTGGTGTAGTAATGCACGCCCTCTCGCTCGAGAAATTTCCGGACTAGACGTGCCGTGAACTCTGTCCCCTTGTCCGTCTGTAAACTTAGAGGTTTGCGCCCGCTTTGCTCGAAAATGTCCCGAAAGGCGTCTCTCACGACGCTCCCCGTCTTGGACGGAAGCGTCCTCGCCCAGGCCATCTTGCTAAACACGTCGATGACGGTGAGCAAGTACACCGCACCGTCGTTGTATTTGCTAAGACTTCGCATATCGTTGAGATCGGCTTGCCAGAGATCGTCAATGTTTGACACCACATACCGATTGCGTGGAAACTTTTTTATCACCGGTTTGTGTAGGGTATAAGCGTCCTGCGCACGAAGCCATTCTCGTACTTTGGCGGGATCTTTCTTGGACGCTCGTATGAGCGACGCCGCCCCTGCAAACCCCGCGGGATGAGCGGGGTCGTTGTAGATGTCGTCCATTAAGCTCTGAACGGCAGCCACCTGTTTTCGTCCACCCTTTTAAGTTTCTTCTTCTTGGTTCGTTGCGGCGACGGTGTAAGTGGTACGGGCGTCGGATCCCTAATGGGCACCAAACGTTTCGGATTCACAATAAATTCTTTCGGGACGTTTATTTTCTGCAGCGCTGCGAGAAACTCTCGCCACCCCGACGGCTCGCTGTGTCTTCTCGCTCTGACCAGATCGTTGACTAAATCCACAATGTTGGATCCACGGAGAGGCGTATCGTGAATACTCACTTCCCCGTTTTCGTCCCAAAAGATTCCGTCCCCTGGAATTAATATGTTCTAGTAAAAGCTCGGCTTTTTTACGCGCCTGTACCGGTACAGTATTGAGTACAGCCGCGATGGGAAGTACGGGGGCTGTCGTGGTGGTGGCGGTATTTTCAGGCGGTGGAGGGTGTTGAATAAAGTGCAGATAGCGCTGTAGCACTTGTTGGTATAAAGTCCATTTAGACTTGTCGTCAAGTTTTGAAGCGAGGATTTTTTCCATTTCCTTGTCCAGCTCGGAGACCACTAGATTTGTGGCCGACGCCGCTTGTTGGTGGTGTTGCTCGTAGCGGTGTAACGTTTCCGGGGACACCAATATCATCTTTTTCGTGTGTTCCATCGTCTACTTGTTGAACAAGGAACCGAGGACACCGCTGATTAATGGGGCTAAAAGTAAGGGCAGGAACGCTCCTCCTTTCTGAACGAGCAGTCGTCTCTTCTTCTTCCAGCCCTCTCCTCGTTTGACCAACTTGCGCAACACCTGCTTGTGAGCACGTAACTTTATCTTCTGCGCATTTTTCAACGGCACCCGCCCTTTTAAAGTGTTGTAGGCACACTCGCAAACAGAGTCGATCAGTTTCTTGTCGGCCGTTTTCAGCAAGGCGACACGTTGCTGCGGGTTCATGCGATGCATCGCACGCAGCAGGGGCGCTTGCTTCAACACTTTGGGACTCATGGTTATGAAATGATCTGTAAGCGGGACGTGTCGGTGTTTTTATAGTTTTTGCGTGGTAGGTACACGCAACAACCGACATTATTGCGGGTTCTATATCTGAGCCATTCGGGTGTACCTTGCTTGAAATCTAACAATATATAGCCGTGGGGAGTACTTGTAGCGTCGGCGTAAGCCTCCTGTAAAATACGGGGGTTTTCAGGACACACTTGACGTGCAAAGTGTTGAATCTGAGCTCGATCCCGGGGATTTTTAAAAAGCACGATATAGTGCGCGTTTAAGGAAATGTCTCTTTGCCCCCGGCCCTGGTGGAATATATTTTGTGTAAGGTACATGACGCTAATATTTTGATGGTGGCATCCTTTGGTGAAAAGATCGACGACCACCTCGTTGGCTTCCCGCATCAGGTCGTCCAGGATAATCAGCTGCGGAGAGTCGCAACAGGTGTCATCCATTTCCGGTAAACCCTTACAGAATATGACTGAGCCGTCTTGTTCGAATCCCGGTTGCCATAAAGCATAATACCAGGTGATTTTATCAAATTTAACGTCACACATCGTGTCCAAGTTGCGGATAAATTCGGCAACATAGTGTGACTTCCCGCAGCCGGAAGGGCCGCTGATGATGGCCGAAAATGGATGTTTCAACTTGTCCATAATGTTTGAGAGTGAGCTTATATGCTAAATGAACTTGTATTTATAGGATAGAAGGGGAGCGGGGGTGTAGACGTTAAAACACAATCAAAACAGTTTTTATAATATTTATTTACAATCATGAAAAGTATACATTGAATATTTATTTATACAAAGTATATATATTGATTATTTATTCACAAAAGTTTTGAATATTTATTTACAAAAAGTACATATTGAATATTTATACACAAAAAGTATATAATGAATATTTATTTATAAACAGTGAAAAGTATACATATTGGGAATAGTGGCCTCGGTACTAAAGATGGTTTAAATATATATATATATATATATACAAACAGTTTATTATATTTGACTAGAATTAAAATATATACAAACAACTAATTATAATTGACTAGAAAAAAATCAGGTAGGTGGAGATTTATACTGGAGGATAAAAAAATATAAAAAAAGTATCCCGGGTACATAAAATAAATCAATAAAAAAATATGCTTGTTTTCATAAAGAAAAAAATTATGAAAAAAAATATTGCTCAAAATCTTTGAAAAATGGTATGTCAGTGGAAGTGTATAGCGTGAAAGAATAAAAAAGATGATTATTCGGCCCGTCTAAATTATCACCTTTTTAGTCGTGGCGAGCGCGTTTGCAAGGACTCTGATACCCAAACGGCAGCGTGTTATAATCTTCGGTTATCCGCCGTTTGGTGTACACCGGCCGGTAGACTTTACGCTGCGAAACGGTACATACAGTCGCAAGACCTTTTCTTACAATCTTGTGCGGTATCTGTATGTACCGTTCCGCCGCTTGTTCGGTGACCATAGCTTTCAGAACGTCAAAATTAACGTCGTTCCGGTTGCCATAGTTTATGGTGATCCCGCGAACCTTGCACACCGTTTTTGTTTTGGCAGGATCGCCACCAACGCAAACTCGGTACGCGTAATTCTTGGGACCGCCAGATACAAAGGCGCCGATGTAGCTTCCCGGACCGTAATCCTGAAGTTCGTCGGTGAGGTCACCTAAAAAGTCTCCGGTCGGTGGACTCCAATCGCCGGGGCGTTCCGTGAATAGAACGCTATCCGTATCGTGATACAAAACGCGGTCCCCCAACTGTTCAAGGATGCCGTATAGGTGCAACCTAGCCATAGCAGTCGTGTAGCACGCCACCGCCACACTCGTGTTAGGGTTAGGGCGCAACGCGTCACGCGCATCCTTGTAGTTGAGGAACATAACCTCGTCATTTACATCGATGACGCTGTCCACGGTGATGTACGGATCCGTCAGGTACTTGTGGACGCCCTGATAGTCGTTGACAACGGCTACGTGTGGTAAATCGGGTCTTTGCCCAAACTTTCCCCATAGCGAATTCAAAAAGAGTTTAGCCAGCGTGCGGAGACCGGGGTTTTTACAAACAGAGCCGAAATCGAGTTTTACCCCCTCCATTTCCTCATAATTTTGAATGTATGCTAATTTTTCCTCACGTGAGGTGCACCACTCGGGCCAACCGCTGGCTTCTTGTTTAATTTTCACAAAAGTATCGATGTAGCCGTGAAACAATCCGCCAGAACGTGTCTGACGGTCGTAAACAGATACATCGTACTCCCACACTTCGTGCACTGCTTCAACGGTGTAGCCTTTCTCGACGGCTTTCCGGATCTCGTCGATCACCCAGACACCTGTCAACCAGCGATCTTTTTTGTCGTTGTGCTGACACGCGCCTTGGTTTTTCTCCTCCCCGCATTTCCTGCACAAGATGAACATCAACTTGTCGTGCATCCGTGTAGGCAATACGGGCAAGAATAAATCCCGCGGAGGCGTCACCGTAACTTTGGCTATGCCTTCTACTCGATCTATAGCGGGACAATTTGGTTCCAAGTGAATTTTAGGGTGGCCGACGGGGTATTTTTTGTACTTGCAAACGTACGGGTACAACGAACACACGTCCAAGTACTTGATCTTCTCCCCACAAGAAAGGTCCGCTTCGTGGAAGAGCTTGATGCAATTTGTACGCCCGCCAAAGAATGCATCCCTGGGGTTGATAGGCTCCTTGGCATACACCTCGTGCCGGAGTACAAATCGTTGCAAGTCCTTGTCTGTGCGTTTCATCTCATTAAACGTACACTCCCACATCTCTACGAGCGTGTAGCCGGCGTTCTTAAACTTTTACACGCAGGCCATGGTCGCTTCATAACGCGTCTCCATGGTCTCGTGGGGGCTGTTTTTGATAGGGGTGGTCCTGCCCGGATAACAGAGAGGGCACCCGTGCCAATAACAGCCCCAAAACTGGAAGACGGTGGTGGTATCTCCAGCTTTAACAACGCCGTCTACACGTCGCCCCAACACATATTCCTCACGGCCGTTACCCGCATGAAGGATAGAGACACGGCGTCGATGGGCCTCCCAGCAGAGCCATTGTACAGCTACGTGCGACTGTTGGTCTGCGCACCGGTAGCCACCGTTAGGGACGATACCGACGGTATTCTCCTTAAGGTGACTCCGGCGGTAAACCAACATGGCCGCTCCAGCGATAGTACACGCCTCTCTGAAAGGATCCAACTTTGCTTTTTCAATAAGCATGTCTCTAAACTTTAGGCAGGCCTTCCGTAGGATCTCTACGTCTTTCACGCAATACACTTCCAGCTCGCGGTTAAAATCAAAGACATAATTTTCTTTGACCAACGCGTCATACCACCTCTCAAAGTGCTCCTTTCCCTCTGCAGACATCTCGCCTATGCCGTAGTCCTCCTTCGGCGGCAAGGGACCCCTATACCCCGCGTTTTCTTTTTTGTTGAAAAAATGGGGGAAATGTCCCTTGGCCAAAGACTCGTCCAAGCCGAACGTTTTGGGCATCTTGGACAACGACATGGGGAGAAAGTTCAGAGAGTCAATAAAGTGGAGCGGGCCGTAACGCATGGACATGATTTTCCCACCGTTCATGATGAGGTCTGGAGTCCATTTTTTCGCCTCCATCATGTACTTTAAAATGAAATTACCGTCGTAGCCCTTGGCATTATGGCTAGGAGGGTGATATCCTTGAATTTTGAAGCTTTAATTTGTTCTATAAATCCGAAAAATTGGGCCATTGTGGTATCACCCTTGAATATGCGAGTCCTATCGCCCCCGCAATCGGTGCAATGATTGTCATTTGCATCTATATGAAGGCAGGCCTTGCAACACGTCTGCACGACACAGAGGTTAGGTTCGTGCAAGTACGTGTTTACCGTACCTTTAAGAAGAGTTTCTTGTCTGCATTCAAAATCATAGAATACAAACATGAAATTGCTCTTTTCCAGTGATGGCTTGGACGGGGCCCGCTTCATATAACAGAAATGGCCAAAAGGACGATGGGTCTCGCATACTCTACAAAAAGTCTCATAACACCTGTGTGAATAATTTGATCTTTCCAAGCTGAAAAATTGCCCGCATACCTCGCAAACCTTTTTGACATCACAGACCGACATGTGACCTCGGCAAAAACCGGGACGTTTATGGTTATCAAAACACTGCTGATTTGTGAACCGACGCCCGCAATCTTTACAGGTCACAGATCGGCCTCCGCTACAGGCCGGTTTAGCGTAGCACTTTTTGCACGCGGATTCGCATTTGTGCTTGTTCTTATGATCAAACGGCACACGGCACTCGCGGCAAAAGTACGAGCACTTAAATGCGGATGTCAAAGATGTTATGACATCAAAATGGTTTTGCTTATCGTCGTGAAAATACAAATCAAGGTAGCCCTTAAAGGAATGTTCGGTGGGAGCAGGCCCCTCATATACGACTTGCCTTCCCCGACGTTCCCTGAACACAGTGATTTTGTATTCGGTGAGGTATGCTTGAAATTGTTTCAGTTCGGTGATCCCACCACCCTTCAAAAGATTCACACCTGCGTCACGGCATAGTTCCTCTGCTTTGAGTTTTTGAATAGGACGCCCGATTTTGATCTGCTTAAAGGTGTTCACATCCATGCATCCCGGTTCTCTTTTAACGTCACATATAGCCTTGGCGACCACCAACCCTCGGGCAAGGCAGAGTGTGTCGTCGCCATTTTGAATAGTAATTATTCCTTGGTTTTTACGGCTATACGTGCTAGAGGGAGCGAGTTTATCACAATATCTTCTACCACTCCCGCGAGGCTCCTTAAAATGGCTGAGCTTAACGTACAGTGGTGCCGTACTCAAGAACAAACTATTACTCTGTAGCACGCGACTTACGTTATCAAGCACGACACGAACGTCCAACTGATCTGCTCGCCTAAATGTGACATACACAGGGTTTGACGTCGAGTCCGTGCTATTTAAAAGTAAGCCGACGTGATCATCGGCACTGACACCGTGGTCCTGCAGCCGATTGAGCAAATTAGTAATTTGTTCTTCAAGCCAACTTAATGCGTCACGATCGCTTGCTGGAGCACCCAGATGTACGGTAACTTCTCTACCGGTATAAAAGAAACGCCTCAATTGTTTTATTCTCTCTTCGACTATACGAAGAGGGAGGCCTTGGTTCAAAGCTCCACCTACCTGGTTTACCGGGCCACTAATTCCCGTCTGGGGTGCCGAAGACGGGCCGGCCACGGGTTGCGGGGACCCCGTCTGCCTCGCCGCACCTTCTCCCTGGCGCGGAGGCAGTGCTCCCGCGGCGGGGTGTACGGGTGTCACGGCCGGCGGTGCTCCCGCGGCGGGGTGTACAGGTGTCATGGCCGGTGGCTGAGAGAGGACGGCACTGCCATTTTCGCTCTCAATTTGAACTATAACACACAAAGTAAGCACTTTAACAATAATTGTTCTAAACATACGAGTCTTTAAAACGATGCCACAATTTCAGACTGCTTTTGGTATTTATAACACATCAACATTCTTAAAGTGTGTGTGTGTGTGTGTGTGAAATAAATACACTTGAGCCATAAACTTATTTGTACTTCATATCACATGACCTGGCGTATGCATATTCATGAATTACATATCACATGACTTGGCGTATGAATATTCATCAGTTTTTTAATGAAAGCCTATTTTAAATGTCATATCACATGGCTTGGCGTATGAATATTCATCAGGTTTTTAATGAAAGCCTATTTTAAATGTCATATCACATGGCTTGGCGTATGAATATTGGACATGCGGCAGTGGACCTAAAATTATAAGACCTAAAGTCACAACTCCTAAACTAAATTTCTTAACTTCATAACACCTAACTTTATAAGACCTAATTTTATAAGACCTAACTTCATAGCACCTAATTTTATAACTCCTAATTTTACTAGACCTAAAAGCACTGGACCTAAAATTTATTTTTCATCGATTACTTTAAAATATCTTTAACTGTTCAAACAGGCAGTGGACCTAAAGGCACAAGACCTAATTTTATAAGACCTAATTTCATAAGACCTAACTTCACTGGACCTAATTTTATAAGACCTAACCCCACAAGACCTAATCTCACAAGCCAACAAGCACAAGACCTAACCTCACAAGACCTAAATTCATAAGACCTAAATTTATATGGCATGCCGGCATAAGTCCTAAAACTACATTCTTTTTAACACAATGATAGGAACACAGACAAAGGCGTCAGTTTTGTCTTGTCTAATTTTCTGAGGAATGGGAGGTCGTAGTTTAAATCCTGCTGGGTGTATTTCTCCCGTCATATAAAACATACCATTATCGATAAAGTGGTTTTAATAAACACGGCCAAAATGCTTGGAATGTGGAATAATGTCAAGCTCATCTAATCTAGTTTTCCACTGACAAGGAAGTTGGGATTATAATCTTGGCCGAGCGTACTGAGGTATTTTTCTAGAGGATTCCTCCCTCTCTTTTCAAGCAAATGTGGGAACATTTCCCCTAAATTATTCCTTCCTCGGTCACTTAAAAATAATGAAATTAAATGCGGATAGTTCGAACGAGAAGTAAGATGAAAATCTCTGGCAGGCAGGATTGCCTCAATGTTAATAATCTCGACTGACGTGGACAGCTTTTATTTAGGAAGTATTTGTCTATCCTTTACAGGTATGCTAGAAGTGTTTTTCCAAATATTTGTTTACTCATTCTCTCTTCACGTATTTCACCGTATTTAAAATAAAAAGATATTAAAAATGTATTGTGGAGACATAATTATTATTAACTAAAATAAAATTTAACTGTGCAATAATCGTGGCCCAAATTTTTGTCACCCGTATCATGTATTTACTAGCACGCTCAGGCTATCCACATTTTTTCACAATGGTGTAAGAAAGAGAAATGTACAATTTAGAGGATATGTACTCTCATTTGCGTGGAGGAAAACTCAGAAACCATTTATTAAAACTCACCCTCACTTGACTGGAATTTGAACCGGGTCTCGCCATCATCAAAAATTCAGTCTATTCTCTGAATCATTCGATCACCGATGTGGACTAAAGTGCAGTTATTGAGGGAACAAACCGAATATCATTATTGGATGCTTGTATTTTATCAGCTTAATCTAATGGCATATGGCATTAGAAAACTTCACTTATTTGTTGAGTCAATTAATTAGTAATTCTTATTAAAACACATATTATATACTATTATATTTTAACCGATGAAAGTCGAAAGTCTTTAGAGCCGCAACAATCACATAAATAGGTAGCCTATATAAATACTATTTATAAAATGTGAGTTTATTTTATTGAAAGCCAAAGTATGTTAACATTAGGGCCTAATATATTAATTACCCTAATTAATCACTTAGGAAAATTCAAAATGGCCTCCAAAATACCTTACAACGTTATGTGGAAATCAGAGCTGGCCGCCACCAAAATCAAAGATGGCCACTCCTATACCTTATAAGCATAGCTGGAGCCCATTGATCTCTATATTATAACTGGATGGACATCTGCGGCTAAAATTTTTGAGCTGTCATTTGTACAACATTGTTTAAGAAAGAAGGAAACATTCGGGTATCTCTTTCTCTCTTATACACATACAAGGCAATGTGGCATTTAAACATAATTCGCTAATTTTATTGAATTTAGGAGATATATCAATGTATGATTAGTTAAACGAAATAAATGGGTTAGTAAAAGGTTTGAAGGCATAACTAATTTCAACACTCATGACTTGTTTCTTTAAATAAGTTGATTTAGGCTAAAATAGTAATATTTCCTACACGCCTATACGCTAAATGATCGTTTGAACGTAAGACTTCTACACAAAATTTTGTCGTTCGAACAAAATTAGCCTGGTTTTTAGCAAATATTTCATTATAGTTATCTAACATTAAATATAATATGGCTTCTGAAAGCAAAAGGCAATACACGCTAAGAGCCAACTTAATAATATTATAATATAGTAATACTTCGTATAAACCTCTAGCCTAAATGATAATTTGAATACAAAACTACTACACAAAGTTTGTCATTTAAACGAACGTAAGTAAGTTTGAAGCTACCTTTTTTCATTTTAGATATCGAACTCTAAACATAATATTGTTTCTGAAACCAATATATTAGCTAATAACCAATTTTAAACATACTGTAATCTTGGCAGAATGTAAACCACATTGGCATTAGCTACTTATTTTAATATATCAAAGATTTTATTCTTATTTGTACAATGTCACATTTAAAATTGAATAATTGTATATCCTCTAATGTAAATGTGTCTTCAGTCAAGTAGGGTATAAACAAACTTTTATTCACGAGAGACACGTTTTGCTCAAGAACATTAAAAGAAACCGTTAAATTTGTCCTCTAGCTAGCAAGCAGACGACAAACTTGGTGTCACGATTTGGTGCGTTGCAAGGGGTGTGTTAGAGAGAAATACGCCATGGATTATTATATGATTACTATTATTAGCCATCTTAATTTTGTTTTACATGTCTTTCTTTACAATTTTATAAAGGAGCTACAACTTAGCTTTGTTCGAGAATATTCAGTTCATCTTGACGAATATGAAGCATAAAGTTTTTCTAAGCACCGCAGGATTGTTTACGATAACTGCATTATTGATAAGGTCGTAATATATCAATGACAATGTGGGTAATAAACCTATTTATATAAAAAAATAATGCTGCATTATATTACCCAGCCAAAATATTGACACTTTTGAATCACCAAGTTAGAAATGAAGAAGGTATAATGTAGAGTAATTATCACTGTATTTGCATGGAGGTGGAGTGGGAAACCATAAAGGAAAATACACCTCAGTACACATAGGTCATATGCCAGAACGAGTTGGGTTATAAAAAGTAAACACTCAACTCCAAGAAATGACTTATGGACTAGGATAGAGTGAAAACCTCACTTCCGAGAAATGAATAGTGTGAAGCCACGCTTACACGAGGCCAGTTGATAGCAGGTTAGACGCGTCAATTTTCGAATTTGCCTGACAAATGGCCTCGTGTATACGCGGCTAAAGTAAAGAATGAGTAAGGAAAATTTTGCTCGGGACTGCACTTCTGTTTAATTTGTCCTATCTAAGCCTTTTCTTGGTAATGAGTATTCACCCACACTTCTCACTTACTCATTTTCGTTCTTGTATACCGCCTATAGCCAGGAATATCTCCTCAGCCTTCTGACACTGTAAAACCATATCGAGACTGAAACTTTTTCGGAGGGATGGGGAAGGAGGAGGAGGAAAACTTGCTAAGGAGTCAGTATCATCTGGCTTACCGGTGAAGAAGATTTGGATTCGAGTCCCGGTGGAATCACCCACTTTACTGGAAAGGATTTTTTATCCTTTTTCTAGGAATATGCTGGTATACTTCCGCTTGAATTACTTCCTGATACTTAAATAGGAGATTCAGATACTTCTGGGGGGAATTTTTTTATTAAAATGGTGGACATCGACGCCGCCCCCTCCCCTAGCGTTGCGACGTCCCCACCCCACCTCTTCATCCCTTATTAATTGCATTGATTAATTAACTACTTTAATTAATCGCTTTGAACAATTCAAAATAGCCACCAAAATACCTTAAAACGTTATGTGGAAATCCAAGATGGTCGCTAAAAATCCTTACAACTTTATATGAAAATCCAAAAGGACCGCCCTATACCTTATAACGTGATGTGGAAATTCTAGATGGCCGCCACCAAAATTAAAGCTCACCACCCCTATAACTTATAAGTAGAGGGGGATACAGAACCCTAAAGCCCATCAACGCGACCTCATGATGACAAATTCCGTACGCCCAACAACGAATTTACATTCTTTCTCCAGATGAATGCTGATGCACTTGACATATTCTGAATACCTCCTCTACACCACATCCTCAACAACCTAACTCCACAGCGGTAAATTACCTACGTTTCCTCCTAAGGTTATGACATTTCTTCCCTTTGACTTACCTTTCTCTCCCTGACACACCCATTTTTGCTGCAAAATTCCCTTTTTGATACTATTAACATTATTTTTGACAGGTATTGCCCCCTGAGCCCAAGAGCCCACAATGGTAGTTACCCTTGACGCTCTGAAACCTCCTCCAAAATGACGTTCCGACGCCCCCAACACCCGGACCTCATAATGGTAATTTACCCTCAACGTCTGGACGCCCCACGAACACGACACCCGCGGCACTCCCAATAACTCGAACCCATAGCTGTAAATACCTGGCACCCTGTTGCTCCTAGAAACTCGAGCCCATATCAATAACTTCTCATCCTGACCCCCTCTCTCCCAACCAGAGCCGGTATCGACAGGCTTTCCACCCCTTTCCTCTAACCGCTGGCTCCATAACCTCTATTCTCTAACCCGCACGACAATTTAGAGATGGCGGCATGGGATTAAAAATAGAAATAAAATCTTATTAAAATATAATTAAAGTTATATTTAACCTTATAGTGTGATGTGGAAAATCACAATGGATCCCTACCCCACCCCCTTTTTGTACTCAGCCTATGCAGGTCCCGATATGCACCCTCAACCCAAGGTTATATAGCCCTCAAGGCAAGGTAGTTGGTTCTAAAATCTAGGAGGTGATGAATTATTTTAATGTTTTTTAATGTTGTTTATTTGATGGTCACGATGGGCCTGAATATTTTTGATGATATGGAAGTTATAATTTATTACACCTAGCCTTATAAGACCTAACGGCACAAGACCTAACGGCACAAGACCTAACGGCACAAGACCTAAATGCTACAAGAACTAAACCCCATAAGACCTAAATTTATAAGACCTAATTTTATAAGACCTAACTTCATAGCACCTAATTTTATAACTCCTAACTTTACTAGACCTAAAAGCACTGGACCTAAAATTCATTTTTCATCGATTACTTTAAAATATCTTTAACTGTTCAAACAGGCAGTGGACCTAAAGGAACAAGACCTAATTTTATAAGACCTAATTTCATAAGACCTAACTTCACTGGACCTAATTTTATAAGACCTAAAGTCATAGCTCCTAAACTTTAGGTCTTGTGAAATTAGGTCCACTGCATGTCATCCTGAATATTCATCAGATTGTTAAATTTCATATCACATGACTTGGCGTATGATTAAACCCTCATTTTCATCTATGCCCCGGATCCTTCGCAAAGTGTGTGAAATAAATACACTTGAGCCATAAACTTATTTGTACTTCTTATCACATGACTTGGCGTATGAATATTCATCAAGTTTTTAATGAAAGCCTATTTTAAATGTCATATCACATGGATTGGCGTATGAATATTCATCAGATTGTTAAATTTCATATCACATGACTTGGCGTATGAATATTCATGAATTACATATCACATGACTTGGCGTATGAATATTCATCAGGTTTTTAATGAAAGCCTATTTTAAATGTCATATCACATGGCTTGGCGTATGAATATTCATGAATTTCATATCACATGACTTGGCGTATGATTAAACCATCATTTTCATCTATGCCCGGGATCATTCGCAAAGTGTGTGAAATAAATACACTTGAGCCATAAACTTATTTGTACTTCATATCACATGACTTGGCGTATGCATATCACATGACTTGGCGTATGAATATTCATCAGGTTTTTAATGAAAGCCTATTTTAAATGTCATATCACATGGCTTGGCGTATGAATATTCATCAGATTGTTAAATTTCATATCACATGGCTTGGCGTATGAATATTCATGAATTACATATCACATGACTTGGCGTATGAATATTCATCAGGTTTTTAATGAAAGCCTATTTTAAATGTCATATAACATAGCTTGGCGTATGAATATTCATGAATTACATATCACATGACTTGGCGTATGATTAAACCCTCATTTTCATCTATGCCCGGGATCCTTCGCAAAGTGTGTGAAATAAATACACTTGAGCCATAAACTTATTTGTACTTCATATCACATGACTTGGCGTATGCATATCACATGACTTGGCGTATGAATATTCATCAGGTTTTTAATGAAAGCCTATTTTAAATGTCATATCACATGGCTTGGCGTATGAATATTCATCAGGTTTTTAATGAAAGCCTATTTTAAATGTCATATCACATGGCTTGGCGTATGAATATTCATGAATTACATATCACATGACTTGGCGTATGAATATTCATCAGGTTTTTAATGAAAGCCTATTTTAAATGTCATATCACATGGCTTGGCGTATGAATATTCATATCACATGACTTGGCGTATGAATATTCATCAGATTGTTAATCACAAGCCTTACATAAATTTATTTTAAATTTCATATCACATGACTTGGCGTATGAATATTCATCAGATTGTTAATTACATGGCTTGGCGTATGTTTAAACGTTAAAGAAAAAACTTACATAAATTTATTTTTAATTTCATATCACATGACTTGGCGTATGATTAAACCCTCATTTTCATCTATGCCCGAGATCCTTCGCAAAGTGTGTGAAATAAATACACTTGAGCCATAAACTTATTTGTACTTCTTATCACATGACTTGGCGTATGCATATCACATGACTTGGCGTATGAATATTCATCAGTTTTTTAATGAAAGCCTATTTTAAATGTCATATCACATGGCTTGGCGTATGAATATTCATCAGATTGTTAAATTTCATATCACATGACTTGGCGTATGATTAAACCATCATTTTCAGCTGTGTCCGGAAATCGAACGCGGGACCCCCAGACTCAACAGACTTTAAATATAATTGTTGTAAACATACGCGTTAACAAAGGTTAAACCCACATTTGCTTTCAACGACATAAATACCCCCTCGTCCCATCGCTAATGACAGATGGTGCGATTGGGTTCTTCCTCTCTCTCTCTCTCTAACCGAACAGGCATGCACGCGATATCTAGCGGAGTGGTCATTAAAGTCTGTGAACAACAATCAGTGTGCGTGTTTATAGGTATATACAGGCACTGACAGCTAGAAGAACTTCCTAGATTAATACGCCAAGTAATCTGATCTTCATATGTCACTAATGCTGAACACAAGGCACTCTGTTTTTTTATGTGCTCCTACAAAATAATCAGAGAGGGGGATTTTTTTGTGACAAATTTAATGTAATTTAACTTTGTTAACAGTGGTTTTAAACGGATCGGGAATTGAACCCGGTGCCACACATATTTGGGAATGTGTCCGGGTGGGCGCAATAAACCGTTTATACTCACATAATAGGCGATCTAGCCGCTCAAGCTCGGCCAAAACATCGTTATACCCCTCTTCGCTCTGAGCCGTGACGTCGGTTTGAGCCCCTAGCGGCGCCTGCACACCATCCCGGATCTCCGGGGGACGATCTAACAGCTCGAACTCTGCCATGATGTCGTCGGTCATTTGGGCTGACGGCGGTCGTCGCACCAACGATGCGGTCTCCCAAAAATCTGAAAATAATAAATAAATACCTATTAACTACTATCACACTGTGTGTGCGTGTGTATGTGTGTGCGTGCGCGTGCACACGTGTGTGTGTGTGTCTGCGTTTGCGTGCGTGTGCGTGTGTGTGCGTGTCTGCGTTTGCGTGCGTGCGTGCGTGTATGTGTGTGCGTGTGTGTGTGTGTGTGCGTGTGTGGAAGAAATTTTTTAAACATATCGAGGGCTTACCCGTTGAACAACCGCTTTCAACCAAACAAATCCCATCGTCTGTAAAAAGCCCCAACAGATCTGGAGCCGGCGTTTGACTAGTGCTTGCGGGAGTCGATGTTGTGTCTTCTTGGGGGTCTGTAAAAAAGCAAACACCTTTGTACACCGAAGACTTATTAGCTACCCATTAAAATATACTAAAGTTTTTTTAAAACTTACCGAAATTGAACCAGTTTTCAAGCTCGTCAAAACTCATTTTTTTTTTGATGATGAACGTCTGCAACCGGTGAGTATAATGATCGGCAGTAATTACATGGAAGTCTATTTATACTCTCTCATTTTTTGTTAGACAAACACGTACAGGATACAGCTTGCTATAACAACACTGCTACGAGGATGTCAGACAAGCACGTACATGTTCAAGGATACAAGTGACGTCACAACAGGATACAATAACAACGCCTGAGAAACAACAGGTGACGTCACAACAGGATACCTGCTACTAGGATGTCGGACAAGCACGTACATGTTCAAGGATACAGGTGACGTCACAGGTTACAATAACAACGCCTGAGAAACAACAGGTGACGTCACAACAGGATACAGGTTACAATAACAACGCGTAACACCCGGGACACAAGCACGGTGGAACGAGGATGTCAGACAAACACAGGTTGCTATAACAACACTGCTACGAGGATGTCAGACAAGCACGTACATGTTCAAGGATACAGGTGACGTCACAACAGGATACAATAACAACGGCGGGGGGCAGGGGCGGGGGGCAACAGGATACAAGTTGCAATAACAACAACATGTTACGTCACAACAGGATACCTCTTACAATAACAAAGCGTCACTAATATAGACCGTTTTCGATAACAATGCTCTAAAGGCATTAGATATAGACAGTTTTAGGTATGAAGGGCTGTACCCATGCACCGCCCACACTACTTTTTCTATTTTCCAAGTAAATACGATGCCTGTATTAAAAGGTATTAATGTACGCACTATATTACATATCATAGATAACATTCTTCCTACTCTTAATCTTGCGATCAACATCACATTTTTTGTCGGTGACCTGGTGGTCTAGGGGTAAGGTGTTGGACTTCCGTGCTAGGGGTCCGGGGTTCAATCCTCGGTCCTGGCATAGATTTATCTGATTGCCAAACCCTTCCTTCACCTCTGACAAGATGTGTATTAATCACAACTTGTGAATGTGAGGAATGCCAGGCCTCCACCGTGGTTCGGATTCCACGTTAAACTGTAGGTCCTCCATTTCATCTCACAATCACCCTACCATTGCACATTAGCGTAAGTGCGTATAACCCGAATGGGTAGTAAGACGCGGTGATAATAATAATAATAACATCACATTTTGTACCATCCTTTAGTATCTACTATTAAACCAAAATTCACATATCTGCATTTTATTTTGAACCCACACAACTATCTCACCTGCAACCTTACGTCTCCCAAGCTATCCTGACAGAACGAATCCACGGGGTGTAGGGTCACGACACCACTTGAAATGTCTCTTTTTCGATTTTAGACACAAACATAATGTACGAAAATGTGTAGGTTTGAGAGCATAAGATAATTAAATTAAGTGTAGGATATAAATAATACATGGCACAGTTTATAAATATATAATCGAACAAGCGTTTTTTACGGCAAATAAATTTAACACAATCAACATTAGGATTGAAAAAAAATTGAGATATTGGAGCATTGAAAACACAATATTAGATCTAAGTAATGTGCATTTGTGAAAACAAAATTTGACTATTAAGTTTTATAATTAATTATGTCTTGAAAAAATATCATGTTTTATGTTAGGTAACTTTTATTAAAAAAAAACCTTAATATTAAATTATAAATTGTGTCAGGAAATAACTTCCGGCAGTGCTTGGTTTGATAGGTACTTGGTTTAGTAAACATTGCATTGAAAGGCATAGACGTAAGCAGCGTAATTAATAAGTAATGTTGTAGGTGCAGCCTGATCTCTTCCAGCGACTTTTAATGTTTGTGGAGCACTTGAGAGATGTTTTGAGATAACCTTGTTAAAAAGTGATGGGTATTTCGGCGCACGCATACAGGCGGGCATGATATTAAAATGCTTGAAGTACTTCTTCATGGGATGTAAAATGAGAATAAAATCTTTTTAGACGCCCATAGTTTTTTTTTTATGTTTTCGTAACCGTCTTTAAATGTACATACTCCCTTTTTATGCGTCCCCCATGACCATACAAATCTAACAGTTGAGTTATTAATAAATAATATGAATGGCAATGATAATAGTTTAAATGTGTTATAAAATTATAAGTGAAAATATATCTTTCTTACGATGAAAAAATGTATAAAAATCATTCTACGGTTATATCTAGTCATTAAATAAAACTGCACATAAAACAATATAAAAGCATCCAGGTTAATACAAAAAAAAAATTCAACACAAGTGTCGGTATTTGGTTTCGTATAGTTGTAGTTAAACATTATTTTAACCTTATTTTGAATTTATAAAATGACACTAATACTTAAATTATAAAAGCTATTTATTGCAACTTTTATTCATTATATATTCATTTTATTTCAGTAGAGGTTAACACGTATTTTAAAACATTTCTCATTCAACATCATTAAAATGCTTCCAAAAAGTTCATCTTGCTAATAATATTGTATAGTGGAAAGTAATAACTATGGGTGTAAGTGCCAAAAATCTTATATTGAGTAAATCAAATAAAACCTTTGATTTTTGTGAAAACACAAAAAAATTGTCAAAGTTAGTATTTTACTGGATAATTTTATTTTTAGGAGAAAAGTTTGTCATATATTATAACCACAGCTCCATATTTCTGGTCCCTGCTTAGATTCAAACCTTGACCTCTATATCAATGCTGATCTGGTCTATTTATCTAGCTTGGCGTCTTAGAGCGTGCACGTAAATACCTCAATTAGATGAAAACATGAAATTAATTTAATTTAGTAGTGTCTACATAGTGAACTACTTCACCTACTCAGGAAAATTACTTCCAAACAGTAAATATTGAAACAGTTTCATGTTAGTAGCTAGTAAAAATGTTTCAAAACTTAACTAGCATATTTTAAGACAGGAACCAGATGATCAAGTTACGTTTATATTGTAAGGCACTGTTGCAATACGGTAAATATTGGAACTATTTAAAGACTTATCATTAGAACTATCAATACATTAACTATATGAACTATTTCACGATCGTAACCACTCTCTTTATTTCAGGACAGTATTATTTAGCGGAAAAGTTTACAATAATGATTAACTAATTGAATTAATCTTTCATTTATTTATTTGGCTCTTTTGGTAATGCTCTATACATCACAACGTAGCAGTACTGGGCTGCAGAAAAAATTAGAACATAAGCTTTTTTACTATCTATTTTATTCGTGAATCACGTCTTTACCCACATATTTACACTAATGGGGTCTTGTATCTGATTTGTCTTGTGGGAAAGTGGAAAACTACCCTTAGTACAATCAGATGTGGTTTGAGTCTCTATCTATCTGAAACTGGCAAACGAGACCAGATGAGACTCTCGTCTTAACTCACTAGCCCATCGATTCTGGTTTCTATAATCAAATTACTTTATTTTGGTGTCATAACAATGAAAAAGTTTTCCATTTTAAAAAGATTAAAAAGGTAGAGACTTTTGCTTACTAAAATAGTACTGAATACTTGCAAAAAAAAATAATCGGTTGATTACATACCTTGCAGTTCAACCAAGAACATCAGTCTACTCTCTTGACCTGATGAAACTGTCTGTGACAGTGAAAGCTTGTCCTTAAAAATGTGATTGTTTGTAATTTAGTGTTCTATCTAAACAATTTCTACTCTAGTATCACCAAGGTAAGTGTGCTGGCTATCCCTCCTAATTTAAACCAGGTTGATTACATACAAAATTACTGTAATTACTAGTGCATTATTTGATTACTGCCTACTAAAAAATGTACATACTCTTCATCCTAGTCTCACTAGTATAAATATGCTCGGCCGAGCAGTAATACTTACATCACTGGGAGGGTAATCGAAGTGTCTTATTTAGGATTTTAATCAATCGCCCACTCTGGAAGGCTGGGTTGAATCCCTATGAAACCAAACTATTAATTCTTGGAGTACCACTTAAAAATTTTGAATTTTTCTTGATGCCAAAGTTTGTAACAGTTTTATACCTTTTGTATCAGAAACAAGAAGTTTTGTATCCTCACCATTTTGAGTAGGCCTATTAAGCATATCAAAATTGCCACTCCAAATTAAGGGTAACTAGATCTTTATAATTTTGAGCTTTTTTTCAATGCCAACGTTTTGTAATAATTCTGTACCACTTTGTAACATAAATTTAGTTTACGTATAATATCTCACCAGATTAATCGAGGTTTATAAAGTATAATTTAATTAATATAATATCTCAGGGGTGGATCCCAATCATTTTCATGGGGTGGGGGTGTCATAATTATAAATAAAATTGTTACATACAATGCTAGATTTCTGTTTAAAGCCATTTAATAGTGTCTCATTCATATTTGATCTGATGTATGTTTTAAACAGTGGTCATCCTCTTAAATTTGTTAAAATCAGTTAGTTTATATTATAAACTATTCAAAGTGGACCCTCTTTAACATTGTTTTGCAGAATTGATCACTCTAGAAGCTATGAGTAGTCTTCACCTTGATTTAAAAATTTAATAGATTCCTTTAAAGGCCTAAGCCATAGAAAGTGTTTCTCACCTAGAAATTTTTCAAATTTGGATGCACTTCTGAGTTATTTGGAGTTATCCTAACTTTAATTTTTCATGTTAATTGAGTGAACACGTTGTTATGATAATTACCCAAAATGGATGGGGGTAAAAACTTTTTATTTGTGGTACAAAACTACTACAAAATATTGGCATCGAAAAACTTCATAATTTAAAAGTATTACCCCAGAATTAGCTTTGAGTGACCCCTTTGATATTCTTACTACTCAAAATGGGTGAGGGTACAAAACATTTTGTTTGTAGCACAAAACGGTACAAAACTTTGGCATCGAAAAAATTCAAAATTTGAAAGTGGTACTCCAAGATAATGGACCTCCCCGTCACGCAATCTTCTCCTCCCTCTCCAACAGACTTTCTAAGTAATTGTTGAACAGAGCTGTACGATGATCACCAAGACCGGGCAGTGTAAGTCGAGTTACACACATCGTAAGAAAATTGGGGTATATACCAATTTGCTAGTAACGTGGAGGTTGGGCTTCGAATACCGACTGGGTTGAGGCCCACAAAGAGTGTTTTAAAACGTGTTCCACTCTACCTCAATGTGCTATTGAAAGACGCTTATTGTTAGTCATCATAACATATTAATGTGTCACAACAATACGGCGATAGCAACAAAGAATGCATTTATTTGTGAGGTCTTCATGTCGTCAATGTTAGATTACTCAACAATACTGGGTCAACGAAAGAATTACAAATATTAAATATTACAAAGCAAATTTAAATGCTTTTTCAATCGTAAATAAATAGAAATGGTAGTTATTATGTATATTATAGATAAGATATTATTGTTGTACCTTATTAATTATTTTCTCTTTCTACCATGTATGGATAGGGTGATTGGGGTGCTCTAGTTTTAATCACTACGGTACTTAAAAAGTTAAAACCATAAACTGAAACATCAGTTATTCAAACGTATCTATTGGTTGACTGGAGTTCGTGTTATTGTGAAAAGATACTAGCGCTTTCTAGCTTCTTACCTGATCACAGGAACTAAAGTGCAGCGAGACCTGTATTCTTTAGAGCAGTGGTGTGACATTCTTTACATCCAAGTGAAGAAGTTGCGCCACGACCCCACTACCCCCCACTCCCCTTCCAGTGTTGTATGATTTGAATATAAATATTTTGTTGGTTTAGTGTATTTATGTATACCTATACATATTTTTAAATTTTTGAAAGGAAATTAGCCTAGTAAAAATTAAAAATCATTCTAATTAAAACAGTTTTATATAAATAAGTTCAACATCTGACACAACACAAAATAATCTTAGCTCTTTAACATTAGCATTTGTATAATTTATATCATGATACCATTGACTTTTTTTTAATTAATCACTTGTCTAATGTTTTGTGGTGTAACGTGGCTCAAGTAATGTTGATACTTTGTGTGATTGATTTGATTGTTTTTAAACCCAAAGTTTACTAAAACTAGGAGTAATATAAGGAAGAGAAACTCTCAGCTCTTTGGTGACATCTAGTCTCGCACGATATCTACCCTTCATTGTCGCCATAGATGAAAATACAGTTTCACACATGTAGATTGCTCTCTTAAAAATACAGTCAACATAAATGTATTTTTCTGGAATTTGGTTAGATAGAGTTAATAGCAAATAATTTAATGTCATAATAATTTCTTGCCCCCCGGCCCCTTAGCAACTTACGCGTTCGCCCTCGGGGGTTGCGCCCCACACTTTGAAAGCCACTGCTTTAGAACTTGGTTAATTAGTACCTACACCAAAGAAGACTACATATATTTAGAAACGATAGTATATACTATTTAAATAAACAGGACACACGCTGCCCTCTATTAACATCACAATACATCATAGCGAATGTTTCCGAACAAAACTTAGACATAGAACATTTGTTTAAAGTCATTTGGCCTAAAAGTCAGTTCACCTAAAAGTCATTTGACCTAAAAGTCAGTTGGCCTTAAGTCATTTGGCCTAAAATTCCTTTGGCCTCAAATGTATTTCGAATAAAAAAGTTGATGTAGTTAATTTCGACAAAAGTCATTTGGCCTAAAAGTGAGTTGGCCTAAAGTCATTTGGCCTCAAATTAATTTGGCATAAAGTCCGTTGGCCTAAAGTCATTTGGCCTAAAGTTTAGGCCAACTGACGGGTACTCAAAAAATTAACTAACTCAAAAAGAATCGTCCTTGATTTTACTTTCTCAAGTAAAGAAAGTATTACTATCGTGAAATTTTAGTTTAATTTTTATCAAACGGTTTCTCACTTTCACACTTCCTTTAAATTCTATAAATTTTTCATATCCCCGCTCCCACCTCCCATAAATTAGTGTTATTAAATTCCATATGGTCCGGATAAGTGATTATGTTTTGGTGGGAAAACCAAGATTCAAAATTATACTCCCATTATAATTTCAATTTATTTATTAGATATTTGAAACAGGTCAACTTAGTAGATAGTTAACGGGAAAATAACCACAAAAATAACACCAAAGAGAGAATATTATTGAATGAATGTACATTAACACGATTACCTAAATATTTTTTTCGTGGACCAGGGACGAGTGATTTAATACTTGGGCCTTACTAAAATTTAGATCACTCGTTTATACTTGACAAGATTAGAGGTATTTAATTCCTTTTTATTTATAAGAACTGGAAAAGGTACCGTACATTGGTTAGACCATAAACATTAAAGAAGTACATGATTGACGACAAAGTTTGGGAAACACACAATTGAGGGAATGATGATAGCACTCCCTGTACATTTGATACGCTAACCTTATGGCTATCATCTTGAATAGAATAAATGGTAAGGTGCACCGCACAGAATTTCTGCTGCTTTGATCTTAAATTAGACATTTTAATGAAAACTCGTAAAATTTGTTAAACGAAATAATAGAGCTAAACATTGTTGTACAAACAACACACCAAAGATCATAAATGAAACAATATACTCTCTTACTTACTCTATGGCATTAGGAACTAGGAACACTGTTACAGAAATATTGAAAAAAGAGAAACATCTTTGTCCACCAAAGAGCATAAGAATAAATATTTATCTTCAAAAACCAAAATTAAAAAGTATATATATTTGGTTATAGATCAGAAATTATTGGTTTTATAAAAATACAATTCAAATAAATTTTGTTATCTTTAATAGTACTACAACTTTACAATGATAAGATTTTTGTATCTCAAATAAATGGGGAGAAATTATGAAAATTGGAAAATGTCTTTGTGTAAGGTACTACCTTCAAATCATTTTCATGAAAAAATGTGAGCTTGCATCTTCTTTATAATGAAAAACAGTGTCTATATACAAAATTTAATCTAAATCTTTAGAGCGAATTTAAAGAAAATCGATTTAATTGATTTTTGCCCTTTAGTAGACTACCCTTAAATTAATGGTTAGGTATCTAATTTCAAAAATTTCTATGAAGAATCTTATTAAAACCCCAGATAACAAGTTTTAGCCCAATCGGTAAAATAGTTTCAGATCTAGCCCGAGGTACAGATAAACGGCAACCCAAAAACAACTTTTTCGGTTTCAGAGATTAATTAAACGTCAATATTTATCAAAATCTCAAGTGAGAATTTTTTGACGATCACAATATTTTATCTCTGAGGTGTCGAGAGAAAGTAAAAATAATAGCTTTTCGTTAAAATAATATATAAATCCCCTTTGAATTGTGAAATACCTATAATAATATGATAAATCAAAATATACATAAATAAGTTGTTTAAAACAATAAAACATATGATTTAAAATAGATTAATTGCCAAGCTCTGTAATTTAAGTTTTTATTTTAATCAACCATAGGAAAATGTACGTAACCAAAAATAAACAAACAATAAATATCTTTAAGAAAGAATTTAAAATTACAACCATAAATATAATATTCTGGTATTAATTGAATCAAGAGTTATTTGAAAAAACTAAACGGGCTTTGAATTATTTTTAAAATTAAATGTTTAATATAAATCTAGAGTAATTTAAAGGAAATAAAGTGGGCTTTTAATAACTTTTAACATTAAATGTTAAAATTAATTCAAAGTCAAATGAGTTTTTTTTAAATTACTTAGATTCAAATTTTCATTTTGATGATTGGAAATAATTTAGAGTTTTTTTGAATAACAAATCTTTGTTCTAGAGTAAACATTATTAGAACTATTTTAATATTTTAATTTCTATGTAATAAACGCCGTATTAATTAAAACTAGTAAACTAGTAAAGCCTCAAATAAATTTAGTAAGTTCCACTTTGGTTGTCGAATGAACTGAACCGGACGAGGATCGAATCCCAATAGGATGCAGTGAGGGTGTTTTTCCCTAAATGATTCTCCATTCTCCCAACATGAAAATGGTGGGTACACTTCCTATAAGTTCAAGTGTCCTCGTCACTAACACATTAGCGTAGTTATCACATATGAGTAAAACACGAACAGTTAGTAAGACGCGGTGATAAATAGAAACTTCAATAAATTCAATGAATTCTGAAACGATAAATAAAAGAAATAATAAATTCTAATAATGTGGGGCAGATATTAACTCACGGTGAAATCATGACTGTTTCTGTAGCTTTAACTAAAGGATATCTTACTCACTGGCACCACTTCGATGAAATGACAGAGCTGCTTCTCTGTGCTCTCCACGCCCTTTACTAGCGCTAGTTGTCATTCGGCGTAATTGTGCAAACTAAACACCACTTTTTTTTCCTGGTGGACACCCTTCCCGAAGACGTCAGCCCTTTTTTGTATAAAACAGTCATCTCTCGCTTCACATTTTGCACTTCCGGAAGCTGGCGCAGTCCTTCTAAGACAGACTTCCCGGTGCCACCAATCCAGGGGCTTGGGAATTACGTCATCGACCCTGGAGGGTGCCATCGACGCCCCAAAGCCCTGCTAGGATAAGCGAGATGTGACAAACTTGGTTTGGGAGGCTCTCCACCAGCCCCCCATAGAGTAGTGTCTCCGCACGTAACTCTAAAAACCCCTTAGTCGGTTCCCCACAATTTTGTTTTCTCACCTAATATTAATATATGTTTTTTTATTTTTTGTTTCATTAACTTCGTGAAATGCGACAACCCGTCAGTTAAATATCCGAAAACCACACGGTGTGACCAATTGGTCGGTACGTGTTGGAATTTGCTCTCGTGCTCCCCTTCAGGGTGCATTAGAGCATGCTATTTTGCGTCTGCGTCACATTTTGTATTATATTGTATCGACTCGTCAGAGGAACAACTTGGACGTAAACCTACATCGGTGGACAAAACAACTGGTGATCACGATGTGTGAGGCGTTGCTCTCCCCTCCTCAGGGCAGAATTAGCTACGTCTGTCACTATGAGTATTTGTATTAGTATCCTTTGGTAGAGTTCTTACTCTCTTTCTATGTCAATATGATATAATATTGAATGCCAGAGTTTCTGAATTTTTTTTCTATGCTCATATGGCGTAGTTTTGAATGCTGAGATTTATGCTCTATTTATCTAGGTCCATATGACATGATTTAGTATGTCAGTGTTTCTGACTTCTTTTTCTATGTCTATAAGGTATATTGTTGTATACTAGGGAAATGTCTTGACACCCTAAACTGTAAGGCCATGCTATGGCTTATTTAATGCTTTGGATCACATTATGGTGGCAATCAATTTATCTAACGCTTTGTTCAATGACATGATTAGGTCTGTTACTTATACCAGTCCCTAATATTTCTCATAGTGTACCTTTTTTACGGTGCGCAACCTGTGGGAGCGCTTCTAGTCCATAATAGTGGCCCGCGGGGTATAGTGCTTAGTCTCCGACCCCCTTCAGGCGCAGTTTGTATTAGTTAATATGTTTATTATTTGCACTAGTTATAGTGTGCCCTAGATTGGGTGGAAATATAAACATACTATTGACTGTCCAAGCAGTACTAATTAGGAATAGACCGGCCATAGTATCTTAACAGCCTAGATTTCTGGTAGCTTGCCGTTTACTATTTGTAAACTGATAGTTCCTCTTCTAGTAAATTAATCGTTGTGTTTCTTAATTCATTATGGAGTTAACTCATGCTAGCTATCTCATTTAAATACCATCGTTTTAACTCTTTAAACTAGGATTTTCTAGAACTTGATATTTGTTAATTATCATTCAACTATAATTGATGTATATGGCTTTCAGGTCTAAGTCTAGTAGTCGCTAGGCTGGATAGTTGTTATGAATTGTTGCTTAACCTTAAATTAAATTTTGCTTCCTATTTATATTGCCGTTGTTTTGAGGCAGACGCACCTTTGTAGCGGAATGTGTGCTAATTCTAATTAAAGAGTTACTTTCAATTGTGATACAGACTCAAACTTGCTTGTGTTGATTGCAATTATAACATATGTGTTAAATCCAATTGTTCCCTATTGGGATAACTAAGTCTATTGTAACTAATTTAACTGTCTTAGTTAACAAAGGACTGTCTAATGTAAGATCTAGTTAAACCACATGTATTCTATCAGCTTGTTTAGATTTAAATAAACTGATTTGTTAAACTTGTATATCTTTCTTATTTTTGATCCTTACCAAACCTTCATTTAATATGTTTGTAAATGTATTCGTCACTTCTTATATTGGATAGGAGAAGAGGCGATGCAATACGTTATATTGGTTTTTATAACAGTTAAAATATTTAGGAATATTCCTATCAATTATTAAATTCTAAGAAAAAAGATTTGTTAATTAATATAAATGGTTTCCTAGTAAAATAAAAACTATGGAAAGCTCAATAGTTACTTTAGCACCCTCAAACGAAACGCAACATTACCCTGATTAAGTATTTCTTCAAAACTAAGATTGACATCTATCTTATGGAAAAAAGTAAAGGCTATGTCCTTCCTTCCAAATGAATTGTTCAAACACTTCTAAACGTCCCAGAAATTTGAAATTTGGAAAGCAGATAGAGAGTAACCAACTCCCTCGGTCCTCCATAAAACTATAAAGGTCAAAAAAGTAAACATTTCAAAATGGAGGAGGCACCGAGAATTTGGGAATATTGGTACAGTCTATAAATGTAAAAAAAAAAAAAAGGAAGGTTAGATAGCTGAAATTTGGCAGGAAATTATAGATACCACTTCAAACAATCAAACTACTCTTAAAATATGAAATTTAGAAGCTGTAATTGGTGAAATGGGGTAGGGGGCTCAAAACTAATAGAAAAACTACCGTACTTAGAAGGATGGTAAATAACTTAAATGGCAGGTAATAAATGTCCAATCCAAGTAGCCAAAAAAGTATGATAATTTTAGATTTTATAATGGGATAGGTGATAAATAGAAGAACAAAATTTTGGGTGAGATATAAACTTAAAATTGGTTAGGAATGTAGTGGGATTATTCCAAATACCTGAATAATTCTTAAATATTTGATATCTTTAAGTGATGGTGAATGAAATGGAGGGTGGTCAAACATTTTCAAAAATTAAAAAAAAAACTACTTCTCATTGTGGTAGAAGATTGAAATTGCTTAGGCAGGTCTAAGAGCTATACAAACTTTTTTTTTTTAATTTTAAATCGAAGGACCTGAAAATGTTGAAGGTCCCCCTCACAAATTTCTACAACTGATAAAGTTAACACTTCCCACATGGTAGAAAACTTTAATATTTTAATAAAGGTGTCAAGGTCGTAGCCAGCCAATAATTTCAATTGGGGGGGGGGGGAGGACTTGGTGGGCACATACCCCAGTTGCTGGAGGCTAGAAGAAATTATCAATGATAAACAGTTCTAGAAGCTATCTGAAGTGTTTTTTATGGCAACATAAAACCATAACTGCCTAAGGATAGAACAAATTCTAAATATTTATCATTTCTAGAAGCTCTCTGTAGTGCTTTTTATGGTAACGCAGCCCCCTAATTTGTACTTGTGCCTTAATTTTGATATGGTTTGAACCATAAATAAAGCCACATATATTTTTAAATTAAATTTCAAGGGTGTTTTAACCCCCAAAACACCCTCCTGAATACGGTCTTGACAGGTGGAGAGACAAGCAGATAGAGGGATAACCTCATTAACTATAAACGTCTAGAAAATGGAAAAGTGCAAAATAAATATCTGTGAAATTGTGTGAGCTATAAAAATATAAACATTTATAGGTGAGGTACTCAAACACTTTTAAAATGTTTGTATACCTGTAGAAAGGCAAGCAGGAAGGAGCAACCCACAAATTCAGAAAATACGAAATATATTAAATTTCAAAATAAATCTTTACGATATTGGGTAATGTGGTATATAAATATACAAATTACATTAGGTGAGGTAGAACATTGAAAGCTAGCATGTAAGTAGATGTTCTCTATTACTATTAATTATTCTGTCTTACGTCAGCTCCATTCATTTTGTCAGTGAACTTAGACTGCCAATGCGCCCTCCTCCATCGGCTCTCAAAATTTTCTTCTTTCCTTCAAGTCATACAATATTTGAATCCTCCTTCTTCCTAAGCTCCTCTGTTCCTCAACCTTTCCTTACATGACGTCGTGCAGAAGACAATTAAGTTTTAAAATACGAATTTTATAAAGTTGGGGTTGTTTAAATGAGGGTAGGTGGATTCAACATTTTCTAAATTAATTAACCCGCCTCGGTGGCGTAGTTGGCTAACGCGCTAATCGTGTTGAGCTCTACCGCCGAGGACGAGGAGATCGAGGTTCGAATCTCGGTTGGTTTTTCTTAAATGGTTTTCCACTCTCCCTCCACGCCAATGCGGTTTCACTTCTTCTAAATTCAACCCTTCCAATTCCTAATCCATTAGCGTAGTTAGTACTTAAGCGTATAACCCGAACGGTTAGTAAGACGCGGTGCTTTGTATTATTATTATTATTATTAAATTAATTAGAACAACTACATCCCAAAGCGGTAAAAAAGCAACAATTGTTATTCAACATAACATTAGATTTACCACTCTAAATATAAATAAAAGTCTGATAATTTTAAATTTTTAAATGGATCTACGGGAAAAAGGGTGGATTTTATCAGAAAACAATACTTATAAGTGGGATGAAAAATATTGCAAGGAATTAAGTGAGATTACCTCAAATACTCTAATAGTTTTCATTTAATTGCATTTTCTAAGAGTGGGTTTGTTGGTGGGGGCTCGAAACTTCCAAAACTTAAGTAAAAAAACCTACTTCACACTGTGGTATAAGATTGAAATTCGTCAGGCATGTTTGAGATCCAACTCACACATTCTGAAAACAAATAAAATTTATTATGAAGGGTCATACAATTTAAAGGGAGGCATCCTCCCCTAAAGTCTCCAAAGATAATTTAATAAAACACCACCCGTATGGCAGAAAATTGCAATATTTACGTTACTTATATGTAAATAGACCACCCCATATAACCAAAAGTGTTTGAAAATTTTGAATTTTAAAACAAAAGTCAGTCAATTTATTTTGAGGGAGGGATGGAGAGGAAATGGGAGTATATAAAGTTTCAAAACGTATAGAAAAAAAAGACTTTTTGGCGCGGATTACAAATATCACCACAGATAGTCCAAAAATACTAAAAACCATTAAAAATCGATTAAAAAAATAATCGTCTCAAAATTTCACACTCTATTAGAATAAAATTGCTTGGTGTGGTATAAAATCGAAATATGGCAAGTAATTATAGGGACCAATGTGTCTCTATAACAATCTATTATATCATGCATGCTATTTGTTAACCTGTGATGTTCTTTTAATCAATCTTTAGTTTCGTAGCAATCTATTTTACTTCGTTATACTTCTCCTATGACCACATCTATGCAAAGTTAATAGAGGTTTAGGTTATATACCTATTGGAAATTATGTTTTAGTCAGCTTGTATATTTTTCACGTTTGGTCACATAATTTAAACCAATAAAGGATTCATATTTAAAATAAGCTTAAAGATTAGTTTACTTTTTGATTTAGTAAATTTTATATTATAAAATGAGATTTTTTTTATAAATCTCCCTTGTGATGGAATAATTAGCACACCAGCGAGTGTTGATTTAAGTTATAAAGAAAACTGATGAACACTATATTTAACGATGTCTATTAATAATGAGCAGCAATGAATAACTTTTCATAAGCGAAAACCAGTGATCAGGTCGTTTAAGTAATCGGACTTTCAATAAATTTGAAAGTAATAAGATTCCTGAACGGCCCATCCCAAGATTTCCCTGAGTACTTATGAAAATTATTTTCTTTCAACTTTTTTTCTAGTAACTATAAGAATATTTTTAATTATATGTTTAACATTACATATACCAAAGATTAAAAAATAAATAAAATAATTTATAGTAATGTGATGTTATTTTGGTTAAAAGAGTTACTTATAATAGAAATCTAATAATCAGTTGACTAAATTCTTCAAATATATAACATCGTTGTCAATTTCACTGTTTATTTGTTTTAAATTTCATTAAGAACTCTTAAAGTTTTGAATATTCATTATTTATTCATTTACAATTAGAATATATGTTATACATATAATCTACTTACCTTTATTTCACTTTATTAAATCATCTTTCTTTATTTTTATTTTTATTCATAAACTGCCAACCCGCCATGTTTATTAATTTTGTTGGTAGGTGATTTTAACGCTATCTGCTCCAGAGAGTGGTTTATTTCGGAACTATTCGATTTGTTTATTTTATGTTCTTGGACACTTATAGCATCTGGCTGTCTCTTGAAACATTAATTGCCCCTAGCGGAAGAAATTATTATTCTCGTTTTGTTTTTTTTGTTTGGTGCCAAGTTTGAATTAATTCTAAAGATGAATTATGTTTCTTTGTAAAAATGTATCATTATCTTTTTAGTAATACCCCCAATCTCTAAATAATTAAGATTGTTTGCTTTATTCTTGCTTACAAATCCCGGCGAATGTTTTCTCCTAGGCCGGTGATTGTTTATTTTAAACAAAAATAACGTGTTTGTGTTTTGTCTTACTTATTGTTGTGACTCTCTAAAATTGGCGTCGGAAGTGTAAGGAAGGATCCGATCTGCGGATCCTTCAATTATATCTTTTTTAAAGGTTCATGGTAATGTTATTCATCTAAAACTTCTAAAAGCTGTATAAACTCGTGAAGAAAGTTGAGTGGAAGCACTCAAAGAAGATCTTGGTGGAAATTTAAGGTCAGAGAGTTAAATATCGACGGAGCTTTGATTCAACATTTTTACCAGAGCAAGGACATTTTCGGGTGAGATCCAATCCATCTGTAAACATCCTGTTACGGATGTAAATAATTAAGCATAATCCTTAAAATTACTAAAGAAGGACAAATAATTTTCAGTTTCCAAACTAGAATTAATACTTTTTGTCCACCTCAGAACTATTTTTTTTGTTTGTTTATTATTGTTACATGTTATAAAGAATAAATTTTGTTGTTAAAATCTTATTTGCTTAAAGAAATATGTATATTCAAATATACTCACAATTCAAGTGAGAATTTAACAATTTCAAGTATTGCTTAACAATACTTTTAATAGTATTATAATATACGAGGCATGCTTCATAGGTAGGGTTCATTTAAGAATATCATTCACTTCAATAATTAAAATTACTCTTTAAATTTAATTGTTTTATTGTTATTTACATCAATGTACATTGTATTTTCTTCTAAACTTGCATCCCATGTATAGCGATACTCAGTAGAGTGGATTGGTCAAATCAAGAATAATAACCTGCATCAGGAAGTCTTTGGTTGTAAGTGTCCAACTTAAGTCCAAACTTTAGGTAAAGTCCAGGGTCTTGAGAAAAAGGGTTTTCGTATTACCGCTGAGCAGTTTTTGGGGATAAATTTATTTAATAATTAAAAATCTACCTATCGCACCAAAATAAATGGGGTTGGTAGTTGGCGCCCAATAAAACACAATATTATATTATATATTATAGATTATCTAAAATTAAATTAATTCTTTCATTCAAAATATAGAAATAAATACACACGCATATTTTATTATTTTTCATTACAGTGGCGCCCAACGTGGGCTATTGTTATACCTAAAGTTATTTTAAGGACTGTATAGGTTGAGGCCTGATTACACTAGGGCATTTTGGTGATTTGAGAGGACAATAAGATATGTATTTTGAGGCCTGATTACACTAGGGTGTATTTGTGACTTGAGGGAGTAGTTGATGTTTTTTGCGGCCAACTTACAATAGCACGTTTGAATGGAAAGCCAGATTACCTCAATTGGGTTTTGGGTCATTTTTACTTCGTATAGAAGGTTATGCCAGAGGGGCAGTATTATGAACAGATAAATATGGATGCCCAGCAACCATCGGTCAGTGGAGAAGTAGAGGAGTCAGAAGAGGAGGTTGAAATGCCTCAAGCCGAGCCCATAACAGAAGAATGGGATAAGAGTTCTGTCACAACGTTAGAGTAAATAGTTATGGCAGGTTTACGACCAGTAGTTCCACACATGGAGGATGGTACACCATTGGGGGCAGATGCCCTGGATAGCAGTAGGAGTATTTCAGCTGTGGAGAAGTTAGAGGAAGCTCCAAAGACAGTGAAGGAATTTACCATGTTTGACCTAATGCAAGCATTGAGGGGGGACCTAAAAATTATGGAGAATAACATGAAAAAAATGGACAATAACATGGAAAAAATGGACAATAGCATGAAAAAGATGGAGGAAAAAATGGAGAATAGCATGGAAAAGATGGAGGAAAAAATGGAGAATAACATGATAAAGATGGAGAATAACATGAAATCACTAAGGGATGATGTTATCTCAAGATTTGACCATTATAGTACCGAGTTTAGGTCAGTCCACAACCAATTGGCGGAAAAGGGGAAAGAGGGCGAGGCGCAAGTACAGGACTTGTCAATGACTGGGGAGAAACTAGTGGCAGCAGTGGAGGAAGTACCAGAGCAAGTGGTAATAATGCCAGTTAAGGACCCTTCGACGAATGGTTCTTATATTTACCCTTTCATATATTTAGGGGCCTACTACTACAAGAAATGCGATTCACAATTGTGGGAAACCCCTAATGAGTACTACATAAGTCAGTCACGTGTTCCAATAATGGGTCATTCTCGCAGTCATGTGAACAATTTTGACTGGGAATTTGACTATGAAGTCATGCAGTTTAAGGAGTCGAATGAGTCATTTCATGTAAAAACAAGGGTTTCTGAAGTAGAGAAATTATCATGCACTTTGTGGGTAAACGATGAAGTGTTATTGTCAAGTTGTTTTTGGTGTGTCGTCAAATGGGCCCACAGAGACAAAACTTGTAGGAGATGTCTTGTCAGCTGCGATGATAAGCCAGGATACAAGGAGAATTATAAGAGTGGAATTGCAAACTGAAGCTACTGCCATTGGGAGGAGTGTTCTTCACCAACACCGAAACAATGAAGAATGCCCTAAACATTTTGATGTTCAGGATGTATTATTCAATATCTCCTCGCATCATTGGACCAGGAACCAGGTCACACGGCAGTCATCGAATCAAGATGATACCTGCAACAAAATCAAACCAAGGATCAAGAAACGAGGCCTCGGCAAAAGGAAGCGACATGGATTTCTTCCAGATCTAGGAAATGTATGGCTAGTTGGAGGAAGTGGAATTAGGCCCTCTCTTCCACAATCTCAACCTAGGGATTGTAGGAGGACTATTTTTGATCCTGGAATAAGTTTTAGGACATAATTACAAAGCTTTTGTGGGAGTCGAGAAATCCCTGAAGCTCGGGTTACTGTTGGAGGAGGGAATGTTTCAGAACAGAAGAAGGTTATGGGGGTCGAGAAATCCCTGAAGCTCGGGTTACTGTTGGAGGAGGGAATGTTTCAGAACAGAAGAAGGTTATGGGAGTCGAGGAATCCCTGAAGCTCGGTATGCGATTGGAGAAGGAATAGTGTGAACAAAAGAGGTCCCTAAAAACTTTCATTTGAGGCACATGTCTAGGTGAAATAATACACATTTGTTTACATATAGGCCAAATCTGTGTTGAAGAAAACAAGATTTTTTTTTATTACAATTACTATTTATTTCTACCTTATTATACGTCGAGGAAAAATATATTTATGTCACCAAGGACCATAATTTGGTGAAAATCACCAAAGAAATGCCAGAGTACACCCCAGCGCTCCAATGAAGATGATAATTATGTGTATAGGAGGTTCTACGAGATGAGGAAGCGATGAGGAGAGTAATGTTTTGGAGTTTATGACAGTTGTCAATGTGTTTGATTGCCCTATAAGTCCTCACTGATAACAAGACAGTGACGGTACCAATGTAGAGGTGATTTTTGTTTATTTGGAGGAGCTATGTCTGATTGAGGGAACTACGATACTCAATTATTTTTCATAAAGGATCTACGGTTTATGGGAGAAAGTTAAGTCTGATTGAGGGAACTAAGATACTCAATTATTTTGCATAAAGGATCTACGGTTTATGGGAGAAAGTTATGTCTGATTGAGGGAACTAAGATACTCAATTATTTTTCATAAAGGATCTACGGTTTATGGGAGAAAGTTATGACTTATTGAGGGAACTATGATACTCAATTATTTTTCGTGAAGGAGCTATTTACTCTGTTTTTCCAACAGAAGTAATTATTATTAAGTGATTATCAGTTACTAGCAAGGTCAACAATGTTATGGAGAGCGCTGGAATGAGAATCTGTATGCAGCATGGCGTAACAAAAGCCAAAGTTCGGTTTCATCTAATTTTATAGATTATCTATTATTTTGTCTCATTTTTCCTCTAAAAAAAATTATGAGGCCACTCGGATATTATACTATCAAAGAAAAGTCCATGGTAGAGCATTAAATACCTCCATAATGTGTATTTCATCTTAATAAGATCTTGAAGACAGGTCAAGCAGTTGATCTTGTGCAAATATAAAGAAGGCCAAGAGTTGTTTCGCAGTGGGACCGCAATGTAGCGAAGAATGCTAGAACAGAAGAAGGTTATTTATGTTATGTTATATTATATGTATGTTATTTGTAAGAAGAGTGATCAACTTGTTGTTTTGTTTATATATCAAAGCTAAAATCTGCATTTGACTGTGAAGAATTGAAGAGAAAAAGAGTTAAATCCATTTTAACACTTTAAAAATATATGATTTTTGAGTTTAATGAAATGTTATTTAAACATTTCTCTTTGAGAACTGACATTAATATTGAGGGGCTGTTGGAAAGTACCCATATAACAAGTTTGAGTAAGTTTAAATGTGTATACAAACATTTGATAATACTCAAGTTAGGCGTGGGCCTAAATTTTAAACTATTCTATTTCCTTTTCAACTATTTTAAAGGGTTATTACTAACATTTTTAAATGATACTTCTACATTACCTTGAAAAGAGTTTATAATAACTGGTTTCACTAAAAGAATTGAGAAATACAAGAAAATAAGGGTTAGCCTACTCTACGTTCTGTCAAGATGTGAAGAAAATGACTCAGAGAGCATTTGCTTTTTCAAGTTTTGAGGGAGAAATTATAAATATATTTTAATTATTTTAACAGGATAGCTGAAGAAGAGGATGTATTTGATATATTCATTAATGGAATGAAGAAATTCTGACTTTAAGGTCAAGGCCTATTCATTTTTCTGTGTCCAAGTGCCAAAACCACTAAAAGATTTGTTTCCTTTTTACAATTTAAGAGTACAAAATGTATAATTTTGGCAATGAAAATACTTTATATAGTTAAATAATATCCTTAAGTTAATGAACATATCCATCGGAAGTTAAAATAGTTGGTTTTAAGCCATTTTATGTGGCTAAAGAGAATGACTACAGGTGTCACAAAGGTTGCGATAATTTGAGTTTCCACACCTACATTTGTTTTTAAAGTTTAGAGAGAGAAATATTTGTAATTTTCATTCAAGACTTCTACCTGATTTGAAGAAGGGTGTCTATTTGCCATATCAATTGAAGAAATTTAAGGATTTTAATGGAAAGGGTTCTAGGCCCTCAAGTTTTTATGGGATGAGAAGATTAAACTCAATATAAGCATGTTTCTTCTAAATTATTTTTGTCTTTAAAATATATTTAAGTATGGAGAATACTTTTGTTAAATAGAGGATGTCTCTAAGATGTTAAGAAAATAACTGTGAATTCTAAATATTTGATTTTTCATTAAGTTATGAATTAAAAGTAAACAGCAAGTTTTCCAAGAAAATGGGTATTTTCGACTGATTGATTTAAAGTGAGTAGTTTGGTTATTTGCCATAACCGTGGCATTAAATTAAATATATTATCACATGAAGAACAATATTATAATCACATATATTTAATAAATTCTAACCTTACAAGCCGAGTGACCTTGAACTTGAATGTTCAATGTTGTGAAATGATCAGCTGATGTTAACAGCTGACAAACATGTGGCATCTCTAATAGTTGGGAAGTTGTTGAAGTAATTCGTTCAGAATCTGGAAGAAAATACCATACCAAGAAAACTTGAAGAGTTTTAAGTTAATTAAATAAACACACATTTAAAACCGTAACCCGAACTAGAGAGAGTAGGGTGCATTTTGAGTCGGACTGTTGAAATTCAAATCCACTTTCATTAACCACGGAGATCAACTGAGCGTCTAAGTTTGATATCAGAAAATAACATCTTTTAAGTAGATACTACGCTCTTAATATAATAAATTAGATTAAAATCGTAGCATCGAGGGGCATTTCTGTGATGTTATTTTGGTTAAAAGAGTTACTTATAATAGAAATCTAATAATCAGTTGACTAAATTCTTCAAATATATAACATCGTTGTCAATTTCACTGTTTATTTGTTTTAAATTTCATTAAGAACTCTTAAAGTTTTGAATATTCATTATTTATTCATTTACAATTAGAATATATGTTATACATATAATCTACTTACCTTTATTTCACTTTATTAAATCATCTTTCTTTATTTTTATTTTTATTCATAAACTGCCAACCCGCCATGTTTATTAATTTTGTTGGTAGGTGATTTTAACGCTATCTGCTCCAGAGAGTGGTTTATTTCGGAACTATTCGATTTGTTTATTTTATGTTCTTGGACACTTATAGCATCTGGCTGTCTCTTGAAACATTAATTGCCCCTAGCGGAAGAAATTATTATTCTCGTTTTGTTTTTTTTGTTTGGTGCCAAGTTTGAATTAATTCTAAAGATGAATTATGTTTCTTTGTAAAAATGTATCATTATCTTTTTAGTAATACCCCCAATCTCTAAATAATTAAGATTGTTTGCTTTATTCTTGCTTACAAATCCCGGCGAATGTTTTCTCCTAGGCCGGTGATTGTTTATTTTAAACAAAAATAACGTGTTTGTGTTTTGTCTTACTTATTGTTGTGACTCTCTAAAATTGGCGTCGGAAGTGTAAGGAAGGATCCGATCTGCGGATCCTTCAATTATATCTTTTTTAAAGGTTCATGGTAATGTTATTCATCTAAAACTTCTAAAAGCTGTATAAACTCGTGAAGAAAGTTGAGTGGAAGCACTCAAAGAAGATCTTGGTGGAAATTTAAGGTCAGAGAGTTAAATATCGACGGAGCTTTGATTCAACATTTTTACCAGAGCAAGGACATTTTCGGGTGAGATCCAATCCATCTGTAAACATCCTGTTACGGATGTAAATAATTAAGCATAATCCTTAAAATTACTAAAGAAGGACAAATAATTTTCAGTTTCCAAACTAGAATTAATACTTTTTGTCCACCTCAGAACTATTTTTTTTGTTTGTTTATTATTGTTACATGTTATAAAGAATAAATTTTGTTGTTAAAATCTTATTTGCTTAAAGAAATATGTATATTCAAATATACTCACAATTCAAGTGAGAATTTAACAATTTCAAGTATTGCTTAACAATACTTTTAATAGTATTATAATATACGAGGCATGCTTCATAGGTAGGGTTCATTTAAGAATATCATTCACTTCAATAATTAAAATTACTCTTTAAATTTAATTGTTTTATTGTTATTTACATCAATGTACATTGTATTTTCTTCTAAACTTGCATCCCATGTATAGCGATACTCAGTAGAGTGGATTGGTCAAATCAAGAATAATAACCTGCATCAGGAAGTCTTTGGTTGTAAGTGTCCAACTTAAGTCCAAACTTTAGGTAAAGTCCAGGGTCTTGAGAAAAAGGGTTTTCGTATTACCGCTGAGCAGTTTTTGGGGATAAATTTATTTAATAATTAAAAATCTACCTATCGCACCAAAATAAATGGGGTTGGTAGTTGGCGCCCAATAAAACACAATATTATATTATATATTATAGATTATCTAAAATTAAATTAATTCTTTCATTCAAAATAGAAATAAATACACACGCATATTTTATTATTTTTCATTACAGTAATAAGACCAAAAGTATACATCTTATAAAATTAAATTTTATTCCTCACTAATTTTTTCATGAGCGACAAACCATAATAAATGTAGATTTGATTGAAAGTTTCATTAAATATATAATATCGGGGCTGATTTAATTTAATATATTTTAGCAGGAATATAGTTTTAAATTGGTTCTTGAGTTTATTTAGCTCACGAGAAATGTATCAAATCATCTGGATAGTTGTTCATTATTGAAGGTGGAGTCCTCATTTGTTGCTGTGGTGTACTTGGAAAGTACCAGTCTGCCACTGACCCGTAATTACTCTGCGGACGAGGAGTCGAAGTATGAAATGCAGGAAATTCCTGAGCCATGAGTTCTGGATCAAGATCGTAATATTCATCTGGAGAACGATTCCAATAATCGTCTTCTTCATAAGAATCGTCATAGAAACCTTCAGGAGGTTCTTCTTTTTCTAGATCGAACGCTAGCTGTCTCTCTCCCGCCCATACATCTAATATTCCCCCTGCAACGGGATGCTCCATCGTCCTTAACTCAATATCTTCTATCATTTCACGACCTATACCTGCTGTTAGAGGCATTCGTTCCTCTAGGATATGAAGCATCATGGAGGGAGAGCAGTTTTGTGGCATAGCCAAATCAGGAATGGGCGCGTCACCAAGTACTGAACTTATGAACTGCCGGCGGAAATTTTGCGCCTCCACCAACTGACGTTTAACTTCCCGTCTCTCTTTCGCTTCCCTTCTTCGGAGCTCTCTGACAGCATTGTCCCTTGTTTCCTCCAAGACTCTTTGTACTTCGTCAGTATGAACTACATCATCGTAAGCTTCTTCAACGGGAACGGCTAATGCTCCAGAGGTTACTGTCGATTCAGGGACCAAAATGTTTCTTCTCGGGGAGGTAGGGGAATCTGCCACAGATACAGACATTATTCCCTGCTCAGGACTGGTGTGGAGTTTGACAGGGGATCTCAGTCTCCTACCGATTGAGGCGTATCCTGTTTCTGATAACCTTCGTAAGTGATTGCCGCTGGCTGCCTAAGTCCAGAGCCTGGCTGCCTCAGTCCAGAGCTTGGTTGCCTCAGTCCAAAGCCTGGCTGTCTAAGTCCAGAGCTTGGCTGCCTCAGTCCAGAGCTTGGCTGCCTCAGTCCAGAGCCTGGCTGCCTAAGTCCAGAGCCTGGCTGACCTCATCCGAGCTCTGGTTGCCTCAATCCAGGCTGGTTTGCCTAATTCCAGAGCTTGGCTGCCTAAGTCCAGAGCTTGGCTGCCTCAATCCAGAGCTTGGCTGCCTAAGTCCAGAGCCTGGCTGCCTCAGTCCAGAGCCTGGCTGACTCACTCCTACTGCTGGTTGCCTCAGTCTGGATGCAGGAGGTGGACTGCTCCTCCTTGGGATCGCTCCAAGTCCAGCACCAGCCGTAGGACGAGGAATACTTCCACCCAAACGAGGTATGCCAGAACGATGAGGGGCCGACATACTAGCTTTTTTTTATAGCTTTGCTTGGAAATACTTTCTGAAACAAATGTAAATATTGACTATGATCTATGCATAAACACAAGCACAAATTGTTCTCCTTTCAGTGTCTCAACAATAAGACGAGATATTTAAATACGTTGAAACTATTGGCTACATTATTTAATCGCACCATTATCAAGTTTACATTTACGCCACATTATCTCAAAAGTAATCTAATATAAAATATGATCAAATGGTTTTAAAAATTGTTAAATTTAGTTATTACTAATCATCGTAAACAGGCTAAAAATATCTCGTTTCCATTTTCTTACTTTTCTAAATCGCAGGGTATGAATCCAAATGACAGTTCATCCGTTTTGTGATATTTTTCAAAACAAATATGTACGAGAATTTTATCTACAGGATTATAATAAACTATCTATTCACGTTAGCTGCTCCACAAAGTTCCATTAATAGTAAGCATTATTATTTGGGCGGTCAGGGTTAGAATACATTTATGGGTGTACTAAGGTTTTTATATTGATTTAAATTATTCCCTATTCCCTTTCTGCACAAATAAGGGTACATTTCCTTTGATTCAACCTTTCTCATTCCTAACCCACAGAGTAAATATGCAACTAGCCTGGATGGGAAGAAAATGCTTAGTTTTTCAGAGAGGAATGGATGTGTTTAAAGCCACGCCCCTTTCACTATTTCCCACATGCTAGAATTATTTTTACTTCATTGCGACCACTTGGGTATAGAAAATATTGTGATCGTCAAAATAATTAAATTCGAGATTTTGATGTTTATATAAGTTTTATGACCCCTTGAAGCCAATTATTATTTATTTATTTGTGCTGTGCCTTCTGTCTGTGTGTCTGTATTCAGCCTAGTTGCTGAAACCATTTTACCGTAGGACTAAAACTTGGTATCCAAGGTTTTCGCCTAAGGTTCTTCAGAGGTGTTTTTTTAAATCAGATATCTAACACTAAAATTAAGGGTAGTTTAACTGAGGGCGAAAAAAGAGAAAAGCTATTTTGATTAAATTTCGTATCCAGGCATTGTTTAGTGTTTAAAAAAATGGCGATTCTCATTTTTCTAGGAAAATGACTTTAAGAACACCTTACAAAAACAGAGAGCTTCAATTTTGATAGTATTTTCGTAACTATTTGAATTACGAAATAAATTAGCATTGCCCAAATATTAGAATATATTATAAATAAGTCTCCTTTAGTTGAAATTTTATTCAAACCAATAATTTCTGAGATATAAGCAAATATATTTTTATAGATGTCTTTGAATTAGGAAATTTATTGTTATGCTCTTTGGTGTACAGAGATGTTCCTCTTTTCTCAATGTTTCTGTAACAATATATTATATACTTTATGCTCTTTGTTAGAATGTAATTCTCTTCTTTCCATTATGTTTCTGAAAAAAAAAGTTTAATATTTTGTTTCATGTATCTTACGAGTTTTATATAAATATCTCCATTTTTGGGCAGACGAGCGAGAAAATTTGTGCGGTGCAGCTTACCATTTATTTTTATGTGATCTGCTATGCCAAATTAATAATAATAATAATATTTAGCACCGCGTCTTACTACCCGTTCGGGTTATACGCCTAAGTACTAATTATACTAATGGAATAGGAATTGGGAAGGTTGAATTTAGAGGAAGTGAACCCGCATTTGCGTGGAGGGAGAGTGGAAAACCATTTAGGAAAAACCACCCCCAGTTCACCCGACCGAGATTCGAACTCGATCTCCCCGTCCTCGGCGGCCGAGCTCAACACGACTAGCGCGTTAGCCAACTACGCCACCGAGGCGGGTTATGCCAAATTGATTTGATGTGCTTGGTAATAATCAGCCTTACACAACCATTATATATAACATTTTGTTTAAGTTAATTACCACTGGGAGTTAAACTAATATCTATTATTAATTCTATATTTTTCTGCGTCAAGCGATTTTTGGTGCTATTATGATTCGAAATGATATACATACGCTAACAAAAACAGTAACCCATGACTAAATTTCACCTCAAGATAAATTATTAATCATAAAAAGAGATTAAGAGTCAGGGCCCATATTCCTTTACAGACCAGACGGCGTTACTGTATTTGGTAGGTTCCGAATGGGTAACAGCTGCATGGCAGCCTGTTAAATGGCGACTAATATAACTGCTAGCTGTTAGTGTGACCATTCACTGGACTGTATGGCGTCCACACTAGGATTTTCACCTGTTTCATATTTTATGGAATAGTTCCGTAAACTGGTTGACCCAAACATATAGTTTGCGGCGCAAACAAAAAATCATTAAATAACAATCAAAATAATTATTGAAAATTTGAAAGGATTGATCATAGTTAGATAGTATTTTAATTCCTTCATTCCCCTTAAGAGTCACGTTTTGACCAAAATGTAATTCGGTAATATATTTTCCAAGCCACTGGCAGTTAGTAAAATGATTAGCACGCACAAGATAAAGTCCATTATGGCTGTATAGCTCAGCGTCTTCAACACTTTGACTCTGCTATCTGATCACGCCTAGCGTCAACATTATATTATAACATATTGTTTAAAACATTTAACAGTGGGTATCGAAGTTTATTATCTAATTAATATTTTATGGAACACGATAAAGATAATGATGTTAAGAAAGGCTCCTATACAGCTAAGAGTTGTTTTGTTGCATGTATTGGCTACGCGCTCCTGTTGTTTATTAAGGTTTGTAAGGCGTTTCAGGGCTCTGATACCCCCCTATTTTTTAATAATTTCAAATTATAATATTATTCACGATGATTATTGTTCCATTTTAGGGACTGCCGTACTCTGTAATTTGGTGCTATTATATTTAATAGTTCTCTTGGGATGTTGAGTGTCTAAATATGGGGACGCTAAAATAAACTTTTTCGATCGACAAAATATGTCGCTCGACGTGTCAATTGGTTACTCCTTTAGTGTCGGTAAATATCAAAGTAATTCGAGTACATTCTTGTAGTGGGGGCGTGTTTCAGGTCTCAGTCGATATTCAATCATCGGAGGGTAGAGAGTTTTTTGTTATTATTTTATAAAATGGAGTGGGATGGCCAAGAGATGCTTTATTTTACTGAACTTTTTCCATCCCATACACATTAAGTATCGTAGGGTCAACGTAAGACGCTTCTTAGTGAGAATGGCTTGTCTGAAGTTGGTGTCCTGTTTACATATATTTGGTTAAATTATTTTAAATACATTTTCGAACTCACTTTTGTATATCTGAAAGAAATTCTGGAAGCCACCATTAAATCTGCATTCAAGCTTAAAAACATCGACATCATTATGCTTTAGATCTTCTATCAAATCACTTCCACTGTGTCTACTTCTACTTTGAACACTTGGTCGTACCCAAAATCTTATTTTACTCGGTATTTTCAATTATTCTTTTAGCCGAAATAATAGTAAATATGACACAAGCTATAAGCATGAGATCCTTGTCAAACAATTTGCTTTCAACTGGATTTTTTTGTCGATTCAGTGGAGACGAGGGAAGTCAAACCACTTGTTGCTCGAAATTTGTCGATAACTTTGTCGATCGACAATGTCGACTCTTAGAAGACGTGGCTTTAGACAAATTTGGGCTATTTTTAATTAATCTGTAATTACACATCACTCTGTATAATTATTCCAATATTTAAATGTTTTTGTGAAATAAATCCTGTCATATTTTAAAATCTTGCTCCTACTTTTATATTTTAGGTCACATTCCATTCTCACCCCGAGTAATTTTATCTTCAGTTATTCGCCGTGTTATTTGATATTCGTATCCCGGCATAAAGTCACAGGTTGCGGTTGTATGTTAGTTATCCCACTGAAATAACCTTATCTGATAAATCACTAAAATGCGAGCCTTTAAAAATGTATGTATCTTGGAAAAGTTATTGTTTGTTTCCAATAACCCATTTCAACATCAACACTGATTGTTGCTTGAAGTACCACCACCTCATGCTCAATCGGTATCACGGGTATCTCTTTCAAATTCACTGAGCCCACCCTAGCCGTGGTCCCCTAATTACTTCCCTAGCATTGGATTCTGCTTAAAAAGTCCGTGCCTATAAGACACATCTGTGTTAGTTCTTTTGTAGAAACAATTTCCAGAAATAGTTCGTACTCTCTACTCAAACTTTTGTTCTAGAATAAATATTATTAGAGATATTTTAATATTTTCATTTCAATGTAATTATATCGCCGTAGAAATGAAAGTTTTAATCATTTATAAGTAAAACTTCAAATAAACCTTGTAATAGCGACTTTTAAATCAGTTAAGCGTAGCTATTACATATATGTAAAATACAAACATTTGGTAAGACGCGGGGGAAAGAATTCTTTAAGTACGTTATAGGGTTTTTTATAACAAAAATAAAATATTCAAGAATATTCCTATCAATGCTTCCCTACCTACAAAATTTTGTGCTCAAAATATCTACAAGAGTTTAATGAAACTACATAGAATGTAACAAGAACAGTTTGAATAAAAACGGATCATTGAATTATTATACTAATTTAAACTACAATAAAAACAATTATTTAAAATTTGTGTGGGTTATTATTATCAATTCATTTTATCCACATCCAAATCCTACCTATGTTACTGTATGTCCTTTCCTAATTATAATTATAATCTTACAAGCTAATATAAAATATATTTCACTCTCATAAATAATTAATAAAAACAAAATGTCATGACAATTGAATTTGGGAATGAATATAATACCAGAGAAAAAAATAAATACATATTTAATATTACTCAAGTTTTGAGTTATAAAATAGTATTGTTGAAAAAATCAATAGTTGTGTTGTTATTTGTACATAGCCTATAATAAAATATTAGTTGATGTTTTATAGTAAGTAAAGCATCTGAATTAATTTATTCGGTCTTTCCTGATAGTTGTAAATAATTCCTCGATTCTTGATGAGCAAGAGAAAAAATGTTGAAGAATTAGCTAAATCTCGACAATAAATATGTCCATGTTGAAACAGCATGAATGTAAGTAATTTGTTTCCTTTTCTTAATTTAAACTTCTCCACAATTTAAGGAAATAAACAGTCTTTAGTTCTTCTGCATACACTCAGCTTTCTATTGATGTATTAATAACTGAGTTTCTACTTTTAAGATAAATTTATTCAGGAGCAACACAGATTTGGTTCTTTATTTTAAGGACGCGATGAAGAAGACCCTAATCTTCTTCAAAGGGTGATCCAGGAATCAAATTCAAAAAACGTTATTTTTTTCAAAGAGAATATACATACATTAAAACAAAAGTGAAATGGTTGACGTTGAACTAGGGATAAATATAACATAACATTCAATTTTTAACATAAAAGTTGAAAATTAATTAAAATGTTTATTTCCATTTGTCAGAATGAAATGCGTGCTAATTATAAAAGTAGGTACACTATTCTCTTTTCTTAATTCTTTTATAGTTACGAGATATGCCATTCACTTGTTTAACAGTCCTGCGCATGCCTTGGAATAAAATCATGGCTGATGACGAAAATAAATAGTCAACAAATTTCTTAAAAGGATAAATGTGCTTAATAAAAATATAAATGTTTCCACATATTACAAAACTCGTTATTTTAATTATTTTAAGCAATACTAAATGATCTTCTTTCCGTTTTATCATGATAAATTGTATTAATTTGTCACGCACGGCAACACAGCGCGTTATGCTGCGGACAGACTTTAAACACATTTTTTAATTCAACCAACATAAATAATCAATTTTAAAGTATTTACAAATTGGAAAAACATAAGAAAATACATGTTAGGGTGGCAAATAGCCTTACAGTAGTTTATATGGTTATTATAATTTCCGTTTATTACAAATCGCTAAATAAGAATAATCGCTCAAAATAAGATCAATCACGAAGAACCTCTCGTTAATGACGAGTCATGACGTGTTGGCTAACTACTCATTGGAAACAGCTAATCAGTTGGAGCATTTTGTTTTCATGAAGCGTGAATAACAGACTTCTAATTTTTGAATCTTAGTTATTTAATTCATTACCGTCAGTCGGCTGAGCGCTATTTTGAAATGAAGTTCTATGGAGCTATTTATTTAGAAGCGTCTTTCTTAAGAAGTGGTTAGGCCTACATGTGACTTATATTTTAAGTGGTAGTGCAGACGTTTTAAGTAATGCTGTATAAAAACCTTGATAGTATATTTTCTTACTGTAGGCTGACTTTGTGTGTGTGTGTTTATACAACTGTTGTCTTGAGCGCAGAATGTCTTCTATCCATAAAATTGTGAAGAAAGCAAATATTCAAGAATACAAATTATTTTCAAACATATCACAATGGCTATGTTTAGAAACGACCGTGTACTACTTTTAGCATTGACTTCTCGTGAGCCAACTCTTAGGCTATCCCCACAATGAGATTCATCCAATGTAAAAGATAACTCACAGGAAGGGTCAGGTTTTTATATCCTGATGTTTGTGAAAGGTAAAAAGAGGACACATTAACACTTCCAAGATACCCATTTGGAACCAAATGGTTAGGGCCATTTGTAAAATATTTCAAGTTATTTTAATAGATCGGATATCAGTTAACTACCCAGTAAATAGTTCTTACCCCCAAAAAAATTATACATTATTAAATGTAATGTCAAAACACTATCAAGATACCCATTTGGAACCAAATCTTTTGATCCATATGTAAAATATTTCAAGGTTTTGAGAGCATAAAACAATTAATTAATAATATCTCAAAGGATCTATTAGGATATAGCTAGCAATCAAGGAGACAAAAATAATACGGCCATAGATATTCACAACAAAAAACATCTTGAAAACTCAATTTGTACTCAAATTCCACTATGTTAGTATTATTTTAGAAAGATATCTAGCTATTGTATTAATTTACAATCAATCAAATGTTATATCTCGTAAAAACTCACCAATTTAATTTTCTTTCAAAGATGGGGACTGCAAACAAATAATTTTTGAATAGTGAGAAAATGCTTTGTTGCTGTGGTTTCGGTTGATAATGAGTGTTTAAGAATGTGATGAGAGAGAATCCATTATTATTGTCAAATATTTTATTTGTATTGAAGCAAATTAATTGTTATGAAAATATTCTAAGGCATTTAATATAATTTATTTTCTATAAGTATATAATTGAAATCAATATTTAGTTCTGGTGAAGCTTATATGATATTCGGATTAAGTTAAATATAGTAGGATTTTGTTAGGAAGAAACATTAAGAGAATACAAACAATTGTTTTAAGTTAAACTTTTAATATTCTACTACATTATTAGTGGTTTTCTTACATATAATCTGATATATGTACGTGAAAATAGACCTATTAACTTTTCTGTCACATAAGATCCTTACCATGGAAATTGAACTGTATAATTGTGGGTATATACTAGTAGATGGATCAGCGTATGAGATCTTCACTTCTGATCACCAGGTCAAAACACTTTGTGACGTTGGGAGTTTTCCCGGTGACATAATGGTGTGTGTCATTGATCTTCAAGTTGGCATATCGGAATTAATCTGTCGTATCCCTCAGGTTTGGGAACTCGAGGTAGGGAAATATTAGGTTCGTTTCAACTCCAAATACTTGATAGAAACCTCTGGATTCGAATAAATAATCAGATGTTGTTGATGAATACTTATGTTCTTAGACTTTTACTAAACAATTGCAAAAGTATATAACAAGTTCTTGGTTCATATGAATAGTAATCCAGTATGACAATTATTACAGAAGAGCCCAGATTCCCAGATATCAGGGGTTCATATACCTCCCCTGCTTATCTGTGGAAGTTTCTAGCTACGCAGTACAAATGGTGCAACCAACATTTCATGGAGGAGCATGTGACTTGGGCGATTTCCATTGTTTTCCCACTGTGGACTTAAGGACTCACAATATAAACTCTGACTAAGGAAATGCGTAGAAAGAAATTATATCACGCCGTTCTCAAATGACTATAGTTTGTATGACTTAAGCTTTACTTTAAATATATAGTTTAACACCACTTAGTTAAACCTCTTTGTATTATGTTACTATTACAATAAGTGTAACATTAACATGTTAAATACCTTTATTTACCTGGTGGTATTATGATTATTGCTCTAAGGGGATATAATAATTAAATGACCCCCTAGTTATATGAAAGATCTAATAAAGATATATTATTGTGATACGGAGATAATTGAACATAGCATGTGCGTTTAGGACTGTTCATATAGGTAAATTATTGTGAGGCAATCGTATTCAAACTCGCCTTAGTGTTGACCCGCAATTGCGCTTTTCGTATTCAATCCTGCCAATTTGATTTTATGTGTGCCCCATTGGTTTTTTAATGTGTGCCTCATTTGATTTTAATTTATGGCACCTTTATTTTAGGTGTGCCCATTGGATTTTATAATGCCCCATTTAATGTGTCCATTTTTTTCACACTTGCTCTTCGGAAGGTCCTGTGTTGACACTGTGGGTGCTTTGACCACGGGAGCACTGACAAAACTCACGGTGGGCTGACAATTCACTATTAGGGGAAACTTTTCAGGCAGAAGTCTCAAGTGCTTGATAATACTCAACTAGGGACCGCTGTCTAGATAAATTCCTAGAAAAATATATCTTGTTAGATATCTACTTTTGGCATATACGGACAGGTATCAGACCTACCTATATGAATTGGAATCCCAATATCTTTTGCCAGTTATAAAAGGGGGTGCATATTGGCCTACAGTTGCCACACCCAATAGCCCAACACAATACTTTTATAACGGGGATTTTCCTATTAAAACTATTTTTAGCACATCCAATGTATGTTAGAACATTCATATAATGTTCTTCCCAATCTTTATCTATGCAAATGAGGGTTCCTTCCTCCTTCATACCCCCTTAGAGTAATTATCATTTGTTAAAAACTATGTAAAAGTTTAATCATTTGACTGGGATATTAAAGTAGGTGATGATATATACCACCAGTATTTGCGTGGGAGTGAAATTGTCTTCAAGCAAATGCTGATTCCTTCCTAATCCCTACTTATTTAGAGTAATTTTGGTTTGTTAAAAGCTATGTCAAATGTAATTATTTTACTGGGAGATTAAATTAGGTGAAGATGTGTACCAGCATTTGCGTGGGAGTAAAATTGGCAAAACCTACCAGGAGAGCGTCCACAACGGATGAATTTAAGAAAAACTGCTACAGAGTACATTAGCACGTCTGCCTTAGACGGATAACATTCCCGAAATGATAGGGTAACATGATTCCCATGAAACCATATAGAATATTGTGCCCTTATCTGCCAGAGGTGGGGGGACACACACGTCCACACCCGGTGGATGCAGGAGTACTACTGAAGAGTAATGGTAAATATATACTGTTTTACATGTATCGGAAGCCCCAGACTACCTATCTGACAAAAACCCGCTTCAGTGGCATCAATGACACTAGCATTGGCATTTCGAAACAAATAGGTCATATAGGTATATTATTGTGATTTTGTGTCGTGAATAAATTGACCCTAGCATTGGCGTTTCGGAATATATCTGTCATATAGTTGAATTATTGTGAGGCAATTGTGTTCAAACTCGCCCTGACCCGTCCTCCCTAATAGCACTGCTTTTGATCGAGTTCAATCCCGCCCAGGCAATTACCCTGTTCCCTAAGAAGATGTTTCTGTTGGGGGGGAGGGGAGATGGGAGCAGTGTGTCCCATTTGATTTTACATGTGCACCATTGGTTTATAATTTTCCTCATCCCTAACCCATTAGAGTAATCATCATATATGAGTAGTTAGCCACTGTGATAAGTAAATGCTTCTTTTTTTTCACTGACGTCTAATTGACGGTGAAGTTTTACTACCCGTTCTGATTACTTTTAAAGGTAACAAATTAAATAAGATAAACTACCTGAATTGCGCTGAGAATCCGACATTGAGGAACTAAAACATTTACACGGTATATCTATATGATAAACTTTAGATTATGGATGAATAAAATGTTCTTGAGATAGCACAATGAAGATAACATGATAAATTATAGATGTATAAGTGAATATTAATTACCAGAGATTCAAACCCCCACCTAACAAATACTTCTAAAAGTTATTAAAAAACACAGTGAAATGAATGAAGTGTACAGTAACTTTCGTGGAGGTAGAATGAAAAATCACACAACCACCCCCACTACCACACTGTCTAAAGCGTCAGGCTCGCAATGCACAATCCCCCGTATGTTTTATGACAGTAAGTACACATGACAAGGATTCGAACCCCACAGTTTAGCATATTGCGAGATCACTGCCTTATACCGGTAGCTCGCAATTATTTTTTCTAGAGTAATATATTGTGAGACTACCTAGCAGAACTGATTAGAAATCCACGGTCCGACTAGAACCACCATATATTTGCGTCCAACATTGTTCGAAAATCTGTACGGTGGATTTCCACTCTTCAGTCAAAATTTTGACTTACACGTCACATTAATTCGAAACGTGTTGAAACAACATAGCGGGTCTCTTAGCTAGGACAAAAGTTTGATTTGTAGTTCCTTATATTTACATATTTCTAAAATATATAATGATTATCAATTTCAGTACAGCTACACACTATTTAAAAGTAATTAAGATCTGTACCGGTGATCACGCGGTGTAGAACGGTCAATCCCTAGGTTTATATCTGTTTACAACGGGGGTTTGATGGTTATAAATACTATTCAGACTTATTCATACGTCAACCTATATGGTCTAAGGCTATCACTTTTAATATATATTATCAATATCTTTAAAACAACATTAGTTAATAGTAAAATGTTATCAATGTGGAATGTAGATATAAAATATTTAAAACAAATAAAGTAATCCACATATTGCATAAAGGGACCGGTTGAGAGCCTAATCAGCTTGATCACTGATTCAGATAGAAAGGAGTGCATGGGGTTCAGTTACGGGTCCGTTCTCTTGAGCTGTCTGCGTATTAATATCCCTTTGAAAGTCGTACATCCACATTTTAGTGGAAAACAAACAGCCTTAACACACGTGGTGGAGATTAGATCTTAGTGGGAGAAGAACTCTTATCAACATTCTATAGAAGGGCCATTCAATTTGCGGCCCGCGGGCTACATCCGGTCCGCAGGTTGGCCCGTAGACTGAAAGTCCAACTACTGTAACTGGAGATGCATTGCATAGTTCAGATGATATGTAAAGGTGCCTGACCTTGAATGGCCATAGAGATCTTCAGTCTCTTATCAGTGGGGGGGAAGCTGCCATCCCAGTGTTACTTGATCCTGGGTGCCAACAACATCGTATGTTTACAAGGGTGAACTCCACCGTCGACTCATTCTCCCATCTCGGCTCTACCCAACTGGAACTGCGGCTCCCCATGGTTCATCGGAGGTTCCCACCTCTGGAATCCAGTGGATGCCGCACTCAGCTGGGCTCCGGATATCCAGGAGTCTCATCTCGGCCCATCCTACAGCCTACCGACTCTCTCTCTCTATGTTAAACTGTTACCACCCACTCAACTACCTCTTAGCTACGGCCACTCTAGTCTAAAAGGAAGAGGGGTAAACTAATTTAACAAAGAAAGCAAGATATAGCAACAATTAAATAATAATATGAATGTTTTATTCATAACAACAATAGAACAAAAGGTAACATGGCCTCAACAGTCCATCTAAAATATGTTGAAAATCATTTCAAACCTAAGTTAAAGTCAAATCGGTCTGTCTAGAAGAGAAAACAACTCGACCAAACTAATCTGTCACAACAGTGGATATAAATAAATATCTAACCTGATAGTTATTTAAAATGTTTTCAACGTGTCTGCTTCATCAAAATGAATGCAGACATAGCTACATTTACTTTAAACATCACACTGATGTTAATACAAACACGAAAGTTTGACTTTCCGGCATCGAGTCAAAACAAGAAATCTCCTTGTTAATTAAATTTTTGACATAATAAAATGTGTCTAGTTAAACTACAAGATATTTCAATTAAATAATTTTAAATATTATTTAGTCTAAATCAAACAATCTGCTACTTTTACGTTAAATTCAAACAACAATTGAGTATGATAACGTTACACCCAAAAAAGGAAGAATTTACATTTACTCGGTGATCGAACTTGTCAAATTAAATACTTCTAATAACACAAGCTAATAAATGTGGCAATCTAATAAATACTAGACTTCTTTGATACTAGCGCCCAAGTGGCGGCAAAACAAATTAACAGTCTCAAAAACATTTAGTAAATAAATTACTCTTGATTTGGCTTATTCCAAACTACTACACTAATTTTGATACAAATAATTACGACATCCTCCTGTAAAAAGTCCAAGTCCAGCACAGGACTTTTCCAGATGGCGACAATGAAAACAATAGTCTATGACATGGTGTCTCTTGCAGGAATCGAAATAAAATAGTCTACCATATGGTGGCTCTTGTAGGAATTCAAATATATAATAGTCACTGAGTTTACAAACCACAAGGTTTAAATAGTGTTTCTAGTCGCATAGGAATAAGGGGGGAGTGTCCAGATTGGTCGATGGTTTTCAACGGTCACTTTTCAAAAAATCACGCCATGCTTGACTATTCTTGGATTGGCCAGGTTGCTTCAACACGAGCCGCCTGGTTTTAGAGCTCCGTTGGTTGGTGGACGCGATGAACAGACATCACGCGATAAGTTGGTTCTTAGATTTGTCTTCCACGCCGGACACCAGGGTAGTTCCATTTAGTTGATGGTCTCGGTCAGTTCCGATTTGACCTGTCCGCTTGGAACCTCGGATAGTTGGCGCACGGCGGCTGGTTTGTACCTCCTCTTCGATTTAGGACACAAGGTGGTTTTACAGTCTTGAAGGTTGTTCTAGACAGAAGAAATACAAGCAGTAAGTACATGAGCATTTTGCTTTTGTGGGGGAGTTTCGTTCTTGATTGAATTCGTAAAGAATAAAGACAGTCTACATAGGACTACAATAGAGGAGTTTACTATTACAGGATTTTTATTACTATCGATGTTTTATATGGAGTGGGTAGTATGACTCTTGAGGGAAACCTTCGCGTGGCGCTTCAGATGGGGGGGTAGTATGTTGTAACATGTTGCAATGTCACAAAACCAATACATTTCCACTACCAGTTATGGTCCTAACACGCACAACGAGTCAGTTGCCAATGTCCTATATGCGCCAGAGAGCCTAAGAAGTACGCTCTTTGCATGCCTCTCACTCTCACTCTCTGTACCACTCGCTTTAATCTATGCGCCCAGACGCTGGCTCCATAGCCCACAATGAAGACTAGCAGTGCCTGATGAGAAAGCCTTACGCACCTCATAGGTAGCATAAACCTCTTATTTCCAATGCCTATGATCTTATTCATCACTCTTAATGCCCGACCACATGCGTTCTCCCCGTGCGCAATTAAGTTTCCTTTCTCGTCAAGAGTGACGCCCAGGTACCTGGTATTCCTACTACATCGTATACTCCGTCCGTTCATTTTTATCGTCGGATCCCTTTTCAACTCTCCCCTAAATAGCACGTAGGTCGTCTTTGCTGGCGCCAAACTTAACTTCACCCGCTTACACCAAGAGTTAAGTCCTGCAAGCACCGCCCCACTCTTGGTCTCTAGTTCCATCCTTGTCCCTGCCTCCACTATCAAGAGAACATCATCAGCAAAGGCGACCACTACCGCCGTTCCAGGGAGAGATTCCACTTCTGATAACCCAGGCTCGAGCCCTAAGTCCCAGAAAATCGGCCCACAGACCGATCCCTGGGGACATCCCTTTGTTATTATCTTACTTATCTTCACTCCTGGACATCTCAGGGCAGCATACCGGTCCCTACAGTAGTCCCTAAAGACCCTGTAGAGATCTCCCGGACACTGTATTACCCTCAATCTCTCAAACAACGCCGGCCACCACAGATTGTCAAACGCTCCCGAGATGTCCACAAAAATAGCTACAACGTATTTCCCCTCACACCTATCAACCAGGTTCATAGCCTCACAGATAGCGTCCTCAGTCGATCTGCCCCTCCTAAAGCCGTACTGCTACCCGTGCATTCCCACCTCTCTCCTGCGTTTTGTCAACTTATCGCAGATCACTCTTTCCTGCAACTTACCACATGAATTCATTAAGCATATGGACCTGTACGACTTCGGGAGTTGCGGGTCTCTCTCATCACCCTAACTGAGAATGACTATCTCACTCTGCTTCCACACGTTTGACACTTTGACCTGAGTGGTACACTCATTCAACAGTCCCGTAATGAAGGGCGCTATCTGCTCACTGATTTCCTGAAGCACCTCGACCTTGATACCGTCGGGTCCAGGTGCCTTCTTTCTTTTCATTTGGGCTATGTACCTGGTAACCTCTGCCTGTGTTATTGGATCCATCCTTGCCCTATTTACATAGGGCTCCATCATCTCACGTCTCATGTTCACCTGCTCGTAATTGTCCAGTCCATCGTCATCAAGAAGCAAGGTGTCTACAAGTAGCCTCGCGGATTCTTCCCATCCCACTGCCTTGCCCCCTCCCGGCCTCCTAAGCGTCGAAATCATTGCTGGGGGCCTTATCTTCCCGGTTGCCATCTGAAACTGTATCCCCCAGGCGTTATTTCTTAGTTCTTCCTGAACATAACGCTCCCAGCCTTCCCTCTTCGCCAGGGCCAGGGCAGACTCGTATTCTTCCATCCTCATCCTATAAGTCACCAAAAATACCTCCTTCCTCATTGACTCAACCTCAGCCTGGTACCACCGACGAGCCTTTCTTGCTATTCCCCGAAAACTCCCAAGCCTGTCACTCCAAAACCTGTTGACTGTACTCCTTCCTTCTCTTATTACCGGAATGGCAACCCTCATAGCTCTATGTATAGCCCTTGTTAGCTCTTTCGCCTTCTCGTTGACATTTCCGCCCTCCTCTATCAACTCCGGCAAGACTAGTTCCCTCCTAAGTCTGTTTCAATCCGCCTTCTTCAGGTTATACCTCAGCCTAGATGTTCCTTCAGGCTGGCTGAGGATAATGGAATTCGCCTTAATGGTGTCCCCACTTCAGAAATTAATTCCTCCATGCACCGGAAAAGCAGAGCTAAGACAAGGTCAAATGGCCAAGATCTAGAACATTAGTGGACACGTGAATTAAAATGTCAGGCTTGTCTGTCTTGTTTTAAGGCAATGGTTAGGGTGGGTTTCAAATTAGGGGAGTGCAAGTTTTTGAAAATTCGAGTTTGAGTCGAGTCTTAGTAGATTCTCTAACTTGACTCAAAATATTTTTAAATAACTCAAAAAACTCGAGTACTCGTAATTTGCGATCTTTTTTCATAAATTCTTAATTTTATTAATTTTATTCAATTTTAAGATACAATTTCATAGCATATAGTTTCCCTCAATATCACATTTTGTCTAGTTAAATGAAATTTAGGCTTACAATTATACTAAATTTTCTAAAAAAATCGAATTTGTGGGCTTATAAATATTTTCTTAAGAAAATGTAATTCTAAAAAAAAAAAATGTTTGTACTTATTTATGGTTTAATACAGAAATTCAACTTGAAATATTTAGTGTACAAATATTGCTCTATATTACTCGAACTCGAAAAAAAAACTAGTTTTCATTAAAACTCTAAGTTAAAAATGCCTACTCGCACAACCCTAGTTTAAATTCTCAGGGATTTACTGTGAATTTTTTTTTCATATATAGTTTCTCACTCTCAATCTCTTCAAATTCTAGTGTATTTTATTAAAATTCGCTCTTTTTCGTTCCTATCTTAAACGTGTAAAATCAGGATAGGTAGTAAAACGCTGTGGAAAGAAAAAGCAATCTGTGAATTGGCGTGATTGATTCTATTCCTGGTTCATTCAGGTGTTTCCCTAAGCTCCTTTTCATGTGAATGCTGGTGCATTGATTTTGAATCAACCAAAAATGCCAAAACACAGGTGCCGGACGTAAAACTGCGAGTACGTTATAATAGACATACTGAGCTTAACACTAATGAAGGCCAAACACAGCTGTTTAAAACGTACCCAAGAAGTCTGTCTTCAACTCGTGAGCTTCTATTAGTGTTATATTTCGCTTATCATTTTAGTGCAGGTCTACAAGATATTGACATGATTGTCGTTGCCGTAAAACTAAGGGGGTGCACTCGAATTGGGAATAAGGTATACCTGTCAGCAGACATTCAATTAGAACCCACTCGAACTGAGGAATATAATATACCTGTCTGCCGATACACATGAATTGCGGAACAACCTGTAATCCCATTCAACTTCTAACCACTAACCTAACCTAATTTAGCCTAACCTAGCCTCCATGTTATATTTTGAACAAAGTCATTATTAATTTAATCTTTTTCCCGCAGTTCGTGTATGGGTACAAGCACGAATTTAGAAATTGTAAAGAGGGGAGGGGGCACAAATATATTGAATGAAGAAACATTTGCGTGCGCTGGAAGGCATATTTTTACTTAACACGCGTCATTCTTGCCAATTGCCTTGCCCAGCGCCCACTGCCCACCCCTACTTTCCCACAATCTAGCAATAAGATGCAAAATATATAATTGGTCCCACAACCTCATTGGTCGCCACCATAGCCCTAACCCTCCACTTCCATTAGTCTAAAACAAAATCAAATATTCTACCTAAGGGGGGCACGCGCCCCCCATTAAATTCACGCGTGTATAGGTATTACCGAGCTCGGATAAGTTGTTCCTCATTTAGTGTGCAACAAAACTAAGGTTATAAACAACTAATATATTATAAATAATCTAATAAGGTATGGATGAGCTAGGTTATTGTTTAATAAAGTGCACATACACTTTAGCAGGGGTAGAACAGGCGATATTTTTAATTTACTTTTGTAAACCATTTTCACTTCGACATGTCAGAACTCCAACCCCAGCCTACTGTTCATCGCAGGTGATTTTGTGCAATGTGTATTTAAAGCATAAGGGTGTTTTTCCCCCTTAATGGTTTCCCAATATTGCTCAATGCAATTGCTGTAATAATTATTCTAAATTACACCTTCCTCGTATCTACCTTATTAACGTGAATCTGATACCATGGACGGTGCGAATCCATGAGAGGTGTTCTGCGTGCCCCTCACGGGAAAGAGGATATACTGGCCTAAGATTACTTACGTGAGTAAAACGACACAGTCACCCTTTCTTAAAAATGATCTTTTTTTTTCAAATGAAGGATATGGAATTCTTCCTTATTTAGAATTATTGATACTCTGTAAATGGCCGATGCACGTAGAAGATATTTAAGACATTATTAAACAAAATGTGAAAAATCCCTTAGTTAAATATATTTTGTGTTCTCTTTCATTTGCGACAAAATTATTAAATGGTAGTTAATTATATTGGAACCAAAACTATTGTTAGTAAAGCGTATTAAGATTTATTTTCGACATAAAATTAACCATAGTAAATTGCTACCTAAATTTTAAAACTCAATATATAATAGTAATTTTTTGGACAATTTAGGATCTGTAAAATAATTGATATAGCCCTTTAATTATGGGAAGTCGGAGAATGGTAATCAGTGCTGTAGTCATTAATAATAGTATTGCATTAATTTTTGTTATTATATATAACAGCTGTCTAACTAAAAATGTGTCTACTTTCGGTAAAAACAAATAAACATCAAATATATAATTCCTCTAACATCGTATATTAAAATACATTTTTAACCTTGGATACGGATTATAAAACACAGGGCATGCAAGGAGGTACTTAATCAAATTAAATGAACTACATTAAAACATAAGAATTTGTGTTGCTCATTCAATCTATCTGATCTTTTTTTTTAGCTGATTTTCAATTTTCACAGCCATTGAAAGAGTACGATATATACTCAAATAAAATTATTAGTTATGAACCCTAATACATATTTAATTCCCGTAAAGAAGGATAACTTTTAAAACCACCTATAGGCCTATAGAATCGAATATATAGTCAAATTGATGTGAGTGGTATTTGAACTATAATAGGTAGGCACCATTCCTAAGAATTACACTTAAGAAAAAAATTTATAAAAATAAAAGTTATTTTTCCTCGATTAACTTTTACGGTGGCACGATGACCCTTAAATACTCGAGACCACTAGATGTGCACGTTAACCATTTCTGGTAAATGCAAGGGTTAATTTTTTAATAATGACACTACAACAAAGTTACGATCGAAATACCTACAAGATCTGGAGAAAATACATATAATACAACATTGAACAACAGACAAAAAATAAATCACTGAATGATTGGTACTAGATGTAACTGAAATTAAGCATATTGTACACAACAATTTAAACTTTATGTTTTTACTATACTTATTCCAATGTATCCATGCCACCAATCCCACCTAGAAATGTGCTTTCATATGAATTATATATTTGACCTTACAATTAACAAAAAATAAAATAAAATATAGGATTTTGGGTAAAGCAAACAAAAGCACTTTAATATTGTCGACAAAAAATAGCAACAGTTGTATATATATTTTAACATAAAATTAAATATTAATTGATTCTTTGAAACAAATAAGTATCTGAAATTATTAATTTGTCTTTTCTGAAAATTTGATATAAATATTGGATGACTGGGATGAAATATATCTATCCATAAGATCCATTATATATAATATCCATTTTATATATATAATTATTTAAAGTTGATGATTTGGCTTGATCTCACAAAAAATAAATGGTACGGCGCAGCGCACAGACTTTCTCTCTCTTTCTATAAACTCGTAAGATTTCTGAACGGAATAATATACTGTACATTGTATCATCACCACTCCACATAAGAACACGCATAAAATAATATACAATGATATAGAATCAATGAGAAAAGAGGCGCATCTTTGTCCACCTAAGAACATTTCAAACAGTTTAATGTATTCCACAAGAGGGTCAACACTACGTATTAAAATTTCGATTTCTGCTTAAAGTTTTAACATTTTATAAGGTGTTGCAGATCTTCAAGTCATCGCATTGATATTTAATTATTCATTTATACATTTTGACCAATAAAAAATGTAAATATTGACTATTGAGTCTAAAATAGAGATAGATCATTGCTATGCAAACATTTCTCCTAAGAGCTTTAAGGAAAAATAACATACTTTTTTAGATACTTATATTTAATTATTCTATGGCATTGGAGAATTATTGCGTTAAGACTTAAGTAGTATATGTTTACAACTAAAGCTCACAAAATTGTATTAATATATTTGCAAATATCTCAGAAACTGTTGCTTTTATAAAAATATATGTCAAATAAAAGTTTTTTATTTCTAATAGTCCTACAATTTTGCAATGATAAGTTGTTTAGTTTCTCAAATAGTTGTGGAGATACGGAAATTAACGCTTCTGTAAAGTACCCTAAAAATCATTTTCATAGGAAAATGAAAATAGCCAGTTTATTTATAATCTTAATCAACGCCTAGATACGAATTTTAATCAAAATCGTTTGAGCAGATTTTGAGAAAACCAAATTTTTCTCTTTTCGCCCTTCAGTAAACTACCCTTAATTTTAAGTTTTTATAGACACACAGACAGACGGCATTGCAATAACTATTTTTTAGGGTTCGGGGGGTCATGAGACGTCAACATCCATCAACATTTCAGGTTAGTTTTTACTTTCTCTCTATCTTACAGGTAGAAAAAGTATGGTGATCGTCAAAAAAATCGAACTCAAGATTTTGATGAATCTTGACGTTTCATGACTCCCTGAATCCGAAAAAGTGGTTTTTGAATTTCCGTCTGTCTATCTGTCTGTCTGTCTGTCTGTACCTCCAACTAGAGCCTAAACTATTTTACCGATTGAGCTGAAACTTGATATCTAGGGTTTTCATAGGGTTTCCCCGAGGGGTTTTTGGAATTGGATATCTACCCCTAAAATTAAGGGTAGTTTACTGAAGGGAAAAAAGAGAAAAAGTAGATTTTCTCAAAATCGGCTCTAACGATTTTGATTAAATTTCATTTATAAACATTAATAAATATTCCAAACAAAATGGCTACCCTCAATATTTCGGCAAAATGGCTTTAAGGGCTCCGGTCAATTGCGTTAATTAACATTTTTTATAATAGCTCCGAAACTATTAGAAATATGAAATTACTTATAATTACAAATATGTATATATATTTATTATACAGATATTTTATCCGAAACATATTTTTATAAAATCAATAACTTTCAATCTATACGCAATTATATGAATTTTTTTAACTTTTTGGACATTAAAGTTTAAGTATTGCGACCGTAAAAAAAAACTAACCTGAAATGTTGATGGATGTCGACGTCTCATGACCCCCCGAACCATAAAAAATAGTCTTTGCAATGCCGTCTGTCTGTGTGTCTATAAAAACTTAAAATTAAGGGTAGTTTACTGAAGGGCGAAAAGAGAAAAATTTTGTTTTTTCAAAATCTGCTCAAACGATTTTGATTAAATTCGTATCTAGGCGTTAATTACTTTTATAAATAAACTGGCTATTTTCATTTTCCTATGAAAATGATTTTTAGTGTACTTTACACAAGCGTTAATTTCCGTATCTCCACAACTATTTGAGAAACTAAACAACTTATCATTGCAAAATTGTAGGACTATTAGAAATAAAAAACTTTTATTTGACATATATTTTTATAAAAGCAACAGTTTCTGAAATATTTGCAAATATATTAATACAATTTTGTGAGCTTTACTTGTAAACATATACTACTTAAGTCTTAACGCAATAATTCTCCAATGCCATAGAGTAATTAAATATAAGTATCTAAAAAGTATGTTATTTTTCCTTAAAGCTCTTAGGAGAAATGTTTGCATAGCAATGATCTATCTCTATTTTAGACTCATTAGTCAATATTTACATTTTTTATTGGTCAAAATGTATAAATGAATAATTAAATATCAATGCGATGACTTGAAGATCTGCAACACCTTATAAAATGTTAAAACTTTAACCAGTAATCGAAATTTTAATACGAAGTGTTGACCCTTGTAGAAGACATTAAACTGTTTGAAATGTTCTTAGGTGGACAAAGATGCGCCTCTTTTCTCATTGATTCTATATCATTGTATATTATTTTATGCGTGTTCTTATGTGGAGTGGTGATAATACAATGTACATTATTCCGTTCAGAAATCTTAGGAGTTTATAGAAAGAGAGAGAAAGTCTGTGCGGTGTGCCGTACCATTTATTTTTACGGTCGCAATACTTAAACTTTAATGTCCAAAAAGTTAAAAAATTCATATAATTGTTTATAGTTTGAAAGTTATTGATTTTATAAAAATATGTTTCGGATAAAATATCTGTATTATTAATATATATATACATATTTGTAATGCTAAGTGATTTAATATCTCAAATAGTTTCGGAGCTATTATAAAAAATGTTAATTTACGCATCAGACCGGAGCCCTTAAAGCCATTTTGCCGAAATATTGAGAGTAGCCATTTTGTTTGGAATATTTATTAATGTTCATAAATGAAATTTAATCAAAATCGTTTGAGCCGATTTTGAGAAAATCTATTTTTTTCTCTTTTTTCCCTTCAGTAAACTACCCTTAATTTTAGGGGTAGATATCCAATTCCAAAAACCCCTCGGGGCAACCCTATGAAAACCCTAGATATCAAGTTTCAGCTCAATAGGTAAAATAGTTTAGGCTCTAGTTGGAGGTACAGACAGACAGACAGACAGACAGACAGACAGATAGACAGACGGAAATTCAAAAACCACTTTTTCGGATTCAGGAAGTCATGAAACGTCAAAATTCATCAAAATCTCGAGTTCGATTTTTTTGACGATCACAATACTTTCTCTACCTGTAAGATAGAGAGAAAGTAAAAAGAATCACTGAATGATTGGTACTAGATGTAAGTGAAATATTTTACTATACTTATTCCAATGTATCCATGCCACCAATCCCACCTAGAAATGTGCTTTCATATTAATTATATATTTGACCTTACAATTAACAAAAAAATATAAAATATAATGTAGGATTTAGGGTAAAGCAAACAAAAGCACTTTAATATGGTCGACAAAAAATAGCAGCAGTTGTATATATATTTTAACATAAAATTAAATATTAATTGATTCTTTGAAATAGATAAGTATCTGAAATTATTAATTTGTCTTTTCTGAAAATTTGATATAAATATTGGATGACTGGGATGAAATATATCTATCTATAAGATCCATTATATATAATATCCATTATGTATATAATATCCCTTATATATATAATTATTTAAAGTTGATGATTTGGCTTGATCTCACAAAAAAAAATATGTTCATGATGAAAGAAGCCAAATGTAGGAAATTTGTTTCCTCTTATGAACTACACATATTTCACCATTTCTGGATATAGTTAGTCTCTAGTTCTTAACCAGACTCATAGCTTTATACTGATGTACCTACTTATTTCGTGCATATTGACTAGGTTTGCACTTTTAAAACAACTTTTGTAAGGAACAGCATGGATTTGGTTCTATATTTTAAAGCCAGAGAAAGAAGAATGCCCTAATTTTATTTAACAATGTTTCTAGTACCTTCTTCTTGAACCAGATTAAAAATATATATATATTAGAATGGTTGGCCATGAACTAGGCATAAATAACATTAAATTAAGTTTAGTGTGAAAATTTGAAATATTTAGAAATTATATAAAAAAAGTTATAGAGATTTATAATCTTCATAAACTCTAAATGTCAAAATTGAAACTGGTGCTATTGCAGAAGTAAATTAATCTTCTTTTCCCCAAGAGCCTTTGCGCGTAGGTCTAATCTGTATGGTATCGTCTCTGTCCAAATAAATATCAACACCAACACCACTCAATATCTGCCATCTAGCGGTGGAAAATATAACTTTTAGGTTCACAATGTTTTATTATTATTATTATTATTATTATTATTATTATTATTATTATTATTATTATTATTATTATTATTATTATTATTATTATTATTATTATTATTATTATTATTATTATTATTATTATTATTAGCACCGCGTCTTACTACCCATTCGGGTTATACGCACTTACGCTAATGTGAAATGGTAGGGTGATTGTGAGATGAAATGGAGGACCTACAGTTTAACGTGGAATCCGAACCACGGTGGAGGCCTGGCATTCCTCACATTCACAAGTTGTGTTTAATACACATCTTGTCAGAGGTGAAGGAAGGGTTTGGCATTCAGATAAATCCGTGCCGGAACCGAGGATTGAACCCCGGACCCCCAACACGGAAGTCTGACACCTTACCCCTAGACCACCAGGTCACCTCACAATGTTATAATAGTCGTCGAGGAAAGGAAGAGAGGGTTGGATTCTTTCGAATAGACAGTTTATAATTTCATCAATGAAAGCGACGTTCTTTCTAATTTCAATTCAAGTTTGAAATATCGGCAGTGTTGGCTTGGGAATTGAAAAGTAGGTGAAGGGCGGCAATTTTTTAAATTGATGTGCTCTAACCGGGGCTGTAGGTTATATAAGGAGGGAAAGGGTTTAGTGTGTTCGACTCTCCCTTGATAGGTTACCATATTTTATAAATAAATATATTTTTATTTATCTTTGACTATGGTACCAGAATTATTTATGATATAGTTCGTTTATAATGATAAAAGCCATGTCAAATTTTGAAAGGTTTTACAATAGAAGGTTCACCTCACAGATACAGATGAGACTTAATTACTCTTTCATCAATACCGAAATATATATACAGATTAGAGCTTTTAATCTAGTAGTTATCATTCTGAAAATAAAGTAGGCCCACACAGAAAATGCATTTGAAGCTCTGAACACTTGGGACCGCACTTATAGAGCCTTGAGAATACCTCGTACCACACCCTATTAGCGATTACAAATCACGTGAGAAATAATTTAATTTCATAGAGACAGGGACTCTAAGGGTGCGGCCAGACTGAACGAGCGAACGAGCGACTAAAATATAAAATAGAACACATGGGTTGTAATGAGAGGTGGCCAGACTGGAGTGACTGAGCGCGCACGCTTGAAAGATAGAACTGGTTCTATTTTTCAAGCGCGCGCGCTCGACCCAGTACAGTCTAGTTTACAGGCGCTAGGCAATATTATTGAATGTTTGTTCATTGAGTACTAGGAAAACTTCTCATTTTTACATTTTTATTAATATCGAATGGTTTAGCACACTTGCTACTAACGGCCTAATTTAATTGGTAAGATCATAAACCATATATATGTATATATAGATATATACATATATATGTATATATAGATATATACATATATATGTAAAACTGATATTTTAAAATACTTCAATATTATCAAAGTAGGCCTTTACAAATAATAATCACCATTAGCGTGGAGAGAGGATGAGAAAACCACAACAATAAATCACTTGTTAAAACCTCCCTCAGTTCACTCAGCCAAGAATCTGAGCCTCCTCGTCAACAACTAACGAGAGCTATCTGCTAATCACGCGCTCGCCAGTCTGGCCACCCAGTAGCTTGCGCGCTCGCTCGCACGCTTCTCAGTCTGGCTGAAACCTAACTGGCAAATTTATACCACAGCTTGTGGCTGAATTGAAGCATAGTGTCTTATTTATACACAATTTATGTTAAATTTATTAGGATCTTTATAAGTTAGAAACTGTAATTGGGTAGTTCATTTATAAGTAAGTACCAAATTTCTAGGTTCTAAAAAGAAGTTTAGGTACCTAAAATGGATTATTCTAGAAAACTAACTAGGTTTTATAAAACCAAAAATAGGGCATTACAAATAAACTAGGAAAATTCTGAAAATAGAAAGAAAATATTGCATTATAAACATATTGTTTTATCTTAAATGGATTATTCAAACAAAATGTTTTCCACGAATATATGGATGCGTTCATTTGACAACCGCAAACCAACATTTGTATTCATCATTTTTAAAAGTATGAGGAATGTGCTAAGCTCCATCTCTTCCACTTTTGAAATCATCTAGCTCCTCTCTAAAATGTTTCCTACCCTCACGTACTCTCTCTGCCTCACAGTCCACTAACCACCCCCTCCCCTCCGCCTTCCTCCACACCCCCTACCCGAAAATTTGAACTCTAGATATGCCTAATGCATAATAAGGCAGATGCGAGCTGGGAGCTGAGTTGGGCCTGATATGATGAGCGATCTTAATGGAAAAAGTCATCTGTTTGTCTAAATACATAACTATCACTGTAATAATTGTAAGATAAAATTAAATACATACATTAGAACGTAGCCTGTGTGGTTATTATCATCCGCAGAAACACTTTATACCTATTAATGTGAATACTAGAACACAAACAAATCAAAACTATAATTTATTTTTTTATTTTAGATTGCAGTATCTAATGTAATTTCTCTGTGCTTTTGAAGAAGATATTTTCCCTGGGTAATCAATTTGTGAAAAATTATCAATTGTAATTATTGTAATAGTAGCCTATATTGTATTAAAAAGAATTACAGATTTTTACATGGCTAGGGACATCCGTTTCGTAAGATATGTCAAAAGTTATTTAAATAAAAACTTCGCCCGCTCAGGATCCCCTAAATACATGTGCCGAGTTTCGGCGTTCTAAATGCCTTGGGTTTGGAGCTATAGCACCTACACACTAACACAATATACATCCTATCTTATTTGTATGATTAAAATGAACACTTTCCAGATGTCAAAATTAAGATGAGTTATTACCGTGTCCAGGTGTCGTATTTCAATTGAAAAAATATGATTCAACTGCACTAAGCAAATATAAGAGTTTGGCCATTTAATTCATCCCCATCATTATTATTACATTCATCCAAGTCTATTAACGAATTAATTAAAGGGGTCGAGATGAGAAGGTTTGTTTATAGGAAATATTTTGTGCGTCTACTTTGAGATCTAAGGCTTAAGGTTCTATTCCTGATGAGAGGTGAAAAAGTATTGTTGTCAAATTTGGTGTGTTCTCTTTCTTTAAGAGCCCCACTAATAATCTCTTACTTAGGTAAGTAACACAGCTAGAACCAGACATCACGTGTTAGTGCAGTTTCCTTTATTAATACTCTAAAAAAATAGTGAAATTGACACGTTTTTGGTGAACGCATGGTCTAAAACGTTACTCTTGCAATAGACTAGACTGCTGATGACGAGGAAATCGTGGTGAAAAAACAACAACATTGGAATAATGATACCAATGGAACCATTTACCGTATTAAAATAATATACAACATTGGAAAATAATTTATTTAAAACAAATGAAAAAACTATTTTATTGATCCTAATTTTGCTGTCATCAGATGAGGAATTAAATAAACAGCACTTGAACTTGATTTGTAGTTAAAATGTAGTCTTGTATCCAAAATCCCGGTTAGTCGGCCGTGAAATTGGCCACAAGATGTAAATTAAAGTTATAGAATCTGGTTGCCGTATCTTATCTAGAATTATTTTAGAATGAGCCATTAATAAAATAAAATCCTACACCACTTTTAAAAGTGTAATTAATTACATATAACTGGCCTTTAAATTTATTGAAATAAAAACTAGTCTTAAAATTAAATAAATATATATATTCAGTGAAACTTGTTTTTCTTCTTGTTCGTTCTGCAATAACCAATATATGGATACAGGATGAGGAGAGTAAATATTCTAGCACTTACATGAACCTCCCTTCCACCCTCTAAGTTACTCCACAAAAACATCCGACTGGAATTTGTTTCCCGAGTTAAGTTTGATTCAAACGTTCTCCGAAAATGAAGAGCAGAATATGTTGAGTAACGCAGATAGTTCCGACGATTGTAGGAATATATGTTGACCGATGATACTTTGAGATGATTACTAGAAACAATTAACTATCACCCACTTCGGTGACCTCATGGCTAAAGGCGCTACTCTCGCAGTAGACTAGACTGCCGATGACAGGAAGATCGAGGGTCGAATCTCAGTCGTGTGTAGTGAGCTTATTTTTTCCAAAATTGTTTTCCATGTGAGTGCGATTACACTTCTTCTAAATATAACCTTCATCATACCTAAAATCATTGTTGTAATTAGTAAAAAGGCGTATCAACTGAATAGGTTTTAAAAAAACTTACTATCAACATGTTTTGTTTAGTGTTGATAGACAACTTCTCGTAATCTTATCTCAGTTGGTAGCGTGACTGCCTGCTGAGTTAAGGGTCCAGGATTTGATTAACGGCATGGCCGAATAATTTAGCACCGGTTAAATACGGGTTTGCCCTTTCAGAGTGATGAATTAATGACTGGACGTTGTGTTTACTTTATATTTAAGTTGTTTTATCATCCGTGATATTATAATCAGTCCGTTAAGAAAGTGCGCTTTAAAAACATTTGATAATAATAGTAAAAACTATATTATATTTTAAAGTATCGTCACTATGAGTGATTTTTAATTGGTGTTGCGACGCCGCCACAAAAATTTAAACACAAATTGAGATAAACTTGTTCCATTTGACGGGTTATTTAAAATCGCAGCACAATAGTCGGTGCAGTTGTCTGTAGTTTCACTTCTATAGTACGTAAATTCGAATATAATGGGCCAGTTTCACATATGAAACTGGTCCATTCCATTCGAGTTTAGGTTGGTGTAATACTGTATTTAGTATATCACCGCACTTAAGCCTAATTAACAAACCCTGGTGATCGTTTAGATCATTTTACTTAAGGGACAAATATCTAAGGCATGAGCCGGGAAGTGAACCCGGGACTCCTAGGCACGTAATCACGTGTACTGACCACTACACCATGGGGTCGGTTTCTATAAGCTAATAGCGCAATGGGTGTCTTGCATACCAAGCCTTAAGTCTGACTATGAAACTGTCTGATGGTTGTGAGTCTCGCAAGCAATTGGGGTGGACAAGAGTGAAATACTCTCAACTAGCGCCGAGCGGGCCAAGCAGATCTCGCAGAAAGATTGTGATTGGCTTAGAACTAGTCCCGTGATCCCATTTGTTTTTGCTTTTGTTTTCCGACTAAGGGCCAGTTTCATAGTCAGATTTAGTACGCCTCAAGTGCGGCGCTATACTAAATACAAGACGTCACTTACCTGAAATTGAATGGAATGGGCCAGTTTCATATGCGAAACTGGCCCATTCCATTTTGGTCTAGGTAGGTGTCGTCCTGTATTTAGTATCGACTCGCACTTTAGGCTCACTAAGTCTGACTATGAAACTGGCCCTAAGGGTACGGCCAGGCTGGGCGAGCGCGTGTGTGACTATAAAAGTAAATCAGAACACGTTGGTTGTAATGAAAGGTGGCCAGAATGGAGTGCGCGAGCTGAGCGCTGGGCAATATTATTGTATCAACATCCATTGATTGCTAGGAAAAATTCTCAATTTGACGTGATATTTGACTTTTTACTATTATTATTATCTATAGGTTTAGCACACTAGTTACTAACGGCCTAATTTAATTGGTAAGATCATAAACTATACATATAGATATATATTTACTATGTTAAAGTACTTCGATATCATAATCAAAGTAGGCCTTTTCAAATAAGAATCACCATTAGCGCTGAGAGAGGATGGGAAGACCACAACAATAAATCCCTTGTCAAAAACCACCCACAGTTCACTGAGCCAAGATTCGAACCTTTGCCTCGTTGTCAACAACTATCGAGAGCTATCTGCTAATCACGCGCGTGCCAGTTTGGCCAGGCAGTCGCTCGCTCTCTCATGCGCTTGTCAGTCTGGCCGAACCCTAACGTATGAATGTGAATAGACAGTGTCAATCATGCCGACGCTGCCGGTCTCGAATGTTTTTACTGGCTGCTTTTATAATGTCACACGACACCAGAAAATGAGTGAAAAAAAAAATGTGGGCTGGGGGACAGTGAGATCATCTGACACCATCTCAAGAGAAGTCCCTTAGCCTGGACAATATATATCAAACCTGTCGAACCGGGGACCTCCAAGGAAGGTCACACCTCCCTCGTCTGTCTTCACAACGTTCGGCCATCCATCTCGCTTTCAAGTTGAACATTAAAGAGGAGAGCACAAAATGCAACCGTCTTGGATAGGTTCTCCTGAATCTTGTTCTACCAGATGAACTTTGTTTTATATTTAATGAGATTAAAATTGGAAATAGGGAATATCTTAAAAACTAATAAAGCATAGAAGCCTACATTGTGTATTAGATTTTAAACAAAGGTTAATAAGTAACCTTCCCCTTTTTTTATTAGATTATTAAGATATTACAGAGGTAGAACATGTTTGTATAACACTCAATTTTAAATTGTTTATTTTATTTGAAAACGTATTTTTTCCTTTTTATGTTATTTGACTTAGGGATGTGAAGAAAAAGTAAAAATAAATATAATAATAGTTATTAGTATAAAATGTCAATATATCAACTATTGAAACTATTTCAAGCTAGTAGGACATATCCAGTGAAACTACTTCAAGACAGCAACTATTATAACTGTTTAAGGTCTAACAACTTAACTTAGTCGGTAGCATGTCTGTCTACTAAGCTAAGGGTCCCAAGCTCAATTCCTGGAATGGACAAAAAATTATCTTTGATGAAATGAGCGTTTACCCTTTTACAGTGATAAATTAACTACCGAGGGCTAAGTCGTGTGCTGATATAATCAGTTGGTTCAAAAGGTGCACGTAAATACCTCAATTAGATGAAAACATGAAATTAATTTAATTTAGTAGTGTCTACATAGTGAACTACTTCACCTACTCAGGAAAACTACTTCCAAACAGTATATATTGAAACAGTTTCATGTTAGTACCTAGTAAAAATGTTTCACAACTTAACTAGCATATTTTAAGACAGAAACCAGATGAACTATTTACGTCTATATCTTAAGGCACTGTTGCAATACAGTAAATATTGGAACTATTTAAAGACTTATCATTAGAACTATCAATACATTAACTATATGAACTATTTCACGATCGTAACCAATTTATTTATTTCACGACAGTATTATCTAGCGGAAAAGTTTACAATAATGATTAACGAATTGAATTAATATTTCATTTATTTATTTGGCTCTTTTGGTAATGCTCTATACATCACAACGTAGAAGTACTGGGCTGCAGAAAAAATGAGAACATAAGCTTTTTACTATCTATTTTATTCGTGAATCACGTCTTTACCCACATATTTACACTAATGGGGTCCTGTATCTGATTTGTCTTGTGGGAAAGTGGAAAACTACCCTTAGTACAATCAGATAGGGTTTGAGTCTCTATCTATCTGAAACTGGCAAACGAGACCAGATGAGACTCACGTCTTAGCCCACTAGCCCATCGATGCAGGTTTCTATAATAAAATTACTTTGTTTTGGTGTCATAACAATGAAAAAGTTTTTCATTTTAAAAAGATTAAAAAAGTAGAGATTTTGCTTACCAAAATAGTACTGAATACTAGCAAAAAAAATTTACGGTTGATTACATACAAAATTACTGTAATTACTGGTGCATTATTTGACTACTCCCTCCTCAAAAATGTACTGTACACTACAATAATCATTCTCCTATATATTGAGGAAAAATAAAGTGCACCCTTGTGAACGGATTTATCTGTTCCAAAATATTAATCTTTTGAAATGTTATAAAACTATTTAGGCCTTTATAATTAAAACCCCATCAATGCAGAATTAATTCATCTCTTAATGGCTCTATTCTCCATACTATATTTTATGCTCCCAGATTTCAATTTTAAAGTTAAGATCATATTTAACTTAGAATTAACAGAAGATATTTTAAATAAATGAATTTGATTTTCTATTTATTATCTATTATTTATTCATTTATTTTATTTATTTATTTAGTGATAATGGCAAAGTGGGTTGAAGTTAATCTAATACCACGTTCACAAACACTGAATACTTGACTTTCAAACCAATGAAATATGAGTAAGTGGATGATTACTATATTTTTAGTGGGAAATGTGTTTTAAGTTCTTTTAAAATGACCTGTAGGTGTGTACAAATCGACACTATTAATGAATTCAGTACAAAATTATATGGCAATGTCACGGCCTGGATTTGATAGGTTTGATCCAAACTTGAGGGTTAAAAAAACTAAGCAGGTAGGGTGTTTGAAAAATTACATTAACATTTTAACTACACATTCATAAATAGGTACTTAACTTAAGGTGTGAAAGTAATGATCCTAATAGCAACCTTGGTATGAAAGTAATGATATAAATAGCAACTTTTGGTGTGAAAGTAATTATAGCAATAGTAGTTTTTCGTGTGAAAGTAATTATAACAATAGCTACATTATTTACATATAAAATAACTGATTAATAGCTAGGACATATTTGGGGTCATATTTGTTTTTAAAAGATAGCATTTTAAGTTTTTTTATAATTATTAAAAATGAACTAGAAACATTAAACCACTTTAATTGTAATGTGTATTTATACCAAAAAGTCATAAGTTTTTAAAAATAATATAGCTAGCTTTAGTTTTTTGAAAAGGTTTGTGTCACATTTGAAAAATTATTGAAAAAGTATTGGTTTATGTTTTTACCGTTAGTAAACATATTTATAGATAGTTTTCAAATAAGCATGCTGTTTAGAGTGTAAGTTAAGCACTTTCTTTTTATTTCCAAATATTTTGAACGCGCGGTTCGGCGGTGCTGTTTGCCCGTGACTATGAACACTGAAGCATATTTGATTTGATACTACATATTTTCATGTTCATGACAGAGACATGTGATATTAAATTATTTGATTATGGTAATAAACTAACTTACTAGATCATATGTGAGGAGTGCACTGTAGCATTTATATTATAATTTTTTTAGTGTAGGTAGAAAGAAAATTCACCACCTATATACCTGGCTGGGACTCGACCCCTGATCTCCACCTCCCCCTTTCCCCTCCACGATCATAAAAAACCATAGGCCTACATTTTAAATCACTTTTTTTTTGTCCTTTCTCGTCAAATGTTTTTTCTAATGTATTTTATCCCCTTTGTTTAGACGTAACGAATTAGTTTTATAACAACTATAATACATAGTTTGTAGGTCCCAAGTTCAATTCCCACGTCAAGATGTCATTTTTTTTAAATTTAAATAATATGTAGATGAGACTACAACCATAATTAACAATTAATCATATTTTACATCATGTAGATATAATGCTTTCAATTCTTAACAACCCGCCTCGGTGGTGTAGTTGGCTAACGCGCGAGTCGCGTTGAGCCCGGCTGCTGAGGACGGGGAGATCGAGGTTCGAATCTCGGTCGGGTGAACTGGGGGTGGTTTTTCCTAAATGTTTACACTCTACCTCCACGCAAATGCGGGTTCACTTCCTCTCAATTCAACCTTCCCAATTCCTAATCCATTAGAGTAATTAGTACTTAAGCGTATAACCCGAACGGGTAGTAAGACGCGGTGCTAATAATAATAATAATAATAATAATAATACTTAACATCTTCCTCCCCCCCTTTTCCCACCAATCTATTAGTTCTGGATATCTGTATAGAGCACATTTAGTGAGTTTAATTAATATTAATATTTTTATTAATTACACTATTGTGTTAATCATGAACAACATCTAAAACAGAGGAAATGTACCCACATTTCTGTGGAGGGACAAAAGAAAGATGCACCCTTTGTTTACCCATGCGGGATTTGAACTCTAACCACCATTCATCGCTAAAATAAACTAAATGAGCTTAGTGTTTAAATCAAGTTAAGGTTAACTTTGAAAATGAACCGACGGTTTAGTTCGTCCCCTGGGTGACCTGGTGGTCTAGGGGTAAGGTGTCAGACTTCTGTACTGAAGGTTCGGGGTTCAATCCTCGGTCCTGGCACAGATTTATCTGATTGCCAAACCCTTCCTTCACCTGTGGCAAGACGTTTATTAATCACAACATGTGAATGTGTGGAATTCCAGGCCTCCGCCGTGGTTCGGATTCCACGTTAAACTGTAGGTACTCCATTACATCTCACTATCACCCTACCATTACACATTAGCTTAAGTGAGGACGGGTAGTAAGACGTGATGATAATAATAATAATAGTTCGGTCCCTGACTTAGTGTTTTCATTCCAAATAGCCAGAGAAGAATGTCTACCTGCTAACCCACCCCATCTCCCACTCTCCCTACCTTACCCAAAACTTCAGCCCAAGTCTTTCCAGTCACTCCACCGCTGACGAAGATAGGTTTTTTGGTTCTCAACGGGACTGACCTTTAGCATCCAATTTCACCTTTTCCTCAGCGACACAAACGCTATCTTACAGATTTTTCTCAACAATGATCTGTTCAAACAACGTTAAACCGTTTATCTCACGTTTCTAAACAGAAGGTGTTATTTCTCTATTGAAGTAGCTCCTCATTTGTTCTCATATTGCTGAGTTTGACCCCGTTCCAGATCCAATGATTCAAAGAAAAATCTGAAAAAGCCGGTGATTTAACCCAGGACATATGGATCTCTAGCTAGGAGCTGACTTCAAGACCACAGAAGCGAGGATAGATACCAATTGAAATGTCATGTATATGATTTATATTATTTATAGCCTAACAAATATAGACAAACAACTACATAATTAATAATAATGAATACAATTTAATTTAATTGTATTTTATTCTTCATTTAATTGTTTTTAAATAAAAGACATACTTTTTTACTGTAGCTTTGATTAAAAGATTGTTTACATAAATAATCTTGTGGCTGATTCAAATTAATAACTTTGAGCAGGAATATAGCTTTCAATTTGTTCTTGAGTTTACTTAGCTCAGGAGAATTCTATAAAATCAACTGGACTGATGTAGGTTCTTTTAGGTGACGAGCTCCTTCGTCGCAGTTCTGTGCTTGGAAAGTTCCAATCTGCCATTGACCCGTATCTACCCTGCTGAGGAGTAGAAACAAATTGAGACTTGAGTTCTGGATCGAGATCGTAATATCCAGCTGGAGAACGATTCCAATCTTCTTCTTCATAAGAATTGTCATAGAAACCTACAGGAGGTTCTTCTCTTTCTAGAGCTAGCATTTTACGATCTATACCTGCTGTTATGAACTGCCGGCGGAACGTTTGTGCCTCCACCAACTGACGTTCAACTTCCCGTCTCTCTTCCGCTTCCGTTCTTCGAAGAGTTTGGTCTGCATTCCTCCTTGTTTCCTCCAAGACTCTTTGTACCTCGTAAGTATGAACTACATCATCGTAAGCTTCCTCAACGGGAACAGCTAGTGATCCAGAAGTTAATGTCGATTCAGGGACCAAAATGTTTCTTTTCGGGGAAGTAGGAGAATCTAGCACTGATACAGACATTAATCCCCACTCAGGACTGGTGAGGAGTTTGCGGGGTTGTCTCATTTTTCTTCTCAATTCCCTTCTACTCAATCGAGGCGTATCTTCGATAAAAGGAGAGGCACTTAGTCCAGCCCTTGGTTGTCTCAGTCCAAATCCTGGTTGCCTCAGTCTGGATGCAGGAGGCGACTTGCTCTTCCTTGAGACCACCCCAAGACCAGCACCAGCCGCAGCTGCAGGGACTCCAACGAAACGAGGTATTCCGGAGCGACGAGGGGCCGACATACTCGCTATTTTACTAGCTTTGCTTGGAAATACTTACTGAAACAATTGTAAATATCGACAACTATCTAGTCATAAATATAAGTACAAATGGTTCTCCCTTCAGCGTATCAACAATCGACTAGATGTTTACTTACGTTCAAACTATTGGTTTGTTATTCACCGAAGCATTTTTCAAGTATAATTTTAGGCCAATAATCATATTTAAATTAATTTAACAAAAATATTTAAATCACATTTAAATAGTTTGCTAACATTATCTATTACTAGTCATCGCAGCCAAGCAAAAAATCACACAAGCCAACTTAATTGCTTGAGAATAACATGAAGAGATATAAAGGTGCAGTGCTAAAAAAGAAAATTGCTTACTTGATCAAATCACATGTCAAATGTTTTGTGATTTTTTTCTCATTATATTTTTCAGAACCTTATTTTTCAAAGACATCGGTAACTTTGTCATAATAGAATCCATTCATTAAATAAAATTATTTGTCTGAGCAAATGAAACATTTGAGTTGCATTTCCAATTTATACTGTCTGTTTTGATAATGAAATAAGGTAACCCTTAACAATCACAATAATACTCCCACGATTAATTTTAGATATTTTATAAGGTTGCATTAATGGTGATATTTGAATATTTGGGCTTTTTACTTTCTCATATATATAAAAAGTATTGTAATTGTGAATATTTTCGACCTCACTATTATGTATTCTCAAACCCAAATATATGTATTTACAATCTGGATGAGTATAAAATGAATGTTTGACTTACCAAATATCAATATATAGGCTACTTGTTTTTTTTTTTCAGAAATGTTAGTTTGAGGATAGTTTATTGATGAGCGATTTTTAGATAGTGAGAAATTAAAAAACTGCTTTAATGATTTTGTTCAAAATGTATGTATGAGGTGTTTGACATGAAATAAAAATGCAAACTTGTTTTTAGGGTAAAAATGCATTTAGAGGTAGTTTGAATATTAATATATATATTTTTTCTTTACAGATTTGAAATATTTTGGAATTTTTAAAAATAATTTTGTTCTAAATTGGTATTTGCGGACCATTTTACACCATAAATAATTGTATGTTTATTTTTTAAATAAATTAACTTAAGAATAGCTTATTAAGAAATATTTTAGACAGCTAGAATTTTTTTTAAAATGGCATTTAAAAATGTTTAAAAATGAGTACATGGGAATTGTTTTAGTACAAATAAAAATTTATATTTATTTAAGACGATATAATGAATTAGGGTATCTAGGTAATAAATCAAATTTTAAAAAATGGCTTGAACAACATTGTTTAAATAAATGGTACGGAAATCCGCACGGACTTTCTCGCTCTCTTGTTTAAAAATGGAGATATTTAATCAAATCTTGTAATATATTATGTTAAACAAAAAAATATACACTTGCAAACCCAAGCATATATTGCACTATATTTATGTAAAGCATTTTTTGAATCCTGTTTTAAAATTTTATAATTTTATTTTATGAATTAATGTCCTCATTTGTATGTTTGGACCGATAAAAAAGATCAATATTGGGTCCGCAAGGGTCAACACTTCGTATTAAGATTTCAACTTCCGGTTAAAATTTTCGACATTTTATTAGATGTTGCAAATCTTCATGCCATCGCATTGCTATTAAATTCTTCATTTATAAATTTTGACCAATAAAATATGTAAATATTGACTATTGAGTCTAAAATGGCGATAGATCATTGTTGTATATACATTTCTCTTAAGAGGTTTAAGGAAAAACAATATAAACTTTTTGAGAGACTTACTTATAATTAATTACTCTATGGCATTGGAGAATTATTGCGTTAAAACTTAAGTAGTATCTCTTTACAACTAAAGCTCACAAAATTGTATTAATATATTTACAAATATTTTAGAAATTGTTGGTTTTATAAAAATATATTTGATATACAAGTTTTTTATTTTTAATAGTACTACAATTTTGCAATGAAAGGTTATTTAGTATCTCAGTTGCGGAGATACGGAAATTTCTGCTTCTATAAAGTACCCTAAAAGTCATTTTCATGGGAAAATGAAAATAGCCAGTTTATTTATATTCTTAATCAACAACTAGATACTAATTTTAATCAAAATCGTTAGAGCCGATTTTGAGAAAATCTATTTTTTCTCTTTTCTACCTTTATTAAACTACTCTTAATCTTAAGTTTAAACAGACACACAGACAGACAACATTGCAAAGACCACTTTTTAGGGTTCGGGGTCTCATGAGACGTCGACATCCATCAACATTTCAGGCTAGATTCTTTTTACAGTCGCAATACTTTACCTTTTGTTTTCGAAAAGTTAATATATATATATATATATATATATATATATATATATATGCGTATAGCTTGAAAGTTATTGGTTTTATAAAAATATGCTTCGAATAAAATATTTGTATTAAAAATAGACCTACATATTTGTAATGATAAGTAATTTCATATCTCAAGTAGTTTAGGAGATATTATAAAAAAAAGTTAATTTACGCATTTGACCAGAGCCCTTAAATTCATTTTGCTGAAATATTGAGAGTAGCCATTTTGTTTGTAATATTTATAAATACTTTGAAATGAAATTTAATCAAAATCGTTAGAGCCGATTTTTAGAAAATCGACTTTTTCTCCTTTTGCCCTTCAGTAAACTACCCTTAATTTTAGGATTAGATATTCAATTCCAAAAACCCTTTGGGGCAACCCTATGAAAATCCTAGATACCAAGTTTTAGCCCAATCGGTAAAATAGTTTAGGCTCTAGTTGGAGGTACAGCCAAACAGACATACAAACGGAAATTCAAAAACCACTTTTTCGGATTCAGGTGTTCATGATACGTTGAGATACACTAAAATCTCGAGTTAGAATTTTTTTTGACGAACACAATACTTTCTCTACCTGTAAGATAGCGAGAAAGTAAAAATTAATAAGGATAGTGTTTATTTACTGAAAATCTGTTCATAAACATTGTATTCCAAGTTATAAAACTGTAACAAGAATAGAGATGGCCATGGTATCTCTTTGGCAAAGCTTGTACTATAATTTTGTTTTAGGAGGATTGCCAGGGTGACAGGGGATTGATTTGTTTTGAAAGAGTTTCTAATAGTGTCGAACTCAAAGTTTATTTTTATTGGGTTGTTAACGAAGATATATAGATAGGGATTGTTTATTTTGATAGTTAATAAAAGTGATATATTTAAAAACAAGATTACTTGAGTTCTTAAGGAAATTTATAGGCTAATAGTGTGAAAGACGCGGAACTTTAACAGCCTCAAAATACAACATGCCACACCCAAATATTTTTAAAATAACTCAAAAGTTTACATGGTTAGGTGTGAACAGCTAGTGCTACCAAACATTACTTTAGAAAGTATGTACAATTATATATTTTTATTTTCATGTTTAAGTAAGTAACGGCTATTTAATTTACCTTTTATTTAATACTACTATACGATGTATATCTATATTAATAAAATGAAGAGTTTGACTCTCATGATCTTTGCGCGATATTTAAAGCAAGCAGAGGTCTGAAATTCTAAAATTAGTAGTCCCTGTTCACGAACATCTTCACTTAGAAGTAGGAATTTTAATTTTTTTTCTAGATTTTTTAAATTTACTTAAAACTGGGTCCGAAAAAAATAAAAATTGGATTTATTTTTTGTGTGTTTAAAGAAAAGAAAATCTTTGCCCGTAGTCACTCCGGGCAATGCTGGGTACTACTGCCAGTTTAGTATAAAATATCAAAATGATAGTAGACTATATCTTTTACTATTAGTCTAATAAATTTTCCCGCATTTAACAATAAAGGGTATAAATGATGACTTAAATGTATCTATATTTATGTATTAAAATATATAGTAAAATAAATGTGTGGGGGTTTAAACTATATTAGGTGGGCGCCACTCCTAGGAACTAGGAGAAAAACACCTTTAGCTTGACTAAATTTGACATTGGAACGATGATTCTTAACACTCGAGACCATTGGATATGCTAGGGAACTTTTTATTTACAATGCTATGTTAATATCCATTACACAACACTACCTATAAAGATGGTGTTCTCAAAATATCTACAAGAGTTTAATGAAACTACATAGAATGTAACAATAACAGTTTAAATAAAAACGGATCCCTGAATTATTATACTAATTTAAACTACAATAAAGAACAATTATTGAAACTTTTGTGGGTTATTCTTATCAATTCATTTTATCCACATCCAAATCCTACCTATGTACTGTACGTCCTATCCTAATTACAATTATAACCTTACAAGCTAATATAAAATATATTTCACTATCATAAATAATTAATAAAAATAAAATCTCATGACAATTGAATTAGGGAATGAATATAATACCAGAGAAAATAAATAAATACATATTTAAACATTTCCTGATAATTGTAAATAATTGCTCGATTCTTGATGAGCAAGAGAAAAAAAATGTTGAAGATTTGGCTGGATCTCGACAATAAATATGTCCATGTTGAAACAGTACGAATATCGGAAATTTGTTTCCTTTTCCTAATTTCAACTCCTCCACAATTTAAGGAAATAAACAGTCTTTAGTTCTTCTGCATACACTCAGCTTTCTATTGATATATTTATAACTGGGTTTCCACTTTTAAGATAAATTTCCTCAGGAGCCACACAGGTTTGGTTCTTTGTTTTAAGGACGCCGAGGAAGAAGACCCTAATCTTCTTCAAAGGGTGATCCAAGAATCAAATTCAAAAACGTTCTTTTTTTCGAGTAAAAAGAGAATATACATGCATTAAAACAAATGTGAAATGGTTGACGATGAATTAGTGATAAATATAACATAACATTCAATTTTAACATAAAAGTTGAAAATTAATTAAAATGTTTATTTTCATCTCTCAGAATGAAATGCGCGCTAGTTATAAAAGTAGGTACACTACTCTCTTTTCTTACTTCTTTTATAGTTACGAGACATGCCATTCACTTGTTTAACAGTCCTGCGCATGTCTTGGAATAAAATCATGGCTGATGACGAAAATAAATAGTAAACATATTTCTTAAAAAGATAAATGTGCTTAGTAAAAAGATATGTGCTCTTACTCTACCGCTCCTCCCCTTCACTATAATATGTAGAGGAGGTAACGGTATAGTGATACAAGGAATATATAGGTTTAAGATAGGTACAAATTTTGTAAATGTGAAAGAATTGAATAAGTAACAAAAATAGATCTATAACATAAAAGTTGATATCGGGTTACAATTGGTAAAAGAAAATAGAAAGTTGGACCAAAGAATAATAACAGTGGTTGAAGTCCGTTATATAGGCAAAGGAAAACTAGTAGCTCCTAGATGAACAATATTACGTTTTAAACTGGCAAATAAGATAGGGTTTAACAACTCCAAACTTATAGGAGCTTCCCGTGGCTCGGGAGAATATGTGTCCAAGACGACACGGCAACAGTCAAAAGGAAGTTAAGTAGATATTGAGTATTGGACTCCAAAACAGCCCGGCTAGCGCCTGACTTCCACCAGAAGGGTTTAAACAGAAAAAATGTTGAATTAAATACAGATAAAGATGTGACAACAGATCCTATAATTTTAGAGTTACTAACCTAAGCTCGGCCTACCTAACTGGCTTGGCTTGTAATTTAGAACTGTTCCAGAGATATATAATATATGGTAGTAGGACGGACTGTCCATTACATCAGCAAATGGCTAAAAAACAACCAGGACCCCTAATTTTGAAACTTGCGGAAATATTCGCTTGCGAGCTAGCTCGCAACTCATGAACTCAAAAAGCGTAGGTTGTACTCAAACAGAGCTAATTTTGAAAGGATTCTACTGTCGTGCGAGTCGGTGTAGTGTTGTTTCGCTTGCGACTGAGTTTTCAATTTGACAACACTGTAGAACCATGACGTGTGCCAAAGGATTGAAGCGATGAGATGCCACAACACGTCATTATACAATATACGTAACTGAAAGTAAACACTATTATTGTATTGAGTGCATCATATAAAACGATTTGTTTAGTTTTATTAGGAAACCATCTTCCATTTGATACATCTACGCTTTTTATCTCAAAAATTGTCAAGTTATATTACTATAAGTAAAACTGTCCCTTAAAACAACACCAACTTTAGCACACTTGGTAGCGTACTTGTTTTAATCACAGATTTCCACGAGTTCGATCCCATCCCAGTTGTAATATTTAAATTTTTGTCTGAATTTAAATCACTTTTTAGTAATTAGAAATCCATAATGTATTTTATTTTCGCAACTATTTTTAAACATAAATATACCCTAAAGATTTTTACTACACGAATAATAATTAGCTTGCTTAGCCTTATTTTAAAATGTGTACATTTTTACGTCATAAAACCCATTAATTTAATTTTAAATAATCACCTACATACAAAATTTCAAAAATGATGTATATCTTAGACTCTGATGTGGGCCTACCGTTTTTAATTTACTACCTTTTTAAATTATTTCTAAGGACTATTATGTTAGTCTACGCAGGCTCAAATACCTTGTATACTTCTATAAAACATAGTTAAAACAAATTATATGCTTACTAATACGATACTTTAAAATAAAGTTTAAAGTCCGATAAATAAAAATAAAAAGTTGGAGATGACAGGATTTGAACACGCTAACTCTAGATTATGAGACGGCCTACTCGGCCAAATTGACGGTTAAATAAAAACGAAAAATTTAGAATATATAATTATATTTTCACCCAAACAAATATTTTTATTGAAGTATTGTATAAAGTGTACAAAGTAATCATATTTTTTCCTTCTGTAAACCTATTTTGTACAGTAGTAGGTTTATTTCAACAAAATCACTCTCAGAAAGCTGCAACCGAAGAGGGCGATGGCATCCATTTTGTAATTTACTGCCTACTCGATAGGCAAGGCTTGTCTCGCACGGTGTGAGGCTGGCGAGTAGAATCCACTCGCTATTAGATCGTGTGACGTCAGTTTTCGCAGCACTGGGCCCCTAATTTTGAAACGTGCTAGTAGCGATTCGCTAGCGTATTTCTCTCATCTCGCACACAATCTCGCAAACCCCTAATTTTGAAACTTCTTCACTGCGAAAACTGACCTCACACGATCGAATAGCGAGCGGATTCTACTCGCCAGCCTCACACCGTGCGAGACAAGCCTTGCCTATCGAGTAGGCAGTAAATTACAAAATGGATGACATCCCCCTCTTCGGTTGCAGCTTTCTGAGAGTGATTTTGTTGAAATAAACCTACTACTGTACAAAATAGGTTTACAGAAGGAAAAAATATGATTGCTTTGTACACTTTATACAATCCTTCAATAAAAATATTTGTTTGGGTGAAAATATAATTATATATTCTAAATTTTTCGTTTTTATTTAACCGTCAATTTGGCCGAGTAGGCCGTCTCATAATCTAGAGTTAGCGTGTTCAAATCCTGTCATCTCCAACTTTTTATTTTTATTTATCGGACTTTAAACTTTATTTTAAAGTATCGTATTAGTAAGCATATAATTTGTTTTAACTATGTTTTATAGAAGTATACAAGGTATTTGAGCCTGCGTAGACTAACATAATAGTCCTTAGAAATAATTTAAAAAGGTAGTAAATTAAAAACGGTAGGCCCACATCAGAGTCTAAGATATACATCATTTTTGAAATTTTGTATGTAGGTGATTATTTAAAATTAAATTAATGGGTTTTATGACGTAAAAATGTACACATTTTAAAATAAGGCTAAGCAAGCTAATTATTATTCGTGTAGTAAAAATCTTTAGGGTATATTTATGTTTAAAAATAGTTGCGAAAATAAAATACATTATGGATTTCTAATTACTAAAAAGTGATTTAAATTCAGACAAAAAATTTAAATATTACAACTGGGATGGGATCGAACTCGTGGAAATCTGTGATTAAAACAAGTACGCTACCAAGTGTGCTAAAGTTGGTGTTGTTTTAAGGGACAGTTTTACTTATAGTAATATAACTTGACAATTTTTGAGATAAAAAGCGTAGATGTATATAAATGGAAGATGGTTTCCTAATAAAACTAAACAAATTATTTTATATGATGCACTCAATACAATAATAGTGTTTACTCTCAGTTACGTATATTGTATAATGGCGTGTTGTGGCATCTCATCGCCTCAATCCTTTGGCACACGTCATGGTTTTACAGTGTTGTCAAATTGAAAACTCAGTCGCAAGCGAAACAACACTACACCGACTCGCACGACAGTAGAATCCTTTCAAAATTAGCTCTGTTTTAGTACAGCCTGCGATTTGCGAGTTCATGAGTTGCGAGCTAGCTCGCAAGCGAATATTTCCGCAAGTTTCAAAATTAGGGGTCCAGAAGTTTCAAAATTAGGGGTTTGCGAGATTGTGTGCGAGATGAGAGAAATACGCTAGTGAATCGCTACTCGCACGTTTCAAAATTAGGGGCCCAGGTGTCAACACACAATGGTACTATGGCTGGTCCTTTCCTAGTGGGTACTGCCAGAGCATTTAATAGTACATTTATGTAATTATCCACTGCCTGGGGTAAACATCAAGTTTAGTATACACCAACATTAAATACATAAACATAAAAGCGCCAACCAAGGGGCTAAGAAAATACTATCTGTGCGGGCCACCATACATAGCTAGCCGTGTTCCGCACTTTGCGCACTCAAAATAATAACACAGAATAAAAGATGCCAACTAGAGTGCTGTGAAATACTGACCTAACTAGGTCCTCAAATAACGGCGCTATACAACCTGCTTGTAGCCATTCAAAATATGAACACCTGAGCATGACGTCCACGGCGTCATGTGATATTTTGAACTCCGATGGACTTAATACTGAAAATGATTTTGTGGAGAAGAGGACACATAAAGCATGGGTCCTATTATATATAGTGCTAAAAGCTCCTGTATTTAAGCTATGTCATATGGACATATGAAAATATGTAGCCAAACTTTCTGACTTACAGAAAATTAAGTCAGCTAGACTCAAAAACTAAACTTAGTCACTCTGACTAAAACAATGCGTCTGATGGACATATAAGATATGATAGTCAGCTTTGACTAAAGGAAACACATCTGATGGACGTATGATAATAACAATCATCTTGACAAAAGAAAACACGTCTGATGGACGTATGATAATAACAAAGCAACTTCACCTAACAAAAACTAAAATTAGTCTGTTTACTATCACAACAAGTCTGAAGGACTTGAACATGATTGTCGTTTCGACAAATTAAACTAAATCCGAAAAACAACATAGTCATATGGACTAACTCAACAAGTCTTAAGGACTTGAAAAATAGCTGAATACTTAGATCAATAGACAGGATTCCCTCGGCGTCGAGGTGGTGACACCCTCGACCCAACCATCACGGTCAGCAGTATCTTCTACAGGTGCTGGAGCAGAGTTTCCTTCTTCGAAGATATTCAATGATAAACTACAATCTGTGATTCTAGGAGCCCTCGTTATATACTCTTTTCTTGACTAGCAAACTGGGCAAGTAAACAAGAAAAAAAGAAGGAAAGGGACGGGGGTCGGGGTTGAAACGGTGGAGAAAGAGTTGCCAAGGAAGTCCGCTAGGGTAGTAGTGCTCTTCGCTCGCGGCTTCGCGACAACGAACCAACGACCGTCGGGTCTTTCTTCAACGTTGAGGTCAAGAGGTTATACGTGCGTTGAAACCGCCACGCCTTCGCTTCCGCCATACTTGCAAAACAGTTGGTGAGAGCATGGTGATCGTATCCGAAAACATCCACGTAATGTAAGTAGAATCCAAATGATATTATTGCTGAAAATATCAGTTTTAATTCTCTTCTTCGGATTCCCTTACTTTAGTTTAGCATTTTGTGCAGATTACAGTTTGTAGATGTCATTTTGATTTAGGTGACATGCAACATTACATATTACAAAACTCGTTATTTTAATTATTTTAAACAATACTAGACAATCTTCTTTCCGTTTTATCATGATAAATTGTATTAATTTGTCACGAACGGCAACACAGCGCGTTATGCTGCGGACAGACTTTAAACACATTTTTTAATTCAACCAACATAAATAATAAATTTTAAAGTATTTACAAATTGGAAAAATATAAGGAAATACATGTTAGGATGGCAAATAGCCTTACAGTAGTTTATATGGTTATTATAGTCTCCGTTTATTACAAATCGCTAAATAAGAATAATCGCTCAAAATAAGATCAATCACGATGAACCTCTTATTAATGACGAGTCATGACATATTGGCCAACTACCCATTGGAAACAGATAATCAGTGGGAGCTTTTTGGTTTCATGAAGCGTGAATAACAGACTTCTAATTTTTGAATCTTATTTATTTAATTTATTACCGTCAGTCGGCTGCGCGCTATTTTGAAATGAAGTTCTATGGAGCTATTTATTTCAGAAGCGTCTTTCTTAAGAGGTGGCCAGGCCTACATGTGACTTATATTTTAAGTGGTAGTGCAGACGTTTTAAGTAATGTTGTGTAAAAACCTTGATAGTATATTTTCTTACTGTAGGCTGAATTTGTATGTGTGTGTTTATACAACTGTTGTCTTGAGGGCAGAATGTCTTCTATCCATAAAATGGTGAAGAAAGCAAATATTCAAGAACACAAATTATTTTCAAACATATCACAATGGCTATGTTTAGAAACGACCATGTACTACTTTTAGCATTGACTTCTCGTGAGCCTACTCTTAGGCTATCTCCACAATGAGATTCAGCCAATGTAAAAGATAACTCACAGGAAAGGTCAGGTTTTTATATCCTGGTGTTTGTGAAAGGTAAAGAGGGGACACATCATGAATCAGGACAGTGATGGGTTGTAAAGCTAGTGATTGTGAAGTACAGAGAGAATATTACAATACAAGACAGAATGGTTTTTTCTAGTTGATGTGTGTGTGAAGAATAACTCGCACTAAGAGAAAAAACAAGACTGGTTTTGTAGATCGTGTATGTGAAGAGATGCGCACTTTACAAAGAAGGTCAAGCTCGCGTTGATTCACGATTGAAGCACAATGTTCTGAATGGTTGGGCCTATATTCACTACGTGTTGAACCATAGTTTTGATTTCTATTACTACAAAAAAAAACTTTTTCTTTTATCTGGTTTTTGTTTTAATATTCACCTGCCCTGTGCTTTCCCTACGTCTACTCTGTCCTGTACTTCCTGTACTGGCATGTTTTTACTTTTTTTTTTACATCCATTACTGTTTCCACCCTATGTATGTCCTGGGTCAGTTTTTTATTCAAGCCATTATATTTTCTACTACTCTCTGGTTAGGCCTGTAGTAGCTTCATATGCCCTACAATCTAACTTAAGATTAGGACCGGCACAACATCCAGTCCCCAACCGTTAATTTATCACTGTGAAAGGATAAGCCCCCCTTCACCAATGATACATTTTTTGGCCATGCTGGGAATTGAGCCCGGGACCCTTAGCTCAGTAGACAGACATGCTACCGACTGAGTTGGGATGTTAAATCCTGTATTTTCATGTGCTTTGTCTCCCTGTGAGCCTAGACTAAAGCTATCATTCTGTTCTCAGCCTTTTCAGGGATTGCTACTCCTTTAGTAACTGATGGTAACCGTAGAAGGTAATTGCCATTAAAAGGATACACAATTATTTAATTGGTTGTGTTTGATTGATATTCATGTTACTTCATCTTGTCGATAAATTAAGCCTATGAAAGGTAACAATATAATATAAGTTAAAGGATACGGTAGATGAAAGTAGTGAATTAATCTACTCACATTTAAAGCAAACATTAAGAAGAAAATAATTGTACGATACAATTGCACAAACTTTTTCATGTTGTTAATGTGGCTTCGAAGAAATTTTCAAAAAAATATTTTAATTAACTACTCTTAAATAAGTTTTACTCATAAAAACAAACACATCATCTTTTTAATATTTTATATATAGGCCTAGATTTTAAACCAAATTTTTCAAATATATTTAACAATATTAAAAAAATGTATTCGTATACTGGGCCTACTTTATAATATTTGTTTTTTCTATAAAGAAAAAAGCTATCTTATTTATCATAAGAAACTATTCACAGCTTCCCATTTTGAATTAGATCTTTAAGCTCAATTTCCAAAACATTCAATTTTTTTTTAAATTTATTGGAAGTAAACTTCCTTTAAATTAATTTATTTTAAATAAATAAAGATACATTATAATGATATGATTGATACGTAAAATAGTCTCCTGATACAAATTTTGGACGAAATCGCAAAGTCCATTTTTTAAATATTCAAATTAAAAAACACTAATTAATAACCTACCCATAACCAAATCTCCCTTCCATCCCCCAATACAAATATACAGCTTTATTTGTCATACTCCATTTCAAACGCTCCCCAGATATACATTTTAAGCAAAATAGTTTTAGTCATTTTCAAAATAATTTGAATTTCTAAAAATCATTCAGTAAAAGATCCTTTATATAATTTTTACCCAAAACCAAATATACAGGGTTATTTGCCATGTCCAAACACTTCCATGATACACATTTGTAACCAAATCGTTAGGGCCATTTATAAAATATTTCAAGTTATTTTATTAAAGCAGATATCAATAAACTACCCATTAATGATTTCTTACCCCCCAAAAAATTATACATTATTATATTTAATGTCAAAAAAAACTATCAAGATACCCATTTGTAACCAAATCATTTGACCCATATGTAGAATATTTCAAGTTTTTGAAAAATCAGTCATCAGTTAACTACCCTCCAACGAATATTTGCCCAAAAACCAATTATATAATGTTATTTGCAATATCAAACACATTCTAAATAGGTATGCATTTTAAACCAAATTTTCGAAAATTTCGGAATTCAAAAATATTACTCAAAAGTAAACTACCATACTCTTAATTAAGGGTCTAGAATAAAAAAACAAATAACGTTGTGGTATAGTCCTATAATATATATAAATATCAAGTTGAACAAAATCTATCAAATCGCTTTGGATCCTTGGCCAAGGATAGAGAGACGGAATTGTAAAATCCACCTTTTTGGGATTGTTTTCATATAATATGCAAATATTTGCCATAATCTCGTGATAGATTTTTTTTACGATCACAATAATTTACCTTGATATGAGAAATTAAAAAGAATGAATGAGTTAAAAATACTCGTCGCTTGCTATAATGATGTGCATTGTGGCCAGATTTTCTATTTGAACATTTTATGTAATAATTTGATTTTTAAAAAACACTTCACAGTAGTGGCCAGTGGTTCTCAATAGGTGGCCAGTGGGCCAAATGCGGCTCGCAAAGAATGTAAGTCTGGCCCAAGGTAAAGAATTAAACTGTTAAAAAGGTAAATTATTAAACTGAAAAATTATATTTAATCCTAAAACATTGTTTAAAACCATAAGTATATATTAAAATAAAATAAATGTTATCATATAATCTATACTTGGTTTTCGTTTTGAGTATATGTAAATTTACCAAATTAAGTGTTCACACTCTTTGGCCCAATCCACGAAAGAAAAAAATGTGGTGCTTGGTGAGAAGTAATTGAGAACCAGTGGTGTAAGCCCTCAACCAAGCTATACCGACAGAGCGGCCACCACCGCTAGCGATGATGGTGCCACCCTTTGCAAATAGAGGGTGTCATGTGGTCAACACAGTGAGCCCTATAGTCATTTGTTTTAGTCCAAATAAACTTCAAATCCAGTGATTTATTTTATAAATCGGAGACCAACTCATTCCTAGATGTAAGTCTTATTTAGGGGAGTGTACCCGGAAATCCGAGACGAATGGGGTCACCTTAGCCTAAGCTTAGGTTTACATTTCTGGTTCAGAAATACATCCAACTTTTTAATGTATGGGCAGTGATGTAGCATAGACCTGGCGATATTGGTACATGTTTACGAGACCTCACAGCTCTACACTGAAGTACTATCAAAATTTAAAATATCACATCAGAATCTTTTGACGTGGATGTGGATGGGAAAATAGTATGTCAGACAGGGATGGTGTATTGACTTGTCCTCCTTAATCGGGCTCAAAGGGCCCATATTCATGAGTGATTTCCATCCTATACATACGATTGATAGTACATTTAATATGGTGATTAAGTAAAAATAAATAATCCTTTTCTATACGTTTTCTTAAATAATGTTGCCTATTTTGTATGTAGTCTGAGTGTAAAATTTTATACATCGCGGTAATAAATCATTACGTGGAGAAATACAATCTCGTCGTGTGAAATTTGTGGTGTGATGATGAAAGAAAATCATATTTAAAGTCAATATTATATTTGTGGAAATCACATAAAATCATATTGCCCTTTATTAAAAACATAACTTGAGTATTGGTTTTAGTGAGGAAACCTTTCCTTGTCTTCCGGAAATGCTGCATCATTTCAACCTCACTCATATACAGTGCCGTGAGACAACGAAAGTAAGAAGTGACAGTTATGAAGAATACACTCAAAACATAAAATAATCACTTGAAATAAATCACTAAGTATAATGTAACAAATAAAATAAATGCAATCATGGAAATCATTCTTAGTTATTATTGTGTTAATTTCCACGACAAGAAAGAAAATAAATGGTACGGCGCACCGCACAGACTTTATCTCTCTTTCTATAAACTCGTAAGATTTCCGAACAGAATAATGTACATTGTATCATCACCACTCCACATAAGAACACGCATAAAATGATATACAATGATATATAATTAATGAGAAAAGAGGCGCATCTTTGTCCACCTAAGAGCATTTCAAACAGTTTAATGTCTTCCACAAGGGTCAACACTTCGTATTAAAATTTCGATTTCTGGTTAAAGTTTTAACATTTTATAAGGTGTTGCAGATCTTCAAGTCATCGCATTGATATTTAATTATTCATTTATACATTTTGACCATTAAAAAATGTAAATATTGACTATTAAGTCTAAAATGGAGATAGATAATTGCTATGTAAACATTTCTCCTAAGAGCTTTAAGGAAAAATAACATACTTTTTTAGATACTTATATTTAATTACTCTCTGGCATTGGAGAATTATTGCGTTAAGACTTAAGAAGTATATATTTACAACTAAAGCTCACAAAATTGTATTAATATATTTGCAAATATCTCAGAAACTGTTGCTTTTATAAAAATATATGTCAAATAAATGTTTTTTATTTCTAATAGTCCTACAATTTTGCAATGATAAGTTGTTTAGTTTCGCCAATAGTTGTAGAGATACGGAAATTAACGCTTCTGTAAAGTACCCTAAAAATAATTTTCATAGGAAAATGAAAATATCCAGTTTATTTATAATCTTAATCAACGCCTAGATACGAATTTTAATCAAAATCCTTTAAGCAGATTTTGAGAAAACCAAATTTTTCTCTTTTCGCCCTTCAGTAAACTACCCTTAATTTTAAGTTTTTATAGACACACAAACAGACGGCATTGCAGAGACTATTTTTTAGGGTTCGGGGGGTCATGAGACGTCGACATCCATCAACATTTCAGATTAGTTTTTTTTTTACGGTCGCAATACTTAAACTTTAATGTCCAAAAAGTTAAAAAATTCATATAATTGCGTATAGATTGAAAGTTATTGATTTTATAAAAATATGTTTCGAATAAAATATCTGTATTATAAATATATATACATATTTGTAATGCTAAGTAATTTCATATCTCAAATAGTTTCGGAGCTATTATAAAAAATGTTAATTGACGCATCAGACCGGAGCCCTTAAAGCCATTTTGCCGAAATATTGAGGGTAGCCATTTTGTTTGTAATATTTATTAATGTTTATAAATGAAATTTAATCAAAATCGTTAGAGCCAATTTTGAGAAAATCGACTTTTTCTCTTTTTGCCCTTCAGTAAACTACCCTTAATTTTAGGGGTAGATATCCAATTCCAAAAACCCCTCGGGGCAACCCTATGAAAACCCTAGATATCAAGTTTCAGCTCAATTGGTAAAATAGTTTAGGCTCTAGTTGGAGGTACAGACAGACAGACAGACAGACGGAAATTTAAAAACCACTTTTTCGGATTCAGGGAGTCATGAAACGTCAAAATTCATCAAAATCTCGAGTTCGATTTTTTTGACGATCACCATACTTTCTCTACCTGTAAGATAGAGAGAAAGTAAAAAATAAACAGACTGAGGACATCCGGATACTTTAAAAATAATTGTACAAAAATTGAGAAACCAACAAATAGATTATTTTAGTACTTTGATTTATAACAATGAAGAATCTAGATATTTTATATATTATATCAGATATAAATGTCCAAAGTCCAAGAAATAATAAAATATATATTGTTGAATTTGATTTAATTTTAGATTTAAAAAATAATAATTCTGGACGTCGTCACTTTACGAGATGAAGGCGGTTAAAAATATTAGGGTGCATAATATTGGATCTATCTCACTAGGATCTATAAAGTCCAAAGGTTTTTCCGTGAAAAATATAGCCACAATTTCATTTCTATACTAGGCCTATATTTAAAACGTTTGGTATCCCTCAAAATTAATTAACACAGGATCGTGTGACACGATTGCATCCTCACTTTTAAAGTACTTTAATGTCATTTTTTTATTTCCTGGGTAATTTAAAAATATGTATTATTCCTGCAATGTACAGAATTACATTTATTTTACAACAAAGAATAAAGTATTTCAATCTATTTTCAATTGTTTCACGTATCATAGCTTTCATAACCATTCACAATTAACTCTAAAATTTGAGCGCTCCATGATAAGAAATGTACCAAAACTCTAGGAGAGCTGGGCTCATTGTCGAAGGCCAACATGAATAATCAATCAGTCAATAGTAATAATATTTAAAACACAATTGTATTAAATCATATTAAATAATGCAAGGGGAAATTAGCTTTTTTACACTCGTTGCAGCCGCTTAGAAAGAACCCAAACCTCAAAGTCAATACACTTCTGTCAATTATTTACTTGTTTGTTTTAACTAATGAGTATTTATTTAAATAAATGGTACGGAACTCCAAACGAACTTTCTCGCTCTCTTGTTTAGAAATGGAGATGTTTACACAAAATTCGTAACATAATATACACTAGCAAACCCCAGAACAAATTGCGCTAGATATACATAAAACATTTTTTAATCATGTTTTTTTTTAAATTTCTAATTTTATTTTTAAAGAATTAACCTCTTCATTTGTATATCTGGACCAATAAAAAATATTGATATTGTGTCCTGAGGGCCAACATTTTTTATTAAAATTTTGAATTCCGGTTAAAAATTTTGTCATTTTCTAGGCAAATTTAAAAGAAAAATATATTTGTTTATAGCTTGAAAACTTTTGGTTTTATAAAAATATATTTCAAGTAAAAGTTGTTTATTATAAATAAGTCCACATGTATGCAATGATAAGTAGTTTCATATCTCAAAGACTTACGAATATATAATTAAAAATTAGAATTCACTTATCAGACCGGAACCCTTAAAGTCATTTTGACTAAAAGTTAAGAGTAGCCATTTGGTTTGTAATATTGATCAAAGCTTATAAATCTTAAATTGTTGCGGAGATACGGTAATTTCCGTCTCTGTAAAGTACCCTAAAAGTCATTTTCATGTGAAAATGAAAATAGCCAGTTTATTTATAATATTAATCAACGCCTAGATACGAATTTTAATCAAAATCGTTAGAGCCAATTTTGAAAAAATGTATATTTGCTCTTTTCGCTTTTTACTAGACTACTCTTAATTTTGGGGTTAAAGTGACACACGGGCAGACGGCATTGAAAATACCACATTTTAGGGTTCGGAGGTTCATGAGACGTCGACATCCATAAACATTTCAGGCTAGATTATTTTTACGGTCGCAATACTTTATATTTAGTGTTCTAAAAGTTTAAAAATATATATATATATATATATTTGCGTATAGCTTGAAAGTTATTGGTTTTATAAAAATATGTTTTGAATAAAATATTTGTATTAAAAATAGATCTACATATTCGCAAATGATAAGTAATTTCATATCTCAAATAGTTTCGGAGATATGATATAAAAAATTAGAATTTACGTATCAGACCAGAGCCCTTAAAGTGATTTTGCCGAGATATTAAGAGTAGCCATTATGTTTTTAATATACATAAATGTATTTTAATTAAATTTAATCAAAATTGTTATAGCCGATTTTTAGACAATCGATTTTTTTCTCTTTTTGCGCTTCAGTAAACTACCCTTAATTTTAGGGTTAGATATCCAATTCCAAAAACTCTTAGGGGCAGCCCTATGAAAACCCAATCGATTACGCATCTTTCTGCTGATATAAGAGGCCAAAATATAATATAGGAATGATTGAAAATATTTTACCAGATAATTAGATTTTGATCCCTTTATATAATTTGTAAATAAGGGAAAAATACAATTATGTCAATGACCTTCACTATGACCCCATCATATAAGCTGCATTGGAGTCAAACAAGAAATGTTCACATTACTGTACATAGTTTCTAAATGTTCATTTGTAAAATATATAATCAGTAAATATCACTAAGAGTCGACACAATGACAATATAAAAACATAGATATCAATTGTTGCTGAAACTGTCAAAGAGCTTAGTTAAAATCCGCCAACAAGGTTGAGGGACTAGTTAAGAACTTTATAGAAACCTAGTTATATACCAGATTCATTACAACAACATGATTGGAGGACTAGAGTGACCAACCAGAACTCCAGATATCCCTGGTTGTATACCAGCGGATGTCCTAAATATCTTAAATACATTCCACCAACATAATTGAAGGATTAGAGTGATTAACTAGAACAGATGTCCCTATCTGTATCCCAGCTGGTGGCAGTTTCCTAAATATTTTAGCTACAGCCCACCAACATGGTGTAGGGGCTAATGAAATTCTAGAGGTCTCTGGCTGAATACAAACTAGTTTCAATTTCTTAGAGAGATTACTGTAGTTATATATTTGAATATCATTAAGCCATCGATAATCTCCACAAAATCTAGTACCGTCAACTTATTTGTTCATCATAACAACCGGTGATATTTATATGGAGGCTGAGGGTTGAATGAATTTTTTCACATCTCTTTAACAACAATTTAAATCCCCGCCCCCCTACGGTGTTGTGTTAGACGTCTTGGAGGATGTTTGTATTTTCACCAGTAATAATATCGTGAAATACAAGGTTAATGCAACCAAGTTAATTTGGCTTTCAAGAAAACACATCGAGAAATTCGTTCAACGTTGCCTCTGCTATGGCACGTTGTATAGGTCCTTACTGGGTTGGGCCGAAATAAAAAAAAATCTTGATGCATTCTCGCCTGGAATAGTTTAATCTTCAGTTACTACTATCCATGCGATGACACAGGGCTTAAATTATGTGATATTCATCCCCCATTATAACGTCACAGGTTACGGTTGTACGTTCGTTATCTTATGGGAATAACCTTATCCTATAGAGTTGCTAAAATGTAGGCCTTGAAAACTTTATGATTCTTGGAAAGGTGATTGTTGGTTTCCAATACGCCAATTCCGACATCAACACTGACTGTTGCTTGAAGCACCCCGAGTGTATCCTTCAAAGTCACTAACACAACCCCTAGCTTTTATGAAGTGGTAATTCCACTTCCCCCATTCACATTATTCGTTTCAACAGTAAGACATCGCATTTGTTTCTGCTTGAAAAGTCCATACCCTTAAGACATATCTGTGTCAGTTATCTTCCAGCCATAATTTCCTGTGATACAAATAACCTATTATGTTAGTTGCAATCACTGTACCCATCACAGTAATGTGACCACTCCTCGCACGTATAGCTGTCCTGATTGTTTGCTGGTGTTTGCCACTTGACGCTCGTAACCAAGCTTGCACGTGTAAAAGAAAAACAGCAGCCACAGGGTATAACAGCAGTTCCACAGGTTTGTACCGTCATTTTATCACCCCGAGAATAGCCGAATCTCACTCCACACTTATTACTACAATATGGTACTGTTTGGGCTCAGATTTTATTGCCGGTTTGGATATTTTTTTGTTTTTGGTCCTTATGCACTAAGCCCGAGTATGTTCCAATTTACCCACATTTATCGCTCACGTTTACTTTGCTTCCTTGTCTGAATTGGAGCATATCACATTTTTCAACGATTCACAAACATCCCGGAAGGTATCCATTATATGTCACACCATGCCCACCGTTGGTTCCGTTTTGTGCTGATCTTGTGTCATCACTTGTCTTTATCGGTTGCCATAACTCCCCGTCTGCGGATACTCGACACGCGCAATCATCTGCCTTTATTTGACCGATAGATTTCAACTCAAGAGGTAAATTTACGGCGTCGTCAAACGTCTGAAGCTGTTCTTGGGTCACGTGAAGTCTTATACCACTCCAGAGATTTTCTAAGAATCGGTCTCACGATAGCTAGTCACAAGGTTCGCTATTAAAAGTATGGTAAGTGCTAGTCACACGTGGAAATTTCAGTAGACATTCGCCACTCTGTCTGGTTCGGATTTGGAACTGTATCTATCAAGTTATGTTCTTTCATGCGGATTGAAAATATTTCCCAGTCACTCCACTAATACTTCCCATACTTTTTTCATGCTATCTAGCAAGTTTCTCTCTTCACATGCTCAGATCTACACCGAGATAAACATAATACCCATGAACAAAATTAATTTTATCACTCTAACTATTTATTGCAATGTGGAATTGAAATAAATTTTCACACCACCCGTGTATGTGGTTGGCTTTGAACACATCGCTTCCATATTAATTATTAAGTTATTTACAAACCCCACGCCTGCCACAAATGGTACACAATGTATTCTTTTTAACCTCTTCTCTAAATGTATAAGCTCAATCAACAACACTTGATAAACAGTTCATTGTCATGGTAGGCTCATGGCCACACATATCGTATAAAAGTCCCAAGGCTACATGTATATAATTAACTGGACAATCTCATCATCTGTTACAGTAGTTGTGTCCCAGCTGGTTTCTTTTTATTTATAAACTATACTAGGATTCAGGTAGGAAAAACACTATCTGATGAAGACAAAGGTCACTAATTCTACTTTCATTTATTTATACGCCAAGTCATGTTATCTGAATTTGTCATTGCGTTAAGTTGATTTTTAACTTTATGTATATTTTCTATATAATTAAAACCACGTCGTATTATCGCCTGCATTTGAAACTATGACTTTTGTGAGTTTGGGTTTGGTGAAATTTTGAGCGGGAAGGTTGCCAGCCGCGAGTAGTTTGAAAGTTATCCAAAGGGTGATATATATATATATATTTTTTTTGTATTTAGTATAGACAGTTGTAAAAACAAAATTGCCAAAGCTCATCAAATTTCTATACATTTGCAAAATTTTTCAAGATTATTCAAACCAAATACCGATGGTATACTCACGTGTTCATCGGTTCTTTGAAACTGAGATCTAAATAAGGAAAAACAAGAAAAGTATCTAATCTGGTTTGGAATAATATTTTAGATACTACCCGGGAGAATAGTGTTTTGTCCATTAGGTTCTGGAATGATACCCGTTCTCATTTAACAATGTCATCGATAGTGAGTCAGTGGCATGTCACCAAACCAGTAGCACTGGGTGCAAGACTCTGGTAATATTCTGGTAAATAAAGTACAATTTCCTAGGAAGCCATTTTTAGAAAATAAAAACATAATTTTTGCTGTCAAAATTGTTAATTTTTATCCAGGTTCATTTGTATTAAGTCATAGGTATTCAAAATAGATATATATCCATCTATCTATCCATCCATCTTAGATCAAATGAACTGACGTAGATATGTGGAAGAAGATCTAATAGCTTTTCTAGACTTACTATGAAAATTGGACTATGTTCCAGTATATGCTTGTACTGTACATATAGACATTTCTGTGAAATATGTATTTGCTTTGTACTTATTAAAAGTATACGCTGAGAGAGTTCAAAACAATTAAAATAAAATAAAGCTACAACATTTAAAAATAATAATAGACCTAGATATTATTTTTAGGATGTACTATAATTTTATTTCACAGATTTTGAAATATATCGATACTTATGTTGACAAAAAGGTTTCTAATTTTATATAATTATTAATTTCTAATTTATTCTAACACTTTATTCCTACCATAATCCTACTATAATCATAAATATGGCTAGCTATTAAGGAGACAACAGTAATACGGCCATAAATATTAATTAATTGGTTCAAATAAAAGCATCCTGAAAAATCTATTTGTACTCAAATTTCACTATGTTAGTATTATTATAATAAGTATCTAGCCATTTGAATTAATTTGCAATCAATCAAATGCTATACCCCGTAAAAACTCACCAATTTAATTTTCCTTCAAAGAGGGGGATTGCAAACAGATAATTTTATAACCATGAGAAAATATTATTTTGCTGTGGTTTCGGTCGATAATGAGTGTTTAAGAATGTGATGAGAGAAAATCTACTATTATTGTCAAATATTTTATTTGTATTGAAGCAAATAATTTTTTATGAAAATACTCTATGGCATTTAATATAACTTATTTTTATATATGTCATTGAAATCAATATTTAGTTCTGGTGAAGCTTATATGATGTTAGGATTAAGTTAAATATAGTAGGATTTTGTTAGGAAGAAACGTTTAAATGATACAAACAATTTTTTTAAGTTCAACATTGTAACATTTTACTATATTACTAGTGGTTTTCTTACAGATGACCTGATATATGTACGTGAAAATAGACCTATTAACTTTTCTGTCACATAAGATCCTTACCATGGAAATTGAACTGTATAACTGTGGGTATACACTAGTAGATGGATCAGCGTATGAGATCCTCACTTCTGATCACCAGGTCAAAACATTTTGTGACGTTGGGGGTATTCCCGGTGACGTAATGGTGTGTGTCATTGACCCTAACGTTAGCATCTCGTAATAGATCTAATAAAGATATATTATTGTGATCCAGAGATAATGGGGGAATACCAGTCTGCAGGGTCACACGCGTTTCTGTAGGTTTCAAGAGATAAATAAAATATGGTAAAAAAGTGAAAATTGGCAAAGAATAGCACTACATAACAGCAGGCATATTAAATCACCGTTCCAGTCTACACAGATAGATGCAATTCAATATATTGGACAGCATCTATATATCGTTTAAATTTGATTGCTTTATACCATGGTAGCTTTATACTACGGCAGCTTGTGATATATCAATATATTGAGGAAAATGGCCATCCAGTATATACTGCGCACTTCAATGCATAGTAAACTTATATATTTTTGGCTATGTTAATAATTTTATTAAGGAGTAAACATAAATTCAAAGTTAAGAAATAATTTAATTTAGAATAAATTGACTGAAAACTTGTTATTTTACAATGATAGAACATATCAAGTAGTAAAATACATATTATAGTGATAAACACATTTCGTGTAAAATACAACGTAAGTAATCAATAAGTAATTCAACGGACAAAATTAAGATTATAAATACAGGAGGTAAAAAGGCAATGAAATGCTAAAATATTAAATCAACTAATAGATTAAGAGAATAATGAATAGTTGAGAATACCAATTGAATAGTAAAGTATAAGGCTATTGTGACGCCCTTGGAAATGAGGGAAGCGTACTAGGAATAAGAGACCAGGGGTCACATGAGAAAACAGTGTTTATTTATTTATTATTTGTACAGGCCAAAATTGAAAAAGGCAGTGCAGTATTATATATAAGTGAACTTATCCAAAGTTCCATTAACCGTATATCAATATACATATATCCTTCACACGGGTGGAGAACCCATAATACTAAAACCTGATAAAATGTTCTCATATACACGGCAGAAGGCCGCTCTTCAAAATATACAATAACCTAGCTTGAGCCATCGAAGAAAAGACAGAACTATTAACACGTCATACATGACCAAACAAATGTCTTTCTTCGAAAGGTATAATACCAGCATCGCCCCAACCATGTAATAATGCACTCGCACAACAATTACCAAAATGGCCTGAGATTTATAAACATCAACTAATGTAACGTAATAAATTCCTGGATGAGCTTATTTCTCAAACAAATTATGTACAAATCGGCCAGCAAAGCCATCTGAGGATATTCAAAGTCAATAGAAATCAAAGTGGGTTATGCCCCTCATTCAACAAAATTGAAACTTAACACCTTGAAACTTAACTTAATAATGTAATTTGGCTATTCTCATGATTAAAGTCCATAAAGTTCATAAAAATATTTAGGCTCAACATACTGTAACTATTAATTTTAACAATGTTTGAAGTAAACACAGTTTGAATAATACCTAAACCTAACATATTGATATATGATTTAATCACGTCCACTAAAAGCACTATTCAGAATCAAAATACTACAATTATATAATTTGACAATTCCCATCATCTAAAACTACCCAGTCGGTGTACCCTAAGTTTACTGATTATAGCAAGTCAACAAAGTAGATTAAAGTACATAAATAGCGGCAAGAGCGCACTGACAAAGATTAAAGGTCTCAATTTTTATCATAACAAATAATTTTAAACAAAGTTGTGGACACGTCACGAAGAATACCCAAAACCATAATGCAAGTAAATTTTCTAGAAGTTAAATTCAAACAATAATTTTGAAGAACAATTCCCTCCCATAATGTCACCTAAAGAGAATTTTGAATAATAAACCCCGGAAGAGACTCAAGAAGGCGCCCTCACCTTTTAAATGCCAGTGGTATAGTCAGTGTGGAATTGAAGCTTACAGGTCATTATATAGCAATCACAAACATCAATAATTCTCTCAGAGAAGGGGAAGACGGGAGGAGAAGAAAACAAAAGATAGGTGAGCAGCGCTCAGGTGGGGAGAAAAGGCAACACTGGGAACTATAGAATGCGCTGATAAAGTTCTATTCGATGAACCGGAAACCACTTAAGTCAACATAGTGTTCATGTTCATTGTGGGCGTGCCAATATTCACAAGTAGGGCGTTGAATCTGGCCTCGCCTTAGTCTGTGTTGAGGTATTCTCGGAAGAGTGTGTCGTGACGTAAGTGATCGAGCCAGCCGCGTTCAGTCAGCTGGGAGGTGAGTATGGCCCATTTTACTGAGGGTTATACCATTGTGTTTCTTCACGCTTGTAACATCGTTACACTATGAAATAAATTATATTGATAAAATTAGCAGTATAATTAATTGAATGAAATTTAGTCAATATAAATATAGTAAAATTAGACTGAAAAACATGTATTTGATAAATGTATGGTGAAATTGTCTTCACATTACTAACAAATTAAAATTAGTTGACTGTACAGTGTATTTTGGCGGGTCAAACATTCCCTAGATATTCATTCTAAACAAAATCGTTAAAACAATTTCAAAAAATTTGTAATTATAAAAACATTCATTAGTAAACTACCATTAATTTGAGGACTAGGGTTAAAATTAAAGAAAAAAACTCTTGAGCTGTAGCCCTATAACATCTAAATATCAAGTTTAAACAAAATCCATCCAAGCATTTGTAGCCGTGACCTTTTACAGACAAACAAAAGACAGACAGACACAATTGTAAAATACACATTTTATTGAGTTTGAATTCACAAAAAACGTAAAGCTTCATAACCATCCAGAGATAGATTTTCACGATTACAATACTTTCGCTTTATATGAGAAAGTTAAAATGTTGAGAATAACTCAACACTCGAACACCCTCATGGCCGAGGATCCAGGAAATTAGATACAAGATTACTCTTGAACAATAAAGCCGATAGGAGGGCGGTTTTATGTAATATTCACCTGAGAAAAGAAAAATTGGAATCGATTTAATAGGTTTTTTATTAAAAAACAATAATTTTTCAATTTTGTTGAATTTTAAATTAATAAGTTTTAAACTATTTTACTTATCTAATTTCAACTGTTTTCTAAAATTATTTTTACCTTTTAAGTTTTAGGGGCTATCCGTGGGGTGAGATGGGCTCTTAAGAACGGTTTTAGAAGCTAGTATAACAATTTGTGTTGAGAATATATTATATATAAAAATAATAATATATTTTTAAACAAATGTATAATTTTGAAGCATATTTAAGGAAATTTGGTTTGGCTCTTTTTTTTCCTCTCTCTCTTAGCAAATGCGTGGTTTCGATAACTCCCATTTAAAGTCAAAGTTTTCCTTATACACACTTCAGTGGTTTATTTAATTTCATCGGGTTTCCAAAATTGTGTTTTATTTGAATTCTACAAGATTGGATGAGAATAATTATCCATATCGTCACAGCGTAGAATACATAATTCTGATTGTTCACCAAAACCTTCTACTAAAATTAAATTTCAGACCCTCAAGGTATTCGGCTGATTGTGATATGGTGATACATATATATTTGTATGGACTCTAGAGAATTTAAAAGTTTTATAAAATTAAAATGGTTTGAAAATACTGCATTCAAATAAGTAATTATTTCAAAGCAATTGTTGGAAACTCGTGAGTTGGAATCGTTCTACCTTTTCAAAAGGTATCTAAGACCATTGGAAGTATTTTTCTAAAATACAAATAAAGAGTGATTATTGAAAGATGATTCTTACTATAGTAATAATATGTTATACTAATTTCAATTTATGTAGCTACAAGGTTAATTAACAATGGTAAATAATCTTAATATAATTTTTTTAATATATTGTGATAAAGGAGGGCTATTTAATTTTGTAATGCATCATTTGTGTCTTTTTGAGGAAGTTTTTAATCATAATTTATAAACTTAAGTGCGATATTTGAGTTAATATTTTAAGAATTTTCTAGCAATGGCTTATAATACTAATATATAATATTTGCATTGTTTTTGTATTTATATTCCTAAAATGATTAAATATATTATTTGTGTACAACTTACACGAATGCTCTTAAAAGATTTTATGAAATTAAACTATATTATTAATGTTATTTTTGTGATAAGGTTCCAACTAATGGTTAGGAAGGTTAAACACATCATTTGGGTGCTTGTTATCATAAGAATATTCATAGCAATGGTTTAAAAGATATAAAAAAACAGCTGGCCCGTTCAAGCATCATGCATCAATTTTTCAGTGTCAGTTCTAAATTGTAGCCTTTGGACTATATAAGTATTCTCTTAGATTTAGGCTACCACAAATCATATTTTTGATACATAAAGCTAAAAATAAAATTAGATTGATTTAGTAGAACTGTGGCAGCTATTTTCTTAAACTACGACTTCGCTATTGAAAATTCGTTAACTTTGATCCTCTAAGTAAATGATATTTTTTTAAGAAAGAAAATCACAATTGCCTTGTAATAATTCGAAAAATATGTGTCGAAAGAAATTGTAATTATTTTAAATTGCAGCTTCCCCTTTGAATATTTTTGAAATTTGGAATTTGTGGACACATTCTCTGTTTACGACTATAAACTTTGAATAAAACACCAAAACAAATTTATGATGAAATCTGTTTTGTAGAACTCCGGGAATCATTGACGAAAGGAATTGCCTAAAGTTTTGAATATATAGATTAATTATTTATATGATTAAAATGCAAATAGTTATTATTGTTAAATTATTCTTGAATATCATACTTTAATTTTACGACAGCATGAAGTTTTATAAAATGTCTTGGCTTTATTTTTGTTGACAGCACTAATGCTTGAATTTTAAGTTTAGCCTAGATAGGTGGTAAGACGCGAAGTGTACAAAAATACCTTACACTAATTGAAGCTTCTCCATAAACTAAATCACTCCCATTTATGACCAGGTGTTTATACTGGAGATAATTATATATAATTGATTGCGAACTAATTACTATTTCCAGTATATACCTTCCTCCACTTCTTATAAGGGTATATTTTAGTTTTAAGGATCTGTTTAAAATGTACTAAGATCCTTAGCAATTTAATCTACGGGGTAAGATTTATGAATTATAGCCTCAATGTTCAATGTCTTAAAACCCGTCCTGGCTGTCCACATATTATTTACACTAAGGAAATATGGATAAGGAGAGTAGAATTCAAAGAAACTGTGTTTGTGTAGAGGGAGCGAAATAGACTATTTAAGAATAAACACCTCACCAGCCGGAATTTGAGCCCCAAGCTCTATGTCATCAGACGTATAAATTATATGTCCGCGGACCCACCGGTGAGGGCATTTACAGGATAGTTCGTAGAGGGGATGGTAAAACTATACATATAAGTCATGTATTAAAAACTCCCTCCCCCACTTGGTATCCCGGTTGAGATTTGAGACAACATATCATCGTAGATATGATCTCTTTCGACCATGGCACCTCATACTACGTGACTATCAGTGCGAGTCTCAATTTGAAAATTATAATTATACTCAATGATTTAGCGTTTTAAAATCAAATGAATGTGGCTGAAATAAAAATGTCATCTTTATCTAATGTAATGTAATGTAAATAATATTTGGTATGCCCTCTGTCTTAATATATATATATATATGTGTATATACTTATTTAATATATACTGTACATAAATGCACCCTTGTGTTAGACTGGATGGGAAGATTGGTGTTTGACTTTAATACGGTTGCACTGAGGGCATTTTTTCATTAATTGTTTTTCACTTTCCTTCACCTCAAATGACCGGGAATACACTTAATCGAAAATTCTTATTCCTTACCTTCTCATTCCCTACTCTACTAACGTAATGAATGTTTGGGTACAACCTGAACGGGTAGTAAGATTTTATGAAAAAATAACAACAATGAAGCAACATATAAATTGTCCAATATATATATATATATAATTTTAAAATTTTTATATCCTATAATATTAAAGAATGAAAATAAAATATTTGGACACAGGCCAACTATATATAAATAGAAAAGCTAAGGTTGGGATTAAAAAAAAAATTCAAATGGTATGATTCTAAACGATAAATTTAATGCATAGATAGATTTTCACAACATATTTAAATAAATCGGCAATTAAATGTAATTATTCCGGTTACCTTTAATCATTTCAGTCGTAGCTTGCAGTCTTAGTCAAATATAGAGCATGCAAGGGATGACGTAAGCCGTAAAGAACTCATTCTGTCTACTGATCTGAATCAGCAATCACTTATTCGTACCCCGTCATGTTTTCAAAAACAGAGATTGTTTTGCCGATTAGAATAAGATAGAATATTGGCAAAACTAGTAACTCAAGGGAAACACCCCTTCTTTTTTGGTATATAACAGTGAGTTTTTAGAACTTTTGAGGAAAGCGGGGTCTGAGAAGGACGCCAGTTGACAAGGTGCTCTAATGCTGAGCTACCAAGTTTAACCAACTTGTGGGGAGAATATCCTACAGCTTGAATCCATGTTCAATACGGAGGAGGACGCCTCAACCATCTGGAAAGTCTGAGATAGATCACAGCCGTGCAGAGCAGGGCGGTAGGGTGTAGGGCGGTAGGGTACCGAAGATAGGTCAGGTCGCTATTATTTCATGGTATACTAATCAATTCCGTAATAGAAACTACTTAAATTTGTGATGCTTGTATAATTAACTTCCTATCACATTAATTTCACTGTCATTATATACTTTCATATCCATCATCAATGTGAATGTGAAAGTAGATAGAATGAGTAAATATCACGAAATCATTTTATTCACTATCATTATCGGCATAATCAGTTCCTGCACACAGAATACACATGAAAATAGTTAGTGGAACAGCTGAATAAATTGATTGGAAGTTTTCATGGAACCATTTCAAATAGAAACAGCACTGAATACATGGTGTTTTATTCTTAGAATTGTGTAGTCTTCTTTGCATGTCGAACGAATGTATTCATTCTGGTTGTTCAGCTTACTCTTATTCTTCTTAATTCCACTACCACCTGGCTCCGGTGTTTTGTCTTTATAATTATGTAGAGCTGACGATGGTTGCTGCAGTTTTGTCCTGCTAAAGATTAGGAACATACATTTTGGCACGTTGTCCCCCCTTTTTTTTTTGTATTAGGCTTCTTATTTTGAGGTGACGTTGTGCATAAATCTGGCAGCCTTAAAATTCGTCAACTGCGTCTTATTAGACGATTTTGATACAGGGCTATTGTCCTTAAATTAATTTAAGAATGTTAACGTATAGATATATACATATTATTTCATTTAACAATGTATCATAGATATATAGCTACACTTAATTGTCAATTAAGGCCATACAATTTAAATAATAATGGGTAATAATACAATTCTTTTGGCATAGGTTCAAAAAATGTTCTCACCCAATTTCGTTAAAATTGGTCCACGCATTTGGAAGTTATAACGATGCCAACATACAGACAGGTCTTTGAGAGGCTGCAATAATGAATTGGATAACCTAATAACACAAAACCATGCACATACTTTATTAGGCCTAGGATCAAAGAATATCCGTGCCAAATTTTGTTAAAATTGGTCCCTGCAATGGACAGCTATCGTGTAACATACATTTGTAAAAACATGTTAAATGCCAAACGGCTAAGTTAAAACAGGACCTAGCTATAGTGGGTCAGTTATCTTAATAACAAAAATAATGTGATCCATGTTGACCACAAAAGTTGTTTTTTGTTATTATTTTCTAAAAGGTTTTTCCCAAGATATTCATATTACACATCCTTTTTAGTGTGTATTTTAATAAGATACGTCTATTGACTCAATCCTACCGAGATTCAAACTGTAATTCTCATATACTTAGCTCCCTTGAAGAGTGTCAAAGCTTCGTTAGGCGAACTTTGATGATTTCCTTTGGGAAATGTATCCTTTCCTTCCTCACCTCTCAAAATGGCCAACAGCTGACCAATCCAGTGAGGCCTCGCTTTCTCTTACCATCAAGCGAAAGTCTGATGAAAGCTGGTTCTCACCCACGAAATTACATCACTATTGCTGATGCATGGCCGCATGAGCCGTTAATAAACTGTTCACACACGCTTACAGTTATGGCGTCAGTTTATAAAATATACAACACACTTATTTTTACAATAAAGTGTTTTGCTATTTTACATACTATTAAATACCAATCAGTAATATTACACAAATAAAAAAAATCGTCTAAATCAACTTTCTTTCTTGTACAAAACACAAACTTTATTTAGTAGGATTTTGGTAGAAATAAACTTTTATAAAACAAAAATATATTATTTTTCAGTCATGTATTATATGTTTAGTGTTACTTTATATGTATTGATAATATGTGTCAAGAGTGACACCCACAGGTAACATGATTTGATGTATGAATTGATTAAACTTTTAGCGATGTCTTATTAAGAGAACTCTTCTTCTTAAGTCAACAACCCGAAGGTTGGTTTGATGTGGTTTCTATAAATACTCATCCTCACAAATCCTCACTCATCCTCACTCATCCTCGCTTATCCTCACTAATCCTCACTCATCCAATCGGGTGGTTAGTGCTGCCCGCATAATCTGGTAAAATTTTATCTACTAGGAGAGTTCATGAATTGTGATGTCCCCCCCATTGCATTCCACACTGAATTTCTATGGGTGAGGGTAAAAGGACCTGCCAATTGGCGGGAAAGATATGTTCACATATACTCCAGGGTTTTTACTTTCTCGCTATCTTACAGGTAGATGAATTATTGTGATCATCAAAAAAGTCTATCTCGAGATTTTGATAAATTTCGGCGTTTCATGGACCCCCGAATCCGAAAAAGTTGTTTTGGAATTTCAGTTTGTCTGCACCTCGGAGTAGAGTCTAAACTATTTTACCGATTGGGCTAAACCTTGGTATCTAGGGTTTTCATAGGGTTACTCAGAGGGATTTTTGGAATTGGATATCTAATCCTAAAATTAAGGGTAGTTTAGCAAAGGGTGGAAAGAGAAAAAAATCGATTTTATCAAAATTGGCTCCAACGGTTTTGTTTAAATTTTATTTCTAAGCATTTATCATTATTACAAACAAAATGGTTACTCTAAATATTTCTGGAAAATGACTTTAAGGATTCCGGTCAGATAAGTAAATTCTCATTTTCTATCATATCTCCGTAACTACTTAAGATATGAAATAACTGATAATTGCAAATATATAGGTCTATTTATATTAAAGAGCCTTTATTTGAAACATAATTTTATAAAACCAATATTTTTCAAGCTATATGCATATATATATATTTTTTTTTTTTTAACTTTTCGAACACTTAAGTTAAAGTATTGCTACCGTAAATATATCTGACCCGAAATGTTGATGGTTGTCAACGTTTAATGACTCCCCGAACCCTAAAAAGTGGTTTTTGCAATGCCGTCTCTCTGTGTGTCTGTCTAGCCCTAAAATTACGAGAAGTTTAATAAAGGGTGAAAACAGAACGATAGATTTTCTCAAAATCAGCTCGAACGATTTTGATTAAAATTCGTATATAGGAGTTAATTAAGGATATAAATAAACTGAATTGTTTCATTTTCCCATGAAAATGAATTTTAGTTTACTTTACAGAAGCAGAGATTTCCATATCTCAGCAACTATTTGAGATACTAATTAACTTATCCTTGCAAATTTGTAGTACTATTAAAAATAAAAAACTTTTATTTCAAATATATTTTTATGAAACCAATAGTTTCTGAGATATTGGCAAATATATTAATACAATTTTGTGAGCTTTAGTTGTACAAATACTACTTAAGATTTAACGCAAAAATTCTCTAATTCCAAAAGTAAGGAGATAAGTAAGTCTCTCAAAAAGTGTATTGTTCTTGTTTCTTTAACCTCTTAGGGGAAATATTTGTACAGCAATGATCTATCTCTATCATTTTAGACTCAATAGTCAATATTTAGATTTTTTATTGGTTTAAATTTATAAATGAGGAATTTAATAGCTATGTTCTAACCATAAGATGTGCAACCCCTAGTAAAATGTCTAAAATTTTAACCGGAAGTCGAAATTTTAATACGAAGTGTTGACCCTTGTAGACCCAATATCGATCTTTTTTTATTGGTCCAAATATACAAATGAGAACATTAATTCTTTAAAAATAAAATTATTGAATTTAAAACTGGGAGTCAAAAAATATTTTACGAAAGTGTAGCGAAATTTATGTTTGGGTTTGCTAGTGTATATTATTTCGTTTCACATATATTACGAGTTTTGAATAAATATCTCCATTTTTAAACAATAGAGTGAGAAAGTCCGTGCGGATTTACGTATCATTTATTTTATTTGCCACAACGACATAGGACCGACGGCTTTACATGCCTTCAGAAGAAAGTTGTGTTGTAGATTTTTACCGCTCAAGAAAAACCCGTTTATCTCGGCTGGGTTTGACCCCAAGGTCATCGGGTCCTAAGGCTATTAATTTACCCCAAGACCACCAAGATAAACTAAAGAAAATTGAGATGTAGTAAATCCCAGTGAAAGTTTGGACAATTAGTGATTTTTATACCTTCACCGATTAATGTATTTAAAATGTAGTACTTACAACTATCCCATCTAAGAAGTCACCATCGAAAACCTGTGGGCTCAAATTGGTGTCGATGTGTGTGTGTGTGTGTGTGTGTGTGTGTGTGTGTGTGTGTGTGTGAAGGCCATCTTACCACCCACACGGGCTATCAGCGTATTTGCACAAATGGGGCAGGGTGGAGAAAGTTTTACTTTAGAAGACATTTACCTGGATTTGTGTGGAGGAAGGGGGGAAACAATTGAGGAAAAAGCACTTCACTGCACCCGGCTAAGACCCAAACCCAGGTCTTCTTGTCACCAGCGAACCAGATGAGATGAAACTGAAACATATCTACAGGTATTTTTTTAATGGAATATATATAATTAAAACATGAAGCCATTCCTTTCTACAATGATTCCTGGAGTTCCATCTAACCGATTTTCATAGTAAAAAAAAAATCTAAGAAGAAGCCGCAATTTCAAAGCACTACAACTTATTTTGACATAGATATCTTTAAGTTATACCAAACAATTTTTTTTAATAAACCATTTACTTGTAAGATTATGCCAAAGTTAACAAATTTTCAATAGCGAAACCGGAATATTTATATATAATTTACGATTATCAGTAAATTTATGTACGCTATAAAAACAGACTTCCCATAGTCAAAAAAATGTTTTTGAGGTTTCTAGAAAATGGTCTTAAGTTGTATATTTTCACCAAATAATAACAATACTTAACTTAGTATAAACCTTGTAATTTGGACAAGCAATAAAGTTGATCTAGGCAAATTTTAGTTTGGGTATGACTCGTAATATTTTGATTCTTATTTAACACAATAATCTATAATGTTAAACAAAATTAAAACGTCCAGTACCAACAACATACAATCACACCTTTCATCATTCATCCAATGAGCCCATGTGATATTTTAAACTTTGAGAAAGCAATTTTTTTGAACGTTGTTTCCTGCACGATTTATTTCCATCCCAATCCAGACCCTGATCTAATCCTACCAAGCTTTGTTGAGCCAATGTTAAACCAAGTACTGAGACGTGTCAGAACACTAGCTACTTGGATTGTTTCCAAGTTAGGTCATTGTCACAGTCCAACCTTCAAATAACGGAGGAGAAATATTGCACATGGCTTTCCTTAAGCTTCCAATCAGTTCATCGTAAGACGTTTGGTTTTTATTATTGGTACTGCAAGCACCATAGTTATCGACGACCTAGTCTGGACAAGTGGCCACTGTGACAAATACGTCAGTCTCGTATTGTCTGGTTTCCCATTGATGGAGAATATTTGATGTACTGAGGAGGTGTTTTCTAAACGGTTTCCTAATCTCACTCAAAGCAAATTTGAGCTAACTTCCTCTAAATCTTACATTTCTCATCCTTACCCTACTATTGTAAATATCCGGATGGGTAGTAATACATGGTGTAAAAAACTACTCTTTAAGGAAGTGGTTTTCAACCTTTTGCATGGTTAGGCCCTTTTTGTTGTCTTTGAGATTATCGCGACCCCCCCTACGAGCGTTCATATCCTAGTTAGCAAATTATTATTTCCACTGACTCTTACTACTACCCATCGGACCCTCAGTATTTATTTGCACTTTTGGGTAGGTTTGGTTTAGAGGAAATGTACCTTTATTTTCTTGGATGGAGGAGGGAGAAACCCTTTAGGAAAAAATCAACCCCGGTCGGAATTTGAATCCTGACCTCATCACCGACAAACCACATAAGCTTGATGTTAAGCCCACGTGCTTGAATTAATTATTATATTATTATTATTATTATTAGCTCCGCGTCTTACTACCCGTTCGGGTTATACGCACTTACGCTAATGTGCAATGGTAGGGTGATTGTGAGATGAAATGGAGGACCTACAGTTTAACGTGGAATCCGAACCACGGTGGAGGCCTGGCATTCCTCACATTCACAAGTTGTGATTAATACACATCTTGTCAGAGGTGAAGGAAGGGTTTGGCAATCAGATAAATCTGTGCCGGGACCGAGGATTGAACCCCGGACCCCCAGCACAGAAGTCTGACACCTTACCCCTAGACCACCAGGTCACCTAATTATTATAAATTGCTTATATAAATGATTATACGAATTCAACTAAAATGTCTCAAAAGCGTCTCAACGAGCCCAGCGAATATTTTGGAAGTTATTCTGGCGGCGCACCTCGCCTGAACACAAGACTGCTAAAGTAAACTAAGTCAGCAAGCTACTGTAATAGTTGGATAACCAAAAGGAACCTAATCATAAACTCAACAGTTTTTATCATTTTAACCACTTCCATCTCTATTTGAATTTCACACCTTCCTATAATCATTATAATCACTTTAAAAATTAAACATAAAGCTATAGCCTCAAAAAGCTTTACGATCCCGCCGTAAACATGCCATGACCCCGAAATGGGTCGGGATCCCCAGGTTGGAAACCACTTCTTCAAGGTAATCATTTTTAACAGGAATAATTCTATTTTTGAATTCAAAATAAAGCCATGGAAATATTTAAAACATAAACTCTGTCTTCCAAGTTAATATTCTACCTATGGACTCATCAAAAATGAATATATTACTATTTGTCATTTTTAAAAGTCGGACTATCTTTCATCTCAAAGTTGACCTCCAGTATGGGTCTTTACTTCTGTAAAGAACTGCGATGGAATAAAAAACTACCTGAATCTTTCATTAGAAAGGAAAAACAAACCTTCTAAGAGAGTACAGAACATTTTTTTATTACCTTTTCTTGTAGCTTCGGGTGTGTTTATGTTGTGAGGTCAAAAGGTATTTCTTGCAATACGTGCTTTTAGTCTGTTCTTAAAAAATAGGATTTCCAAATGTTCTGGCCATTGAGCCCTTATATAGAAGGAAATAAGTTATTCCTTCAAAGCATTACTGTATAAACAACGTGTTTGTGCTACTGTCGTTTTTTACGGACGTAAAAAAAGTATGTTTAAAACGTTCTACAGATTTATCACCGTACTGAAATTACTTTTCTTTATAATTCTATGGAGTTAAAAATATGACCGACAGAATGAGTATTCCTTTATTAAAAATAGCAAATTAAAATTATTTAATATATATTTAGTTATGATAAAAGTGACTATATTTATTTATTTAGCACCACGTCGTACTACCCGTTCGGATTATACGCTTAAGTACTAATGACGCTAAAGAGTTAGTAATTGGGGAGGTTGAATTTAGAGGAAATGAAACCTCATCTGCGTGGATGTAGAGGGCAAAACCATTTAGGAAAAGACACCTCCAGTTCACCCGACAGAGATTCGAACCTCAATCTCCCCGTCCTCAGCAGTTTGCCTCATCACGATTAGCGAGTTAGCAAGCTACACCGCCGAGGTGGGTAAAAGTGTATATCGCCATGATCAATATTAGCTCACCATGATGATAAAAATCTGCTTGACAATTTATACCCATGTAGGTCTTAGGCTGTCAATTTTGATATATGATATAAATGCCTATTAAATCCTACAAATAGTATATTAAATATTATCAATGACGACTCCATTAAAAAATTAGTTTGTATTTTTAAAGGTTTCCTACCGCTTTCACATGGTCTCCCGCACTTATATACTCCTCGAGGCGAGGGAATAAATAAGCACGGAACGCCCTCCAAGACGAACCGAGAAGCGAGACGGAGAACCAAGCTGGTGGCCCATTGCTTTATTTGGAACAAGGTTACCAACAATTTGGTATCCAAGCTCTTGAAAAAAAAAAGTCACATTTAAAACTATGTGCATCTAATCCCATTCTGAGAGAATTGCTGCAATGACCGTCTTAAGTTGCATTAAGTTTTGCATGTTCAACGAATATTGAGCTTAGTTCACGACTACTCTACTAAAAACTTTCTCTTGATGGTATTGTTATGGCTTTACGGCCTGAAATAGCTTCGGGCTGGAAAAGAGGCCGATGTCATTAGTAAAGCACCACACCCCAGAAGACAATCAAGTTAACTTCGAGACCAACTGTTTTGAATGTTTATCAGTTTGTCATCAACCTTCCGGACGGTTGTCTCATGCTCTGTGAAGGCGAGGGCCAACTAGAATGAATGGTGGTAAGTTTGGCCGTGTCATATGGCATGTGGCGTTGATTATTCCATCATCTGGTTAGATCTATACCCCTTACGGCAGGAGTTGGCAAATATTTTGGCCCCCAGATTGGCTAACAAATCTACCAAAGGTCCCACGATCACCAACCACCTGTCTTCTCTACTTTTGCTTCATCCCCCTGCCCCCCCCCCCCCAATATATCTTATATTTATTCCATTCAACATTTTATCAAATATGTAGGCCTATGTCTCCCACCTTTATAGAAAAAATTAGGAAAAATATAATGTACGTTCACATATTATATTATTTAAATTTCTTATAACATTACCGATCATAGCTAATCAAGGTAATTTTGGTCACACTAAAATATTATTTTAAATTACCTAATATATTTGCGAGCTTATAGGACTCACCCCATTAGCACTGTTTGCTTTATGTAGACCTAAACATACATAATAGGCTTTCCCAACCTTAAACCTTTACCTAGCTTTATTTAGCACTGCGCCTTACTACCCATTCGTGTTATACACTTATGTAATAACTACGCTAACGGGATATGGATGAGGAAAATTGAATTTTGAGGAAGTGTACCCGAATTTGCATGGAGAGAGTAGGAAACCATTTAAGGAAAAACACCCTCACCTTACCAGGATCGAACCACAATCTCCCCGTCATTGGCAATCAAGTATATTGTGAGTGTAGTGCCTTAGACCATGTGATCCCCGGATTTTCATGTCCAGGTGTACTGGGTGGTTTCTTTTAAAATGTTTTCATTTCTCTTTGCACGTTAATGCGGATACATTTTCTCTAAGTTTCTACCTTTAACATCGCTATTAAACTAGCGCAACTAATTTAAGCCTGATTATGAGAGAGGGATCGGGATTTAAATCCCGTTCCGGCCTGCTGAAGGTGGTTTCTCCTAAATCGTTTCCCAATCTCCTTCCGAGAAAATGTGGGTAGACTCTCTAAAAATGTTTAATTTCTCATCCCTGACCCACTAGCGAAAGTATTATTTATGCGTATAGCCTGAACAGATAGTAAGACGAGGTGATAAAAAAAAAACTATTGTAAGATCACAACCCGAACGGTTTCTATGTCTCGTTATCAAAAGGGAGAGCTGCAAATCATTAGATTTCACAACACCGGTATGCAAGTAGTTTTAGTACCTTTTATAAAGGGCAGATAATACTTTTCATAGGGTCTTTGGCCTTTAGTAACAAAACGTCATATTTTCACTTTATCGTAACTAAACTTATTTTTATTATTATAAGAAATATTTAAAGTAAATATATGTTTAGCAGCCTATTGTAAGTTATTTAATTTCTAACATATTACGTCACCAATCAATTAAATGATTTGACTCAATTAAATGATTTGACTCAATTAATTTAAAAATAAAAAAAAATATTGTTTTTAAAAACAACACAAATTTACACCAGAAATTTATGACAAACTTAAATAGTCTTTCCCTTTCACTTCATGAAAATTTGGTTCCACTTTCACTAAATTTTATCTTACTCTTTCTTTCTCCGTTATATGTGGTTAATCTAGACTTGGGAGTAAGACGTGGAGAACGATTTTTTTTTAAATTAAAAATATCATTGCAAAAGTTTGCTAGTTTAAAAAGATGGTTAGTATAACATGATGTGTCAAATCCAGAGAAGGTTCTCAGTAAAATTAATTTCAAATCTACTTACAAGATATCTCCGTCTATTCGCGGCACGGAAGCTTTATCGAGCACTTATTTTCACTGAGGTTCTTAAAACCGGTTGACGTAAATTCCGTCCCTAAGATTTTACTACCTCAATCTCTTGTGTAAGTTTCGTCCCCTTAAAAGCAAAGGCGGTATAAATTCTATCATGTATTAGATTGATTTTTAAAAACATTTCAATTTTATTTTAACATAGCTCCGTAGGTATAAACTTGACCTTCGTAGGTAAAAATTGTTCCAAAATAAATAGTGACATGGTGTAGAGTTTTTAAATGTTAAAATGAAATAGGTATGTTCGGTTGGACACATAATTTTATTCGGTAAATGGAAGTTTATACAAACAAATCATGACAAAGAATCAAACAGTCATCAAATAACTACATAAGTAAGTCAATCATAATTTCTGCACTACATCATTTAAATTAGTATATTTTGTAAGTTTGACCTAAATTTGAAATAAATGTTTGAAATTTAACGAAATTGCTCTAGTTAATATATTTACTTTATTATAATTTATTTTAATAATTAATAATAATAATTTTAGCACCGCGTCTTACTACCCGTTCGGGTTATACGCTTAAGTACTAATTACACTAAAGGATTAGGAAGGTTGAATTTAGAGGAAGTGAAACCGCATTTGCGTGGAGGGGGAGTGGAAAGCCATTTGATGAAAAACCACTCCCAGTTCAGTTGACCGAGATTCGAACCTCGATCTCCCCGTCCTCGGCGGTCTAGCTAAACACGACTGGCGCGTTAGCTAACTATGGCAACGAGGCGGGTTATTTTAATCATTATTCTTTATTAAAAGATGGATTAAGGAGAGACGCAATTTACATAACACGGAATTTTCTTCAAAAAATAAAAAGGTGATCAGATTAATCAAAACCGCAAGAAATTCCCAAAGAAATTAGCAGAGATTTTGATTATTTTTTTGATTATATATTTAATATTACTAATATTAGCGGGTAGCGCTTAGAGATTGTCATCCTCCACTGGGCTTTAACACAACTGTATCTATCAGCTCCCATACGATTATTTATAATTTATAAAGAGAGTGATCCGCGCCGGTGATCACACGGTCTATACGTTAGGCTTGCTGTATGCTGTATACAGTTAGGCTTACTGTATTAACGATGACAGTTGGGTGCACTGGGAGTCGTTTTACACGTGCAATAAATACTAGACTAAAAATATTACCCAAAAGCTCTCGACACTAATGCTGGCTACCCTCCCGAAAGAAAAAAGCAAGCTAAAAGTAAATAATTAATGTGGTATGGAAGGGAATGCAAGTTAAGGTCTATATTTTTTTCAGTTTTTATAACATTAAAGTATTTCTGGCCAAAAGAAATACAATATTGCTTCAATAGATGCATTAAGGTCTACGTGTATAAACACAGAATTGAAAGTAAGTTGATCTCCAATCAGTGTCTCAAACCTCATTTTCAGTTGCACCATTAACAATTATCAGGTGATTGCCGATCAAATATCTGATAAAGCTAACCAGCCAATTCCCTTCAATCAACTGTTTGATTCTTCGATCATCATATGGATCGGAAACATAACTAATAAGTTTTAATACCTGGATTTAGTCTTTGCTTACTTGTTTAAGTGATTAATAAAATAAAAGTTTGTGTTTTATATATTTGTTTTGAGTATGACTTACTTTTAAGGAAAAATTAATAATGATGGAGTCTTGGGATAGCAATTTTCTACTATACAATTAAGTTATAGATAATGTTTGAAATCTAAAGCAGCTACAGGAAATAAATGAGCCTTTCTTTAATCATAGAGAAATAAAATTTGATATAAGGTTTTCACCGAGTTAAATTTATTTTGTATATTTATTAATAGCACTACAAATTAACAAAAAGAAAAATGTGTCAAAGATTGGGTTGGTCAAATTATTACACAACTTGTACCAGCTGGTCAACAATCTCATGTATAGGAAGACAAAGTGATTGACAGACAACTTGTAGACAAAATGTAAACATATATTTGGAAGGCTAGGTGGGTCAACTGACTGACATGACTTGAATCAACATGTCGACAATCTCATGTATGGGAGGACAAAGTGATCGACAGACAACTGGTAGACAAATGTAAACATAGGTATATTTGGAAGGATAGGTGGGTCAAGTGACTGAAATGACTCGGATCAACTTGTCGACAATATCATGAATTGAAAGACAAAGTGATTGACAGCCAACTAGTAAACAGAATGTAAACATATATTTGGAAGGATAGGTGGGTCAAGTGAATGACATGAATGCACACGAATTTCGAAATAAAGTATACCTGCCAGCAGGCATTCAATTAATGTGCACTTGAATTGGGGAATAAAGTATACCTGCCAGCAGGCATTCAATTAGGGTGCACTTGAATTGGGGAATAAAGTATACCTGCCAGCAGGCATTCAATTAGGGTGCACTTGAATTGGGGAATAAAGTATACTTGTCATCCTGTGCACATGAGATTAGGAACAAACTGTAATCCCATTCAATTTCTAGCCCCTAAGCTAATACAACCTAACCTAACATATTTTTGAAAAACATTTGAATTACTTAGTAAGGAACGTTTAAGAGTATTTAGAAAAATAAAATTTTAAGTAAATTTCAATTTCCTAAATAACATGACGTGGGGTACTCAAGCACATAGTTTCAATTTCTGACCTGAGGATGATTGCGTTGATGCATTGAAACATGTCGTCAACATAACTGTGCAGCTTTTGCAGCCAGGAATCAAGGAACAAGGAACTACAGCTAAGAAAATAAATTCCACTTTTATTCTTAAAATTTAATAACTTATTTCTATCAGTTCTCAAGAATAATTTATTGATATTCAATATAAGCATGGTCACATCAGCCTTTGATTTTAAAACATAGTTTTAAGTGTAATTATGACTCAAATGTCTATTATTTTAAAATGTACCTAATTTTTAGATGGTTGTTATAACTTCAACACATGTCTAAATTAAATTGTAACATAGCTTTTAATTAATATTACTAAATATTTTACAAATATCTTTTACATATTGTGCATATATTTATATTACATATCTGTGGGTTTTTTTCACGTCAATCTAATACAACTTGTCCTACTTAAATTCACTTAAAATTGAATTTTATTTTTCTAAATAACCTAACATAGCCTAGCCTAACCTAATAAGGCCTAAACTAACCTAACTTAACTTAACCTAACTTAAACTATCCTAACATAACCTAACCTAACCTCGATATTCCATTTTGAACAAAGTCATTATGCATTTAATTTTTACTCTGCAGTTCGTGTAAGGGTATTACCAACCTCGGACGAGTTGTTCCGCAACTCGCGTGCACCGACTGACATGACTTGAATAAACCTGTCGACAATCTCATGTATGGGAGGACAAAGTGATCAACAGTCATCTGGTAGACAAAATGTAAACAAATATAAATATTTCCATTTCTAAACAATGGAGTGAGAAAGTCAGTGTAGAGTTCCGTACCATTTATTTTTGTATAGAACTACGATTTATGTATAAACTCTTTTACACATAAAAGCAATAAGTACACAAGTCTGTTGCTAAACTATTCTAGAGATAATTTCTAACTTGACGAGAAAAGAAATATTTTTAAATCCATCTGGCAAAAAAAAAAAAAAAACTAGTTTGATGAAAACAAATTTTTGACCCAAAAATTATCGCTCAATTAACTCAGAATGTTATGGAAATATTTTTCAACTTGACAAAATTCTTGTAAACTTAGAGATAAATAAAATAAAAGTTTAAAAATAACTTATTCTTCAAATGATTGGTTGTAAATAAAATGTATATAATTGTTTGGTGTAAAATCCCCTAAAGACTATAATTTAAATAAAATAAAATAACACATATTGATTTCCTAAAATTTTATATAATTAAATGACAAGTAAGCTAGTAATACATCTCAATGGGGCTGTATTTTGATAATATATGACGTGAACACAAAGCTAGTGGGGACAGTTCATTTCTATTTGCAATCTATAGTGGGCTTACGTGCTCTACATACATTTAAACAACGGGGAAACTTCACAGTGCAAACATCTTTAACTTTTTTGGCATTTAGATGACGTTCAATAAAGGAAAGAATCCTTTACTAAGAAAGCCCATTCGGTGGAAAGGTGGCAGGGTAGTATAAGATAGAAATGCTCTAAGAACTGTCAAAACGATATCCTCGAATTACGAACAGATTGTCCTTTTATGACAAAAATGTTTGAAGAAGTTGGGGTCTCCCCCCTTCATTCCTATGGCCTGTAGTCACTGTCGGAGAAGTTGATTAGAGAGAGGTGGGAGGAAAAACAAAGGACTAAAAGTTCGAAGAACTGTCAAAACGATATCCTGAGCTAGAAATAGCTAAGCCTTCGAAGAAATAAAAATACGAAGAAGTGATATTCATCCTGTTGGGAGAATAATTTACCTTTTGAAATCTCAATCTGAATGCAAAACGAGCTTCCCAAAGCTCGATTAAAATACCATAGATCAAAAACACCCTTTCGTTCCTATTGATTGTACAGTATTATAGGAAAGTTGAGGAAAATGATCTGAAAATAATTTATCAGATCGAAGCTTGATTTAGTTGCCAAACAAGCTCCACAAAAATTAATTTCTGCCAAAGGAACCTTTTGGAGTTTCGATGTATTAGCGGGCCTCCCGTCGTGAATCTTTTTTTATCTTCAACTAAAAAGTTTATTTGGAAAATTAAACTAAATGTATCGTCTGGTGCGACATTTTATTTATTTTAGCAAAAAAAAAATTTTTTTTTTATAAAAACAGCAATACAAACCCTAAGCCGTCGTTATCTTCCACGCTACTTTGAAGAGGAATGTTGTGAAACTACATTGAAACCATTAAAGTGATCGCCGTGGATATAAACCAAGTGACGATTGAGTCAAAGTGTCAGTCTACAAAGTTATCTAACTGGAACTTGCTGAGATTGGAAAGGGAAATATTCTATCTGATGATTCAATCCTGTACGCTAGCGTGTTATCCGCATCAATATACCACGGCTCACATCACTAATTCAAGGGATCCATCGGGTCGATACTAATGTACACCGACAGATTGACGTTGCTCTAGAAGGTGTTCCTTGATACTCTTTGGTAAATACACCTTCCACTCTACTGAAGCAAAACATCTATATAATAGAAACCACGTGGTGTGTCTGTTTGTTTGTCCAAACTTCTTGATGAGGTAAAGAAGCTGAAACTTCGCAGACTGATTCCTTAAGTTGGGCGTGCAAGGGACTCGAGAAAAGTCCACCCTTTTCGCAGTTTATAAGGAAAATGTTTCTTGATTAAAATAAATCAATTATTTCTTCAGTAGAAAGATTGAGTTGGATTTTTTTTATATGGCGATATCAACAGTTCCTTAATATCTGTCAAGGGTGTCCTGGAATTTAGTGACAAATATTTATTTTCATTTAAAAGTGTGTCATCTAATGCCGCTATGCTCATGAAAGATATTCAATAATTGTTGATATCAGCACGGAAGGAAATGAAACCTTAAGTTCAACTGACAAAAATATTCGATTTATTTAGTACAAAAGAAAAAATGTTTTGCTATAAAAACTGCAACAACCCTTATCTTTTCTCGGTCCCCAACACTACCACTTTAAGTGTCGTAATAATTACCCCCAAAACTCTCTAAACTGAAGCAATGTGTAGCCTCAGGGGTGTTCAGCCACCACGATTCCCTGGCAAGAGCTATAAATATGATTTTAGCCTATGGAACATGCCATATCTATGAGAAAAGTTCTAAACTTGTAAAAAATAAATCCCTATAACCTGGCAAATCACGCTACCTGCTGTTTTGACAAATCTAAATCTAAATAAAAACAACAGGGAACAAACTTCACGTGAAATCCAAAATTGCGCCTGTCAAAGATGGGCCTAGCCTCTAGTTTAATATAAAGAGATCCACGCTGGTGGTTTTGGTGGTCTGAGGCATCTAAGGAAATAAGGACAGGAGGGTGGTATTACCATCCTCTCTCCACGCCAATGTGATACATTTCTCTAAGACACTTTCATTCACAACGTTGGTAACACTTTAAGGTGCGGCAGAAGGGAGCGCGAGTAGTTCTAGAGTGGTTATAGCATTACATTTTTTTGGCCAAAATAAATCAAATATTTCTCCAGTAGCAACATAGAGTTTAGTTTTCTGCACGTGCTTAATATCAACAGATCTTAAATATCTGTCAAGGGTGTCCTGGAATTTGTCAAAACTTTTCCTCTTTATTTAAAAAGTTTTGACAAAATTCCATGACACCCTGACAGATATTCAAGATCTGTTGATATTAGCATGTGCATAAAACTAAACTCTGTTTCTAATGAAGAACTATTTGATTTATATTAGCCAAAAATGTTTCAATTCTGTTAAAAACTGTAAATATACTCGCGTTCCCTTCGGCCGCACCTTAAATGTACACGTTTATAAATTAAATAATATCTTGCTTCTAGATAAAATATAAAGACTAGCTATAAATTAAAATAAATACATTTTATGCAAATATTTGGTTGAACTTTAGACTTACCTTAAATAGGTTTCAAATGTGTAAAATTAAACCCCAACCTCCATATTATCCCTATTTGATTTGTCCATCATAGGAAAGCCAAATGTATTCATATTTGGTCGATTTGTGTGATTATTTGTGGTTAGACACCTTAGCTCAGTCGATAGCATTCCTGCCTATTGAGCTAAGGGTCCTGGGTTCGATTCCTGGGAAGGCCAATAATGTATCATTGAAGAAAATATGAGTTTACACATTCAATTTGATTAATTAACGGCCGGGGACTAGATGTGGTGCCTGTCTTGGTCTTAATAGGCATATGAAGTACGACAGCTAGCTAGCCGTTAGTGGAAAATATACAGATTGAATAAAAAACTGACCCAGGCCATAATCTGGAAATAACAATGGATGTAAATGTGATTATGATGTTTCTGAACATTAGAATTCCCTTACATTTTAAAAGCAATATATACATAGGTATATATAATATTTAGGCCTATAGGATGGAGATCTCAAATCTTCCAAATATTTAAAGATTTTCAAGATTTTAGTCCTAATGGATTAGGGATATTATAATATTATTATTATTATTTATTATTATTATTATTATTATTATTATTATTAGGTATTTTGTCTTACAACAGGTTCATTTCTTTTGTCAGTGAAATTAGACAGCCAATGCGCCCTGTCTCTATTGTCTCCTTCAGCTCACAGAATTGTCTTCTTTCCTTCAAGTCATCTAGTATTTGACTCCTCCTTCTTCCTAAGCTCCTCTTCCCCTCAACCTTGATCCTCCTCGTCAACGGCAAATCACACTAGACGAGCTTGATGTTTAGTCCGCGTGCTCAATGATGCGGGTGGGTTTAATATAACTTATTATCTTATTATAGCTTTATTTACTAGTGAAATACTTTTTTTTAAATGATTGTTTTTGGTGTTGGGTTTATGAAGGTCTTGTTTTGATTGTTTTTTTTTAAACCACGTGTTGACGTGAACCGGTTTAAAAAAGATGCAAGGTAACTACCCTAAATAAATAGATACGCTAACTATACTTGAATGTGTATTTGGTGGCTATCTAGTATGTGGAACAAAGGTCACGTTTAGCTTGACATTGTCGAGTGGACATAAAGTGCACTTGGAATAAAACACTTCAGAGTTCACTTCCCTACTCCCTCTCTTCCGCCACCTCCTTCATCTAGAGTGGCTCATGACTTTTAAGAGCTCACCCACAAGTCTACATTCTATTATTGTCCCTACTGTTTTATTATGTGACGTTGACCTAATTTTTTTTTTTTCATCTCAAGCAATTAAAATAAAACATTGTTTAGTTGTTTTGAGTTTTGGGACGTGGTGTTAATGAGTATTATTTGGTACGAAGAAAACTTTATAGGCGTGTTTAGGAGTGTTCCCTGGGTGGGCAGAGCTTGTTAAAACTGTACCTGTGATATGTTCTCGTCCAAGTGGTCTCCATTTGACCAATCACACATAAGCTCTGTATTACATACGTCAGAAATGTATTTTTACTACACCTGATCGATTAATGTTATATTGATTGGTGAGAACATATCACAGGTACAGTTTTAACTAACCTTGCTGGTGACCTGGCGGTCTAGGGGTAAGGTGTCAGACTTCTGTGCTGAGGGTCCGGGTTCAATCCTCGGTTCCAGGGTCCGGGGTTCAATCCTCGGTTCCGGCACAGATTTATCTGATTGCCAAACCCTTCCTTCACCTCTGAAAGACGTGTATTAATCACAACCTGTGAATGTGAGGAATGCCAGGCCTCCACCGTGGTTTGGATTCCGCGTTAAACTGTAGGTCCTCCATTTAATCTCACAATCACCCTACCATGACACATTAGCGTAAGTGCGTATAACTCGAACGGGTAGTAAGACGTAGTGCTAATAATAATAATAATAATAATAATAATAATAATATAATAATAATAATAATAATAATAATAATAATAATAATAATAATAATAATAATAAACTAAACTTGCTTTAACTAACAACACGCCACAAGACGCTGATGGAAAGCAGAAAGTTATGAAGCCGTCTTACAGCTCTCCGTGAAAAATCGTTTCAAATCGAAATAATAAAAATAACATAATTTAAGTAAATAAATATTTATTTGTCACATTAGAATAATAGGCTACGATTAAGACCAATTTTGATCATTTTTTATGTGAGTACGTGAAATTATATAACCAAAGATTGAGCTTAATATTTTTTGATTAAATGTCAAAATGTAGTTAAGGTTTTAATATTGGAATTTGGGAAATAAAGAAAGCTAGCTCAAATTGGGAACATTTTTTCTGTAATCTTATCTTTTATTTGACTTTTGGCTATTACATTTAGAGTGATACGGTATAAGTTATGCGTGGAAAAGAAGGATTTTGGTAGGAGGGGACTTTTAGAAAATACTTTTTTTTTAATTGTGGTCAATATTGAGAAAATTTCACTTCATTATTAGTATTATTTCATAGGTATTTATATTATCCATGAAAATTTACGGAATATAAACATAAGTCTTTACGTATATATTACCGTCTAAATACGATTCCAGGACAAACTAGAACGTACTATGCCGAATTGATACACTCTAAGAGCCTATGCATATACTAGTTTAGCCTAGTCTAAATTGGTTAATCCTGAAATTTTGGCCTAACTCACAGGATAAACTAGTATGGCCTATAATTTTATTTGGCCAAACCAGGTTTAGGATATGCTAGGTTAGGTTAGGTTAGATAACAATATTTACACGCGAACTGTCCATGATGAAACATGTACAAGGTCGATTCATCGAATGGGTTGAGCAAGATGAAAACTAGTATTTCTAAAAAAATTAGGCTATATTTGTTTTTCCTATAAGCGGCAGGATGTATCGATTCAGCCTAGTCCTAACTAGTATTGCCTAAAACATTATCCTACAAGTGTCAGGATATTTCAATTCAGCCTAGTAAGGACTAAAACATCAGGTTTTATTGGTTTATTCTATAATCTTCTAGATGTATAAATTCGGCCTAGTTCGATTTAGTCTGTCCTGGAATCGGGTTCAGACTGTAACATATACTTTATATTAATATTAATTTGGTAACTCTTATAACTTCCATATAAAGTCCTTTCACATGGAAATAAGATGCCCATTTTGGAGTTATTGGAAATTGAAAATCCTTGTCAGTGTGACAAAACCTTTTAGAATCGATTGATTATGTAACTATTTATTTAAGTTATTTTCCATACATGGTAAACGGTCAAAGTTACCTTGAACGGACTGTACCAATAATGTAAAGCGCTGGGTTAGTTTCATATATTCACATATTCCCTAATAACCAGCCACTATCTCTCTGTGTATTCTGTGTGTATTGAACGAATGTTTACTCGAATCAAACGTTATTTCTAATGTAAGCCTGTCCACATCCTTTGTGTATCTCTAAAAACTGCCAGAGGGAATTATTATCCGTGATTTCGTAGATTTCAGTAAATATCCACTGATTACAAGTCATATTTCAACACATGAATTAAAACCTAACGAGTCGAACCCTAACAAACAAATTACCCAATTCAGTTTTCTTGCTTTTCCAAATCACAGAATTTGTAGTAAATACCAGCAACAATTTAGGAGCTTTGTGATTTTTTTACATACAAAGCTCAGTACCATTTTATAAACCTCAACCCCTCTATTTTGAAATCGGGATCCTGTCATAACGTAACTTAAAGTATGTAAAAACTGTAGCTTCGCTATTAAAAATTTGTAAACTTGGAAAAAAACTCTTATTATAATATAATAATTAAAATCTGTTTCGTAGAAATCGAAAAATTGCTGTCAAAATAAATTGTCCTTTTATTATATTGTGGCTTCACCCTTTAAATATTTTTTAAATTTTAAAGTCATCCTTTGTGTATAAGCTTCCATAAAAAGATATTTTTTATGCATATTGTTTGTCTAAAATTTCAGGATTCATTTTCTAAAGGAATCGATTCAAGTCTTGGATGTATAGATTATGTTGGTTTAAAATACAAGTAATTAACAAATAAAATGTTTCCTTCAGTGTACTATGGTGGCTGAGTGATCTAAGGATTCAGTCTTATATTAAACTTGGACAACAACGATGGGTATGTCTTATTTCAAATTCTGGGAGGGTTTTCTGAAGGTATTTAAGGTAAGGTAATTAATTTCCACTTCTGCTTTAAATAATTGACGATATACTTCCTTTAAACTCAACCATCCCCCTCCTTTCCTTAACAGTGTAAATGTTAGGATATCTTGAATGGGTAGTAAGACACGAAGCACGGTGCGAGAGGAGCAATGTCATGCGTCATTTTCACTTCGGGTCCTCCACTCTCTAAGCTGCCAAACTCATCCCTTTACTTTAATTTATGTCGGTAACAGCCTTTGTTTTTAAAGTACAGTCTAGATTTAAATATTTAAAACCTATTTGGTCTATTTTTAGTCACTTTTTGTGACCAAGACTGTACAAGAAAACACCAATATTTTAGTGTTCCGAACTCAGACTTGCAAACAGTTTTGGGTGTATTTTATTGACTCTACATCAACCCGATGTCCCAATTTCTAGATATGTAGTTCCAACATTTTTAATTTGTCAGTAGCGCATCTGCCTAGTGAACTAAGGGCCGGGTTTGAGTCTTGGTATAGCAGAAAAAGTATCATTGTGGAAATTAGAGCTCAGCCTCTCATTAAAATGATGAATTAACTGCTGGGGACTGGGTGCTGTGTCTATTATATCGTATTTTCTTAGCAACGAACCTTACTACCCGTTCGAATTCCACAAATACACACTACTTACGCCAATGAGCTATGGTTGATAAAGGTTGAAATGAGAATAAGTGAACCTGCATTTACGTGTAGAAAGAGTGATATATTTTGCCATATATTTTGTTATAAGAAATCCAATTCGGAGATAAGCTGTGAAGCCAGTTTCCTTAATTTTACTTCTGGGTGCAGGTGTAAAAGATTGCATCTGCATTTTTGTATCGATATTCTAGCATGTTGGATGTGTGGGTCTCCCTTGGGTAAACAACTTCTATTGCTTCTAAACGGAACACTTAGTTGTAATACCATGCATAAACGTGGTTTAATACCATCTCAGATTGTTGACTCCACTCTACAGTTTCACAACGCCAGTTTGTATTTATAGGAGGAAATGTCTTTTGCATGGCGTCATAGAAGAAAACGTTGAGGGAAAGAGGAGCTTAGGAAGAAGGAGGATTCAAATATTATATGCCTCGAAGGAAAGAAGAAAAATTCTGGGAGCTGAAGGAGGAGTCAGAGGACAGGAGTATTGGAGGTCTAAGTTCACTGATAAAAGTAACTGACCTGTCGTTAGACAGAACACCTAATGATTATACAGCTAAGTAAATAAATAACATTGTCAAGAGATAGCCCACACAGGAGGACAAGAAGGCAAATACGTCAATCCTGTATTGTCTGGTTTGCCATTGGTGGGGAGGTCTACATTCAAATCCAGGCTGGGCGTAGTGAGGTCGTGTTATTCTTAAATGGGTTAAAACTCTCACTACGTACAAATTCAAGTACATTTTATCTAAATTCTAACTTACTTATCAATACCCTATTAGTGTAAATATATCTATGGGGCTTTTCCGGACTTGATGGAAAACGTGGGGCACAAATAAATGAATAAAAATATAAGCCGTTTGTTCATCAATTAGATTCATCTAGATCTGCAACTGAGCTCCAAAACACATTCATTTTAATAAAATATATTTTATAATTTTTAGTTGTTTTACACGATAAATAAGCATATAAGTTTGTTTTTCTAGAAAATGTATTTGATAAACGTTTACAGATGACTGATTTTTGAAAATTTGTAATTAAAAAATTACTTTAGCAATTTTGTTTAAAATTTTATAATGTTAGTAAATGTTTAATAATCATGCCAAAAAAATGTATGCGTAAAAACTATTGTGGTGTAGTTTATTTATAACTAACTTTTATAAATCGCTGTCACAATCTATTAAATACTATATGAGAAAGTATGTACAATTGTGTCCTACCATTTATTTCATTACCTTTTACCAAAATAAGGTTAAGATTCTCTCCTTCATGTTGTGAATGCAACAGATGGAGGGGAAAAAAACCTTTAAAGTCTTGTTATTCGGAATGTTCTCCAAAGACTGAAGTTTAATTTATTGTGAGACATTGTCCTGTCACTGCCATAGCTTGGAGTTGTTACAGAAGGTCTCGAGTTGCCGGAGGGGCCAGCAGCATTTTTATAACAGGATTTTATGTTCTTGAAAATAAAAGTTTTGTTAACAATAAGGTTCACCTTTCCCCAAGTGGCTCGCAGGTGAAATATCATACTCACATGCGTCGCTCGTAGCTCTAGTGTCTAACTACCCATTCACGTTGTAAGTAACCCGCCTCGGTGGCGTAGTTGGCTAACGCGCTAGTCGTGTTGAGCTCGACCGCCCAGGACGGGAGATCGAGGTTCGAATCTCGGTCGGGTGAACTGGGGGTGGTTTTTCCTAAATGGTTTTCCACTCTCCCTCCACGTAAATGCGGGTTCACTTCCCCTATATTCAACCTTCCCAGTTCCTAACACACTAGCGTAAATAGTACTTAGGCGCATAATCCGAACGGTTAGTAAGACGTGGTGCTAAATTATTATTATTATTATAATACGTTATAAGTATGTATCAATTAAGCTAATTGAATAGAGAAAAGGACGGTGGAGTTGTAGAGGAAATGCAGCCACATTTACATTGAGGCAAAGAGGGAAACTATTGAGGGAAAACCATCCTTGGTACACCCGATTGGGATTATAACCCCGAACTCCCTATCACCAGTAATTCAGTCCAACACGAGAGTGACCTCGTCAATCCATGTGAACACCGATGTAGGTCGCAGCTCTAGTTATTGAGTGAGGGTTGAGACAAGTAAATAGATAATCACAGTCAATTAAATGTATTTTAATATCGAGACAAATAAACAGGAGGAACGGCTCTGGGGCACATATTTGCTGACTGGCTTATAACGAATGATTTTCTCTTTTTAATGGATCTAAATTAGTATGTAGTATTATTTTACTTTTATATCCATTACTGTTTCCAGTCCGTGGCTTGGTTCAGTTTTTTTTTATTGAAGTCGTATAATTTTTTACCATAAACTTGCCTAGGCCTTTTGTAGCTTCATATGCCTTAAATTCTAGCTTAAGACTAGGACAAGCACAACAGCCAGTCCCCAGCCGTTAATTCATCACTGTGAAAGGGTAACCCCATATTTCCCCAATGATAAATTTCGAACCCGGAACCCTTAGATCAGTAAACAGACAAGCTACCGACTGAGTTAAGGTGTTGGATGGTATGTAATATGTAAATATAGAATTTTCAACAAAATTGAACTTTTCAATTTTACCGCTTCATACCACCCGTTTGGGTTATACGTATTTTAAATAAAATTGTCAGGAAGGGATGATAAAGTTGGAACTTAATGGAAATAGACCTGCGTTTACGTAGAGGAGAGATGGGAAACCATTTGGGAAAACAACCTAAGTAAACCTAGTCGGGGTTCAATTCCCGACAATCCCATTATTAATTAATTAATTTAAATATTCAACAGCTTGTATAGCTATAAAGCACTTCTTCAGACTGAATTACATTGTTATTTTGTTCATAGACTTGAATCGAAAGAGTTTATTTATTGTAAAACCAAACCATTCGAAACACCTTTGTCCACGTGACAACTGTTGCGTTGTTTAATTAATTATTGTATTCATTTTATTATTTGTGATTAGTCCACTAGCTCTTTATCCTGTTATTGTTTGCAACTTTGTGTGAAGTCTGTACCTTTGATGGTAAGTATGTCTACTTCCATTTGAACAAAAGAACCAATACCATTAAAACTTTAGTTAAAAGTTATCTTTATACGTAGTTATTCTAGATGATGAGACTAATAAAGGAGTTTACTTCAATTGATTCGTTACCTCACCAAACTGTTGTTTATTTTTCATGAAACTTTCTAGAAATCATTATGTTTTGGCTATCATAAAAAAACTCATTAAAACTATAGGCTAAATGATACATACTAAAATCCTTCTAGTTGGGGTTGTATTTTATAAAATACTATTACTATAAAAATTGTACTGTAGGTCAACTCTCTCAACATTAAGCGGTATTTATGGAGATTTGTAACCATAATGCCTTTAAATAACACTATACCAGTGACATGTCGTGTAGTGTTGCCAGTGTAAGCATAGCTTGTTAAAACGGTACCTGTGCTATGTTCTCCCTCACGAGGTCCTCCATTTGACCTATCATACATAAGCTATGTTTTACACGGTTCCTATGGGAATATATTTTAATTGATACCCGGCTGATAAGTTTCCTACTTTTTTTTATCGTTTGGCATATATGACTGGTATGGCAGCCAGGTTCGGTCGTCCTATGTGTATACTATTAGCCCCTCTTTTGGCAGTGAGTTGCCCAGGATACACCTAAGGAGGTTGTCTACATGTCGTACCCGCAATTGGATGATGTGATGAGAGTTATAAAGTAACCAGCTGGGAATCGAACCCGGCTCGTAGCCAGATGGAATGACCACTTTACCACAGGGTCGACTAATTTTCCATCGAGTGCTGAGAATAATTATTGCCAGATATATATTAGACTGACGTTGCCTGCCTTGGCAAAACTCCACGATACTATCAAATACCTTGGATACAGTCACATTATACAACCCTGAAGCTTCCGGCTTACAATGACCCCAACCAGTTGATAAAACTCTAAATGGAGGGCCTTTTATTTTTCTTAGATATCAGAGAGACTTTTTTTTAAGAAAGACTTATTTCCTTTAAAACAATATTGCACTCTTGCAAACGAACTTCCTTCAATTGTAACTGCAGCGTTAAATGTATGGTGGAGCAATATTCTTCCATACATAATTTGGCAATATCACCTCGAGTGAAATGTGTCTCGGCAAAATAAATTATTTCTCGCACGAATCATAACCTTAATTGGGTTAGTTAGAATCTTTCTAGCCTTCTGAATAATTCCAAGCCAATCGATTACTTTATGAAATTCAATCCTTCTTACTCTTCATAAGGATTTACAAATTTTATCAATTACTCAAAGTAGAACATTTATTTTAATAATCATATTTTCATTTCTTCTTTTTAATTATTATTAATGAATTCATTAAGACATTTAAATTGAAGCACACTTATTAAAGTGAAATTACGATTAAATAAATTTAACAGAGCTGACCATTTTTAAAAATAAATATTACAGAGAAATGTACACTTACCTTGAATGACTGTCCACGTTTTTAAAGGAACCCCTCGTGCGTAGTTGTAACGTTAGTCTGTTGAGCTGACGCCAAGAGGAGATCGAGTCGAATCCGCGTGAACTGGGTGCTTTCCTAATGGTTCACTCTCCTCCACGCAAATCGGGTTCATCCCAAATTCAACCTCCCAATCCTATCCATAGCAATAGTACTTAAACTAACCCAACGGTATAAGACGTGTAAATTTATTTATTAAAGTGGGGATTGTAGGCAACGTGAATTAAGGGCAGTATTTTTACAGTTTTTATAGCAACATGTTGATAGATGAATCAACAGTTATTGAATACCTGTCAAGGGTGTCTTGGAATTTAACAACACTTTTTCTACTTATTTAAAAAGTTTCTCACTAATGCCGCTATTTTCAAAACAGATGTTCAAGAACTGTCCCATCATGAGAAAAAAATTATATGTATTTTTTGTTTATTATTATTATTAGGTGTTATTTCTTATGTAGGTCCATTCCTTTATTCAGTAAACTTAGACGCCAATGCACCCTGTCCTCTGTCCATCCTCCTTCACCCCCAGAATTTTCTTCTTATTCCTCCTTCTTCCTAAGCTCCTCTTTCCCTCAACCTTTTCCTTCTATACGCCATGCAGAAGGCAGGTCCTCCTAAGATATGTCCGATTCAGTCTGCTTTGTACCTAAAAATTCATCCAAACTGGTTCTCTTCTCATCCACTCTTCTTAGTACTTTTTAATTGTCATCTTGTTGTAATATTTTATTTATTTTGGCCCAAACAATTTTTTCTATAAAAACTGTAAAAATACACTTACCTTTTCTTGCGTTCACTATATTTCCACCATAAGTGGGAGCATTTTATTTTATTTTACGTGGTTAGCGGGAGCTTCAAAAATCATGGTGTAAACTGTAGTGTCGATACATGATTTTATTTGCTCTCGTGCTTCCACTATGTGAGTTCGATTCGAGAATTTTAAAGTGTTTTTATTTAAAGGTAACAATTTACCCAAAACCTATTTGAGGTCAATTTTCCTTATTTTTTTAATAAAAAATTACTCCGGGAAATATTCGAAATTACCCTCTGACGTTCAAACTGCTTGCTAAATGCGCTCATACTCGACATAACTAATATTGAGAGAGACAAGTAATACCGTTCGAATAGAATTAAGATTCCTAAAGCATACAAATTAAGAAGAAAAATAATTTAAAAAATATATTGTGAAAGTAGCTTAGTCCGCAACCTAACGCAACTCTTTGTGAATGTTGTCGCTAGTTTTCAAGTTTAAGTTCCCGCGATCTCAAAGTTTACATTCTCAGAATACGGAAACTTAAATTGAGGTGCATGTTAAATTAGCTAGTGGATGGTCATGTCTCTTAAAGGCCGTACTTACGGCAGAGATGAAACATTGGCTAATAGATCCATTATAAACTTGTGAAGATTTATAATTATAGTGTAAAGCTATAATTATGTATTTTTAGAAATATTTTTACTACCAAATCCTTGTCTAAAATCAAGGAATAAAACTAAATAATTTAAGCACACAAAAAAGTTAAAACTTCTTTGGCTCCAAAGTATTGTCATTTTTAATTTTTAATATTTACATCAACTTATTTTATTTTCAGATTCATATTTTTAGAGACACATTTCACTTTTACAGCCGTTGATATAGATGTCAAGATTTTATAAAGGCTGGGTTATAAATTTACATAACACTGGTTTTTCCATTTCAAATTTTTAAATATTTTCACTTTGTTGCCTTTTACCAAAAACTAGTGCTTTCGCCATTATTGGAGTGTGCATATATTTTTTGTAAAGCTTAATCATTTCACATTTATTACCATTTGTTGATTAAGCCATTATTACCCCTCCAAAAATCGCAGTTTTAATTAATTATAAAAAAATATTTAATTTTGATTTAGTGCAAATATAGAATTTCGCTCAAATTATTATTTTGCGATCACGTAGTGCCTAGTTTATTTACGAAACATTGTAATAAAATAATTTTTGTAAATGTTTTAATACCAAGTTGGTCAACCATTTATTTCATTTCAGAAACATCCTACAAATATATACAAATAAAACGTCGGTTTGTTGTTCTAATCACTCCCAAAACACTTGTACAGATTGTGTCTGAAATTCCCATGAATATAGTGTGGACTCCGATTAACACTTGGTCTCAATATTTTTTAACAATTAAACCTTACCAGACACAGGTCACCCTATGGATATAGATACTTCCATTACATTTGGTCTATATTTTTTTTATATTTAACCCGACAAATTTGTGTTTTCAAATTTCTCTCTTAATCCACGTGATCATCGTTGCATTCTCCTAATGAAGTAAATTCATTTTTACTTTCTCTCACCCCTCGGATAGAGAAGTATTGTGATCGGCAAAAAAATCAAACTAGATATTTTGATGAAAGTCGATGTTTCATGACCCCCTGAAACCAAAATTTATTTTCGCTATGCCATCCATCTGTATCTTGGCCTAGAACCTAAACCATTTTAATGATTGTACTGAAATTTGGTATCTAGGGTTTTCATAGAACTACCCATGGGATTTTAAAAATTAAGTATCCAACCTTAAATTAAAGGTTAGTTTACTGAAGGGTAAAGAGGGAAAAAATCAATTTTCTCTAAATCCGCAACACCGATTTTGATTAAACTTTGTAAGGTATGGTTTAATATTAGAAACAAAATGTAAACTCTCATTTCCCCATGATAATAACTGATTACTTTACATGACCAGAAATCTTAAATTTTAATAATATCCCCGCAACTCTCTGAGATAGAAAATAATTTATCAATGTAAAGATTTAGTACTATTAAATATAAAACTATTTTGTTTAAAATATATTTTTATAGAACCAATTGTTTCTGAGCAAACATAATGATATAGCCTATATTTTTATGGAGCACTTTGAAATTTGAGAATGATTGTTATTTTCTTAATTGGAGTGTTTTTGCAACAATGTATATGATTTAGTTTCAAAAATCTTGCGAGTTTTTAGTAAATGATCGCCAAATCAACTGCAGTCCAAAAATTAATCACAGAATACATTTTGATCTTGGATCCATAGAGAAACTATATTTTGTGTTGTTTGTTTTGTATTCATATTAGTTGGCAAATCGTGTTTCATTACCAAATAATAATATTTTATTTCATCCCTTATCTACTCCGGAGCTTAAGCTGCCTTTTATCGAGAGAATTAATTTAATTGTCAGAATATATTTCTTTATAAATGTAAGATAAAATCCAATAAAGATGTTGAACTTTACCTACGTTTAAACTTTGATACAAATTGAGACCATGACGCCTTGACCCGCTTAGCTGCTGGGTTTACTTTAAAATCCAGAAATCTGATGCTTTGCCTCCTCACCATACAAACCTAGGAGTGTGAAATTGAGCGTTTATTAACTACACATAATTTTGTGAGCCTGACATCTTCAACCATTTGACCACTACTTAAGATAACGTTAAAACTGAGGGAAAATCTTAGGCCTACATTTGGCATAGATTTGCGTGCTGGGGGAAATATTTTTCTGTTTATCTTGGATCTATTATCTTTACCCTTAAATTATTTGAAAGTATGCTGCACTAAAACATGTGGTGAGATATGGGAATAGCTCCAAAACAAGAAAACATAGAAATGGAAAAGCTTAGCAGATGTACTCTGGTTTTAAGTGTGAGTGGTTCTTTAAGGTCAAATTTTCAAAAATTGGATGGCTCTCTAGATATTTTGAGGTTTTTTTTTTTAAATCGTAGGTAGTTAGAGTTTAGTGCACACAACAAAAAAAAGTTTAACATTGGCGTATGTGTCACGGGTCTTAATGCCTGCCAGGGCTATTCACAACTTATTTAATATATTAAGGATACCGGTACTGTAAGTGGCGGGCGTCAAGCACCTGGGATGAAAAAATTTACATAGTAAAAGTCTTCCTATAGTATTTAATCGAAGGAAAATCTCACAAATACATATAAAATTTTCGTTTGAAGGTTTTAAGAAAAAACACAGTTCTTGATAGTTGGCATTGCAAGAAATGTATTAATGATCAATTGTACCCAAAACTACCCATTACAAGAATGTGGTTTTTGTCACGATTTGAATTTATTCTGAGTCCAATTTTTTAAAGAAGCAACGTAAATTTGTAGCGCATTTGTTACTATATTTTAAAATATTTAAAAATATTGATTGAACTTGGCCACTGTTAAACAAGATTAGTTTCAGGCACTATCAAATCACAGCCTGAGGATTCTAGATCAAATCGCGGATGAGCTGGATCGGATATTTTGTTCGAAAGCAGGTAACTAGGAGTTCGCTTCCAGGGGAGATCTAATGTCCCATTAACTTCACTCAGGTTAAAGTGGTTCCAATGATTAAAAAAATCATTAATTACAGTTGAATCACGTATCACTTTATTTTATACTAATTTAGTTATTTTAATTATGAGTTTATAATAGCTAACATAATTATTTCTATGAAATTGATATTACACTATTTATCATCATCCCAAGCTACTATGCAAGCTCCCCACACACAAACGCCCTTAAAATCTTAAATGCATCGGTTTGAAAAAACTTGTTTTAAAAAGTTTTTAAATTTACGTACGTATTAATAATTAATGATATAATTGTGTTTTTAACAGGACTACGCTCTTAAGCTATAATGTTTAACAAGATATATTCTTTTTTAAAAGCTCGTTTTTAAAACTGTACGTTTTTATTTTATGAAAATATTGCCTTAAAAATATGCTAGAAAAATCTCTTCATTTTTATTTAGGATCTCATGAAAATTGTTATTTTTAGCATTTTAATCTAACTAATGAATATTTATCAAATTATACATCATCGTGTTGTATCTATCACATGCTTACTTGCAAACACGGGATTGTGAGACTACACAATTTCTGGTTTACTTGTTGTTTGTAATAATATATAAAGCCGTAGCCAGCTAATAATTTCAGGGGGGATTTGGTGGGACCATCCCCCAATTGTTGGAGGCTGGAAAAATTATAACTGATAAACAGTTCTAGAAGCTAACTGAAGTGTTTTTATGGCAACATAACCCCCTAACTGCCGGAGGCTAGGACAAATTCTAAATATTAAACAGTTCTATAAGCTCTCTAAAGTGTTTTTTTATGGTAAAATAACCCCCTAACTTCCGAAGATTAGGACAAATTCTAAATATTAAACAGCTCTAGAAGCTCTCTAAAGTGTTTTTTGGTATCATAACTCCCTAACTGCTGGAGTCTAGAAAATCTATAATTTAAACACTAAAGCTCTCTAAAGTGTTTTTTATGGTACATAACCCCTAACTGCTGGAGGCTAGGAAAAATCTATATATTTAAACACCTCTAGAAGCTCTTTGAAAGTGTTTTTATAGTAAAATAGCCCCCAGACTGCTAAAGGCAAAGAAAAATTATAAATATTAAATACCTCTAGAAGCTATATGAAGTGTTTTATATGGCAACATAACCCCCTAATTGCCGGAAGTTAGAACAAATTCTAAATATTAAACAATTCTAGAAGCTTTCTGAAGTGCTTTTTATGATAACATAGCTCCCTGATTTGTACTTGTACCTTAATTTTAATATTGTTTGAACCATAAATAAAGCCATATATATTTTGTCCATAACATTTCGGGGGGTTTGTACCCCAAAACTCCCACAACTACGGCTTTGATAACATAATTACACTTCCCTCTCATCAACTGGGAAAGTAAGGTATTACTGAACGAAGTAGAACTCTTGCCTCCAATGCTTTGATAAAGCTCACTTTAAGCAGAGTAAATTGATCGTAACTAACACCAGCAGTTATGCAGGAAGGGCAACCGTATCAATATTATAACTCGCTGCAGTATTGATGGGCTACCTGCGGGTTTGACTGGCAGACTTACTGATACCTTGGGAGAGGTCGGGGTTCTCTTCGTCCCTTATTGAGTAAGGTCGTAGCCCAGTCCAGATTTCAGGAGGGGCAGGGGTTCAAGTGACGTAGGTAAATAAAAATTCAAAATGAAATGATTCTAGAAGCTATCTGAAGCTTATTTTATGGTTATTAAGAGCAGGGATTTCTGTGCTAAAAGTTTGTTAACATTCATAAACTTATAAAGATTCTTCCCTGAAAGTATGAAATTTATACAGAGCACTTCTTAAACGGTTAAGTTGGCAGAATATCCGGGATGAGGATGTAGGGGGATTCGAGAGTATTCTACAACGCATGTCACGAAGACATTTTCAATGGCTCGTGTATCCCAGTCAAAGGCATCACTCCTGCAATAAGCTGGACTGTCGATGCTAGGGGGATCAAGGTTCAAATATCGGTTGAGTATACTTAATATTTCTTTACTAAATGATCTCCCCCTCTCCCTACACACAAACGTGGGTATATTTTTTTTAAATTATACCTTTCCTCATTACTAACCCATTAGTGTAAACATACTAATATCCTAATTGGGCAGTAAGACGCTGTACACGCACTAAAGTGTAATGTAGAGGATAGCCTGAACGAGCAAAAAGACACATTGCACATTTCCCCCAAATAAACTATTATGACTACAATTTGAGGGAAAAATATTTTTGATAAGTATTTTATGAAAAACGATTGAAATTTAAATAAATAAATGTTGGACTAGTAATTAGTTTGGCAGTGAACTCGATTTAGAGGGTCAGGGAAAGGAGGAATCTAACTTTATTAGAGAAATTTAACTTGTACTTTCTGAAACAACACAATAGACAAACAAAATACATACAAATTAACTGAACTCTTGAAAAAAACTCTAGGTGAGCCAGTCCCCCAACCATTAATCCATAACTTGTGAAAGAGAAAGTCCTAATATCACCAATGATGTATTTTATGGACATGCCAGGAATCAAAGACAGGAGCCCTATCTTTGTATAAAAACACGCTAACCACTGAGCTAAGGGGTCGGGACAGGAAATGAAGAGAAATCAATTCGATGGTTAATAACTTGAGTGTTTAAAATTTAATTTTTATTTTGTTCCACGTCTTTCTTACTGCCTGTCCGTGTAATCATCGTATTTACACTAATGGGATAGACATGAGGAATGCAGAAATTAAATTGCTTGAGAAGTGCGCTATAAAAAAACACCTGAATTTACCTGGACGAATTTCAAACCCAACCTTCACGTTCCCGGAAAACCAGCTAAGACAAGACTGACGCCATTGTCCGCGAGCTCATTGGTGCGGGTACCGTGATTGTTTTGAAAACCTCCCACTTACCATGCACCCCACTATGTATATCTCCTAGGTGTAAGCAGTATTCAACCTGCTTCGCTTTGTCCATAGCAGAGATATTACCGATGTATTTAGTAGATACGGACGTTTAATCCTCTCGGGAGAGGTGTAATTCCGTGTTCCCTTGTCACTTTTCAAAACACTTGACAGTATTACAGACCATACCGACCATACATACACGCACACCTTCGAGTTAATTATTCCCTTGGCTCAGCTTTGGTGAAACAACGTCACAAATCCATGTTGTTGTTTTGTGTGCACCGTGTCTTACTACCCATTCGGTCTAAGAGCATACTTACATAATGGTGTAGAAATGAGGAGATATAATTTAGGAAATGTACTCACGTTTTCTTTGAAGGAGATCGGATAATCATTTAGGAAAATCTCCCTCAGTATCCAAAAATATTCAAACCATGATCTTTATTGCAAGATTTTGCGCCTTAGTTCAGTGTTTTATTAAACTACTAGCGGACCCGACAGACGTTGTCCTGCCCGAACGTTGGCATTTCTTTGGGTGGCATAATTGATTTCGATAATAAAACAAATACTATGTGATCATCACTAATTACAAATTCACAATGAACTCCAATTAGTGAGTAACACAAATATTACAAATTCAGTGTTTGTCAAGACAACATACAAAATAAAACATCTTTTCATTTTTGGCATTTCGCCCACAACTCCACAAAACAGCTGTATCGAAAAACAAACATAGCTATGAATTATTCTCAGAAGATCAATTATTCATGAACTTTTCAGAAGGTTTTAACGGTCAATTATTGATGAACTTATGATTTTTTTAACGGTCAATTATTAATATTATATTTCATTATTATAAATATTGGGGGTGTTGGTGGGGGGTGAAATTTTGAGGTTACATGTTCTGATATGCAAAAAATCTAAAAAAAAAAAAATCCCTTCAAAAAAATTCTCTAAAAATTAAAATCCTAAAACCCAATTGCAGCGCCACCTTCCGGGTCTAATTGTGAATCTAAACCATCCACGGACACACTCCAAACACACACAAAATTTCATCAAAATCGGTCCAGCCGTTTAGGAGGAGTTCAGTGACATACACACGTACAGAAGAATTATATATATTAAGATAGATAAGATGAACGCGTGTCCTCAGCAGTATGTGACGTAGGTACCACTGAGTTATTTATCATAACTTTTTTTTTATAATAGTAAATGTGATAAAGCAACTAACGCATATTCTCACGTGATATCATATGCTTTGTTATGCCCTTCTTTACCTTTTTCGCGGATTTGTAAAGCTTATCACTCGATCTTTATTTATTTTTAATCACAACCTCATTTTAACCGTTCAGGTTATACGCATATATGATAATTAATATATTGACGTACGGATTAGGAAATAATCTTAAGGTAATCTTACCAAATTTAAGTGAAAGGAGATTGCGAAACTATTTAGGAAATACCATCCTCAATAAACCCGACCGGGATTCGAGGCCCAATCTACCCGTCATCAGCAGGCCAGTATAACATGAACTTGACACTTTAGACTATTCGATCATTGAAGCAGGTTTCTAAAACTCTTTTAAAGGATTTTTTTAGCACCGCGTCTCACTACCTATTCGGGTTATACGCTTATCTACTATTTAAACTGATGGCTTTTATTCATTAGGTAAGTTATATTTAGAGGAAGTGTACCCGCATTTGCATGGAAGGAGAGTGGAAACCCATTTAGGGGAAACCTACCCTCAGTACACCCTATTTAGACTGGGGTTGGAATACCTAGTCCCCATAGTTACCTAGAATTAATAGAACACAAAAACTACACTTACTTAGGCTTCAATTAAGCCTGCATTGTTGGACACAAGGACAAAGCCGTCAGTCTCGTATTTCCTGGTTTTACCGTGATGGGTAAGAGTGGTTTGAGGACACGACGTACGTACTGAGGAGGGGAGGGGGATATACTTTTATTAGCCTTTTCTCCCTCTGTGATCCTTGTTTAGTTTGAAAGCAGCCCCTGTGTGTTCCCGATTATTCCAACTGTTTCCAGGTCGTAATTGGAGTCGTTTGATCCCCTCGTTACAGGTTCTTAACCCCTTTCTCTCCCTTGACTCAATCCATCAGTTCAGGGTGATCCACACATTGTTTTAATAGCTATTGAAGTAAAGACCTTCTCCCCGCGAGCATAACAATTCACCGATAGCTCAAGTCGTCTTACGCACAGGGGAGAGGGACCGGGGTTAAAGCAGAGCTCTCCAAAGGTCAACCAAGAAATGTGCTTGATACAAGATTCAGTAAACCGAACTATTTAATATACACACATAAGGGTAATTATTAAGATCAGTGACTTAGTTTTATCGTTGAAAATTTTATTTAACAATTTTCCTATAAAATAAAAAAATAATTAATTGGTAAAAAAATTCCCCTGATTTAATATATATTTATATATATATATATATATTATATATATATGTTATAACGACACGAGTATACATTACTGTACTTACTCACTTCATTTACTTTAACGCCAAGAGAGGTTTTTGAAATTTACGAATATGGCAATAGGAATAAGTTCAAAACCGCTACCTGGGAATAGTTTTTCTTTATAAATAAGAATATATATTTTTATTTTTACAAATATAGGCCTATATATCAATTAGGTCTAGATTACAAATAACATACTTGATTTTTTTTCCCCTTCCTCTCAAGTTTTAATATTCTAGTGTTATTTGCCAACCTACTATACTTTTACATTTGTTTTTTTCTAATTTGTGAAAGTATTTTACAATAATTATTTATTTTTGATGAATTAAATTGTGCCTCGACGTTCATCCGCAACATAACACCCTGTTATTTTGCAGGTAAGATACACTTTATGTCCATTCACAATATACAGAGGGAAGAACATCCAGCTCTATTAAATAAATAATAATAATATAATAATAATATATAAAATAATAATAATAATAATAATAATATAAATAATAATAAATATATAACGAATTTTGAAATACGTGAGAGTACGAACTCTTTATTAATCATTTGTATTCTTTGAAAACGTTTGTTGAGTTCTTCTTGTTCATTTTCGTGGTCGGCCGTAGCTACTCAATGCATAGCCCGCTGATTACAACTGAAGAGCGAGTTTCGTTCTAAATGAAAATAAAACGAGATATTTATTTGGACAGAGTGATTCCTCACAGAGGATAATCATTTAGACAGAGCTGATCCTATACATACAGAGAGGAAGCCTGCGCAGAGGCTCTTGAGTAAAGAAGATTTATCTACTTCTAAGCTAGTACGAGTATCGATTTTGACAAATAGAAGTGAAGATTTTAAATCTCTCTATAATATGTTTCAAATTAATTTCTAAATCTTTTCAACTTTAATAATGAATTAAATTGTATGTTATATTTACCTCTAGTTCATGGCCAACCCTTTTACCTTTGTTATGGTATATTAATATTTTCCTTGGTCTTGAAGAAAATAACATTTTAAAAATTTTGTTCTAGAAGAAGATACTTATAACACTGTGTGAATAAAATTACGGTCTTCTTCTTGGCGTCTGAAAATTTTCAGGACAAAATATGTGTTAGATCTCACAAAAAATATTATGGAATAAGTTCTTTTTATGCTAAAGTAAATTTAAAATATATATAAAATGAGCTTGAAGCCTATTACTCAACCTGCGTGTGTTTATATTGAGTGAAATTCAATACTTCGACTGAAAATAAGAAACTAATCTTTAACCAATATCTTAGAAGGAAACCTTATGGACATTTTTTTTTTTCTTGGTGAGGTTTGACAAATTTATATTTTTAAATAAATGTATCTCCATAGTTCGACATAAGACAATATTAAAACTTTTATCAGGAGCATCAACTAAATTGATTTTATATTTTAACATTCTCCGGACAACCCATATCTTACTTAAAAACCTTAACTCACCTAATAGACAATGTAAGTTATTTTTCACTGGTCAAAAAATATTTATCTTTTGACTAATATGGCTTAATAAATGATAAATTATAACTTTGAATTTAACCCTCCTATATTATATATATGACATTTATATCGGTTGTAATCTTAGTAATGTAGTCACCCGGATTTCCATGGGTAGGATTGGTATACTCCATTCACGGTAGGAATTACTCTCTGAAAGGTCTTTTTTCCTACCAATATCCTACTATATAATAGATTTCTGGTAGGGAAAAAGGCCTTTCAGAAAACAATTCCTACGCTGAACAGACTTTATGAAACGTTAACATTATATTACTAATCCACAGGGAGTTGCAATTAATGTGTATTTTACTTTCTCGCTACCTTAAAGGTAGAGAAAGTATTGGGATCGTCAAAAAAATTGAATTCAAGATTTTGATGAAATTCGACGTTTCATGAACCCGCAAATCTAAAAAAGCTGTTTTTGCATTTCCGTCTGTCTGTACCTCGGAGTAAAGCCTAAACTATTTTACCGATCTAGCTAAAACATTTTATCTAGGGTTTTCATAATGTTGCCATCAGGAGTTTTTGAAATTGTATATCTAACCCTAAAATTAAGGCTAGTTTAATTAAGGGTGAAAGGAGAAAAGATAGATTTTATCAAAATCGGCTCTAACAATTTTGATTAAATTTCATTTCTAATCACTGATCAATATTACAAACAACACGGATACTCTCAATTTTTCGTCAAAATCACTTAAGGGTTCTGGTCTGATGCGTAAATTATAATTTTTTTTATCATATCTCCGTAAGTCTCTTAGATATGAAATTACTTGCAAATATACAGGTCTGCTTATAATAAAAATCTTTTATTTGAAACCTATTTTTATAAAACAAATAATTTTCAAGCTATAGGCAAATATATAAATTTTCTAACTTTTCGAACACTAAAGGTCAAGTATTGCAAGCGTAAAAAAAAATCTAGCCTGATATGTTGATGGATGTCGACGTTTCATGAGCCCCCAAACCCTAAAAAGTGTTTTTTGCAAAGTCGTGTGTATGTTTAACTCTAAAATGAAGAGTAGTTTAGTAAAAGACGAAAAAAACATTATTTTGTTTTCAAATTCGACTCTAATGATTTTGGTTAAAATTAGTATCTCGGCGTTGATTTAGATTAGAAATAAAATGGCTATTTTCATTTTTCCATGAAGATGAATTTTAGGGTACTTTACAGAAGCGGAAATTTCCGTATCTCCACAACTATTTGAGATAATAAATAACTTATCATTGCAAAATTCTAGTTAAAAATAAATAACTTTTATTTGAAGTATCTTTGTAAAACCGATAGTTTCAGAGATGTTGGCAAATATATTAATATAATTTTGTGAGCTTTAGTTTTACATATATACTACTTAAGTTTTAATAATTCTCTAATGTCATAGAGTAAGTAAATCTTTCAAAAAGTTGAAGTTCTTTTTCCTTTAACCTCTTAGAGGAAATGTTTGTACAGCAATGATCTATATCTATTTATCTATATCATATCTATATAATTTTAGACTTAATAGTCAATATTTACCTTTTTTATTGGTCTAAACTTATAAATGAGGAATTTAATAGCAATGCGATAACTATAAGATGTGTGACCTCTAATAAAATGTCGAAAATTTTAACTGGAAATCGAAATTTTAATACGAAGTTTTGACCTTTGTGGACCCAACATAGATTTATTTTACTGTCCAAAGGAACAAATGAGGACTTTAATTCTTTAAAAATAAAATTATAAAGTTTGAAACCGGGTGTCAAAAAATGTTTTACGTAAGTATAACGCAATTTTTGCTCGGGTTTGCTAGTGTATACTATTTCGTTTCACACATATTACGAGTTTCGAGTAAATATCTCTATTTTTAAACAATGAAGTTAGAAAGTCCGTACGGAGTCCATGCCATTTATTTAATTTTTTTTTTATTTTTTTTATTTAGCACCGCGTCTTACTACCCGTTCGGGTTATACGCTTAAGTACTAATTACGCTAATGGATTAGGAATTGGGAAGGTTGAATAGAGGAAGTGAACCCGCATTTGCGTGGAGGGAGAGTGGAAAACCATTTAGGAAAAACCACCCCCAGTTCACCCGACCGAGATTCGAACCTCGATCTCCCCGTCCTCGGCAGTCGGGCTCAACACGACTAGCGCGTTAGCCAACTACGCCACAGAGGCGGGTTTTATTTAATTGTAGTTTCACCAAGTAGGCCTACAATTCATTCAGTGATTTATTTTATTTAGCTTGTTCAATCTTGTATTCTATTTATTTTCTCCAACTCTTGTATGGATATCAATCGTACCATTGTTATAGGTTTTGTCATTATTAAAAACAAACTAACATGACATCTTCCAGAAAGCGTTCCCGAGCACACACAGTGGTCTCGAGTTTAAAAGGTCATCGTGCCACCGTCAGAGTTAGCCGAGGAAAAGGTTTTTTTTTAATTCCTCCTAAGCGTAATTCCTAGGAGTGGCACACATTAAATATAGTTCAAACCCTGCACACACATTTTATTATATATTATAATATATTTTATATAGGTAGCTTTAATATACATATTACAAACTATTTTTATATATGTTTTTATTATAACACACTATATGAGAAAGTTTTTTTACGGTTTTGTTTTACCGTTAATTTTTTTTTATTATACAGGTTGAGCCAAATATCTGTAAACACCCTTCCCTACACCCTCCTATCCTAGAGTGGGTCGATACCAGGGCGTACAGAAATTATGTTTTATTTTTCGTGTGACTTCTTCAAAGTGTTCACCCTACTCGGTGATCGCTGGTAGACACGATCACTGATCTCGGGACCACCAGGTGTCATAGGATCTAAAGATTAAAAGGGAAGTAGTACAGGAACACAACCGGATATTGTTGAATAAATAAATGGTCATACCTTTAGAGAACTGTGCCATTGTTAATTGTGATAGATGACATAATAATACGTACCGTAGCCTCTTAAGACTAAACAATATACATACAATTTACAAGTCGTCTCTCAGACGATGAATAGTGATGTTTAGATAATATAAATGCATATAAATATATTATGTGAGTAAAATTTATTTCAGTTTCTGGTTGAGGTATAATATTTATTTAAAAGATTCAAAAATGTGGTAATTTAAAAGTCTTGCGAAACCACGTTAGGTGCTATTTTAAACATAATCATTTATAGTCTCAAAGATGGATGAAAAAGTGACGCTTGTAAGAAGGCAGCATGGACTCCCTATGTTATCTTGCTAAACATTTGTTAATCATTGGATGAATGGCCTTTTTGGATTAATCTCCTTTCAATAAGGAATAAGTTTACACGGTGTAAAGTACCTTCGTCTTGCTGGTTTGTGGGGTGATAGATACTCCCTCCACAAAAACTGCCAGATTGAAAAGAATAAACCCTCGATATGTTCTTCACTAATGGTGGAATTATGATAAACCAGCATCCGCTTACCTAAATTGTTGGTCTGTTGTTGATTACCCAGCGGATTCACTATTGTAATACCTTTAATAAGTGGTGAGACACATTCATAAAAAGTTGATACTGATATCACCATACTAAGTAAATTATTAAATTAAATTTCAATTTTCACTTACACAAACCATTAATACGGCATTCTTAAATGAATTTTCTTTTTGGAGTCCTCGAACAGACTTCTGGGATTGTCTTTCTCCAACCCAGATGCACACAAACTTAATAAATTCTAGCTTTTAATTCATTAAATGAATGGCAAAGGGTTCTCTAAACATCTTGAATGTAACAAATCTTTTACAACAATAATAATTAATCTCCCTATGAATTTATATCTATAAAGGTCGAAAGGCTTTTTAAACATCTTAAATATAACAAAACTAGCAATATAATATACGTTTATAGAACGAGAGAGATTGTAAGTAAACAGAGATTACTAACAACAAAACTGACCAAGCTCAATGCATTTTATGTAGCTGAGGTTCATTAACTTCATGACAGTTCTATGAATGCATTGGAAAATTACTCATAAGACCAAAGAGATCTTTTCCAAAGCTCCTCGATACCACGCTCGGACCAGAGAACTGCGTTAGTAAAAAACAGAACTTAAACATTTAAAACATAGTTACCATTACTATAATAATCCCATTTAAAGATTAAATAAGGACAAAAGCGCAAACCATTTAAGAACTAAAGATTATATAGCTTCCCATGTCAGGCGAGCGACTAAAGTGGCTGCTGGCGGCCTTTCATTGAATCAATCCATCTTCTGTAGCAGATTTGATTAGGTCTGAAAGCCATGTTTGTTACAGTTGATAGCTTGTTTGATCATAAGAATATTTTTATTGGCAATCAGCCTAGAGAACTATATAGAGTACACTCATTGAATTATCCAGCAAAAACTCACACCAGCCGCATGGGGCTCTCGAGAACTATCCGCTCAGACTAAAAATAAAGGGGGGGGGGGGATTATTTTAGGCAATTGTGAGATGATTAACTACCCGAAATTTAAGACTGAGGTGCGGAAATAAGGTAAATGGTTAGTTTAAAACAAACATTTATTTCAATAAAAATTAAATAGTTAAATTCACAGATTCATTCAAGGTACACAATATCTAAGGTATTGTTTAGTATTGTATATATTCACTCATCTAAATCTAAATCTCGCAGGTCGATTAGTTATATTTCTTATACTTTTAATATATTACTAATATTCTTTCAGCAGATTTGACAGTGAAAATATGGTGACCTGGTGGTCTAGGGGTAAGGTGTCGGACTTCTGTGCTGGGGGTTCGGGGTTCAATCCTCGGTCCCGGCACAGACTTACCTGATTGCCAAACCCTTCCTTCACCTCTGACAAGATGTGTATTAATCACAACTTGTGAATGTGTGGAATGCCAGGCTTCCACGGTGGTTCGGATTCCACGTTAAACTGTAGGTCCTCCATTTAATCTCACAATCACCCTTTCATTAAACATTAACGTAAGTGCGTATAACCCGAACGGGTAGTAAGACGTGGTGCTAATAATAATAATAATACAGTGAAAACGCTACTAATTATACAATAAAACTACTAATATCGACATTTTCTAATATACATGTACGAGGTAATTCGAATGAAGAGAACGATCAACTTACCCCCCCCCCTTTCCAACCCCCACTTCCCCCCTCTAGGAGTGGTTGTCTTCGAGAGACGACTGAATTGTATCCATTCTGAATGGCAGCCATTCAGACATTTTCTTAAACGAGCACCTCGAATAAAAAGTCTAAATTGTATCCATTATCATTATACCCACAAAATCCTGAATTGTATCCATTCTGAATGGTAGCCATTCAGACAGTTTTCAAATAAACGACTTTAACAAAAATCCTGATTTGTATCCACTAGAAATATTTGAATTATATCCACAAAATCCTGAATTGTATCCATTCTGAATGGTAGCCATTCAGACATTTTCTTAAACACGCATTGCAAATAAAAAGTCTGATTTGTATCCATTATTATAATACCCACAAAATCCTGAATTGTATCCATTCTGAATGGTAGCCATTCAGACATTTTCTTAAACGAGCACCACGAATAAAAAGTCTGAATTGTATCCACTAGAAATATTTGCATTATACCCACAGAATCATGAATTGTATCCATTCAATTGCGGTACCACTTGTCTGATAGATGGCAGCTGGAGAATCTCGCCTTAACTCATTCCATGTTTACTAGAGAGCAGCACTTATCCTTAACTCATTCTGAGGTAACTAGAGAGCAGCACTATCTCCATTTTAATATATATATATATATATATATAAAGATACTTATTGGTGTTTCTTTTTAAAAGAATAATAAAAGGGTACTTTACAAATCATTGGAGTTTCTTTATTCAAATTGACTGGCTTCCTTAAACAACAACATTTCAAACTGCTCATTTATACTCTAAGAAATGAAGACGTAGGGTTATACTATTTTAACAATCTGTGTTTAAAGTTGGGAAATTGAACCTTTAATTTAATGTTGGGGTGCCAACAAATATTTTGTTCCTGGCTGTGAAGATAATACATCTCGTTATCGGTTTCTCCTATATGGCTATATGCACTGAAAGTAATTTTATTGTTCCTTGTCGAATGGATGAGTACAAGAGGCTGAAGATTCTTTGGCTACTTTATGTTTACATATCAGGTAAGACTTCCTAGTAAATTTCTAAGTTTTAAGATTTACATTACCGGTACCGACATTAACTCGGGGGAAGGGGGCTATACACATTAATCCTATAAGAAAAATATGTAAGCCATTAACATACTATTTTTGGTTAAGTTTATGAATAATTAATCAAAATGTTTATTTTGCAATTGATAACTTTTCTCTAAATGTATTAATCTATCTAAAATTGTATTGTAATTTAATTTTCATAGACTTGTTAGTTGGTTGATTATTTTATTTATAAACAATTAAAAAGGTTATATTTATCAAATAACTTTATCAGATTCAGTTCACTGGGACTCTTTGTTATTGATACTACTTTTTGTTAAAATATACAGATAAGTTATATATACATGACAACCTTGCATATAGAAATAACGTTTTAAATGTTAAAATCCACCAAAACATTTATTTGAACTGAATTTTAATAGACTTGAAGGTTACTTGGCTTACTTTTTTTTTTTTACTGCAAACATTTAAAGAGATTGTTTTTATATTATTATGTTTAATAAATAAGCCGATAAAATCTCATTAATTAATTAATTAAATAGTCTAAGAATATGGATGGCTTACATTTTTTATGTCTTACAGTACACTAACTATGAAAGTCTTTATTACAGAAAAAAAATCATTTAAAAAAAATAATCGTATGAGTGTTATTGAGCCTACGTATATTCTGATACCTAACTTACATTACATTATACCACACACATTAGTAGGGCCTAGGCCTTATATAGTTTGGGTTTTTTCTAGGATTTTCTGAATAACCTTCAGAGGAGAACTCTTTCCTTGGGCTTAAACACAGTGACATTTTTATACTATAGATTAATATAGTCCTAACTTATGAGTGTTGAAATATGTAAGCATACACCTCTCCAAACTTTTACTTTTTTTTAGTTCAAAGTGGTCATCCTCAACTTAAATTATTAATGGAAATGAAACCTAAGAACCGTATCTTTTGGGTGATTTTTTTCTATCTAAAAAACCTGAAAATCATAACATTCGTACTAATATAAACTGAACACAAAAATATGGGAAATCCATTGATACTAAATTAGAGATTATTAAAAACTTTGCTATACGGTAATGCTCAATTCTAAACCAAACTCACCCAAGTGATGCAGTGAACAAATATAGTTGGAAAATCTGTAAAATTGCATAATTGGAGCTTAACATATTTTAGAATCAAATAGCCAAAGCTAATCATTTATGCATTTTAGTGAGGATCGCACCATCTAGATATCATATTCTAAAAATTGAAAAATGACACCTGGACACGGGAATCAAACCCGAAACCTTTGGCTTAGTACACCGATGCTCTTACCACTGAGCTATCCAGATTCGTCCTGTTCTCGTGGTCATTATTCACTCTTCACTCATAGTTTAAGGCAGAGTCTATGATGGACGTGCGGAAATCATCGGCTACAAATATGTGATTAAATATGATCACGAATAAATTTATCTAATCCTGATAATTATTAACTAACACATATCTATTCTTAAGTGAATAAATTGCACAAACAACTAATTATTATTATGACCTCAGATTTTTAGCCCCATATAATAATTTAAAAATCATGGATGAGGCATCCCTTTTTCAGGAATTATGTTTCCAGTACACAGGAATTGCAGAATAACACAGGTGCACACAAACTGCGGAACCACTCATTCAAGCTTACATGAACTGCGGAGTAAAAATTATATTCATAATGACTGTTCAAAATGGAAATGAACTCCCATTTATTTATTTATTATTATAAATATTACATTTTTTATAAAACATATTAATATCACAAGTTTTTAGGCTAGGTTAGGCTATAAACACTTCAAAATCCGTCACAAACAACTCTGAATGGCGCCGGCTGACAGATGTACTTTATTCTGATATTCGAGTGCGCTCCTTTTTTCAATGTAAAAGTCAGTACATTCCTTTCATACCTCATCCAAGGATGACTATGCGGGATTAAACAGTTTTATTTCCGTTTATAATATAAATTAAAGTTATATTTAGTTTCAATATTATGTGAATTATTTATTGTCATGTGTTTTAAGCCTATCTATCAGTTTTATAATAAATTCAATTTTAAATTTGTATTTCTTTTTGCCATGTGCCGACAAGGAATGACTTTATAAGCTTTAATCATTCTTTGTCACCAACTCTTCTTTCGTTCATTAGAGAAGTCAAATAGTCAAGTCATCAATTATGAGACATGGTGAAGTTTAAAAACCAATTTAATAAGCTTATCATAGGTTTGACCTATCCTGAGCTTACGTACTGCATTACTCGAAGCAATTCCCAAGTACCGAAAAGTAGCCTAATATTATCAATGGGGAAGTCTTTCTCTCCCTGCCTGACAATGCGTCAGTTTGCCAGGGCAGACCCTGTTGGGTGTTCTCCTCGAATTGTATTTGTAGGACGATACAAATAAGTATTTATGGTATCTAAATTGTATTTAAACCAATAAGCATCAAATAAATAAGTAAATGAGAATAAATTAGTGTAAAATTCATTGTGTTGAATAAGATGAGTAGTGGATAAAGTGAGAATTTATGAAAGTTTAAATGCAATACATAGTATTTAGTAGGCTACATTGTAAAGTGGCTCCCAAAACGTGAGGGAGTAGGCCTACTCATGAAAAGGTCCGGTAAGCAGATAGTATTGCGAACATTATAAAGTGGCTTTTGGCATGGGGCCAATTTGAGTGTGAAAATGTGCGCGTATATATATTTTATTATAAAAAAATAATGGAAGTAGTATGCAAAAAGGGCACGATTTTTTTTATATTATAAGAAATTTAATATTTTAAATATTACCGATAGTTTGAAAAATAATATCTCAGGATCCCGAAATTACATGAAAAATGTGTCGACGCCTGAAAGTTAAGTTTTGTTCAGGTAGGTTCGTTTATAATATTAAAAATTATAACTATTGCTTATTAAATACTTTGAATACTTTGGGGCAATGTTGTGACATTCTTTGAATAATCAAGTTATAAATAATGTTCATCTGTGATTGATGACTTATTTGATTTTTTTTTAAATTATATAGGCCTCCCTAATTAACAATATTCATTTTGTTATCAATGGATATTTGTTTTTTTATGTGTGTAGAGAGGGCAAAAAATATAACAAGTTTATACGATGACAAAGAAAAACAAGGAATCCCGCTGTCATTTTACTGGTACATTACCACTTTTAACCATAGTGTCAAGAATTCCTTTCAAATCACAAGATTAACTTTATTATTTAACAGTTAGAAGCAAAGATTTTAATTTTTTTAAACTGCCCTTCCTCTCGTTTGACTTTAGCTGGATAAATGGTTAGGCATTTCTACTTATAGTGGGCATAATGATAAAGGGCTATAGATAAAATCATATTGTCTGGAGATGTAGCAGTCGAGGAGTGGTAAATATAAACACTTACGGGGTTTTTCAATCAAACTTAACAAAACTAGTAGGCCTGTGTTCAAGTTGAGTACGATAAACTATACTTCAACTTCAACACCAACCCAGATAGACCTACATTATAAACTGATGAAATTATCTGTAGATAATAGGATATGACACTTTAAAACAAATCTATAAAGATTAAAAGCATATAGGACACCTAATTACTAAAATATTGTTTCTTTTGCCATGCCTTATCTTAGATTTAAGTTAATTTAACCTTTGCTTAGAGTAGTTTTCTGTGAGCAACTAATATGGCGTGGTTAAAGAATCTACTGCTGTCAATTGTCATAACAATAATATTTGAATAAAGGATTGCCAACAAGATGATAGTAGGTTTTTTGGTTTATACATAAAAACAAACTTCTTAATCACAGATATATTCTGTAATGTTTTAAAAAATAAGTAGGAAAATCCATATTTCGATTTTAAAGTAATAAGACAATACTAATTAAAAATATTATATTTTTTATATTAATATAGAGATAGTGCTGCTCTCTAGTTACCTCGGAATGAGTTAAGAATAAGTGCTGCTCTCTAGTAAACATGGGATGATATAAGGCGAGTTTCTCCTGCTGCCATCTATCAGACAAGTGGTACCGCAATTGAATGGATACAATTCAGGATTCTGTGGGTATAATGCAAATATTTCTAGTGGGTACAATTCAGACTTTTTATTCGTGGTGCTCGTTTAAGAAAATGTCTGAATGGCTACCATTCAGAATGGATACAATTCAGGATTTTGTGGGTATTATGATAATGGATACAAATCAGACTTTTTATTTGTAATGCGTGTTTAAGAAAATGTCTGAATGGCTACCATTCAGAATGGATACAATTCAGGATTTTGTGGATATAATGCAAATATTTCAGTGGATACAAATCAGGATTTTTGTTAAAGTCGTTTATTTGAAAACTGTCTGAATGGCTACCATTCAGAATGGATACAATTCAGGATTTTGTGGGTATTATGATAATGGATACAATTCAGACATTTTATTCGTGGTGCTCGTTTAAGAAAATGTCTGAATGGCTGCCATTCAGACGTTTAAGAAAATGTCTGAATGGCTGCCATTCAGAATGGATACAATTCAGCTCCCCCGTCTTCGACACCCACATAATGGACCAGTCTTTGCCACGCTGTCTCAGTGGGCCAGGCAGAATGTGTAAAAAGTATCGATACTTTACTGACATCAATATTTTCCTTTCGATACTAGTATTTTTTTTAAACCAATACCTTTTTCCCGATACTTTTACTGATATTAATACTCAAACTCCGGTATCGGATCGGTATCGAAAGAAACTACTCTTTTGTTAGATCTTCACTTATACTGGGATTAAATGTTTACTATGATTAAAGAAGGGCACAAAATAGATTGAATAAATATATTAATAATCCTATTTAGCTATTAAATAACTTTCCATCAGCTACATTTTCATAGACATTTTGAAAGCTGGTAAAGTAAAACCTTTTATAATATCCATCATACAATAAATACTATCTATCATTCCTTCCAAGTTCCAACACAAACCATTGACGCGATATACCGAGATGCACTATAATGTGGTTAAATCATTTTAGTTTTTGGTGTTTAAATAATATGAAGATACAATTATTATTATTACTATGCAAAAATTGAAATTATTATACTTGATAGAAAAATATTTTTACAGATTAAAATTTCGATACCAATACATACTGTTATCGATACTTTTCTTTCTATATTAGTACAGTATCGATATTTTTCTTCCGATACTTTAAATTAGTACAGTATTGATACTTTTCTTTCAATACCACATCCCTAGGCAGAAGAGCGATAATCCTGGGTGGTTGGGGCATAACAAATTATATAGTATAGTATTATATATGTTGAGCAGAATAAAATATGGATTAAATAGCCAAACTATTGAATCCATAATTATTATATAAGTCTACGCATTAGAAAATTGTCATTGTAATATTGGCCCTCCCGATTTTTTTTAGCACTGCATCTTACTACCTGTTCAGGTTATACGTCTATGTATTAATTACATTAATGAGTTAGCGATTAGGAAGGCTTCATTTAGAGGAAATTTACCCACATTTTCGTGGAGGGAGAGTGGAAACCAATTTAGGGAAAACCACCCTCAGTTCAGCTGACCGGGATCGAACCCCGATCTTCCCGTCTTCAGCAGTCTAGTTCAACACGAGACTAGATCGTTAGAACTCGCGGCCACCGAAGTGGGTCTCCCGAAATTGGAGATGGCTGCGTTTTCTATTAGTTCGTGATCTTAATAAAATCTTTAAAAAATAGTTTCAACTGTATCACTGTTTAGCATGTTCAGATCTAGGTAAGTAAATATGCTAAACTATATTCATACATTCTATAATATTATTCTTGAATGGTTTTGGAAATATGAGCAAGTATATAGCACATTTGAGACCAGTGTACTAAACCAAATAATTATATCCCGTTTCGTATTATCGTCTATTAGCCCTGAGTAAATTTCACTTCTACTATCGACGTTACTGAATCCATTCTGATAATATTTAAATTTGAGATGATCCAATGTTTATTTTCTAGATTTAATTAATTTATATCGTTTTGGCTTTTAGTAAGAATTAATTAGCTCCAATATGAAATATATTTAATTGGGATTTGTTGTTATTAGTCTTAGGCTTATTCCAAAATACACATTTTTTATAACCTGTTATTTTAAAGGGGACGTGCTTTGAGTACTGACCCTTTCTATTTTATTATTAGAATATTCGTTTCGTTACTATGGTATGTAGTCTCTTAAACATTTTGGTTGTTTAAGTTTGAAACGATATTGCCTCATTTAAATGTTAGCCACGTTATTCTTGCTTCAATGCCACCATTTCAGATAATCATGAAAAGTGATGAGGCCATAAAAACAGAAGCGAATATTTAAATTAAAAAAAGCTCAAAGTGTGAAGATTACAAAGGAGTCAAACCATTTCTTTATGGAAATATATTAAAAATAGGTGACGATTTATACAATTTTGAAGGGATTGGTGAGAAAGGGGCCAAGATAGCATTGATAATTAATGGAAATTACTTATAAATAGACAACCGGGTTTTGGCCTTTTAAATGGTATTAATATTATTTCTTTATTTTCTCACAAAGAACAAATAATTTTTGCATATAATTTTGTATTAAAATGCCATACTTTACCAACAAACAAAAAATATCAGCAATTCGTTACATTTTCTAGCGCATTATTTACTGAATTTCCATATTTAAAGTCCGACACCTTAACTTAATCGGTAGTGTGTCTGCCTAGTGAGTTAAGAGTCCCGGGTTCTATTCCTGGCATGGCCGAAAAATTTATCATTGGTAAAATGTGGGCTTACCCTTTCAAAATGATGAACTAACGACAGGGGGCTGGATGTTGTATTTGTTCTATATTTAAGTTAGTATCTAAGTCTTGTACTGATTAAACCATTTGGTTTATAGGTTGCACGTTAGTGATATCAAATTTTAAAAAAAAGGATATATTTCAAATAAACATTTTTAAAGGCAAATTATAAAATCGTTGAACTTGTAAGCGGCAATAGATGGATATAATAGTGTGCTGGTAGAAAGAAACTTACATAAAAGAAAAGCTTTTTTTAAAGTCAACATGAGTAACATTTACTTTATTATTAAAAATATTTTACAGGTATTAGTGGAAAAGACAATCACAATTTTATTCCAGATCACATTACTTTATATCTAAATATAAGAAAATGGGTTTGTAACTTTTACAAACATCAAAAAAGTAACTTCCTACTTAAATTATACTATATGAGATTTAAAATAGAAGACTATTGATTTTAAAATAAACATGGGATAGTGAATACTGTTATTTTTTTTTTCAGAGCAACGTGAATAACATTTATATATTTGGTTAACTACAATGTTAACCGGCCCCGTGGTGTAGTGGTCAGTGCACCTGACTACGAGCCCAAGGGTCCTGTGTTTGATTCCGGGCTGGTACCTTTGTTATTTTTCCCTTTAGGGAAATAATCCCACCAGTGTCACCAGGGTTTGGTAGATTAGGCCTGTTGTTCCTCACTGTTCGGCCCTTGTGCCTTCAATCCGCACTTGCACAGACCGCGTCAACCCCCCTCTCTAATGCCTGGGCCGCTCTACAGATCATGTTCTCGTTGCCGTCCGTGATTTCCCTCTTTCTATTGGCCCAATTGGCGGACACCGTCCCCTTCCTACCACTCCCCACTCCAACCCCTGTCAACCTTGCCACCCTCACACCCAACCCTACCCCTGAGGATGATGCTACAAAGCTCAAAATTTGTATTGAGCTTCTCAAGGAGATTCCGGGACTGGATCCTTGGGACTTTTCATCGAGTCTCTTGAGGAAAGTCCAGGAGTCTCCGAGGAGTAACCGTGGCCACCTGGTCATGGAGCATATCATCCTCTACCTGGTCTCCCATGGCAGCGCACCCGAATAGAGGACCCCCAGTGCTGAAGGAGCTCACGGTCGCACTCTGGAACGCCAACGGAGTCGCGAGGAAGAAGGCTGAGCTGGAAAGTTTCCTGGCAAAGCATCGCGTCGACGTAATGCTGTTGGGAGAAACCCACTTGCGCTCCGCAGTGAGGTTCTCGTGGGCGGAGTTCATCTGCCATCGGAGTGACCGAGCGGGGGATGTGGGAAGGGGTGGGACGGCGGTCCTGGTCCGAAGGGGCCTTGACCATCACGTCGTCTCTATTCCTCCCCTCCAACACATGGAAGCAACGGCTATCCAACTGGTGACCTCTACCGGCCCAGTGCGTCTTATCGCCATCTACTTCCCTCCCTACCGCCGGTTCAACCAGGCCACGAGGGCTGACATGGAGGTGCTGCTTCGAGGTACCACGCCTGTTTTAATCGGTGGTGACTTCAACGCTAAGCACCCTTCATGGGGCTCTAGGATTATGTGCGCTCGCGGCGGATTGCTCCGCGACGTCATAGATCTACATGGCTTGGTGGATTCCGGTCCTCCGACCCCTACCCACTTCCCTCTCAATCCCATTGGCTTCCCGGACGTCCTCGACTTCGTTGTCTCCAGAGGGATCAGAAGGCGGTTGGTGTTGAAGTCTCTAGCTGAGCTAGACTCGGATCACAACCCCGTTCTTGTGAACTTGGGACGCGTGGTGTCCTTCATAGACCCCCCCGAAAAACCTGACCTTAAGCGCACTGACTGGGACAGGTTCACGAATGTGTTGAGAGAGAGGTTGGGACCCACTCCTACCTTTCGAACAGCAGCAGAAATCGATCGCGGTGCGGAGTTCATAACTTCCGCCATCAAGGGGTCGCTCGAAGCTTCGACGCCGAGGCACCGTCCTAAGAGGGCGCCACAGGCTTCTTTGCCCGATTCTATCCTCAGGCACGTCCGGGAGAAAAATCGGCTGAGGAAGGCTTGGCAAACCTCGAGGGACCCGGTAGACAAGGCCAACTGGAGCCGCAAAGTCCATGTGGTTCGCGAGATGGTCAAAGAATACCGGAACAGTGTCTGGGAGGACAAGATTGAGAGCTTGTGCGTACAGGACAGGTCCCTGTGGTGCATGACGAGGAACTTGATGCGGGTTCCCGCACCAAGGCCGCCTATTGTAGGTCGCAACGGGGTGGCCAACTCCGACCAGGAGAAGGCCGATGCTCTCGCTGAGCACTTAGAGGCACAATTTGTACCGACTGACGACCCGTCAGACCCGGTGCACATTGGGCACGTGGCTCAGGTCATCGCAGAGGTCTCGTACAGACCCTTGGATGAACCTGAACCCACGGAGGCGGCAGAAATGTCGCGGGCGTTAGCCGCTCTAAAATTAAACAAGGCCCCCGGACGCGACGGCATCAATAACGCGGTCCTCAGAAAGCTGCCCTTGGAGGCGATTAACTTCCTCGTGGAGTTATTCAACGCCGTCCTGCTCCTGAGTCACCTCCCCGAGCTCTGGAAGCACGCCAACGTCCTCTGCTTCCATAAGCCGGGTAAGGACCCGGCCCTAACTTCGTCTTACCGACCGATCAGCTTGCTCGACTGTTTGGGCAAGTTGTTCGAGAGACTTCTACTGACGAGACTGACCCGACATGTTCGCGAGGCGGGCATCTTGGTGGACGAGCAGTTCGGCTTTCGGGCGGGACACGCTATGTCTCATCAACTTGTCCGGCTCGTGGAGCAGGTCACGAGGAACTTCAACATCAACAGGCTGACTGGTGCTGTCTTTCTCGACGTGGCAAAGGCCTTCGACCGTGTTTGGCACGAAGGTCTCCTTTTCAAACTCCTCTCCTTGAAACTTCCCTTCTACCTAGTTAAGATTGTTCAATCTTATCTATCCAACCGGACCTTCTCCACTACCTTTGGGAACGCCACATCCCAGGTCAGAAGCATCCGGGCTGGAGTGCCGCAGGGTTCCCTCGTGGGCCCGGTGCTCTTCAGTCTGTATGTGAACGACATTCCGAAATCCCCAGACACCAAGTTAGCACTGTATGCGGACGACACGGCTCTAGTAGCGGAGTCGTGGCGAGAGCAGCTGGTGGAGAGGCGACTCCAGACGCACCTGACGCAGTTGGAGGGGTGGCTGACTACCTGGAGAACGAGTATTAACGTGGAGAAGAGTACAGCAGTGCTCTTCACATGGAAAAGAAAGTTCTACATGCCGGCCCCACTCCGGCTGTTCGGAGAACAGATCAGATGGGCGGACAGTGCTAAGTACTTGGGACTTACGCTGGACACCAAGCTGACCTGGCGACTTCACTGCACCGAGAGACTGACCAAGGCGAAGCAAAGGCTGGGAATCCTAGGCCCACTGCTTAACAGGCGTAGCGCCCTGTCTACTAGGAACGGTCTGACACTGTACAAGCAGCTGCTCAGACCGATCCTCGACTATGCGTGTCCCGCTTGGGGCCACCTGGCGGACACGTATATGAGGAGGATGCAGGCATTCCAGAGCAAGTGTCTGAGGATCATTGTGGACGCACCTTGGTACGTTCGGAATGTGACTCTGCACCGAGACCTGGATATGCCTACCATCAAGGACCACTTCCGGAAGCTGGTGCAGTCCTTCTACGCCAGACTCCCTGGTGCCACCAATCCTATTATCCAGGGGCTTGGGAATTACGTCATCGACCCTGGAGGGTGCCACAGACGTCCCAAAGCCCTGCTCGGATAAGCGAGATGTGACAAACGTGGTTTGGGAGGCTCTCACACAGCCCCCCATAGAGTAGTGTCTCCGCACGTAACTCTAAAAACCTCTTAGTCGGTTCCCAAAAATTTTTCTTTTTCCCCAATAATATTAATCAATAATATGTGTTTGTTTGTTTCAGTTAACTTCGCGAAATGCAACAACCCGTCTGAGAATTTCCCGAAAACCACACGGTGTGACCAATTGGTCAGTACGTGTTGGAATTTGCTCCCGTGCACCCCTTCAGGGTGCATCAGAGCATGCATTATGAGTCTGGTGTCTGGAGTCGGACACTGTTTTTCCCGTTCTCACGCACCAATGAGAAGCTCCCTTCTCTCCAATTGAACAATAAATGTTATTATGTTATGAAGGAGCAATTTTGTATAATATCCTGGCACTCCCTGCCTCCCACCGGGACTCACGTTTCCGAGACCGTCCCCCTACCTCCCACCGCGACTCATGTTACCGGGACCGTTGCCCTATCTCCCACCATGACTCACGTTGCCGGGACCATCCCCTTACCACCCACTGCGACTCACGTTGCCGGGACCGTCGCCCTACCTCCTACCGTGACTCACGTTGCCGGGAACGTCACCCTACCTCCCACCGTGACTCACATTGCCGAGACCGTCGCCCTATCTCCCACCGTGACTCACGTTGCCGGGACCGTCGCCCTACCTCCCACCGTGACTCACGTTGCCGGGACCGTCTCCCTACCTCCCACCGTGACTCACGTTGCCGGGACCGTCGCCCTATCTCCCACCGTGACTCACGTTGCCGGGACCATCGCCCTACCTCCCACCGTGACTCACGTTGCCGGGACCGTCGCCCTACCTCCCACCGTGACTCACGTTGCCGGGACCGTCGCCCTACCTCCCACCGTGACTCACGTTGCCGGGACCATCGCCCTACCTCCCACTGCGACTCATGTTGCCGAGCCCGTCCCCCTACCTCCCACCGTGACTCACGTTGCCGGGACCGTCGCCCTACCTACCACCGTGATTCACGTTACCGAGACCGTCCCCCTACCTCCCACCGTGACTCACGTTGCCGGGACCGTCGCCCTACCTACCACCGTGACTCACGTTGCCGAGACCGTCCCCCCACCTCCCACCGCAACTCACGTTACCGAGACCATCCTCCTACCTCTCACCGCGACTCACGTTGCCGAGACCATCCTCCTACCTCTCACCGCGACTCACGTTGCCGGGACCGTCGCCCTACCTCCCACCGTGACTCACGTTGCTGGGACCTTCCCACTAACCTTTTTCCTACTCTTACCCACACGAACCACGAGACCAATGTCTATACACAACGTCAAGCCAAGACTACACTTCGCCTGGACCTCAACCAGTTACCCCCGAAGTTGACAAACCAGGGATAGCAAGCTTGAGCTAGGTTAAGACTCACACCAGCTCCACAACTTCATAGTAATTATTATCACATCATCTCATTGCGGATACGATGTGTAGACAACCTCTTATGTTGTACCCTGGGCAACGCTCTGTGCCACTAGAGCTGTTAATAGTCTAACATAAGGTGACCGAACCTGCACGTCAAAGTCCCCTGGTTAAATGTGCCATGCGATAAAAATAAAGAAGCAACAAGGTTGTTCTATCACGTGACATAACCAAGGTGACATTATTAGATATTAGTTTATAGAAACTACAAATATAACTTTACTTTATGAAACTATGCTTCATGTTTGAATAGTCCTCTTAACCCGCATCGGTAGTACTGTGGTCTAACGCCTTACTCTCTTGTTGAATTGAATTGTTGGAGACGCGAAAATTGGGGTTTGAATTCTGATTGTGTCTACTAAGGTGGTTTTTTTTCTAAATGGTTTCCTACTTTCTCCCACGCCAGTGCGGGGACATTTTTCTTAAATTCTACCGTCCTCCCACTATTATTTTAGCGTGATTAATGTATCCGCGTAACTCAAATGGAAAGGTCAACTGAGATGGATGGGGCAGGGGTGACTATTTTAAAAATATATTTAAATATTAACGTTATATTGTATGAAAGTGAAAATTTCGTGATGATGGTCTGTCAATATAAAATAGTTAGAAGAGATAATTATTAGTTTATTACAAAAGATATAACAAAATTTAACTAAAAATTGTCTCGAGTGGTTTGTATACTATAGTGTGGCCTAATCTTTGCTTCCCAGATGCTATTCTCTTTGAGCCATCGTAGTCTAATTTTACTGCGGTGGTTTATTCTTGAACACGTTGCCAGTTCGTAGAGTGGATGTTTCAGTTGGTTCCGTCTTCTGTAGCAAGAGAGGTCTTCACAGTGTCGTATTTACACCCAATATCACCGCTGAGGGAACTGCAGGTCTTATGGGGGAAAATTTATCTTCGCTCTCTCTCAGTTAACTGTTTCCAAATATCCTTGCTCTCAGTTATAAAGGAAGATGGTGGTGCTCTGGGATAAAAAGGAACTACTGGCAACATCGGTGAACCAGCGTTGCGAAACCTCTCTTTTAATAGAAGATTGACCACACGAAAACAAGAGATTGACAAGGCTGTTTCCAAATAGTAGCCATGCAGTTCCCTCAGAGATGATATCCAGTGTCATCATAGATGTTCTTCCTCTTTCGTTCGTTGGTCAGCCAGGTACCAAATTAGAAGAGGAAGAAAACGTTCTGAAAGTGGGCTCTTTGCAACAGGTACAGTGGCAGTTTTCATGACATTTGGGCTCTTTGCAGCAGGTCAGTTTTCATGACATTTGGGCTCTTTGCAGCAGGTACAGTGGCAGTTTTCATGACATTTGGGCTCTTTGCAGCAGGTACAGTGGCAGTTTTCATGACATTTGGGCTCTTTGAAGCAGGTACAGTGGCAGTTTTAATGACATTTGGGCTCTTTGCAGCAGGTACAGTGGCAGTTTTCATGACATTTGGGCTCTTTGAAGCAGGTACAGTGGCAGTTTTCATGACATTTGGGCTCTTTGCAGCAGGTACAGTGGCAGTTTTCATGACATTTGGGCTCTTTGAAGCAGGTACAGTGGCAGTTTTCATGACATTTGGGCTCTTTGCAGCAGGTACAGTGGCAGTTTTCATGACATTTGGGCTCTTTGAAGCAGGTACAGTGGCAGTTTTAATGACATTTGGGCTCTTTGCATCAGGTACAGTGGCAGTTTTCATGACATTTGGATGATCCAGTAAGGGGTTCAGAGGTGTGGAGTAAATGGTGATGTTTCACAGTGGAACAAGGAAAGGAGATATCCAGGTGGGCGCACTTCAAAGATTAGGTGTCGCTTTTGGTCACCAAGGAATTGGGTGTGAAGGCGTCTAGGATCGTGTCAGATAGGATTAAATGAAAAATTAAAGGCTCTGGTCTAGAAAACTGAGATAAATGGCTGGTGAGGTCGTTGTGCTGACCACTTGACACCCTCTATCCACGGATGTTGGCAATATCTTCGCCAACAAACGGCGGCCGTTCGGTCGGTATCACTCGATTGTGGACTGACTTCATGGAGGTTTTTTTAATAGCCTATTTCTCAGCTCCAGTGGGATTGGCTTTGACCGAGAGCTCGTAACTAGCAAGGTTTGAGTCCCAGTTTGGTTAGACCTGGGTGTTTCACTTTGTTATTTTACATTTTCTATACATATAAATAATAATTTAGTTCCTTTTTACTACCCTCCTCAATATTATTCACTTATCCTATGTTAAGTAATTAGGCCTGCTAATAATTGCGTTAATACTATCAATAACGAAAGGCCATTTTGCCACCCATCCAGGTTGTATACATTTTTAAGTAAAATAATTGAGTAGGTACGAATAAGGTAGAATTTATAGTAAGTGTACTGTACCTTGATTTAAGTGTACGGTGAGTGGAAAACCATTTAGAAAAAACCATCCTCAGTACATCAGGCTAGTATTAAAATACTGAACTCCTCATCGCTGGAAAACTAAACAAAACGAGCCTAAAGTTAAGTCCTCGTGCCTTGTCTTTAATAAATTTGATGTACAACGTAATAATTAAAAAATATTATTACTTGTATTTTCAAAAAAACCTATAATATTTCGATGCTGTCACAGACTAATAAGCGATAATATTGTTTTGTTTGTTTCATAATATATATTTTGTACAATTAAATTAATAAAGGTATTATAGTCCATGATTATAATCTTAAAAGAAATTTTAATAAGCAAATCATTTTACAAATCTCCTTTCCACTAAAGAAGTATATATAAGCACGCTTAATAAACATTAGTTAAAGTTTAATTAAGTTATATAGCTTATTATCAACGAACGATTGTATTCGTTGCATAATAAAACATAATTAGAGTTGATATGTTTTTATCATATTTAAACCTCCTTCGAGATTATTCGCTCTCTGATTCACTTATACAAACTTTGAAGTGATTATTTAGAATATAGAATCCTAAATTTTGACCCATCTTGGATCACAACAAACAAAAAAATTACTTGTGCTTCAGCTGTCCGCATTTATGTTCTTAAATAGGGTAGATAAACGACCATCTTTAGTTACAGACCGGAACACTGAAGTTTGGCAACACTGCGTTGAGGCCGATCAAATAGTCACGTGCAGTATTGCTGAATTAATTCAGTTTGTTTTACTGTGCGGGATGTTTGTTTCTCGTTTAATTTGCTTGATTTAAAATGTTGTGTTGTTCACGCTTCTATTGAATTATGTTTTGGCTCATATAGCAAAACATACAATAGATGACAATTTTGTGGATGTGATTAGTGATTTTCAACTAACAGCTGACATGATTCCAGAAACTTTGCTTGTGTATATTTGTAGCTATGCCTACTACAAATTGTCTGTTCGTTTGGAAAGCAGGTGTTGCATTGATTTTTTTTTTTTAGTTGAGCTCGATATAGATGCTAAATATTTCAAAGATCTTACCAGAGGAGGACTAACTAGTCCATCAACAACAATTTTGAGGATTGGAGTTTAATGAACATAGGCTACAATAATGAAGATTTTATTAACAGAAAAGTTTGGAAATAAGTTTCGTCAGCTCAAATATCCGAAGAAACTTTTCCCGTGGGCCCACTTCAGTGGCCGCGTGCTCTAAGGTACTACTCTCGCAGTAGACTAGACTGCCGATGACGGGGAAATAGAGGTTCGAATCTCTGTCAGGTGTATTGAGGTTTTTTCAAACTGGTTTTCCACTCTCCCTCCACGTGAATGTGGGCAAACTTCCTATAAATATAACCTTCCTCATCCCTAAAACCACTAGCTTGATTAGTAAATAAGCGTATACAAACGGATACTTGAACACATTACTGAAAATAACTTATCCTGTGTTGGCCTATAAAATAATACAGTTGCAAGGATCCAAATTTAGAAACATTTACTAACAATTGTTTCTGCAGTAAATCTTTGCGTCTATTATTTACTTTGGTTTCGTCAACACTTTGAAATATGCTTATTAACTATATCAAGTCTAGGATGATAAGCTTTGTAATGAAAATTCTTTTTCAGAAAAAAAGAAAAGTTAAACACTACAAAAGTAATGTTTCAAAATTATATATCTCAAGGTTGGGAAGTGTTCAAAGCAATTACATAAATACACTCCTAATTTTAATAAAACATGGACATGGAAATCGAACCCGGGTCCTTTGGATTAGTGCAACAATGAATGGTCTTTCTAGGCTTCGGGCCAGAGCCCTTTTTTAATTCTCATCATAATATGCTAATCGTGTTTGTGAACGTAACTTTAATCTTTACCTAGAAACTTTATTTTAAATTATTATTTATATGTTTATTATTATTATTATATTATTATTAGCACGCGTCTTTACTACCGTTCGGTTTATACGCACTTACGCTAATGTGTAATGGTAGGGTGATTGTGAGGTGAATGGAGGACCTACAGTTTAACGGGGAATCCGAACCACGTGGAGGCCTGGCATTCCTCACATTTACAAGTTGTGGTTAATACACATCTTGTCAGAGGTGAAGGAAGGGTTTGGTAATCAGATAAATCTGTGCCGGGACCGAGGATTGAACCCCGGACGCCGGCTCAGAAGTCCGACACCTTACCCCTAGACCACCAGGTCACCCTACATATTTATTAATTTTGTTGTATTTTTCAACCTTTGAAGTATTTTTGTTTAGTGATATACGTAAAACATGTTTATATTAATTTTCAGTATTGTTCAAAGTGACTTATCAGTTTTTAAATGAAGAAAACTGCAAATATTCACACAATTTTCCATAAGAACTAATAGATCGCTAGGCCTCATGACGTCACTACAAGTGTAGTTGCCACATATAACACTCTGGCCTGTAAATGTAAATATGAAAAAGGCATAATATATTTGAGAAGAAATGAAGAAATGTAGTTTGAATGTGAATTAACATCTTTTAAAATCAAAACAAACTGCCAACAGATTAAATATTTATATTGTGGAGATGTGACTATTTTTGATTTCCACAAACTATTTTTTTTTCTCGTCTTACTACTCGTCTGGGCTTTAGACAAGTTAACTAAACTAGTGGATTGGGGATGAGAATTGAGATAAGTCAAATTTAGAGGAAACGGTATCTCGTTGATATAGAAGGAGAGTGGAAAACTATTTAGAGAAACCACCTGGTAAAAACACAATACGAACAAACTAGGAAATATGAACCTAACATTAAGTCCGCGTGCCCATCGATAAGATTTCCACAAACTTATATACTGTGACATATTTCTACAGATAACCCATGAAAAATAGTTTTTCAACACTACTTCTCGATATATAATATTTTAGGTAGCTATAAATTTGTTTTGATGATGTGACGGTTCGCGAATAAAAACTGTAGCCTAATGTCACTCACGCTTATTATCGCGTGCTAATTTTAACTATATCACAAATGATTCGTCACATTATCTATAACGACCATGAAGTTTTTGTTTGGTCTTAGAACTAAGTCATACTACCCGTTTGAGCTATACACTTAAATAGCTACTAATTACGCTGATGTGCTAGGGATAAGAAAGATTAGTTTAAAGAGGAAATGTGCCCATATTTTCGTGGAGGGATAGGGGAAAACCACTAAGAAAAACCATACTAAGACACCCGATTAAGATTCAAACCTAAATCTACCTTTCATAAGCAGTAAAAATAAAATTCTAAAATAATAGAATAAAACCCTTCCCGTTTGGTAGAAAGGAATACTTACATACATGTACAGGGCAACATTAAATAACTAGAAGAGTCTGAACATTTAAAGTTTCAAAACAAGGATTAGTGGATTAGGTTTAGAGGAATAGTGGGAATAGAAATTTACAAAACTTAAAAAAAAAATTATGATAGAAAATTGAAATTTGTCAGGAAGACAGATGGGCTATTCCAGATAATTAAAAATGTATGAAAGTTTGTTAATTTTGTAATAAGGATTTTGAAAATAGTGAGGAAGGGTGGCTAAAATCTCGAAAACTAACCCGCAAAAAAGCTTTTAGGTGTAGCCAAAATTGAAGTATTTTAATCATATAGGAACAAATACCACAACAATAGGCTAATCAAAAGGAATGAAAAGCTTAAATTTTATAGTTGGATCCAAGAAATAGGGGGCTAAAAATTTCACAAACTATTATAAAAACCAACTTTTTTTTGTAGTAGAAAAAAATTGTGTAGTTAACTGCAGGTAGCAATCTGTATCTTTAACAAGCTGTTATTTAATTTATGCTCTTTCTTAAACTGCTCTTTTTTCCAATATTTATGTATATATAGCAATGTATATAAATGTATTTACTCATCTCTTATGATCGTGCTCAGACAAATATTACGTTTTCTTTGGATTGCGTTCGTTTGTGCCCTCAGTGTATGGGCTAATTAATGTTTCCTTTCAAAGATTGATTTAAAATTTATTGGTAGATATATTTGGTTAAGGATTGTCATGGTTATCTTGATATTGTAAAAGAATAAATTAGGTAAATGTTGTAGCCGAATATAAAATATGCTAATTTGATATAGTTCAAAAAACTAAAATTTAATGTGACGGATTCAAAATAGCTGTTTGTATTTTACCAGAAACGTTGAGAATTAATTATTCTAAAATAAATTGTAAGCTGTTCTATGTAACTTTAATTTGTTTTAACCTTTAACAACCATTTTCTGTTTAATTCTTTTTTTATATAGCACTAACAGGCAATAGTTCAAAACATTGTGTATAGGGAAGTCATAACTTAATATTCAAAATAAATGTCAGTTTTTAAAGCCCGTTCAGATTATATCTCTATTTTGACTACTTTCAAGTTTTGTAACACAATTTAAAAATCAATGAAGGATTAATATTTAATCATAGTTAATATTTTATTACTATTCCTTGTGCTTAATTTTATATACTAAAAATCACAAAGCTACTTTATAGATTCCCCGCGCGAAGAACGGGTACACTAGCTAGTATTTATATAAATTTGATCCTAATAAAAATGTGTTAAAACTTTACTTTTTTTTCTTGAACCTTAGTACCTGTTCGGGCTACTCACATCTAATTAATCGCTCTCTATATTAAATTTAGAACCAAAACGTGCAATATGCTTCACAGTTAGAGCAATTTTGTTTTATTGAGGATAATTACACAACTTGTTATAAATAGTTTTGATTAATTAATTAATTTTGTTGTGTTTATTACATATTATGTTTTCAGGAAGTATTAGTGTTGTGAATCGTTTCATCATGTGTATTTGTTTATTCTAGTAAATTTGAAAAAAGTATTATTTATTTCTTGTTGATATGATTAATTACGGTTCACTAATTAGTCTAGGACTTCCGGACAAGGCAATAACACTCATTTTATTTATTTTTGAATGTTATTAGGGGTGTGCGAATTCCACTTTTTCAATCCGAAGCGAAGTCGAAGCGAATAATTTGAGATATTCCCGAAGCTGAATTGAAGTTCGAATATTTAAAAAAATGTTTGATGTTTGATAAAAATATTATACTTTGCATAACGTTCTATGTAACGTTACTTTATTTAACTTAGGTATTAAATATAATAAACAAAATGCTATATTCCAAATATAATATATTTTTTCTTAAAATGATAAATTATGTTATTACAAAATGTAATATTATTATGTCAGATATTTTTTTACAATAACACTAATTTGTGATGGCAATAAACAGCAGGAAATTTAAAAAAAAACATAAATGTATGTGTGTTTTGGAATTTTTTTTGCTAAGCTTCATGATTGTCGAATCTGAAATTTTACTCTCGAATCTAAATTGAAGATAACGAATATTTGAAGTGAAGTCGAAGTTTTCGAAATTTCGCACACTCCTAAATGCTATATTCGCAATTTCACAAGGAAGTTCTCATCACGATATATAATCTTTTTAAGATCCCTACTAGAAATTGAAAGACACAGTAAAAAAAGGGGGAGAGTTTCATTACCCACATTTTACTAAATAATCACTTTTATATCTCAACCACCATAAAGACCCAGCAAAAAGTTGTATTTTAATTAGACCTCAGTGGTCTTGGGGTAAAGTGCTCACCTCAGAACCCGAAGCTAGTGGGTTCAAACCCAGCTGGGATCGAAGGATTTTTCTCGAGCGATAAAAATCCGTAGCCCAACCCTCTTTGTATGGAAAATTAAGCGGTCGGGCCCATGTTGATTGTGGCATGTAAAAGAACCCTGAAGAGTATTTGAAAATACCTTTCCCAGCTAAATTGGTTGGCCCTTTTACTCTCGTTCGTAGAAATCCTTGTGTGCTGATATAATCAGTTGGTTCAGAAAGTTCACGTTAAATACCTCAAATAAATGAAAAATGAATTAATTTAAATACATCCTCAACCCATTATCTCAAGTGGATCCTCACGGTCTCATGATTGTCTAACAGATGGCAGCACTTGTTCAATTTGAGTATAAATACATCAGCTACCACAACCATAGTCTCAAGTGTATCTTGAAGGTTTCATGATTGTCTAGCAGATAGCAGCACTTGTTCAATCTAAGTATATAAATACATCAGCTACCACAACCATAGTCTCAAGTGTATCTTGAATGTTTCATGATTTTCTAGCAGATAGCAGCACTTGTTCAATCTGAGTATAAATACATCAGCTACCACAACCATAATCTCAAGTGTATATTGAAGGTTTCATGATTGTCTAGCAGATAGCAGCACTTGTTCAATCTAAGTATATAAATACATCAGCTACCACAACCATAGTCTCAAGTGTATCTTGAATGTTTCATGATTGTCTAGCAGATAGCAGCACTTGTTCAATCTGAGTATAAATACATCAGCTACCACAACCATAATCTCAAGTGTATCTTGAAGGTTTCATGATTGTCTAGCAGATAGCAGCACTTGTTCAATCTAAGTATATAAATACATCAGCTACCACAACCATAGTCTCAAGTGTATCTTGAATGTTTCATGATTGTCTAGCAGATAGCAGCACTTGTTCAATCTGAGTATAAATACATCAGCTACCACAACCATAGTCTCAAGTGTATCCTGAAGGTTTCATGATTGTCTAGCAGATGGCAGCACTTGTTCAATCTGAGTATAAATACATCAGCTACCACAACCATAATCTTAAGTGTATCCTGAAGGTCTTATGATTGTCTAGCAGATGGCAGCACTTGTTCAATCTGAGAAAAATGGGTTTCTCCCCTTTCCCTTGTTCCCTTCATATGGTATGAAATCCTATATAAGTACCTAAAACCAATTCAAGCCTATTTGGCCAGGGGTTTATGGCTGGGTTCCAATAGGAAAGGGCTACTAATGGGGGGTAAATTGATAGCATCACTTGGCTGATTGGCCGTAAGGTTTGTAATGGTAAGAGCGAAAGGGAAAAAACGTTTTCTAGACTACGTCTAACATCGTCGTTATTATCAACTCAATACAAGTGACCGGAGTGTGGAGGGTAGCTTAGAGGAAATGTATCCGCATTGGTGAGGAGAGGAGATTTGAACCACGACCTCTACGTCACCAGCAATTCAGTGTATTATGAGCCTGGTGTCTGAAAATATGTGAAACTTAATGAAACCTATTTATATTCATTAATAAGTTGACAAGTGTTTCATAAGATAAATAAATATTAAACATTTTTGCTTATATAGGTAGGTTAATTCGGTAAAAACTCAGTGGTATATAAATCAACACCCTAACCAAATACTCCTGGTTGGATTCCTGTGTATGCCCAGCTGTCAATTTTAAATTATTTAAATGAATGGCTGTGTATGGGTTTATATATGTTATCATTGTTCATTTGAACTAAATGTTTAAAGCGCAAACTATTTACAACTAAAACTTGTACAGATTGTAGCCTAGATATCTAACCCAAGTAACTGATGAGGGTTTCTAAGAGATATTAGTTAGCCAAAGATCTCACACGTTCATAAAAGATTCCGCCTTAAGTTATCAGTGATAAATTATCCTGAGCACAGGATGCATCTTGGATATCTTAGTCCATTGGTGCACTGACCCAGAGGTTCCGAGATCGATTCCCATTTTAAGATATCAACTTTAAACCAACCAGGCCCACGGTGTTGGTACACCTGACTACGAGCCTAGGGGTCCCGTGTTCGATTCACGGCTGGTACCGTGGGTATTTTTCCCTAAAAAGGAATAGTTCTATCAATAACCATGTTAGTTAGGTTTAATTGTTTCCACTGGTTCCACTCCCTCACGCTCACCCTCACCTTCATCTCGTCTCATCGGGACATGGTAAGAGTTTCTACAGAAAAGGATGTACGATTAGTACATTCGGATGTCCCCTGAGCAAAGGTAATTAGTATTAGCTAATCTTTCCACTATTGGGCTCAGACGTGCAATATTATATAACTATAAACTATATTTAATTTGCTTCCTGTGCACAGTAATGTTTGCGTTACCGATGGCAATCCCAACGAGTTTGTTTAGTCTTGTTTGCCGGTAACGGGGAGGTTGGGGTTCGAATCCTGATTGAATGTACTAATATAAAACTTTTATAAATGTTTTCCAGTTCTACTTAGCCCAAACTAAGGTACATTTACTCTGGAATATATATTGATCGTCCCTACTTCATCAGTTTATGTTTTGTTTGTTTTTAGCACAATTTTTTTTCAGCTCTGCGTCTTACTACCCGTTCGAGTTGACACTATGGTTGCCAAACCCCAAATGAAAAAAATACCAGTCATTGTCCATGGGGATATTTTTTTAAAGTTTTTACCTAAGCATATCGGTGTGTATGTAAGATATTCAGTAAAGCACTTTTTGTAGGCATCATTCTCCTGCCATTTCTTATTTAAAACACAGTTCCTCGGTCTATTTTTATTGAACCTAGAAGTTTTGGTTTCATCAACTTCAAATTCGTCTTCATCAAGTTCATCTGCCCTCATTTTGAAAACAAATTAATGCAAAGATAACTCAAAGAAAGAAAATATAAACAATGTTAGAACAACTTTTCTACTGCACTGGATTCACAACTGTGCATACATCACGCTTGCCATGTTTACAAAGGAAATTCCCCACGGCAAGCAAAACTCTACCTTTTCCCTAAGAAATTTCCCTTCATCGTAAAAAATACCATCTCTCTGTAGTAATTTATGTTTTACCGACCGGCTACGGGTCCTAGGAAGAAACCTGAGCTATAACTTCCGAGCCTGTCAAACACCGGCCATTTGGCAACCCTGGTCTGCAACCTGTGCTTATCCTAGGTGAAATACACGGGTCTTTAGGAACAAACAGGAAATATATACATGAAACACATGGAGAAAGGGAATTACTACTAAGAATCATTAATCTGTAAACTCAAACATTTACTTCTACTTATTAATTCAATTTTAACCAATTTGCAAAAAATTTCCAACACTAGTTTTTCTTGTTTAAAAAAATTAATATCAGTATAATCAATTCTAAGCATATTAAATTATTAAGACGTAAATAACATATATATAGAGAGATTTATAAATATATATATAGAGAGAAAGAGATTTATATATATATATATATATATAGAGAGAGAGAGAGAGAGAGAGAGCGAGAGAGAGAGAGAGAAAGAGAGATTGTATATGTATATATATATTATTCACGTCTTAATATTTTTTATATATATATATATATATATACATACAATCTATTTCACCATTGTTCAAGAGCCTGATAATTTTTAATGTAAAACGTCTTAATTTGAATATGTTTCGTTTTATTGGTACAAAGACTCTTATGATGAAGTTTATTTTTACCATAATTCCTTATGATATAATTAATAATGTTTCATGTATATCTTCCAAGTTTGTTTAGTTTTTAACATTAGGTACTCTCTTTGATATCCGTTATAATTTATTATATTTTCATAAAATATTGATTGATTAAGAAATTAAAGAGAATCGCCTGATGTTTATTCTAGGTTATATTATGTTATGCTAGGTTCTGCAAATATGAAAGGATATCGCCGTATGGCGAGGTTTTATTTGGTTATGATAGGCTATATCTGCAAAAATTGAAGTAATTCGCTTGATGGCTAGGCTAGGCTAGGCTATTCATAGTTCTGTTTATTCTTAGTATATACATCCTATCTCAGTTGGTCCCAATAGTCTACCAATTACTTACTAATCCTGCGCCAAAAGTCATTTAGAGATGGCTGCAAACGGGTCGCTTTTCAGGGGTAATATGCCAAAAGTTCTACGGTCTCGTTTTGTACGCATATGTATTAATTACTCTAACATATGAGGAAGAGGTTGATTGAATTGTATATTAAATGTACCCACATTTGCGTGGAGAAATATTGGAAAAGCCTTCAGGAAAAAAAACCACCTCAGTATAACTTACCTAACTGGGATTCAAACACCAATCTCCCCGTCATCGGCAGTCCAGTTTGTTGCAAGAGTGACATCTTAGACCAAAGATAGGAAGCTCGTGGCTTTTAGGTTATGTATGGCTTGTAAGATTTGGAGAAAATAATAGTATAAATTGTTGCAGAAACATTCCACCAAAGAACCTCGATGAAATAATCATACTGTTAAAGAAACATTGAGAAAAGAGGAACATCACTGTACATCAATAATCATAACAATCAATGTCTGTTTTCAAAGAACTCCATAAAAAATATATACTTTTGTTCATGGCTCAGAAATTATTGCTTTTATAAAAATATATTTCAGGTCAATATTCTTATTTTTAATACAACTTCAATAATAAGTTATTTTGGATCTGAAATAGTTGCGGAGTTGTGATCAAAATAGGAAATATCCGCCCACGTAAAGTACCTTCGAAGTAATTTTCATAGCTAGGAAGAGTACCATTTTGTTTGTAATTTTACAGTGCCTGTACATAAAATGTAATTAAAGTCGCCAGTAAATAAATTTTCTCTCTCTTTTGCCCTTCAGTAAACTACTCTTGATCTTTGGGTTGGATATCTAATTCAAAAAACGTATCGGGGAAACCCTATAACAACCCTAAATACACAGACAGAGGGCATTGCTAAAACCACATTTACGGTTTCAGGGGGTGATGTAACGTCGACATTTAACAAAATCTCGAATTAATTTTTTATCGACGAGAGATCGAAAAAAAAAGTAAAAGGAAAAAAAATCACCAAACTAAAATAATGATGCCACACGTGTTGTTTAAATACATCATTTGATTAATTTGATAAATTTAGTAAACGTACTTCGTCTAAAGATTAAAAAATATTCCTGAATTTCTAAAAACAGGAAATCCTCCCACTAACTCTTAAGAGAATAAAGTGAAAATCCTCCTCTAAGTGGTTTGTTATGATTTTGGTTGTCTTCTAAAAGCTAATGCACGATAATGCAGGCCAGTCTGGCAACAAGTGGTTCTCGCTTGTTATCGATAAAAAAAACACAAGTAGGGTTTAGAGGGTGGGAGGGGGAGTTGGCTAAGGGAGGAGCGTGTTAACATGATAAAGTGTACCGACAAACTTGTAGCGAGTGCTGTCCACTTCAAAACTGATATCACTTTCCGTTGAATTGAAGCACAAAGACTATCTAAACTTGAGAGGAATACTGGGCTAAAACACAATCTAACTTTGGTAAATAAATATTTTTATCGCTTGCAAGTATCAAGTGCAGTTGATTTTTACTTTTTTGTGTACCGCATATTACTTAGGACTCAGCTACGTGTTGGATCCACCCGTGTTTAATATTCAAATCTTTTTATACTACTATATATATTATTCTTACGAAAAGATTTAATTTTTGTTTAATTTTTCCCGTGGTTTTACAAAATATTTCGTATGAATCTTTTTTTTTTTCCAAAATGGTAATTGTTTTTAGTCTGGCACTGTAAAAAAAATGTGTCATCGGTAGAATAGAGATATCAGATCAATGACTAACATAACTTAGCCTAACCTAACCTAACCTACCAACATTCCTTCATAATAGTAGTTCTAAAAGAGGGACGATTAAAAAATAAGCATCATATACGTCCTCTTACTAACTTACAGTTGCTAGTATCAAATCTTTGACTCATTTGCTTGGCGGGAGAGTGGAAAACCATTTAGGAAAAATAGGCTCCAGTTCACCCGACGTAGATTCGAACCTAGATCTCCCCGTCCTTGGCAATCTATTTCAACATGAAACTAGTGCGTTAGCTAATCACGCCCCGAGGCGGGTCCCCGACTCTAAGAGAACCGGGTTCGGAAACATGTGGGTCGGGGATAAATCGCCCCATTTACTTCCCTCTCTGGGTACCTATGGTCTTGATGGCCATCTGGGCGACACGCAAATTTACATTAAGAGGGTAGTCATGATGAATCAATCATAGCCTACCCAAATTTTCATGAAAGGAGATCTGTAAACCATTTAGTAAATACCACCTCATTATATCCAGCCGGGATTTGATCCCTGACTTCCCTATCACCGGCAAATCAGAATAGCTTATATTGACGCCCTTATACGCGTGCCAACAAATGTTACAGTTTATTATAATTATGATTGATTTTAAAGATTTTTAACATTTGTCTCTTTAACTTGTTCAGTAAAGTGACTTACTACTGAACTTATGATCTCTGAATTGGCTACCAGCACTGAAAAACAATATTTAATTAGTTCATTTTTGACTCCCCTTTCCTCAGTGACAAATTAACGGACGAGGAACTAGGTGTTGAGTATATTCTAGATATTTTTTTTCATGAGTGCATTTTGAAGCCTGATTCATTGGCACACCTAGAAATATACTTGGGGGAGGGATGGTAAGCAATCAAGGTTATAGCCAGAGTTAAATTATGGAGGAGAGGGTATTTGGAGGGATGGTTAGCAAAATAAAGTTTTTTTTATAGAGGTTTGCCCTACAACCTAAAGGTGATTCATATAGCCCTCTCCAGTAAAAAGTAAAAAGTTTGGATACACCTAGAAGATATTTGGAGGATCATTCTTTAGAAAATTTTGAAATTTAGATGTACCTAAAAGCTACCTACTTGGAATACTCTTAGTTTGGCAAATTTTTGAAAATTAGATGCCTTTATAAGCTATTTTGATTTGTCTTAGCTTGGCTAATTTTTGAAAATTAGATGTCTTTAGAAGTAATTTGGAGTATTCTTGGCTTGAAAATGTTTTAAAATTAGTTATTATTATTATTATTATTATCATTATTATTATTATTATTATTATTATTATTATTATTATTATTATTATTATTATTATTATTATATTATTATTATTATTATTATTATTATTATTATTATTATTATTATTATTATTAATTATTATTATTATTATTATTATTATTATTATTATTATTATTATTATTATTATTATTATTATTATTATTATTATTATTATTATTATTATTATTATTATTATTATTATTATTATTATTATTATTATTATTATTATTATTATTATTATTATTATTATTATTATTATTATTATTATTATTATTATTATTATTATTATTATTATTATATTATTATTATTAGCACCGCGTCTTACTACCCGTTCGGGTTATACGCACTTACGCTAATGTGTAATGGTAGGGTGATTGTGAGATGAAATGGAGAACCTACAGTTTAACGTGGAATCCGAACCACGGTGGAGGCCTGGCATTCCTCACATTCACAAGTTGTGATTAATACACGTCTTGTCAGAGGTGAAGGAAGGGTTTGGCAATCATATAAATCTGTGCTCCCAGCCTTATAAAATATAAATATAAATCTGTGCCGGGAACGAGGATTGAACCCCGGACCCCAAGCACAGAAGTCTGACACCTTACCCCTAGACCACCAGGTCGCCAACTTAAAATTAGTTGCCCATTATAGTAAAAAATGTGGATTAAATTAATTCAACACACCTCTAGTGCTAGATTTTTATAGTTTAACTTGATATATTTTAAGTTTTTATTAACATTATTTGGGTCTTGGGGGAAAGGGCTAACAGCCTCATTTGCCCCTCCCCTGCCCCCTGATTGCGCCACTGCCCGATTATTAACTAATTCATTCAATAATAGGAATAAGGAGAGTATATTAGAAGAAATGCACCCGTATTTGCATGGAGAGGGGATGGTAAAACTATAGTAAAAAATAACATTTGTCAAACATCCCCAACGCAACCGGCGAATATTCGAACCTCCCTCTTATGACTGGAAATCAAGTATAATGTTGAAAGCGGGACCACCAGTATGGGCTAGATTTAGGTTAGTTTGTAAGTCGTACGTTGATATAGTAAGTCGGTTCATAAGGGGCACACTACTTATTTGAATAACAACCCAGGATTTTAGCATTTAATACTAATCAATCGTGCCTAAAATAATTTCACCCCACAGACAGATTAACTTGAAGGTGTTAGGTCTAGTGCCTGAAAATGAGTCCTAGATGCTCTAGGCCTGTCTCTACCCTTATGAAGCAACTAAAACCAAAATATGTATTTTCTTTTCTTTAGGGATATTCATATGAATGATTTATTTTTTAATTTTATTCAGGAGAGTGCCAATACCCATTTGTACTATTCGCATCTTACACTAGCTAATATAAAGCGACAGGATGAGGATGAATTTTAAAGAAATGTATCAGTATTCGTCTATATAAAGGATGGTGAGTATCTAATCCCCCATCCTACCCGTCTCTCACTTAGAGATCGGATTGCGACATTTTGAGTAAGAATAAGGTGCTTCAACAAATACCAAAACTTACGGGGACATTTTGGATATAATATCATATGAGCCCAGTGTTGAGTAAATAACTTAATATAAAATAATGCACATAAATTCCAAACATAAAGCACAAGTGCCAACAATGGTTGCTCGTCATCATGGAGAAGGGCTGAAAACATGGGCTGAAGGGGAAGAAGAGCCCCGCTCAACTCCGGGAAAAGGTTATTTATTTATTTGACAGCACCGCGTCTGGGTTGGACCCACATGTATTAACTACACTACTGCATTAGGTATGGGGTGACCTGGTGTTCTAGGGTAAGGTGTCAGACTTCTGTGCTAGGGGTCCGGGGTTCAATCCTCGGTCCCGGCACAGATTTATCTGAATGCCAAACCCTTCCTTCACCTCTGACAAGATGTGTATTAATCACAACTTGTGAATGTGAGGAATGCCAGGCCTCCACCGTGGTTCGGATTCCACGTTAAACTGTAGGTCCTCCATTTCATCTCACAATCACCCTACCATTGCACATTAGCGTAAGTGCGTATAACCCGAACGGGTAGTAAGACGCGGTGCTAATAATAATAATAATAATATTAGGTATGGTGAAGGTTTAATTTAGGTAAAGTGTACATGAATGTGTATGGCGGGAGAGGGAAAAGCCACCCTTCTCAGTAAACCCGTCTGAGATTCAAACCCTGATCTCCTCGTCATCGGTAGTCCAGTCTTTTGCGAGAGTGACATCTTATAACATGTGGCCATCAAGGCGGGTGGCAGGTTTATTAAAACAATTACGAATTCATTCATGAGATCGTCCTGATATCCAACTAAACTTAGTAATTTGTTTTAATGTGTAGTATTAAGGGTGCTGTTCTAGTTTAAATTAGTATTTTTTTTAGGTCATTAGTAAAAATACAAGCACTGATTCCCTCAGTATTATTTACGATATTTGTAAGGTAATTCAACTTTAAATAAATGGTATTTTTTTCAGCCGGTATATGGTCTCAACCTAGTTATCTTCCATTAGTATTCCACCCACAGCGGTGGCCTACTGGTTGTTTCACTCGGATGATAGAATTATTTCCATTGTTTCAAATTCACCTACATTTCATGACAAATTACGACAATCAGGTCATTTGAATTTATTTATTTTAAATTAGAAATTTTAAAATACAACTAAAAAAATAGTATATATATATTTGTATATAAGCTTGACAACTAGAATAAATGCTTTAAACTATAAATTAAATAATTTGATGACTATAGTAATAAAAAATTAAACCTGAGTCTTCCCAACCTGAAGGTTCTTTAAGGCACATGAAAAGTTATGTTTATCCTCTGTGGTACTTGAATGAATGGCTGCTTATGAAACATTATTATTATTATTATATATTATTATTATTATTATTATTATTATTATTATTATTATTATATTATTATTATTATTATTATCACCGCGTCTTACTACCCGTTCGGGTTATACGCACACTTACACTAATGTGAAATGGTATGGTGATTGTGAGATGAAAATGGAGGACCTACAGTTTAACGTGGAATCCGAACCAAGGTGGAGGCCTGGCATTCCTCACATTCACAAGTTGTGATTAATACACGTCTTTTCAGAGGTGAAGGAAGGGTTTGGTAATCAAATAAATCTGTGCCAGGACCGAGGATTGAACCCCGGACCCTCAGCACAGACTTATGAAAAAATTAAAGTATTTATCATCAAATATTATTTAAAACAACTTTTTCAAACTTCAGCTGCCACGTCTTTATGAGTGTGAAACTTCATATCTTACCTTACACGGAGTGAAATATTAAGGTGCTCGGAAACCAGGAAGATATTTAGTAAAAAAAAAAAGAGATGAGGCTACTGGGGAGTGGAGGAGATTCTATAATAATGAGCTACATACCCTGTACTCTTCACAAGACATTGTTAGTATAATCAAGTCTCGTAGATTACGGTGGGCAAGACACGCCGCGCGAATGGAAAAATCTAGAAACTTGTTCAGAATATTGACTGGAAAACCCAATGTGAAGAAATCATCGGGAAGACCTGAAACAGATGGTAGGATAACGTTAGAATGGACCTGAAAAACTATAGGGTATAATGGGGTGGACTGGATATATCTAGATGCAGATAGGGATAGGGTTTAATAAGGTGGACTAGATATATATATTAAGATAAGGATATGGTGTATTGATGTGTATTGTATAGAACAAGCACAAAATAAGGATAGGTGGCATATAAATAAGGATATGGTGTATTGATGTGTATTGTATATAACAAGCACAAAATAAGGATAGGTGGCATACTTTTGTAAGTGCGGCAATGAAATTTCAAGTTCCTAGTGCCATAAAATAAGTAAGTTTTCGGGTGTGTAGATAATAAGTTATGTACTAAAGACATATATTGTAGCTGGCAGGGCCGATCATACTGTTAATGTACCTGACACTATTTTTAAGTATTCTACCAAGATTCAATATCGAATGGAATTATAAGAGTTCCAAACACCATACGGTTGTTTTTGTAAACTCTCTTTAGGCAAATTCAAATACAGTTGCTAGTAGCCTACTCACTTTCCTTATTGTTGACGCTTATATCAAAGAATTTATAGCCATGTGTTGACCGTTTCAATGATTATAGTGATTATGATAGTGAATATAACTTATTTTTATCTATCATCTATTTTTTTAGCACCGCGTCTCACTACCTGTTTAGGCTATACGCATGTGTACTAATTACAGTACGTTAATGAGTTGAGGATAATGAAGGCTGAATAAAGAGGAAGTGTACCCCATTTGCATGAAAGGAGAATGGAGAACCATTTGGAGAAACCACCCTCAGTTCACCCAGCTGGGATTCGAACCCCGATCTCCTTGTCATCGGCAGTCCACCACCGAAGAAATTATCAGAGCTATTAATTTTGTTACTATTAATGATTATAAATATTTAAATAGCACAAACAATTTGTAAAATGACTTACTTTTTAATTTAAATTAAATTTAAAACGGTTTAAAAGTACTTCTATAAACACTGGTAGCTGTATGAAAGCTTGTTTTAGTTTCAGGAGTACTATCTAAACTAAATGTGGGGTTTTTTTCAGGGGGTAGTGGGGAGTGGGACACAATATCTTATTACCTGTAAGGGATGGTCTCATATTTACATTAGTGGAGTAGGGATGAGTAATTTACAATTTATAGAAAATGTTTTCAAAATTACGTAGAGATAAAGTGGGAAGTAATTTAGGTAAATCTAATCTCAGTACACCCACCCTGGATCTAACCCACAACCTTATCCTCACAAAGAATTTAGTATATTGTGAGAATGGCAACTTAGACCACGCAGCCCTAGTATTTGTGGGTGGCTAAAAATAAATAAACACAACAATAAAAAAAAATACGTTTCCTAATGGGCACTTAGGCAACTCTTCTTATATATATGTGTGTCGCGGGCTACAACAACAATTATTATTTTATATACAGTATTTAACGCGCACTATCTTAACCAATTGATTACTAGTCGTAGTGCCCTGTCTAAATATAGTCTAATTCAATTTTCTTGTTTGTACAAATAACAGGATGTGCAGTAAAACTCAGTGAAAATTCAGAGGTTTTGTGATATTTGTACAAATACTTATGCTTCACTATTTCTAAATCACTTATTTTTATGACATCAATAAGCCTGTCATAATACTGTCCATAGATTCACGAACTAAAGTAAATTATATAAATAGATATTATATCAAAATAAAATAAATAAATTCTAAAATAGAGAAAACTTCCCAACTCTGTGGACATAAATTGCCAAAGCGTAAACCTCAAATTTCACCATGAATACATTTTTCGGGCATGCCAGCAATCGAATCCTGGAACACAGGGTAGATGCTCTATCGACTAACCTAAGAAGCCGTAGGCCAAAATCCATCAAAGAGTTTGATTTATAAATCACTGTCACAACAATGTTCAAGGTTTTACCAAAAAGGTTTAGTAATATATTTAAAAGAACATTTTGTGGCAATAGAGATAATTTCAAAATTTATATAAATGCGTTAATATTTACATACAAATATATATTTTCTCAATGATAGCTTAATTACTTTGCCTACTTGTGATTTTGCGGCAAGTAAGGATATAATTTCACATTTTGATGTGTTTAGGTTCAATTCGATACAATTTAAAGATATAATATTGGAAAAAAGTCTCAAATGAAGTTTAAAATATTACTAAATTATCACAGAATTTGCTTTGAAGCTTGAAGAATTTTTTTGTAAATATATTGTTTTAAATCATCTACAGGTTAAGTAAGATATTTGGTTTTTTCATGAAATGTCCTGTAGGAATCTTCCTGCCAGGATGTAGATTAAAATAATCCGTTGAAGCAAATATGTTTTGAATGGGAAGCAAGATAATTATTTCTAAATACAAGTTAAGTCCAGGTGCAAATAGTACAGTGAGTGCTTATACCTGTCAGTGGAAGAGAGAAGTTTTATCAGCAGATGAACAAGTGGACTCACAGTGTTAAATTCTCATACTATTCCCTCTTTTTTATATTTCGTACATTGACGTCTATAATGTGATAGTGTTTAGAATGCTTAATGCGTCAAGCTAGGATGCAACCCAATTCGCAAAATGGTTTCAAGATCACTTAGTAGGCAACCTCGTTAAACTACTCTTAAAAATGTAATTTGGTTTTACTACTTGTTTTTTAATGTTTGAGCTCTAACATTTTCATTATATATAAATTTTATTTGTGCATAGCTTACTTTTTAATTTAGTAAGACATGTAGACTTGATTAAGATTAAAACTTGACATGTCAAGATGGCCTTTTAAATTATGATTTTAAATTTAGATTATTATTTAAGAAATTAGCCTTGCATCTTACTACCCGTTCGGGTTGTGTGCTTATGTACCAATTACACTAATGATTTTATGGATTAGGTAGGTTGTATTTAAAGTGTACCCACATTTGCGTGAAGGGATGGTGGAAAACCATCATCAATACACCCGTCCAAGATTCTAACCTCGATTTCCCCTGCAATGGCAGTCTTGTATCCTACAAGAGCAACGCGTTAGACCACGCGGCCATCGAAGCGAGTGATTATTATTAATTACATTATTTCAATCGTTATGGGTTTTTTGGATAAACTCATAATGTTGTAAATTGACATGTCTATTGATATCATTACTACAATACTAATTAATCATAATTGTGGAAATATTTACAGCTCACGGTGATCGCTTATTATTCGTCAAAATCATACATAACCCCTGAGTTAAGCATTAAATATCTAGGGATTTTGAATACTATAATAAATAATATATACTTATATGTATTACAAAGTTCAACCTAATTTGTGCATCCATTGCTGGGCATATAATCTAAAGGTCTGGCTCAATTTACTCTAGTTTGTCGGTGATTAAGAGATTGGGTTTCGAACTCCAACGGGTGTATTCAGGATTTTTTCCTTAATTTGTCTACCACTCTCCCTACATGTAAATACTGATACATTTCCTCTTCATTTTACCTTTATCATTCCTACAACATTATTGTGATTAATATATATGATTTCAACGTTAATGCAGTTAAAATCCAACATTAACTAAAGCTATTTTCTCAAAAATATTAACCCTGAACCTATAGAACAATTTCATCATATATTTTAATTTGTTTGTCCTCTATTTATTTAATGCAATTTAATAGATATATATTTTGTTCCAAACTTTATTAAATCATACTCTTTTATAGTCATGTCATTATATAGAATTTATATCCCTCCCTACTAGTAAAAAATTGTAAACACGTATTTAAAATAAAATAAAAGTAAATTGCTTTGAAACCATATTCGTCTCGTTTATCAGGACTCAAGAATAAAACAAATATCAAAAATTAAATAAGATATAAAATTTGTATTGACAAATTATTATATATTTATTAAACTAACTTAAGAAACTACTCAAGCTTGAAGCTTATTTAAACACAAGTATCTCTATAATTGGGAGTTTTATCGAACTAAATGTGCCAGAATATCATAATAATTTAAAATCTCCCTTTCTGATTTTGATTTTGTTTGAAATATAGCATTGGGGAAATTTTCCTTCTTAGGATAAAATGAAAGGGGGCACGAGACAAGGTCTGTATTTTTAAAGTTTAAATTACAAAAAATAACTTTCACGAAACCAATAAAATATTGATTAAAATGATAAGGTTAATTTTTTAATAATATACACATATTGGTCTTACCAATGCTTGAATATTTGTTGTGGGCATCGTGGAATATTTGCCATGGGCATCGTGGAATACTTGTCATGGGCATCGTGGAATACTTGTCATGGGCATCGTGGAATATTTGTCATGGGCATCGTGGAATATTTGTCGTGGGCATCGTGGATTATTTGTCGTGGGCATTGTGGAATATTTTTCGTTGGCATCGTGGAATATTTGTCGTGGGCATCGTGGAATTTGACCAGAATTTTTTTTTAAATAAGTAATGGTCGAACTTCACGATGCCCACGACCAATATTCAATACATTTTGAAAAACTATATGCATAAAACTAAACTAAGGGCATCCACTGAAGCAGTATTTTATTTATTTTGGCAAAAAAAAAAGTTGTTGTTGTAGAAATGGCTAAAGTACAGCTGATCTTAACATGCGTTCCCTTCCATCCACCCTTAATGTACTCGTATTTAATATCAACAAGCTTCATTGTAACATTATTCTCTTTTACCTCTTCTACCAAATATTGTAGTAGATGGAGACACAGAATAAAGGAATAAATTAAACCCTGCTTTAGTGGCTGCATGGTCTAAAGCGTTACTTTTGTGTTAATCTAGACTGCCGATGACAAGGAGTTCTGGGTTATAATCCCGGTTGGGTGTGCAGAAGTTGCCCCCAATAATTGTTTTCTACTCTTCGCCCCTCAAGTAAATGCAGGTAAAATTCCACTGAATTCAACCTTACACATCAGCTAACTCATTGGCGTAGTTAGTAAATATGTGCCTAACCGGAACATGTAGTAAGACGTGGTGCTAAAAAAAAGAAGTTAAATGTAGCCTACACATGTTGCGTTGGAATAAGCTGAAGTTCGACACCGTAGTTTTGGGCCTTGGAATCAATTCTTGATAAGGCTTACACATTTTTTGTTTTCCCTTTCTCACTGGTAAACTAGGTGCTGTGTCAATCCTAAAATTAAGGTGGTCTGTAAGTCATGTTCTAATAAAGTTTGTAGTTCAGAAAGTGCACGTTAAAGATTCCTAATAATAAATATATACAAATAAAATATTTAGTGATAACGATATTAGATTGGAAATTAGGAAAATAATGATGTCCGGTCAGTAAATTGACATCTTTCTTTCAAGGAATGTAAAACACAGAGCTTTTAAAGAAGGTATACTCCACACATTATATACTATTTCATCTATATTTAGTTGATTTTTAATTTCTCGCTATCTTACAGGTAGAGAAACTATTGAGATCGTCAAAAAAATCTAACTCGAGATTTTGATGAATCTCAACGTTTCATGACCCCCCTAATCCAAAAAAAGTTGTTTTTTCCATGTTTGTCTGTTTGTACCTCCAACTAGAGCCTAAACTATTTTACCGATTGGGCTAAAACTTGGTATCTAGGGTTTTGATAGTGTTGCCCCAAGGGTTTTTTGCAATTGGATATCTACCCCTAAAATTAGTGGTAGCTTACTGAAGGGAAAAAAGAGAAAAAGTCGATTTTCTCAAAGTCGTCTCTAATAATTTTGATTAAATTTAATTTCCAAACATTTATAAATATTAAAAACATAATGGCTACTCTCAATATTTCGGCAAAAATTACTTTAAGGGCTCCGGTGTGATGCGTAAATTATTATTTTTTATCATATCTCTGAAACTGAGATATGAAATTACTTATCACTACAAATATGTTGATCTATTTATAATACAAATATTTTATTCGAAACATATTTTTATAAAACCAATAACTTTCAAGCTATACGCATATGTATACATATTATATATATTTAACTTTTCGAACACTGAAGGTAAAGTATTGCGACCGTAAAAAAAATCTAACCTGAAATGTTGATAGATGTCGACGTCTCATGACCCCCCGAATACTAAAAAGTGGTCTTTGCAATGCCGTCTGTCTCTGTGTCTGTTAAAATTTAAAATTAAGAGTAGTAATAATAAAGTGCGAAAAGAAAAAAAAATCAACTTTCTCAAAATCGGCTAAAACGATTTTGATTAAAATTCGTATCTAGGTTTTGATAAAGATTATAAATAAACTGAGTATTTTCATTTTCCCATGAAAATGAATTTTAGGGTACTTTACATAAGCTGAAATTTCTGTTTCTCCGCAACTATCTGAAATACTAAAATTGTAGTACTATCAAAAGTAAAAAACTTGTATATGAAATATATTTTTATAGAACCAACAGTTTCTTAGATATTGGCAAATATATTGATAAAACGTTGTGAGCTTTAGTTGTAAATAGAAACTACTTAAATTTTAACTCAATAATTCTCCATTGCCATAGAGTAATTAAATATAAGAAAGTCTCTCAAAAAGTTTATGTTATTTGTCCTTAAACTTCTTAGGAAAATGATTGTGCAACAATGGTATATTTCCATTTTAGACTCAATAATCAATACTTACATTTTTATTGGCCAAAATGTATAAATGAGAAATTTAATAGTAATGCGATGACATGAAGATGTGAAACACCTAATAAAATGTCGAAAATTTTAAGCGGAAGTCTAAATTTGAATGTGAAGTGTTGACCCTTGTGGACCCAATATTGATCTTTTTTATCGTCCAAACATACAAATGAGGACATTAAACTGGGACTCAAAAAAAGTTTTACATAAATATATTGCAATTTATGCTTGGGTTTGCTAGTGTATATTATTTCGTTTCAAGTTTTTTATTATATTTATATTTATAACTCGTTTATTACGAGTTTGGAGTAAATATCTCCATTTTTAAACAATAAAGTTAGAAAGTCCGTGTGGGGTCCCGTACCATTTATTTTCTATGGTACCAAGTATCATTTCCTTTTGGATTATCCGCGTATCTTCACTATTAATTTAGGAATGATGACGGTTACATTTCAAGAAAATGTCCTTTCATTTGCGAAGAGGGAAGATTGAAAAAATATTAGTAAAAAACACCCTTAGGAAACATGACCGTGAGAATGGCCCTAAGCCCTAGACTACGTGGAATCTATTTTATTGTGGGTGTGACACATTAAACAAGCGATTTCCCCCCTTATTTCAAGTCACGGCACACTGACCAGGGCGATAAAACTGTCAGGACAGCACTATCTGTTTATTAATGAGATTTTTTCATTAAAATAGTGATTATTTATATTATGTTTTAAAGCTCAATAGCTAAAATTGCTAACCATTGTATTATTTAAACAAAATAATGCTGCTGATGGATATAAAAAGGTTTATTTTTAATTCTAAATTTTTTTCTCGTTCATTTTTTATTTCCTTCCAAACTCCCGCGGCACACCTGCTGACTCTTCGCGGAACACTGGTTGAAAAATAATGCCTTAGACCGTGCAATCACTGGTCCATATATTAATACTGTTCATATCAAGCGTATAGACAATAATCACAGGTTTGTTTCTAGGATATGGCGGTAGTAAAATAAATGTTATTGCATCGGTATGGACTGCGATCATTTAGCTTCGAGTGGTTACTTACAACTCTACGTATCTTTAATTTATCTAGACACATCGTCAATGGTAAAAAAGTTTTAATGTTCGATAATAGTTTCTAGACCTAATTTATTATCATTTTTAATCATCATAGTTAATTACAATTTCGGCATTTAAAATTATATCAAAACATGTCTTATCAACAAACTTTGTATTATTAAGTTCAAAACCAAGGATATTGATAACTTAATCTAAGGGGTGAATTAGAGGAAATGTACCCGCATTATCGTGAAGGGGATATTATAAATTTTCAGTGATGAAACACCATCCTCAATGCATCCGACCGAGATTAGAACCTCAAGCTCCCCACTACCAGTAATGTATTCGATTTCATGCGAGCTTGACGCCTTAGACCGTTTGAACACTGGTGTGGATATCCACTATCTTGGTCTGGGATACATCACTTAACAGCAAACACCACTTTCCAGAAACTTTGAAGTCATGGTCACAAAATTAACTCGTACCAAAATATTACAATATTTAATGAATGCCTTAAAATCAAACCAAGGCTCCCCAGGGCTTCCATAATCCCTTACAGTGTAATTTTTTTTTAGGAAGGGTCCTATTTGACAGACATAAAAACTACTAGATCTATCATGTGTGAAATGCCAGGCCTCCACTGTGGTTCGGATTCCACGTTAAACTGTAGGTCCTCCATTTTCATCTCACAATCACCCTACCATTTCACATTAGCGTAAGTGCGTACAACCCGAACGGGTAGTAAGACGTGGTGCTAATAATAATAATAATATATTCACGTCCTCATGTCAGATCATGTTATATGCTGCTATCAGTTTTGATAGATATTATCAATATTTATAAAATAACACTAATAAGATAGTAAAATGTTATCAAAATTGGCTGCAAAAAATGTGTTTTTATTTTTTGAAAGTTTTTTTTCATATTAAAAGTAGACTGTCACTACGGGAATGACCATATATATACAAATAATAATATTCAAGTTAATTAAACTGGATCGGACACATTCCTAGGAGGAACTGTCTTCTGCATGACGTCATAGCAGGAAAGGTTGGGAGGGAAAAAATGCTTAGGAAGAAGAAGGATTCAAATATTGGCCAACTTGAAGGGAAGAAGAAAATTCTGGGAGTTAAAGGAGGAGGCAGAGGACAGGGTGCATTGGTGATCCAAGTTCACTGACATAAGGAATGGACCTATCGTAAGACAGAACACCTAATAATAATAAATAGGTAAATTTAACGCTGGTGGAACCATGTGTGCGATAGTGTTCTTTACGTGAACATGGTTTTACAGATGTAGCTACTAGCTATAGGTGAGCGGTTAGCATTCCGAAGATATTTATAAGTGCAGAATTTGATCCCAACATTGGTAGTGTTTGAAACATTATACTGCCCCTATCTTTCCCCTAGGGAATAAAACATATATACACTTTTAAAATATATTTTTATCAAGTTTTAAAATAGTTTAAATCACCTTAAGTTAACATTGGTGCTAGAACGCTTAATATAAATACATCAATAAACGCCTTTTATTGTAAAATTTCAAATTTCATTTTAATTTTCTCACATGAGCCCAACTATTACACTTCACTGAATTACCGTTGATAACAAGGTCAGAGTTCAAATTCCAGTTAGGTGTACTTGTGCTGGTTTTCCCATCTCTTTTCTCAAAAACACTAATGCATGTATGTCCAGTAATTTATCTAATCCCTAACCTTTAGATCAAATAATTAATTAACCTTGTTGTAAAAGTACAAATAATAATTAGTATAAAATAAATATTTTTATACTGCCTTGACAATCTTCCTTAGCATTTTTTTACACTATTTTAAATCACTAAGCATACTGCAATAATTTTAAAATATGTATAGTTTTAAATGTAAAGCACCTCTCATAAATAATAGAGGCAAAGCCAATGCTGATTAAATTTATATGCTTGCTAGATCAAATAATTTAATCGTGACCTTTAAAACAAGAATTAAAATGCCTACTTTAAAAAGTTCCTAAACTGAGATTTGAAAAAAGTTTCTGAAGTTAGAATGTTTTGGAAAAGTTGTGCTGTGCACGCATAAAAATTTTCGTAGCTTGGCAATTTATTTTGAAATTTAGTGACCCAGACGTAGCAGTAAAAATAAATTAGACAGACTCTCATTTAATATATTAAAGTGTTTAAGACAAAATTTTCAAAATTTATTATTTAATAAACCATGCGCAACCTCATTTTTTTATTTATTTAGAAAAATGAACATAATTAGTTATCATGTATGTAAAATACTCTTCATATATTCATTATAAGAAAAATTATTAGAGCCTTATTCTAAAAACTATAGTAATTTTCAAATATCCGTCATCAGTAAATTACCCTTAATTAGAGGGCTAGAATTAAAATAAAATAATCCTTGAAGCCATATAGCCTATCATCTAAATATCAAGTTTGAAACAAATCTATAAAACTAGTTCGGTTGCAGTGCCAGGGACAGAACCACTTTTTTGGGTTGAGGGGCACATAAAACGTCAATATCCATCACCATCATCTACAGCTCAACAATCTTCACAGCTACAATTCTTTCTTTAAATAAGAGAGTTATAATGCCTCCAATAGCATTCCCTATCTTACTTATTAAAAAGCTCAAATTTCATGAAAAATTCGCCTTACAAGATGTTGGCGGCAGTTTTAATTCTAGAAATGTAATTGAAATATTTGTTTTGGTAACTTGTTAATACGTAACCGATATCTTTGTATAAAGGCTCTTAATATTTTTAAATTACCATCAAAGGTAAGCATTCAAGAACATCTTAAGTTTTTTTCCAGAAGAATAAAATTCAGGAATAAGTTTTGATTTTTATATATTTTCCGGTCAATCACCTGTTAACCCCCCTCTCCCTCTCACCTGTTATTTGATCTATCTTTGCTTCAGTGGACGGAGAGGCACGTCAGATTCTTATGTATGCTTCTTGGCCCCTGATTGGACAATTGGGATGGGTGACTTGAATTTTTGATAACTCAAATTATTGCCATTCACCTTTAAAATGCGTGCTCTTTCTGTCCTTTAGTCTACTTAAACATAAGGTTGTTTATATGTCCTAGCGAAACGTGGCAGTACCACGCAACAAGTTAGTTGGAAACTGTACGGATAAAGAAGGATAAGATCACTCAGTATGATGGTCTAGTAGAACGTTGTAGATGAAGTTACTGTTGTTGTTTTTTTAATCTAGCGTGTTGTAATACACAACGAAGTATCCATAAATGTATTTGAAAAAAGATGTGAGGGTTATAAAAATAAGGCCATAACAAGGATGAAATGTCAGAGGATAAAAGTGGATTTGGGAGAGCACAGCTCACTATATAGGACTCCAAGAAAATGTATGAATATTAAACACCTATATAATCTACGTTCTCTCCTCCTTCATCAAACGCGCGGACCCACGCCCTAACTATACCATCCCTCATCATATTTTCACTGCACAATTAACAAATCATTCGATGAATTATGCTACATCGCATATTCCTAGCGTTCACAAAACTAATTACACATCTAATTTCAAAGTCGGCGGGCCGTGGTATTGACTAACATATTTAAATCTGAGTAACAACCGTAAACATCAACAAACTTCAATGTATTGACGTCTGTGGTTTGTCAATGAATGATGTAAGACACTGCGCATGCGCGAATTGGCAGCTGTCAAGATACGTGAGACGTATATCCATAGGCAAACGGAACTTACTTTTCGGACAACCTATGTATTTGAAATTACTACATAAATGACATTTTTGTATTGGTTTAAGGCAGGTAGTTATAGTAAAAATCGCAAAATATGCTACATTTTTACACATTTCTATTATTCTTGTTCAAAGAAGCAGTTTTAGCTCAATCTTTAAAGATATTTTTATGTTATTTGATCTTTATAAATTAATTAATTACAGTTTTTAAATGTATATTGGATTTTCTAAATTTCACATACATTAAAGTTTGTTAGATTATTTTTATTAGTTAATATTACTATTGTTAGAAAGATATTTTAATTCATCACTATCTCCGTGCTGTTGTCGAAACCTCTAAGGCACTATACCTCAAGACGTTGACTAACCAGCTTTGGTGACTTTGTCAGTTCAACTCCAATTCAATTCGCTGTTACTTATTCTTAATTTGATGTGGAGTTGAGTGTGGTACCAGGGATTCTAAAGAGTCTCTAAGTGCAGTCCCAGGTGTTAATAACCCTTAGCCTGTGCTAAAAGCCTTATAACCACTTATTTGCTCGTACTTTAACATAATTATGGTTGCTACTAGCAATAACTTTTTCTTGTAAATTTCATTTAATTTTTGTTTAAATATTAAATAATATGATTTTAACTATAATTTTTGGGGCACTTTTAATGAACATAGTGTTATACATTTTGAATATTGAATCTTAGAGCTGGTCTTAAAATGTAAATTATGTAATCTACATATTTGAAATTTCAAGCGAATTTTTTAATGTTTAATGCTTATATCTTTTGAATGTGAAGTCTCAAATTTGGTTTTATTTAACCTACATATTCGACCAAGCCAAATTCTCTGTATTACATTTGCAATTTACATGTTTCCAATATTTACTAAAACTATTTACTATCATGAATAGGATATGGAGGATAAAATACCCTGAATAAATGGGATGTTGTAATTCTGTAATTTTTCAATGTAGATGTCTCAACTTTGATCCTAATGAATAATTGATTTTATTTCAAATTTACCGACCTATATTTATGTGTACTTAAAATAGTGTAGTTTTTCGATGAATCGTATGTGCAGCTAAAAAAATAATATCATAATTAAATAATCATTAAAAAAACTCCTTGGTATGACAACCATGCAACACTGTTCACGCTCATTGCATGAGATTGTAAGCTTTACAGTGACTGTTCCTAATGTCACTTATCCGTGGTGAATTGTTTCAGGGAATGCTTGGCTGACGACAGCCGGCAGGTAAACTGCGTTAGTAGCGTTGTCATACACGTGGAAGTTTGTTACTGTGTCGTAGGCTACTCCACACACACACTCACACACTTGAAGGGTAGGCGATGCCTCCAGGGGAAAGTGATGATACTATCCCAGCGCCAGATGGACGGATTAATTAATCCCGGGGAATTGATTGGCTTCTGAAATATCCAATGTTGGGGGCTTGAGAGCAACTCAAACAAATACTAAAACACGCAAAATAGGACAACAATTAAGCCATGGATTTTTTTAAATGACACGTTAAATCAAAATATATCAAAATGCTGATAAGCTTTCCTTAAGCACGTCATTGGTGTTGGTAATGTGAGAATATTTGAAGATTCAAAATTAATCAGTTTTAGAACGTCTAGGACCAAGGGAGCGTGGTTAGAGTGGTTGACCACAATTCTAGAGGACCTTGGCTCGATTCCGAATTATTCTGATTAAGATATTTACCATTTATACACTGGTTCCTCTTGTTATCTAATTAAAACCTATTTAGGATAATCTACAGTAAGAGCGTGTTCCAATGCATCAGTCTAGTCTATTCTGATTCGCTGATAACGTGGAGGTTAGAGTTCAAATCCCGGCTGAGTGTACTCAAGTTTTATTTCCTAAATAGTTCCCGCATAGATACTAGTTCATTTACTTTAAATTAATCTTCCTCTTCACTAACCACATTTGTTTGGCTATAAATATGCGAATAGCCCGGATGGGTAGTAAGATGTTAAAGAAAATGTATGGACGCTAAAACTGAGTTTGTTGTATTAGACTTGTATTGAACTAATCTTTTTTTTAAAGAATATGTTTAAAACATGTTCTAATTAAAAATAAAATATTTTAAATTTAAAACACAAAAACATGCCTAGTTTCGTTTAAATTGCATGACCGAATTCCAAAATACCAGACCAAAAGTTACAACATACTCACGTATCTCAACTACCATTAATTTGTGCACAATTATATTTTGCACCGCGTCTTACTACCCGTTCGGCTTATAAACCTAAATACTAATTACACTAGTGTGTTAGGGATCAAGAAGATTGAATTTGGAGAAATTGTACCTGCATTTGCATGAATTGAGAGTAGGAAACCATTTAGAAAAAAAACCCTCAACACACCCGACCTATATTGAATCCCAATCTTCCCTCCTTTTCGAGAGTAGCACCTTAGACCATGCGGTCACTGAAGTGGGACAAAGTGTGTCAATATAATCAATTTACTGCAATTTGATTTTTTTCTGTGAGTTTGAAAGACATTGAAAAGAGATAAATATCTCCTATCTTGCATGAAATAGTTTTTCACTTTTACAAGTGATGATAATTTACAAAATTTTCAGAAGTATCGAAACTTTTTTACCAAGCTGATTAAGAGGGAAAAATTTTTAATAACTTTTCAAATGTCAAAAAAGGCAAAAGTTACTAAAAACATAATATACCTGCCCGGGCTAGCAGAAAGTTTACACGAATAAGGTTTTATATTAGGAAAGTAGGATTAAGAATAAATGTACTCGCGTTTGTGTGAAGGTAGAGCTATAAATCATTTAAAGAATAAACCCCAGATACACCTATATGACGGGAAATTAAATTGAGTCCAGAAAATTGTTTTGTGAACATCAGGATTGTAGGGTATGTAGTAAGTTGCGTCGTGCGAACACCAGACTAACCTGAAGGAGGGTACCGACTGTTACCACCCACTCTACTACCTCTTAGCTAGGGCCACACTAGAATAACAGGAAGGTGGGGGGTAATCTAACATAAGAGATGTAACAAAGAAAGCAAGATATTAGCAACAATTAAATAACAATATGAATGTTTTATTCATAATAACAACAATTGAAACAAAAACGTACATGGCCTCAAAAATCCATCGGGGGTATGTTGAAAATCATATTAATAATAAAGAGCAGTTTCATCATGTGAATGTTTCCACTCATGAAACATATCCGAAAGTCAACTGGTCAGTCTGGAAGAGACAACAACTCGACCAAACTACAATGTCAGTTTCACAAAAGTGAAACTTGACAAAACAACCTTAAATGTTTGAAGCGAAGACCAATCCAGTATATTTAAAGCATTCTTTAAACTTCTAGTAAACTATACATTTTTAAAACCCACCCAAAATTTTCTCCCCTTGATTAATTTATTTACTCTCTCATCCGGCATAATTTTTTATTCATTTAATTAACAAGCAAAGATTTTACTTGAACATAAAATACTTTGAATAATAAATTTTTCAAATGTATTGAATATTATTCAAATATATTCTATGTTCTATAAGTGTACAATTTATTGTAAATATAATGTAACATTTATTATCCACCATTCTATCAGATATATTAATTCAAATTTGCTTGGTAAATTATCTTTTTATTATATTACATCTTGCTCAAATTTTCTTGCTTTTATTATGCATAAAGATTATTGTTTTCTCCTTATTAAAGCTTTATAAACACGATTTCTAAATATATGTTATTTATATTTATTATCACCACTACTCCATCAGGGGTAACAGCATATTTATACTAATGGGGCAGGTACGAAGAAAGTAGAATTTTCCAAAGAGATGTTCTCTCTTTGTGTGGTGGGGAGAGAGAAAAACCTGTCATAAGAAGAAGCTTAAGTATATCCAACCGGATTCGAAGCTATATCTCTCCGTCATTGGTAAACCAAGGCATTCTAGAGTGACACCCAAGCCTGTGGGCCCACCAGTGGAGGTATTTTATTATTTATGGCTACTATAGATAAAATAAATGGTATCACACAAACGCATAAACTTCCTCATATTGTGTATAACTTGGAAGAAAAATTTTCAAAAACGGGTTAAAGTTTAAAATAAACTTTGTTTAAGGTTGGGAGGCAGGTAATGCGAGAAAAAGCTAGTGTTATTGCAGTTTTTGTATAAAAACTATTTTTGGTAAAAATAATTCAAATATTGATGCATAACAACCATAGAGATTCAATTTTTTCACGTGGTGACCTAAATATTTCTTTAATATCTTTCAGGGGTGTCCTGGAATTTAATGACAACTTTTTTCCTCCATTTAAAAAGTTTGTCATATAATGCCGCTATGCTTATGAGAGATATTCAAAAACTGTTAATATCACCTTGTGGGGAAAATTAAAGCTCTGTGACTATGATGAAATAACATTTTATTTATTTTGACCAAAATAAATTTTGCTTGAGAAACTTTAGACACACATCCTTTTTCAAGCTGCCTACATCCACACCTTAAGTAAGTTATCCACATAAAAACCAATACATATTCTTGTTGGTCACAATAAACACTCCTTATATATAAATTTTAAATAAAATTGTTAAAATATTTCTAACAAAACTCCAAAAATATATTATTGTAAAGTTAAAATTATTTTAAATTTTGTAAAAATAAAAACGTATTCTTATTTATCATAAAGAAACTATTCCCAGATACCCGTTTTGAACTCAACCCTCAAGGTCAATTTCAAAAAGTTTCAAATTTTCTATAATTTGACGTAATTAAACTACACTTAAATTAATTTATTTTAGAAAAATAAAGAAACATTATTATTTATCATGTAAAATAGTCTCCCGATACCAATTTTGAACAATATCGTTAGAGATGTTTAAAAAATTCAAACTTTACAAAAATCTAGTTATTAGTAAATTACTATACTTTATTTTAGAAAAAACCAATATACATAATTATTTACAATGGAAAAATTTAACAGATACTTACTTTGAACAAAATCCCCTGAACATGCTTTGGTTAATATTAATTATTTTCTAAATTGTGATTAGTAGATTAACAATACTTAAACAAATACCCCCTCCCCCACAAAATCATTAAAATTATACCGTTTAATTTGTTATGTACTCTCCAGATATACGTTTAAAAAAAATCTAGAGCAATTTTCAAAATATTTTGAATTTTCAGTAAACTACACTTTAACAAGTTTTTAAACAAAAACTAATATATAGTAGTGCTATTTTGGAGGTCAAACACTTTCCAGATATCCATTTTGAACAAAATATATAAAGCAAGTTTCGAAAAAGTTTGAATTAAAAAAAAAATTCGTCAGTAAATTATCCTTAATTTTAGCTCTAGGGTCAAATTAATTTTATTAAAGTCTATAGGTATTGTCCTATAAGCTTCTATATTATATCAAGTCCAAACAAAATACATCAAACCGTTTTGGACCCGTAGCCAGGGACAGAAAAACAGACAGAAATGTGGAAAATTGTAAAATCCAATTTCTTAGGTTCGGACACACATAGCCTAAAACGTAAAGATTCATCATAATCTCAAGGTAGAAACTTTTCACGATTGCGATACTTTCCTTGAAATGAGAAAGTAAAACACTTTAAAAATAGTAAAATTAACTCACTTCGGTGGCCACATGGTCTAAAGCTCTATTCTCGCAGTATACTAGACTGCTGATGATGGGGAGATCGAGGTTCGAATCTTGGTCGGGTGTACTGAGGGCTGATTTTCAAATTTGTTTTCACTCTCCATCTACGAAAATGCGGGTACACTTGCTCTAAATATAGCCTTCCTAATCTCTAAAACCATTAGCGTAATTAATTCATAAGCGCATGGCTCGAACGGGTAGTAAGACGTGGTGCTTGAAATAAATTACAAGAAAATAAAGCTAGGAATTGAATTTATATGAATTACATATTTTTGCTGTGTATTGGGCTGATATAAAAATCTAAATAACGAACGAATATGGTTATAAATACCGACTATGCTAAGAGGCCATCCTACCAGATTGCTGAGATGCCTTGCAAACATTAAGAAACCCGCCTTTTTTTTTAAAGGAAATAATTTGTTGTTTCAAATTAGGATTCATGCCAAATTGAGAATAAATGCATCCCCACTCATCTTCAGGATTAAAAACCTTACATTTGTCATAGCTTGACATCTTTTATGTTGTCAATATTTTCCAAGTAGGTCATAATCCAAACCTTTACCGTCATTTGTCTTACCTCAGTAGTCATCAAGTGCGCCCATGTGCGTTTTCCAAATGGGAGAGGGAGGCAGATTGGAGTCCCATCTGCCGGATATGTGGCACCCTTCCTCCCCCCGAGAGAAAATTTAAAGAATTGAACCTTGTGAGAGGGAATTCTAAAGCATCTCAACATTATTCTGTACTACTATTTTCATGAGTCAAATTTCACTACAAAAAAAGTTTCTGAAAAATCAAAGAAAAACTAAATGGAATGTAGCTGAACCCATTGAAAAGAAACATTATAGCTCTGGAAGAAGGAATAATATGAAATCTATATTTTATAATTTTATTCGCTGCTAACTCCGATATTGATGAGTCAAAGTTGTTAGTAGCAAATTACAGCCTATTTCCCAAACACACAATTTTGGATTTTTTTCATAAAAATTAACAAGATAAATCAAATATTGCTAAGTTATAAGGGAGGCTTATCACCCTTTTATGGGCATCCCATAGCAATCATCAGCTTGTATAATAATAATTGTTATTGTTGTCTAAACAGTATTATGCCAAATTGCAAAGCTATTCTAAGTAATTTATAGCAAACTTGGAAGAGAAAAGCCAATTTTATGTGTATATAAATCATGAGTTTTGGTATTTGGTGGCTGGAAGGGGAATACAGGAGAGTTAGATTAAGGATTCCGTCTTCTAATCATCACTATAATATAAAGCCACATGTCTGACTCACTCACTCACTGACTGTGTTTACCCACTTCCAGATGAGCTAGAAACTTGAAATTTGGCAAACTTATAGCTTATAGCCTTTAACTGATGGAAAATTCCAAAAAGTTAAAAATTTAAATTTTAACCCCCAAATAATTCAAAATGGTGGAGCAACTTTAAAGTTGGTGCGGACCTTTCTTTGGAGTCCTCTTGTGGCTCTTGTGCAATAAACGGATTGCACCAGAGCTAGATTTTTGGACTTTAGGTAAATTTTACACATTTTCCACACATATTTTATTTTTCTGACACACTTATGGGATAGCTAGAATCATAGAATTATAAAAATAAATCAACATTCAAAATAACGCTGGAATTAAATTAATTTACACTCACTGGGGGGTTTGGGGGCGGAGCCCTCAACGAGCAAAGTGAGTGTCTTGTATACAATCGCTGTCTGGTCCGATGATCAATCTGGAATAATATTCCGGGTGCAGTAGTCCCTGCATTACACCACGGGGGAGATCAGACCCCCCAAACCTCTCATGACCCTTAAATCACCGAATATTATATTTTATTATTATATTATTATTAGCACCGCGTCTTACTACCCGTTCGGGTTATACGCACTTACGCTAGTGTGCAATGGTAGGGTGATTGTGAGATGAAATGGAGGACCTACAGTTTAACGTGGAATCCGAACCACGGTGGAGGCTGGCATTCCTCACATTCACAAGTTGTGATTAATACACATCTTGTCAGAGGTGAAGGAAGGGTTTGGCAATCAGATAAATCTGTGCCGGGACCGAGGATTGAACCCCGGACCCCAGCACAGAAGTCCGACACCTTACCCCTAGACCACCAGGTCACCGTCACCGAATAGTCAAAGCATTTTGAGCCTTCAATATATTTATAGATGTATCATCAAGCCTAGATCAGTAAGATAAATACACTCCTATAAAGTTATATACATTCCTAGATACGGTGACCTATCTCAATTACTCTAACCTAAATTATTCAACTACATCACAATGTATATCTCAATAAGTTCCTAATCAATAAATAAATGTATACATATCAAGATATATATCAACATAGATATATAAAGTTTTTTCTTTGTATCGCTTCTACTTTTTGAATCCCAGTGGCGCCATTACAGCCCCTTCACGTTTTTATCATCTACCAATATCATGTTTCTGATATCTTCGATAGACAGTTGTAGCACGACTTTCCGCGTCAGCACACAGATTTACCAACATAACCTCTCTAAAATACGAGGTATTTGAGAGAACCGTCAATATTCGCTTTGATGTGATATTAGGCTCATATTTCTCACAGGTAAATTTCTCAAGAGTAAAGCCTACCCAAAGAAATATATCCTCACCACTGTGGTATAGCTTAGAGGAGTAGCGGTTCAAATGCTTAAAAATCACTAAAACAATATTCAACTATTTTATAATATTCGGTTGTGACCTTGTTAATAATGACTTTTCTGTTTGAGGAAAGCTTTATCTGTGCTAGTAACCATTTAATTTTATCTCTGAACGAATATATTTTACATAAAATTTTATTGAAAATGAAACAATAGTTATAAATTTTCATGCATTTTTAAAACTTTTAAAATTTTTAATTTTAACCCTCCACCCCAGTGGGCTGATCTGTCAGGATGGGCTTAGTGGGTTGGGTTAGGTGGCGTCAAATAATTGTGTGGGTTCTTTTTAGTCGTTTATTGAGTAGGAACTTATTGAGATATATTTATTTATTTTATTTAGCACCGCGTCTTAATTCCCGTTCTGATTATACACTTAAGTATTAATTACGCTAATGCGCTAAGAATTGGGAAGGTTGAATTTAGAGGAAGTGACCCCACATTTGTATGGAGGGAATGTGGAAAACCTTTAGGAAAAACTACCCCCATTTCACCCGACCGAGATTCTAACCTCGAATCTCCCGTCCTCGGTAGTCTAGCTCAACAAGAAACTAGCACGTTAGCTAGCTACGTCACTGAAGCGGGTGTATTGAGATATACAGTGTGATGTAGTTGAACAAGTTAGGTTAGAGTAATGAAGATATGTCTCGGTCACTGTGAGTGTATTTTCGAAAATGACCAAGAGTGTAATCCTTTTAACTAATTTTGTCAGGGTATTTTAAATTATATTTACTAAAGAAAATTGTAAATCAACTGGTTTATATTTTGAAAAAATATATATCAATATATTGTACAACCCGAATGGGTAGTAAGACGCGGTGCTTAAATATATATATATGTATATAATAGATGCGTATATATATATTTATATTTTTCATGTATATACTCTTGATGTATTATATATATGTTTTTAAACACCGCGTCTTACTATAAATATATAGACATATATATGTACAGTACGTATAAATATAATATAGATATATTTATTTATTTTAAGCAGCGCGTTTTACTACACATTCGGGTTGTACAATATCTTGATATATATTTTTTCAAAATATAAACCAGTTGATTTACAATTTTCTTTAGTAAATATAATTATAAAATACTCAAACAAAATTATTCAAGAGAACTACATTCTTGGTCATTTTCGAAAATTATTATTGCTGTCTAAGCCAGATAACATGTTTTATACATAATGCCACTGTTATTTACAACTTCTATTTTCCGAAAGTTTAGTTTGAGCAACACGAAAAATAATGTAGGCTTATTATGTATATGGTATGTTACTAGGTTACTAGCATACCTCACTTCGATAATACGGCAATTTTCAAATTGTGCTTTTGCCTACTCTCAGGGGGTTTTCGTCAATTTTAAGGTTAAGATTTTAGAAAACATTCCAAATAATGTTGAATAAGGAGCATACAATATGTAATATGGAATTGATTTAGAGTATAACTTATTAGTTGAATTACAATGTTATAGTCTTAGTCAAATAGTATTAAGAGAAATTAAAATAGTAATAAAACTATAACATATGATTGTAACTCAAATATCAAGTTATGATTATAAATCTATTCCTTCTTGAATTTTAAAAATATGTTTTAAGGTTGGAAAAACATTAATGGATTATATTTTATTTTTTTACTTTTGCATCGTTTTATAGACCTATCGCTATTGTGCACTTAACAAATGATAGTTTAACTATGTGTTTAGGCTTTTATATGGACTCACAAGTGAAAAATGGCTGTTAATTGCTTTAAAGCAATATTCCCTTTTCTATGGTGGCCTAGAACCCAATACACCGTATTAGAGAGGTATGCCTGAAACTAGAAATTTACTGCTAAGATTGATCACATGTGCACGCCTTGAGAAATAAACAAAATGCTGTAGCTTAACGTGTCATCGTTGGAGTCATGTGATCTATGAAACCATACAAAATGTAATATGATGTATAAAATAAGTGAAGTAACATAGGACTATGTAAAAACTTGAGGGCTATTTCGATAAAAAGAATGTTTTAGTTGATTATAGTAGGTGGGGTAACCTTAAATTTAATGGGCTTTTGTTTTTACTCAAAAATACAAAACACTTTTTTTTTCAATCTCGCAATATATTTCATTTGGTATCCCAACAAAGTTTATACAGTGTGTAGACATGTTAAAAGAAATTAAAGGAAAATACCCATCGGCTTTAACATTAAAATGGTTTAGATTTATATTTTACATTTTGTTTTCCTGTGAAATTGATTAGTGGAAATATGCGCGTAGAAATACTTTCGAAATAAATGAATTTATATTTCCATCCTAATGGAGTGTGATTTATTTTGCCGTCAGTGATTCCACGTAAATAATTATGCCTTTAAAACGTTCAGAAATACGTGGAATAAAATACATATATTTTACTTATATTTTTTTTAGCATCGCGCCTTACTATTCATTCGGGGTGTACGCCTATGTACTAATTACACTAATGTGTTAGGGAGTAAGAAGGTTGAATTTCAAGAGAGTGCAACCGTATTCGCGTGAAGGGAGTGTGGAAAATAATTTAGGAAAAACCACCTTCAGTACACCCGACTAGGATCGAACCTCGATATCCTCGTCTTCAGCAGTCTAGCCTATTGCAAGAGAAGCGCCTTAGATCATGTGGCAACCGAAGCGGGTTTTCACCTAAATATTGCACCAAAATGCTATATTATTAAAATCAACTTAAATATGAATTATAAATGACATATTAAACAATATATGTTTTATAAATAAACGTAATAAAGAGACAATCAAATATTTTCGTTTGACATCTTACGTACCTTGAAAGTTCGTGGTCAAATTCCAGTCAAGATCAATTAACCAGAGTTTGGAGTAGGTTACACTATGAATAAAATCTTATTTAGGTAACTCTAAAAAATTAACACCTAAAATAAACATTTAAAAGCACGTTTTCATCAAATGAAATAATGTTTAAAAGATTGATTTATGATTTTTTTTTTCAGCTGGTCTTACTATCCGTTCAGGCTAAGCTCATGTAAGTTATACTAATAATGTTAATGTGCTAGGTATTGGGAAAGTTGAATTAAAGTAAGTGTGCTCACATTTTCGTGTAAAGAGAGTGGACAATCATTTGACAACTACCCTCACCCTTATCTCCCCATATTCGGTAGTCCAATCTTGCTAGAGTGACGCCTTGGTTTAGATCATAAGTCATCGAAACGTGTTTTGAGGATCTTTTTTTGTTCCTTAGTAAAATATTAATAAATAAATAGTCGTGGAATAATAAAAATCTAAATAAAATGTATTATTAAACGAAATTAAAAAAAATTATAGACCATCACTATTTAGGTAATGTTGCTTACATTATTTTGGTTTTCATTTTATTCGGTAATGGTAAGAATTAAAAAAAATCAAAATCTACATATATCATACCGCTACCATCACCTTTAGAAGATTGAATTAATTTGGCAAAAAAAAAAACTCATTAATAAACGGTCTTCTCTGATAGGTATTCTTTTCTTTCCATCCCACTATCACTGCCTCCTTTTTTTTTCTATGTTCACACAATCCCCCTTATTATCACGAGATCGTTTGTAGCTTTACGTGCCGTAGTTGACGCTTGCGCACAGGGGCATCCCCTTCCTCCTCTTCAATATACCACACGCATCTTTCCCCCTTTCAACCCCTTGCTGATCACTCACTCCCCTTTCCTACCCTTCCTTACGTCAGCTGTAACACTATAAAACAGGCATACAGACCTTTCCCCACTTCCATTCCGAAACAGGTGGCTGGGGGAACACTTCACTTGTCACAGACATAAGCTAAAAAAAAACATCCGCTTGTCATCCAAGTCTAGATCTGAACCCAAGGACCATGGCAGCTACAACCAGTGTCAATCTCAGAAGCGTCGTTAGATCCGTCGTCGTGCTTTTGGTCGGCATGGTCTTGGCCTGGCCTGTTTCCGGCCTACCGACACAGGTATTTACTTTCATAGTCTGTTTACTTCAAACTTATTTCAAGAGTTTTTTTTAACCAAATTAATCAAAGATCGAACTTTAGTAAAAGACGTCAGTTTTTTAAAAGTAAACGCTTTTACAAAGGCGCAGTCTAATTTGACAGATAGACAAGTTACTAGATCTACGTAAAGTCATGTAATAATTTGCAGCGGTCACGTTTAATATCAATACCTATAAAATAACACTAATAATACAATAAAATTACTAAATCAACTTTTACATACTCATACGTCAAGTCATGTTATTTGAAACTCTCATGTTTGATATAATTATATATATATCATAAAAGAGTTTGTCTGTGTGTGTGTGTTTGTGTGCGATGCCCAGTCAAATCTACGGCACGCAGAGATCTGACATTTTTACCAGAGGTTGATGTAAGGCGGTCAGAATGCACCTCTAAACCGGATGTTTTAATTTTTAACTAGATTTTTAATTAGGCTATTTTTAACCAATTTTTGAAGAAAATATTATTAATCTGGTTTAGAATTACATTTCAGAGATAACTGTGATAAAAATATGCCACATCCTCCTCGTAAAAAAAATATTCGAAATCAACCGTAATTCTAAACCATTTTTGTGTGGGGGAGGGGTGGGGGCAGCTTGTATAGTTCTTATACCACAGTGGGTCACGGGCAACGCCTTGCGGGATTGCTAGTGTATGTATATATATATATATATATATATAACCACTGCATCTTACTATACGTTGAGGCTATGCGCTTATGTACAAATTACGCTAATGGTTTTAGTGATTAGGAAGTTTATATTTAGAGTAAGTGTACCCGAATTTTCATGGAGATAGAATGGAAAGCCATTTTAAAACCACCCTCAGTACACCCGACCGTGATTCGAACCTCGATTTCTACGTCATCGGCAGTCATGTATACTGCGAGAAAAGCGCGTTAGACCATGCGGCCTCCAAAACGGGTCTATATTTATATTATCAATACTTATAAAATAATACCTAACATATGTTTGTGTTTCTTAAAAGTTCATTATAGTAATGGGACGCTTGAATTCCTGATTCCTTCAAATCCTACGGTATCAGAGAGATTCGAGATTCGTAAAATTCTTAAAAATATATCTTGAATACATTTATTATGGAGCGCTTGATTTCAAATAACAATTTTAAGTAATAATTGGTAAAAGGAATGATATAAACTTGTGTGGCTAGGAGAGGAAAAAACACAATAAAAAGGACCAAGTTGTAACAGTATAATTAATTTACAAATAATTGTTTTATTTATTATTTATGACGTAGTAGATATGGCAAACATTATGTAATTTGTTGATAGCACTAAGCCTTAAACAACTTTTTTCAAATTAAATTTTAATTAATTTCACTTTAAATAAAATTGTCCATGTTAAAAGATTTGAGGATTCGAGATTCAATAAAAATGTGAGATTCGGATCCGATAAATATAGGATCATCACTAGTTTATTCTATCAATATCCAATAATAGCAGATTTTCACTTCATATTTTTCAATCGGTAATTTAAAAAAAATTAATTTGTATCAGTGAAAACTTTATAAGTAGATATTTCTATCCATGAAAAATATTGGATTACATATAGCTTTATATAGCAATATGCTGTGAGTTTTTATTTTCATTGTTAAGGGAAAGGGAAATTTGTTCAACAACTCATATTAAAAACAAGTTGTTTAGTTCATTTAGTTGGTTTAAAGTAGCTTTGAATTTTTCTGACAGTACTTAAAAATAAAATTGTGCATCTTACAAATATCTTTATAGTTTCTTGACGTCGTTTGTCAACTTAAATAAATATATTTGGGATGCGTATGTGAATTTAACTCTACTTATGTAACTTTAACTAATAAGAAAGTCTAGAGAAATTTTGAATGCAAGAAATAATTGTGCTGAAACATTTAAACGTAATATTCCACTTTTGAATAGTGAACGATACTGTCTTAAAAAAATCCTCAGATTTACGTCGCAGCATTTGTTACTTTGTCAATGTTTCAAATATACTCGGGGAACCAGGTTTCCCAATCTTTCACTTTGTATTTAACACATGTTATGTTGTCATTATTGAGTGCAGCAGTGGGCTAAGAGAAGGTTAGCGATATAGTTTCCGACATGTTTATTTAGAACAGCATTACTTCCGTAGCATCAGAGATAACTTTTGTTGCAAATATAAATATTATCACCTTAATCGATGGACACAACCTCCAAGTGTCAAGTCTGGTTTATCGGTGATATATAAGTCAGGGTTCTAATCCCGAACAGGTGTAATGAGTTCGATTTTTTTTTTCCTCAATGCCCCTCTACACTACACCTTTATGTATTTTGAATACGCTAATGAAGTAGGAATGAAGTAAAGTATAATTTAAAGGAAATGTACATGCATTTGCGTGAATGAAGAGTGAGGAACGATTTATATTAAAAAAACTTCAGTACACCCAGATTGTATTTGAACCACAATCTACTTATCACCGGCAAACCAGACTAGGTGAGCTTGACATTTAACCCGCGTACTCATCAATGCGAGTTAATTTTGTATCGATTATATTTTTATCATTACGTCAAAAAGGCTAGTGACGGTTAAATGTAGAGGGCAGTCTTAACATGGTGAGAGGATGAAAAAACAAACTGATAAATCACATATGGAAAGAGATATCCATTAAATTTGGTCGAGTTTTGAACCTCAACCCTCCTGTAACCAGTAACCTAATATATTGAGAGAACGACACCCCAAGACCACGTAAATGCGGGCATTAGAAATCAAACATACCTTGTTCAGCCGTTGACGTAAATTGAATTTCTTTCTCTTTAAGCTCGTGTCAACTTTATATGTTTAGGGTAGTGATAAAAACACCTGAATTTATTGCGTCAGAACTATCTGGGTAGTACTGCATTTACCCGTTCAGTGGCCGCATGGCCTAAGGCGCTACTCTGTCAATAGACTAGACGGCCGCATACGGGTGGGTCGGGATTCAATCCCAGTCGGGTGTACTGAGGGTGGTTTTCCTAAATGGTTGCCCACTATCTCTCTCTCTCTTTCTCTCTCTATACATGCAAATGCATGTACACCACCTCTAAATTAAACCTTCCTCGTCCCTAGCCTATTAGCGTAATAATTAGTATAGCCCAAATGGTAGTAACAAGTGGAGTTAAAATTAAAGTACATGATTTGGTAGGCCTACTTGTATTGACAAGAGTTTATATAAACACATTGCTATAGTAGGATCATGACAGGAAGGAACTTTTTAAAAAAACTACACGCATTTTTTTTGCTTAGTAATGATAACGTTTTACTTTAGTATTAGTGTTATTTTATAGGTATTTATATGATATATCAAAAGCTATAGCTTCAGATCACATGACTTGACGTATGAATCTGTGCTAAATAGTTTTAGTAACTTTCATAAATGTCAAAAAGGTTCCTACCCATATAAATTTAACTGCATAGATATTTACAATGTATTAACTAAATTAGGCTATACACCTTTATAGATATACTATATACTGTATATACTTATATAGTATATAAACTGTATATATAGTATAATTATATAGTATATAAACTGTATATATAGTATAATTATATAGTATATAAACTGTATATATAGTATAATTATATAGTATATAACTGTATATATAGTATAATTATATACTGTATAAATAAATATATATAGTATAATTATATACTCTATAAATAAATATATATATATATATACAAACTAAAATATCTCAGCTTGAATCACACTCATGAGGTAGAGATGTGAAAGATTTACTTCAGAGGAAATTAACCCGCATTTGTGTAAATAAATAGTGGGATATTATTTAGGAAAATAAATTCTAGTACACCTAGCCCGGCTTCAAACCTTTGACCTCCTCCTCACCGGCAAATCTAAACAGATGAGACTGGCCTTTAACTCGTGTGCCTAATAATGAGAGTTTCAATTTAATCAGTTGTCCAACACCTTAACTCAGTCGGTAGCGTGTCTTCCTACTAAGATAAGGGTCCCGGGTTCGATGCCCGGCATGGCCGAAAAACGTATCATTGGTGCAATGTGAGTTGACCCTGTCACAGTGATGAATTAACGGATGGGGCTGGATGTTGTGTCTGTCCTAGATTTAAGTTAATCCATAAGATGTGTGTTGATATATTTAGTCGATTCAGAAAGAGCACGTTAATCACCTCAAATAAATTAATTGAAAAACTTTGATCAGCTATTTTAAATTGAGCATAAAATTACAGGTGTTATGAATGTTTTATTTAAACAGCAACACTTCTTGTTTGTTATTGAATCAATGGAATAGTTTGGTTAATAGCTTATTTTGTGCTTATGGACACCATTTGATATTTTATCGATGTTAAAAAAATGTTGTAGCTGAATTAAATTTGTTAACTGGAAATCAAGCCACCTGTTGTATACAAACATATCAGCTACGACAAATTAAGTTGACATAGAATGGTTTGTAATTCACAGTGTCAACAATCCCTTAACAATATTGTTTGTTATTCTTTTAGATTGAGTTTGTGTTTAAAAATAAATGACACGGTACACCACACAAACTTTCTCGCTCCTTAAACTTAAAACTCGTAAGATAATGTGAAATGAAATCACAGATATTGTTGCAGAAACATAATGAAAAAAAGAGCATCTCATTTCACCATAAGACATAAAAGAAATAATATACACTGTTGCAGAAACATTGAGAAAACGGAGCACCTCGAGAATAACAATCAACTCCCCATTTCCCAAGACATCCGTTAAAATAATATATATTTGGTTACATCTTGGAAACAATTAGTTTTATATAATATATTTCGAATAAAGTTTATTTTTATTTTTAACTAGCAGAAGTATCCGGGGTAAGTCTACCCGTGGTAGCCACTCAATGGATTAAGGTGCTACCCCTAGCAACGTTTTTATTTTCTTCGAACAGACAGAAAAAACTCTTCATTTTGTTTAATCCTACCCTGTTTTTAATTAATTAAAAGAATAAAATACAAATTTTAAAATTCCCAATTCGAGGTCCACAGGGGGCAGCTAATTTTTAAATGTCAGACCTTTGTGTGCTATAGATATCGTGCGACTTTTATGGCGGACTGACACAAACTCTTTATTTTATCAATATAGATAGTCACCCGCTTGGGTGGCCACATGGTCTAAGGAGCTACTCTCGCAGTAACCTATACTGCGATAGATCGAGGTTCGAATCTCGGTTGAATGTACTGAGGGTGGTTTTTCCACTCTCTCTCCCCACACAAATGTGTATACACTTCCTATAAATATAACCTCCTTAATCCTGAAAACCATTAGTGTAATTAGTACATTAGCATATAACGCGAACGGGTAGTAAAACGCGATGCTAAGATAAAATATAGGTAGATAGTCCTATATTTATTATTTAGCACCGCGTCTTACTACCCGTTCGGGTTATAGCTTAAGTACTAATTACGCTAATGGATTAGGAATTGGGAAGGTTGAATAAAGGAAGTGAACCCGTATTTTCGTGGAGGAAGAGTGGAAAACCATTTAGGAAAAACCACCCCTAGTTCACCCGACCGAGATTCGAACCTCGATCTCCCCGTCCTCGGCAGTCGGGCTCAACACGACTAGCGCGTTAGCCAACTACGCCACAGAGGCGGGTGATAGTCCTATAACTTTGCTGTGAAGAATTATTTCGTATCTCAAAGAGCTGCAGAGATGTGATTAAAATTATGTAAAAAACACTCTAAGTCAGGGGTCGGCAAGGTGGTTCCCGCAGGCACCCTTTTGACAAATTTTAGGCGCCAGCCTTATGTTGTGTAATTTTGTAAATTTTTTGTTGAATAGTTTTGTTTGATAAATAACAGGATGGTTGTCGAGTATTATTTTAAATTAAACTTCTTTGCTATCTATTCATCATTAGTCCTCAATTTATTATTCTATTAATATCCTCATAAATAAGTTTTTAACAATAAGCCCACTTTATAACATTTTTCAAAATTTTAGGCACAAATATTTCAATCTAAAGAGTGGTAATATTATAGTTTGTTTTGTTTATTACATTTAAAATATGTTATTATCTTTATTATTATTATTACCGTGTCTTACTACCCGTTCGGGTTATACGCACTTACGCTAATGTGTAATGGTAGGGTGATTGTGAGTTGAAATGGAGGACCTACAGTTTAACGCGGAATCCGAACCACGATGGAGGCCTGGCATTCCTTATATTCACAAGTTGTCAATAATACACGTCTTGTCAGAGGTGAAGGAAGGGTTTGGAAATCAGATAAATCTGTGCTGGGACTGAGGATTGAACCCCGGACCCCGAGCACAGAAGTCTGACACCTTACCTCTAGACCACGAGGTAACCTTTTTTGTATATTATCAACTTGTCACTAATAAATACATAAATAAAAGGTGAACATTCAAATATAGAAATTGACATTTTTCTTGGCGCCCCCAGATCAAAACATTTTTGAAAAATAGCTCTTCATGCTTAAAAGGCTGCCGACCCCTGAAGTGTAAGTCTTTTTCACAAAGAAAAAAATTAATTTGCCATTTTGTCTGTCATATTACACAGTGCCTATATACGAATTTAAATCAAAATTGTTTTGACCAATTTCGAGAAAAAAATTCAATTTTTTCTTTTTTGATCCTAAGTAAACCTACCTTTTATTTAAGGATTGTTACTTCCAAAAATATCTCTGGGGAACCTTATGAAAATCTTTGATATCAAGCCACAGCTTGATTGGTAAAATGGGTCCGGTTGTAGGCCGAGATACAGTCATAGACGGACGGCTTCGTGGAAAACAATTTTCAGGTTTAGGGAGAGGGTCATGAAAAGTTGTCATCCATAAAAATCTCGAATTAGATTTTAAAATTAAATCACAATACTTCTTCTATTCGAGAGGCAGCGATGAAATAAAAATCATGGTGAACTTACAACAAATAAATGTGACTTGTGGATATGAAAATACTAAACTATTAAATTTAAAAATGGTATTCAAATAAATGGTACGGTGCAGAACACTAGACTTTTCCCACTTTTATCTTAAAATAGACATTTACTAAAAACTTGTAAGATTTGTTAAATGAAATAATAGTTATATACATTGTTGTAGAACATACTACACCAAAGATCACAAATGAAATAATATAAACGTTACTTACTTCTCTATGGCATTGGGAACAAGGAACACTGTTACAGAAAAATTGATAAAAGAGAAACTCTTGTCCACCAAAGAGCATAAGAATCAAATTCATTTTCAAAAGACCTTATTTAAATGTTAGATATAAATATTATATTATTATGAATTAGAAATTATTTTTTGTTATAAACTAAACTATTTAGGTTAATAATTTTTACCTTTTAGAAAAAATTACCTACAACTATATTCACATACATCCCTTAAACAATTTTGTATCTCAAGTATGTCGATGAAAAATTATTATTTGATAAATACATACTCCTCAAAGTACAAATTATGTTTCAATAATAAATGTAAGGCTTTTAATGGCTTATTCATTGGGGTAAATATGAGGAAGGTATTAATTAGAAATGCACCTTCATTCGTCATGATCAGTGATGGAAAAATAATAATTATAAACCATATGTGGAAATCACCTCAATATAACTGGAATAAATTCGAACCACCCAGAACCTCTACGTCGTTATCTATGTAATGAATCGTAAGTTGTCTGACATCTTAATCCATCTTAACACCAGTACAAGAAATTGATAGTTAATTTTACACTATAGACAAAAATAAAACGTAATGATTCTACATTGGAATCATTTACTACATCCATATCCTCCGCAAAGCGAATGAGGTAAATTTCTTAGGGTTTATATTTTTATAACAATCTTTCATGTTTAGTTCTAGAAGAATAAAAAAAAATTAGTTTCCGAAATATAAAATGTATTATATTGATATAACTTCTATAAAAAAAAAGTTATTGGTTTCCACTGTAAGAAAATTTATAAAAGCTGAAGCTTATTCTAGATCACTCAATTCTATCACCTTTGCTCCAATTCCTTAACAACTGAGTGTATTTATTTGGTGAGAATCTTCCCTGGAGATTTTTATTCAATTTGTTGAGAACCAAGCTCGTCTGAAGCATCTGTGAGTGTGTTCGTGTATGCACACAAATATACACAGAGCACTCGCAGCGTTTACAAAAATATCTCTTTTAAATCTAGTTGTGTGTTTTTTTACCTCCGCCTCTTACCTGTTCTGGTTATACCAATAAATTATCATTTACTCTAGTTTGGTAGGGATGAGGACGGAATAATTTTAGAGTTATTCTACCAGCATATGCGTGGAAAAATAGTGGGAAATCATTTAGGAAAAAATACCCTCAGTAGACCCGACTAGGATTCGAACCCCGATCTCTACGTCATCAGTAGGTAAATCCAACACGAGAGGGACGCCTTAGACCATCCTGCTACTGAAGTGGCTTATAGTATTGTTCAAATACTATAAAACCATTACTCTAGACATCTGTGTTTATTCTTTTGGTGTATTTAAATTACATTTATTGGAATCAGTGACGTGGAGGCTGGAGTTCGAATCCTCTATTGATGTACTTGGAGTGTTGCGATCTTCCTGAATGTTTTCCTACCCTCCCTCCAGGCAAATTCAGGTACATTTCCTCAAAGTCTACCTTATTGATCCCTACACTATTAGCATCATTAAAATTCGTCTATCCCGGATGGGTAGTAATATATGGGAGCGAACACTTTATAAACACATACATTATATCCGTGCTCGAATGACTAACAAGCTTAACCTAGGACAATAGAGCAGGATTCTGTTAGGAAGATCTGTGATCTAACAGCTATAATAGTTACTAGAACAACGTTGATATATTCATACATCAAGTCATGTATGCTTAAACTGTCACGTTTGATTGATTGCACCCAATTCCTTTAGTACTACACTAATTATATAGTAAGATGTTTTAAAGGTTTATTATTATTATTTAGCAGCCGCGTCTTACTACCCGTGAGGGTTATACGCTTAAGTACTAATTACGTTAATGGGCTAGGAATTTGGAAGGTTGAATTTAGAGGAAGTGAACCCGCATTTGTGTGGAGGGAGAGTGGACAACCATTTAGGAAAAACCACCCCTCAGTTCACCCGAGCGAGATTCGAGCCTAGATATCCTCGTCCTTGGTATTCTAGCTTAACGTGAAACTAGCGCTTTGGCTAACTATGCCACCAGGCGGGTTTATAATTGTTGAATGAATAAAATCATGTTTGTGTTTTTAAAAGCCACTTTATTTACTTACGCTCTGGCATTAGGAATTCCAAAGTTCATTGCAGCACTTACAAAAGTAAACAACATATATCTATCTTGAGCTAGTTTTATCCAGTCCCACTCATTACACCCTATCTCTTTCATGGCCATTATAATATTATTCTCCCATCTGCGTCAAGGTCTTCCCAATGGTCTCTTCCCGTTGGGTTTGCCAGAAAATACCCTGAACAAGGTTCTATATTCTCCCATTTTTACTGCATGTCCTGCCCAACGTAATTTACGAGATTTGATTATCCTAACAATGTATTGTGATGAGTACAGGGGGTTTCTAAAAAGCGCTTACTTCCATGATTCTACTGTAACACATGCAACCCTTGTGTTAAGAAAACAAAAAACCCCAAATATAAAGTAAAATAAATGAGAAAGTATACCACTATAAATATTATGTAAATTTGTTATATCTAACTTATTTCCTCAAAAGTAATCGAGTACTATCCGATAGCTTTGCTCAATCGTTGGAGAATCTGCCGGTTGATTTTAAAACCACGGATTCAAATCCCGGTGAGAAAAAAAACTTTATTACTAGGAGATTATATTCATTCCCTTTTCACTCGGTGGTCAAATATCGTTACGAGGTTTGGTTGTTGTACTTCTAAATAAATTTTATTTGTCATACCAAGTTAGCTATCTTCAAAAACACAATTTGAGAAAAATGCAATGTCACCACATAAATATTAGTAATAACTCAAAAGTGAGCTAAGAGTGAATTTATCTGAAGGGACATTATTAAGAACTACACAAACACTTACCTTTAAGGATTAAATAAAATTACAAATTGAATAAATCCGACTGAAACCTGTTGGAATAATTGTATAAAGTATGATTTAATCCCATCTAGCATTATCTTTACTTCATTAGTCAGAAACAGCAAACTTTCAGCTGATTATACTAATATAAATATTATTGCTCTTGTATAACATTAGATATACTTCATAAAATTCAGTGACACTATCTTTGCATCTGATCATGTATTTTATTTTATTATTATTATATTAATTAATATTATTTATTATTATTTTTATTATTTTATTATATTACCGCGTCTTACTACCCGTTCGGGTTGTACGCACTACGCTGATGTGTAATGGTAGGGTGATTGTGAGATGAAATGGAGGACCTACAGTTTAACGTGGGATCCGAACCACGGTGGAGGCCTGGCATTCCACACATCACAAGTATGATTTACACCTTGTCAAGGTGAAGAAGGTTTGCAATCAGATAAATCTTGCGGGACGAGATTTGAACCGACCTCAGCACAGAATTTGACACCTACGACTGACCACCAGGTCACCATCATGTATTAGAAGTTTATCTACTTTGTAGACGAATTAGTACTAATCAGTCAGATAACTATTTCCAGCTGACTTGTAGTAGAAGTATTATCTACTATTTTTAAAAATATATATGTACTATTTTATGGGTCCCTATTATCCAGGCACAGCACGTCCTCAGGTTTCGATAGAGGACCAGCCTTTAGATTTGAAGGGTAACTGCAAATATATTGAATAAGCAGTCGCGGACAGCCAATAGGGGTGGTCCTCCAGCTTGGGGTTGAGCGTAGGCGTGATGAGCACTCACAGTAAAAAATAAAATCCCTTCAAGAAACACCCAAAAGTTTGCCATTGCTGTTCCTGGGATAAAGTATTCTGGAGATAAACTAATCCCCCATTCGTATCTCCGGGCGGGGACTACTTTGGGAAAGTCATGGGATAGTAAAGCTAGGAAAGAGATTAGTATTGGGATGTGGAATATTAGTAGCTTATATTGGTGTGGACGCTACAGTCATTGATTTATGAAGTAAGTAGGGTTGAATTAAATATTGTGGCTATACGAGAGGATAGATGGTCAGGTTGTAGAAGGGGGAATCTGGTGAATACGTTTTTTTCATGGAGGAACAGACATACGTAGCTCAGGAAGAGGTTTCTTATCCGCAGAAAGAGTATGTCAGCAGTTAAGGACAAAAGAATTCACTAAGAATAAGATGTCACGGATAGTGGGGTAGGGACGCATAGTACGGTCATCATCAATTTGTACATTGTCCTGCAGAAGATACTGATAACCTAATAAAGGATAGTTTATATGAGGACTTGTTTACAGTTACAAACTTATCACATGAAAATTGTGATAGGTGGTGCAAATATAGGAAGAAGAATTTTTAGGCTTACAATAGGAAGAAAGACCTTGCATGACGTAGAAAAGATAATGGAATAGTATTGATAAATGTTGCCACTTTAAAGAACCTTATTGTGAAAATTACTGGCTTCAAGCGTAAGGATATTCATAAATACACTTATACCTCCCAAGAGGGGAATACATACAATCAAAGTAGATCAATTGCTAATAGATAAAAGATGCCATACACGCTTACTCGATATCAGGTCATACAGAGTGCGATTAAAACCCTATTTAGTAGTAGCAAAAACTTAGGGAACGTCTATCAGTAAAAAAAAGGGAAATCATGCAGGCAAGTTAGAAAGATATGATATAGAAAAACTGACATATGGTGAATGTATGAATTAAGATTTTAAATAGGTTTTCTGCCCTAGAAGTGTAAACAATCCAGGGAAACAATGGAAATCGTCAGGAATAATATTAGAAATCAGCAAAGAGTGGGATAGGCTTTCGCAAAATATTAGGAAGAAACAATGGTTTGACAACGAATGTTAAAAAGTAATAGAAGAAGGTAAGTAAAATTACATTGGTTAGAAAGTCCTAATGTGTTGAGCTTAAACACACTTAGCAATGCAGAAAGGAAGGCCAGTGCCTTATTCAGAAACAAAAGGATAGAGTATTTAAAGGGTAACGTTAGTGAAATAGAACAAAATATCAAAATAAGAATATCAAGAAACTTGAATAAGGCATATAATGGATGTAAGAAAAGTTACCAAGCTAGGGCCAATTTAGTGAAAGTGATAATAGTAAGCTGATGGCAGATACGAGTGAGGTTTTGAGTAAATGGAACGAACACTTCAAGCATGTTTTGAATATTCGTGAAGAATACGAATGGGTTGGGAGTATCGACAACCATAATGATAAACCATTAGTCCCAGATCCAAGTAATAGGGAAGTTAAAGAACTATAATCTCCATATTTTCTAGATTCAATTCCAGCAGAGTTAATAAATGAAGGTGGTGAAAAGCTAATAATAGAAATTCATAAAATGATATGTTCCATATGGAGCCATGAGGTTCCACCACAAGAATGGAAGGAAGGTATTATATTACCAATTTTCAAACAGGGAGATAAAATAGTGTAGTTGTAGCTATAGATGTAGCTCAATATTCCCACCATGATTTAAGATTTTATACAACATAATTTTAATGAGATTGACGCCATATGCAGAAGAAATAATTTGCTGTCATCAGTGTGGATTTTGATGAATATATCAACAACGGGTCAGATTTTTACCATTTGGTAAATATTTTTTAAAAGAAAATTTAGAATACAACATGAAGGTTCATCAATTATACAAAGATTTTTAAAAGACCTGTGAATCAGTTAAAATAAGTGATTTATATTAAATTTTAGTTAAATTTGAGGTATACAAAATCTTGTCAAGCTAATTGAGGTATGTTTGACTTTTACACGTGGCAGGGTATGGGCTGGATGTCATCAGATACTTTCTAAATGCATAATGGGTTGAAATAAGGAGATTCACTTTACCCATTACTTTTTAATCCATCCTTAGAGTGTGCTATTAGGGTAATGCAGAGAGAGTAGTGAGGGTTGACATTAAACAGTACATTGCAGCTAATAGGATAGGTAGATGACTTTAGATTTGTTGGGAAAAAGTATGGAAACTGTTAAAATATATGCAGAAATTTTACTAGAGGCTAGTAAGGAAATAAGTTAAGAAGCGAACATTGAAAAGACTAAGCATATGATCACATATAAAACATAAATTAAGGACGACAATTTAGAGATTACTGTGTACAACTTACATTTAGACAGGGTTAATAGGTTTAAATATTTAGGAACAATATTAACTAGCAATAAAGATATAAGAAAGGAAACTAGGAAAATAATATAGCTGGGAAATGTATGCTATTATTCGGTCAGTAAGTTTTTGACATCCCACCTGTTGTCCAGGAAGGAATGTAAAACTCAGAATATAACAAACAATTTTAACGGCTGTACTCTATGGTTGTGAAACCGTGGTCTAATACCTAACATGAGGAAAACAAATTTAGGGTGTTCGAAAACAGAATTCTTAGGAAGATATTTGTTCCAAAAAGGGATGAGCCTACTGGATAGTGGAGTAGTTTACATAATGATGAGTTACATACCGTGTACTCATAATAGGACATTGTTAGGATAATCAAGTCTCGTAGATTACGGTGGGCAGGACATGCAGCGCGGATGGAATAATCTAGAACCACGTCAGAGTATTTATTGGCAAACCCTATAGAAACAAAGCAATAACAGAATAACATTAGAATTAACCTGAAAGAGATAGAGTGTAATGAGGTGGACTGAATAGAACTAGCTCAAACTAGGAATGGGTGCCGTACCTACTTTTGTAAGTGCGGCAGTGAACTTTAGAGTTCCTGGTGGCATAGACTGAGTAAGCAAATTCAAACGTTTGAATTGCTTTGGCAGTGAACCACGTGGCATATTGAGAAGATTCGTACATTTTTTATTGTATTTGCAAGCTTGTGTTTGATCGAATTTCTATTGGAACATTTTATAATTTAATTAAATTTCTGGGCTTTTAATCTTATTCAAACAATTTACAAATTATGAATTTTTTATTGATAAATACCTACATCTTAAAGATTAATAATTATTAAAATAGTATGTTGGAATAAGAATTAGTCAACTTTATTTTATAAAAAAAAAACCAAACTCATTCCATGTTAGTGTTTTAAAACTTAAAATCTTAATTCTTTAGGTCACTAAGATATTATCAGGTATATTCGTAACTAGTTTTATTATTTAATAACCTATTAAAATGCAAAATGTTGATTTAAAAAAATTAAGATTGTTAAAGAATCTTCATCGATAACTATGTATTTAGTCATGATGCCATTCCTACAAGTGGTCACGTGTCATAAAGGATCAGGCTCGCTATGTACTGAATTAACGGTGACAGCGATTTCTAGGTTATATTCTCAGCTAGGTACACTTTGGGAGGTTTTCTATATTTGATTTTTAAGTGTAGTTTTCCAAATCCCTACCTCCCGAGCACTTCCTTGAAAACTTATCTCCTCATCCGCACACCAGTCGTTAATAAATGTAGAGTACCACCATTTATCATAATATAATATTTTTAAAGGAGGTCTACTCTTTTTCGTATAAAACGGTAGATGGACTACATGCTATCATTGATAGACTTTATTAAATGTGTATGATTAGAAAGATATATTTGAAATTAAATAAATATGTAGAGTTTTAATTTGTTACCCGTTGGTATGATTTAATCTCTGATTGCGTGCCAAAATTTAAGATCGTAGAGAATCTCAAAGTAAAATCCTTTTATATATAAAGGTTTGTAAGTCAATAAATTAATTATTTAAACCTAAATAGTCTCTAGAAATAAATATAAATTGTATTTTAGAAATACAAAATGTCATTTACCATCAATTCTCCTTGGATTTGAAGTTGATCTTTTTCCTTGGTTATCAAGTTTGAAAGAAAACAAATTGATACCATATTCAAAAGTAGGCCTACAATACACAGTAATACGCAATATTATATAGAAAACAGAAACATTTCATTCATTACTACTTATCATTAATTGGCCTTCCATAAATATTAAGGTGCATATTCAAATAATTTATTTTATTTGCATTATTTAATACTTGAATCTTTATCAACTAATTATGTATAAATTTGTTTTGAAAAGGATATCTCTAAGTACCCTTTATTTGGCCTATTATTTCATTTTTTACGCACCACTCCTTGCCATCCATCTGTGCTGTATGAGTATTTAAACTAATTAGGTGAGTATGAGGAAATTAAAATTTAGTAAAGTACCCCAGATATTTTTAGAAATCTATATAAGAAAAAACAGCTCAGTACACCAAATCTGGCTTCCAATTCCTACCACCCCATTACTGGCAAAGCAAATTTAACAAGATTACGCCTTAGCCTGCGTGATTGCCGATGCAAATTAGTCCACTCTTAACAAAATTGACTCAAATCGCTTACCTAAAATATAGACATACATACTTTTACTGAGATTCCAATTTAATTTCAATATACAGCAATACTATATGTAATTCATATCAACACATTTATGCATTAATTGTTTTTTGTTAATCCAGACTATCCATTAGTGTGGTAAGGATATGGAAGGTATAATTTATAGGAAGAGTATCCACAATTGCTTGAAGGGAAAGAGGGGAAACCATTTTAGAAAACTTGCTCAGTACATCTAACTGGGATTCAAGCCTCAACCTTTCCATCATCGGCAAACCAGACAAGATGAGACTTACGCCTTTTCCCACGTTCCCACTGTTGTGAGTTTTTCTCCGTTAAATAATTGTTTGTTCTATGGTATTTTAAAAAACTGAACCAATAGAATGGTCAAAAGAAAATGCAAACTTGCTTCTATAACTATAAGAACTGTATCGAGTGTTGTTAAAACATTAGGTGTTCTTTTAAGGAGTTAAATAGAATTAGAAAATAGTACATTCCAACCATTTTATTTTAATAATATATTATATGAGGTAGACTGCTTCACTAAAGCTTGTCTCTGACCTTTTAAAACATTTCACATTAAAATATGTAGTTTAACCAATGTTAAAAGCTTTGTTTCACTATCCTTTGATTTATTTTTTATTAAACTACTTATTATTTATTCCATGTGATTCGAATGGATATTTTAAAACATATTTTGTCAATGCCAGGTGCTAATTCCATGAACATTTATTCAAAATACAAATTTATCCCATTTGAGTAGAGATTTGTTCCTTTTTTTCTCTGAATAAAACTGTCATGGCTTATTATAGAATTGTTATTATTTATTGTAAGATCCCTTACTTTGACATCACTTTGTAACCTCCCACTATGTCATCACGTTGTAACACTTCTGACAGAACTGGGTAAGGTTACTAGTTTTGTCTGGGTGCCCGGTAGCCAACCCTTCTACGCGCTACCGGGCACCGTAGGGACTTACATGGTCAGGATGGACCCCGAGCGGTAGGGGTTGCAATGGATGGTCGTGGGGAGTGAAACTCGCAAGTAGTCCAAGAAATTATATTTATTAAGATAGTAAGAGACTAAACTACTACATGGGAATCTATTAAATATCCCGTGACGAGGGAGCCGGCGCGATACGGTCTCGCAACCCTCCTGCAGACCCGCGATCGACCCTCCGTGGGGTGAACTCCACAGATCACATTAATATTATCACTACTCAGTCGTACACGCGACCGACACACATGCACACCGCATGGCGTCCAACCTTCAACAACCCTCTTTGGTTCTCACACAACTCGCTGATCTCGATATTTCACCCGCCAGGAAGGTCCATCGGTCACCCCTCTCACTCGTCAACAGGATGCAAGCTATATGAGCTTTTTGCTATTCTCAACAGGATGGTAACCCAACACTCTTGACTTCCAAGGAAATGTACAAGTTCAGGTTAACATCCTGCCAGAACAACCTTAAAATAATTATGCTGTTACATTACACCCCCCTCCGAAAAATAAGTGGAACATTTATGAGACACTTATTTGTCTTAGGTGGTTATTACCCTTAACACTAGTTACTAGATAAGTCTGGCAAGGTAACAACAATAGATTGTGCCTGCGTAGGTATTGGGGTTACAATGCTAGGAGCAGGCCTACTAAAACATTTAACCAATGACCCTTTAAAATTAAAGACTACTACGGCTACAATAACAAGCAATACCAAAGGTGTTATAGTTGAACCTAAAACTATAGACAAGGACCTAGGGTTTCCATTGAAGCTATGGGCCCTAATTTTCTCTACTACTTGATTAAAGTCCACTGGATTAATCGATTGTTTGACAAAGGCATCAATCTCGGTTATTAGTTCACTAGAAAAAGTAACGTTTTTAGAAATATTTAAATTTGATTCAAAATTTAAGTTTCCTAGATCTGGAATATATATTAGTGGTAATTTATTATGAAAATACAATGTACCATGAACTGAAGCTAATACCTTGAAATCTCTACTAATCATGTCACAGTTACTAGCATTTAATATGACATAAACCCTCGGAGTTAAAAGTTCACTACTTAACTTCTTGTTAGAACTATTTTCTATGGATTGTATTAGATTAATAAGATCTAATCTAACATTTTACATACATTCACTTACCCTAAGCAATAAATTGTTTAAATCAATGTGAGAGTTAATTACGTGTATAGACCTTAATAGTCCATCTACACCCTTGCTGAACTCACTATAAATGACATTGAAATGAGAGAGATATTCCTTAGCAAGCTGTTGGATGAATTTTGAATTGTTTGTAACTCTATATTCTAAGTTTTTCATTACTAAAATATGCCTAGTCATATTAGAAACAACATCATCAACATCTTGGTCCAAACCTTCAAGTTTTTGATTAATTTCATACAACTCATAAGAATCTAAAGTGCCAAAACAGTTTTGTTTACCAAGTTCAACAGTTTATTGTTTACTACATTTAATTCCATCAAATCAAAATTTACTAATACTTTAAAACTGCTATCAGTTAAAAATGTCATTCCTATCCTTTCAACATGACTCCATTAGGTAATTCACTAATTTTCGTTGCTTCACTTAATGCACTGTGAAATACACAAAAATAAAACACTAAAGCGAACATTTTACGTGCGCTTTCTGAGGTTATAAGAATGGGAGGAGTGCTCCGGTGACGTAGGGGGGTTGGTGTCCTTCTTCCTCCTGGAAGGCTGGCTCTCTCGCGTGACTGGTCGTGGTCGGCTGGCATCGAACCTCGAACCGCTGCTAAGGCCACCTGACCTACTGGTGTCCTTGGCAACCAGTGGCGTCTTTCTTGGACGACCTCTCGGCCGCACCTCAGCGTCGTCGTCATAAGGTACAGGGAACAACTTACCCAAATATGGCTTAACCCTATTTGTGTGAACAATAATAGTGCGAAAGGGTAGTTGCACCTTAAGGGTTACCGGTGACAACACTTCTAACACCAAATAGGGTCCCTTATACTGAAGTTGGAATTTTTTTATCTGACCACGTTTTAAAACTGGATTAGAAAGATACACTAAGTCACCAACTCGGTATTTGGACACTACACTCTTCTTATTATACTGAGCTGCCTGTTGTTGGAACGCTTGATGATTTCTTTTCTTGACAATTTTCCACACACTTTGCAGTTTCTCAGCAAGGTCGCTCACGTGTTCGTTTGAGTTCAGCGGAAGCGTCACAGAATCAAACGGAGTCATCATTGGTCGCCCATAAACAATTTCATACGGGGTCATTTTTGTACTTGAATGTAGTTTGGTGTTATAAGCTGTAACGACATAAGGTAAAAACACGTCCCAGTTGTCATGTCGACTATTTACAAAATGACTCAGCATTTTAGAAATCGTCTGGTGTACTCGTTCAACGCGGCCATTTCCCTCCGGATGTGCTGGTGTAGTTCTAAGTTTAGTGACATTGAGCAATTTGCAAACTTGCACCATTATTTCTGACATGAAGTTCGAACCCTGGTCACTAATAATAAATAAGGGTGTCCCGAACTTCAACACCCACTGAAAAATAAACACCTTCGCTATGGTCTCTGCACTCTGATCCGGTATAGGTATCATCACTAAATATCTAGAAAAATGGTCAATCATCGTTAAAATATACTTGTTGTTGTCTCTGGTTTTTGGTAAGGGACCGACTATATCTAAACCTATCCGTTCAAACGGAGTGTTTGTTTCGGGTAGTTCTTGAAGTGGTGCTTTTGTTTTTCCATATTTGTTTCTCTGATTGCATGAGACGCATCGTTGGACGTAGTTATCTACATCGTGACGTCGATTCGGCCACCAGTATTTTCGTGCCACCCTGTAGTTTGTCGTTCTCTTACCGCTGTGACTGGACAAACTGAGTCATGACATTCTTTTAGTACGTCATCACGTTTTGACTCAGGTATCACAATGCGCTTCCCGTACTTGGTTTCTCGAAAGAATAAGCCATTAACCTCCTGGAAACTTGGGTTGTTTCTCCAATTTTGACAATCGGTATCTTGAGATTGCTGCTCTATTAGGTCCTCTGGGGTACTGAGTTCGATGGTTCTTATTTTTCTACTTAGTCCATCAGCATTTCCATGGAATTTTCCTGGTCGATGACACACCGTGTATACATATTCACTAAGACGTAAACTCCATCTCATTAAACGACCGCTAGGGTCTTTTAGACCCAATAACCACTTAAGAGCGGCATGATCCGTAATTATCGTAAAGGGTTTGCCCAGTAGATAGCAACGGAATTTATTGACACTCCACACGACTCCTAGAAGTTCTTTTTCCGTGGTGCTATAATTAATTTCTGCTTGGTTCAGTTGGCGAGATGCGAAAGCAACAGGGTGTTCTTTACCCTCAACCTCCTGAGATAACACGCAACCAAGTGCATAGTTGCTAGCATCTGTAGACAAGATAAATGGTTTTTCAAAATCAGGGAAAATTAATACTGGAGACGAAGTCAATGCATTTTTTAAAGCTTCCATAGCATCACTGCAGTCTGGGGTCCACTCGAACGTTACTCCCTTTCTTAGTAGTTTAGTTAGGGGCTGCGCTTTACTCGCATAGTTTTCAATGAATCTACGATAAAAGTTTGACAACCCTAAAAATGATTGAAGTTCTTTGACGTTATTCGGAATGGGGTAGTTTCGGACGGCTTCGACTAACTGGGGATCACATTTTAGTCCTTCATGACTTATGTAATGACCTAGGTAATGTACCTGAGAGGCCGCGAAGTGGCATTTATCAATATTTAAGGATAAATTGGCCTGGTGCAACCGATTCAAAACTGCCCGCAGTCTTTCAGCATGTTCTACCATGTCCTTGCTAAATATTATTATGTCATCTAGGTAAACCAGTGTTTGAGTAGGTGTTAACCCATACAATATACCATCCATCAGTCGTTGGAACGTAGCCGGGGCATTTCTAAGACCAAAAGGCATTCTAACACATTTGTACACCCCTGTTGTAGTTATAAAAGACGATTTTGCTTGGTCGTCGGGATGAACACATAGTTGTGTGTAGCCGCTAGTCATGTCCAGGCACGAAAAGACTTTACATTTAGACATGTTTTCAATCGTTTCCACTAAATTTGGTAGCGGATGAAGGTCTGGGGTAGTTACTGCATTTAAACGTCTATAGTCAACACAAAATCGGAATTCAGGTTGTCCTGTTGTAGACTTCTTTTTTACAAGCACTATAGGCGAGCTCCATGGTGGATCATGTATTTCCCTGGGTTTGATAAATCCGGCCTTTAACTGGTTCTCAACCATGTCTTGAACTAAGGCCCTTTGGTGATAAGGTACTCTGTATGGTTTCTGTGAAATAGGCTTCGCATCTCCGGTATGTATTCGATGGTGTACTAATTGGGTAGCAGGTGACTTCTCTCTTTCCCTAAAGATATCCTTAAACTCTCGTAAAATAGGCATCAAAATGTTTTTATCTTCCTCTGACAAATGATCTAGTTTTTTATTCAGTGCAGCTTCGAATTTAGGGGTTGCAGTCTCCTTAACCTCACAAGCTCGTACAACTTTATTTTGACCCTTACCCTGAGGTAATACAAGGTCCGTGGCATACAAACTTCCACATGAGTTTTTTTTCACTACAGATGACGTCATCTTTGTTTACATAACAAACGCTAGCAATTACCGCCCCTCGTGGCATTTGGACAGCCACAGGGCTCATATTGACAACACTTATAGGGACTCTGACCCTGTATCCCGCCTTTATGGCAACCTAACACTTCTAGCCACATAACAGTGTTTATCTTCCAGTGTATCGCTTTGTATAACTGGTTCTACTAAAAGTAACTTTTCGTCAATGACTTCGGGGAGTTTAATTTCAGCTTGAATTATCTTTCTTGCGCCCGGGGGCATTTCTTCAGTGTGCATTAAACGTACTAGAACCGGAACCATTTCCACAGCGCAGGATGAGGTAGCTAATCTCATATTTACAACTGCATTAGTTCGTTGGGGCCCTATTTCGGCTCTTGTTCCTAAATCATAAGATTTATGATGAAGGTTCAACTTCCGTTTTTCTACGTTAATAGACGCCTGGTTTTCCAACAAGAAATCTAATCCAAGTATGCCTTCATAACGATGACAGCTGGCATTTACAACCTGTACATTTACTACATAAACATCGTGGTTTAACTTGATAGTCACAGATTTTTCTCCCAAATTTGAAATTCTTCGTCCTCCTAGACCTGCAATTTCATACTTCGGTTTGGAAATACCCCTATTTCCCACAACCTTTTGCCACATTACTGAAACTTGAGCTCCTGTATCGACTAACAACCTGCATGGTTTTCCCTCATAGTTTGCAAGAACTATAAGCTCTTCTACACTAGTCTCTTCACTGTCAGCGGAAGTTACAGGGACGAATTTTATTTGGACTGGGGGTCGTGGCTTAGCCCAATCCCTTGATCGTTTGGGGGAGGTTTCTTCCCTTCAAACCTGTTCCTACAAAATTTGGATATATGTCCCTTGGCCTGACAATGGAAACAAACTAACTTGTTGATTGAACAAGTTTTAGCTAAATGACCGTATCTCCTACATTTATGACATTTAACCTCATTGTAGTTCGTAAAACTCGTTTTTCCGTTCGTCTGTCTTCAACAGGTCGACGGTCCACTTCTACTATGTCAACTGCGGATTCTATTGCGTCTTGGAATGATTTAGGCTTTGAAAGTCGTGTCAATCTACCTAAGTCTCCAGACAAGCCATTTAGAAACGCATCTAACGCTCTCTGGTCCGCCTCAAACTTTATTGCGGCATTACCCTCTTCACTATCCCCTAAATCATACGTATTGACGTTGATTTTTCTTATTCTATCCGCGAATTGCTCTACAGTTTCATCTGAACGTAACTTGCTTCGGGTCAGCTGTTCTCGGTAATACCTGGTAGTATTCTTCCTCTTGAAACGCTTCACAAGCTCTTGTTTCAGGGCTTCATAAGTCGTAGCTTCCCTACATTCACTATGCGACAAGGTAAAATCCTGTGCTTCCCCTGAAACCCTTAATTTGGCTACTGCTAATTTTTCACTATCAGTCCATCCACATAGCTCTGCCGATTGCTCTAACTTTGTGAAAAAGGTGTTCACACTATCCTCTGCTCTGCCTTGAAATACTGGTATGCTAGGAATAAGAGAGAAATTCCTAACATACATGGTGGCTGTTATTGATTCGCTTCCCTGACTCGTATTAGCAGCGTGGTTTATATGATCTTGCCTTAAAGTTTCGTTTTCTACTTTTAAATCACGAATTTGTGTCATTAAAAGATCTATGGCTGTTTGTAAGTCGACGTCTCGACCCTCTACTCTTACTGGGGGGGTAGCCATGATAACAATTTTGCAATGAAATATTTTAAATTTTGGAATATTTGTCCGAATATAAAAATGAAACTTCAGAATTTTAAATACATCTTAAAATAATAATTGAACACACAAATAGGCCAAACCATATCAAAGCAGTACAACTCCCTACCTTGTTGTTGCTGTTGTCGTTGGGGATGACGTTTTTGAATGACGTTTGTGACTGACAGTTGTGACGTCACTACTCTCCATTCCAGCTGGCTAAGATTTCCGACTCATCTTTTTCCTCGATAGCAGCTGACACACGCACACGCGCGTTTATCACTCCGTTCGTGACTTGCGGTACAAAGTTTTATCAGTTCATATCGCCTTTCTTCCACACTTAGCATAATCAAGCTAGCAGCACGCGTAGTAGAACATCTAATCAGATAGCTCACTTGACATCAGTTTTATAATATTTTAGTTATGTCCCGACAGGCTATCACTTACACATCGCTTATTCCTTTTGATAACACTTTATCACTCAGTCTTCACTTTGGACGCACTTTGCTAAGTCCCGATCCTCACTTCTTACACCAGTTTGTAAGATCCCTTACTTTGACATCACTTTGTAACCTCCCACTATGTCATCACGTTGTAACACTTCTGACAGAACTGGGTAAGGTTACTAGTTTTGTCTGGGTGCCCGGTAGCCAACCCTTCTACGCGCTACCGGGCACCGTAGGGACTTACATGGTCAGGATGGACCCCGAGCGGTAGGGGTTGCAATGGATGGTCGTGGGGAGTGAAACTCGCAAGTAGTCCAAGAAATTATATTTATTAAGATAGTAAGAGACTAAACTACTACATGGGAATCTATTAAATATCCCGTGACGAGGGAGCCGGCGCGATACGGTCTCGCAACCCTCCTGCAGACCCGCGATCGACCCTCCGTGGGGTGAACTCCACAGATCACATTAATATTATCACTACTCAGTCGTACACGCGACCGACACACATGCACACCGCATGGCGTCCAACCTTCAACAACCCTCTTTGGTTCTCACACAACTCGCTGATCTCGATATTTCACCCGCCAGGAAGGTCCATCGGTCACCCCTCTCACTCGTCAACAGGATGCAAGCTATATGAGCTTTTTGCTATTCTCAACAGGATGGTAACCCAACACTCTTGACTTCCAAGGAAATGTACAAGTTCAGGTTAACGTCCTGCCAGAACAACCTTAAAATAATTATGCTGTTACATTATTGTATTTGGTTTCAAAAAGAGTTATTAGTATGAAATGATTTGTACTTTACTTAACATTGCTCGGTCGTAAACTGTATTATATACTATTTTCTGCATAGCGTTGATTTTATTAGCCAAAATAAAGTCTGAATCTTGGAAAATTTTAATTTAAAATTATGTTATTGTTAAAATCAAAGAATGAATTCATATTATTTTAAGACGTATTAATTTTTTTTAATATAATAGTAATTTAAGATAGCATAGGGATTAAAAGTACCCAAATCTACATTATAATAACTTATTTTTATCACAACTGGCCAATAATTTTACAAAATGATTGATAACCTCAATCAATCGAAAATGTTTACGATAAATTCGTTGATGACTTATAAACTACAAGTCTAAATAGTAAAATCTACGTCTAAGGGTTAATCATTTAGTTTCCTTTACACGTAATACTCGTTTGCCATATTTCTAGGAACTAGGTGTAGAGAAAGATAAAGCACTGACCAAAAACATTATTTATTTCATGAAAGTAAAATTCTACTTTGTAAAATCAGAAGTTAGGGTTCGAATCCTGTCCCGATATAATTAAAATGTTATTCCCCAAAACTCTCTCCACTCTCGTTTCATCTGAAAGAGGGTACAATTTCTCTAATCTCTACCTTTCTCATCCCTACCCATTCTATAAATAGGTGGATAGACAGAACGGTCAAATGGTTCACCCAAAGAAAATAAATTGGAAAAGTGATTGTCAAATGTTTCCTTTAAAAGATCAAAAACTCACTATACAATCTGGGTGCAAATAATAGATTTAAAATAGATTAATAACAGGATTTCATTTTGCAAGCTTACAATAAATATAAACAAAATATATCATTTTTTATAGATATTTTCTTACTGTTGAATTTTAATAAATGGTGTTTTAGAACAGGTATATATGTTTTACCAAATTTAAATTTAAAAACTCCTCAAAAGTTTATACAAATAATATTTTGTTATAGAGAGACAATAAAGAATTGATGGATTATATGAGTTGAGGTGATATGATTTATTTCATAAAAACAATGCTTGATAACCAAATGGGTTGAACTAAATATGAGTTTTTGCTTTATAAAACTCCGTTCAAATGGCATATTGACAGAACATAGTGTGACATGCTGTGTGTGCATTAAAAAGTTTGATTTGTTTATTATAATAGTACACAGGAAAATTCACAATGTTGGTCCCTATTTTTTTGCTTTAGTGATGCAAAGCTAACATTACAAGAAAACTAAAGTATAGCTTAAGTTTTCCAGATTTTCTTACATGTGTTTGGTATGTTAAGGAAATACCACGTGGCTAGCGCCTGTGTCTGACCCCAGAGACATGGGGAGCATATGGAATAAAAATTAAGACAGTAAAATCTTGGATAGCTTTAGAAAGATTAATGGTTAGTTCAACTGTTAGCAAACCCTGACTCGTTTTAATCAATTTATCTAATTCCCTTCCTGTGTTGTTTCTTTAGACTATTATATACATTAGTTAGTGCCTCTTACACTGTGACTCGCATACCTTTAGAGTAACGCGAATGATTTGAAGGTATATGCAACGTACCACTGACTTGTATTAAGCTGGGTGCCCACTAGAGGCAAGAGGCAGTGAGGCACGCACAGCGGGTATTCACTCACTTGCCGTGGCAATTCTAATATGATGAGTGCAACATTTCTTACAGTGAATTGGAATGTTTCTGTTAGTTCTGTGAGCTCAGGAGGGGAAATGCTTGAGGTTAGAACCGTGAGATCAAAACCAACATATCTGTGTTTGGGAGCACGTCTCCTATTTCCAACCTCTTGATAAACGCAAAGGAAGCTATAAAATAATTTTAATGTATCAATAATTATTTTACGAGCTCTTGAATCTGACTAAGCCTCTTAACGCTAATACACCAAATTCCGTGAAGCCATTACACCTGAAGCGAGCTACCCGAACCCTCCCAGAGACGTACAGAATGATCTGAATCGAATATTATTGCGCCTTGTTCCTTTGGACTTTCGCCCAAATGGCAAAGGGTTGACAAGGTAACGTCCAGAAGTTCCGAGACTTATCTGGCTAACGGCGTGGCAAGCTGCAGTAATCACCGTTACCAAAGAAGTCTCCGGAAGTTATGTATGAAGTTAGCTCTGCGTCGCCTTGAGTTATGCTCTTACCCCCAAGGTAGACTTGTAATGGGCTACTCTAAACATTAGTTTTAAGAAAATGGTTTTTTCTTTATTGGGGAATTAAGCACCGTGGTTATTAACGAGTTAGTGTGACAGGGAGTGTGTCTACGAGTAGTTTCCTTGAGATAAGATTGGAAAACCACCATGAAAATCACAATGTTGGAAAACACCCCTACTATCAACCTACCAAAAATTCTAACCAAGACAAATTCCTACCTTTTGGACCAAAGTCAGTTGTACGAAACCACTACGCCAACCCTGCCGCTACACCAAGCTTTACATTTTGACCAACCCCTTTTTACATACTATATTTCTAAAACCGGACAAGGATGGATTTTAGTATTTGCGTGAAACGAAATCAAGTGAGATTTCATCAAACCCTTTAGTGAATCACAATATAGATTTTAGTCTGAATATAAAAACTCTAGACCTTGTGAAGAAACAAAAGGTTAAAATAAAATGGGGCCCTATTAAGTAAGGAATAGTGCACCCGTTAAAAGCCAATTTTATATGTTATGTATTACTCTTGGGGATTCTCAGCAGCCACGCCTCACTCAGGAGAAAATAACGACGTCATGATAACCGTTTGATTATTTTCATAATTAATTAGTGCATACCTATCTTTGTAACAGTTTTCATGGTCTCTTGTGTTGTCATACCAGGTATTTTGGGGTTGTTTTTGTGCTTCACGTCTTACCTCTTGTTTGGGATGTTCTAATATTTACACTGTCGGTTTAGGGATGAGAATTATGTCCACATCTGCGTGAGGGGAGGATGGATGCGGTTTGACGTATCATGTTCATTTTTTTTTAAATTGTAAAAATCCTTTTTGTTAAACAGGCTATTCACTTTAAACTCACATCAGTGGACACGCACTGTAAACGTCAAGCTCATCTAGTCTATTTTCCTACTAACAGGAAGTTAGGGTTCGAGTGCCACCTGGATATTCTGATGGTATTATTTTATAATTCTTCACCTCCGGCCAATTGGGTACACTTTAGCAAAATTATAACTTACTCATCCCTACCCCGTTTGTGCAAACATGTCCCAGACGGATGAGGCTTTTCCTATAAAAAATGGGACTATTTGATGAAGCGAGAGTGAGGGAAAGTTGAGATGTAATTCATCTTGTCAAATTGGTGAAAGGGTGAAATGGGAAAAGTAGGTAAACATAAAGTGACTTTGATTTAGGGCAAAGTTTAAGATTCGCTGCGGAGCAATTGCCATTGGATGATCAGCTAGCTCTCAGCGATAAAATGTGAATTCTGATAAATAAAAAATGTTCTAAAATCTACTTTCACATATTCATACGTATAAAGTTATGTGATCTGCAGATTTCACTTTTTATAGATAGTATAGACGCATTTAAAATTACATTAATAATATTAGCTTGATATGTTTAGATAGTGTTTTAACCAAAATGCAGGCGGAAGTTCTGAACAGTTAAAAAGTTAAAATTATAAGTTTAAATTGTTTTTAAAATGTGGGATGAAATAGATAATATCCTTTAAAACAATCTCACACCATCTTAAAATTTTATCTTGTAATCTATCAAATAATGACATTATTTGATATAGGGAGGCTAGATCTAGGTTTATAACCTTTTGTTTTAATCTTATAAGAACAAATCTTTGTGTAAAAAGTCGTTGAACTTTTGTAAACCTGGAACTTAAAATTTTTAATTGTTCACAAACCAGCTGATATATTAGCCTACATTTTGTTGAAAACTACATTAAAAAATCCAAAACTTTTTAAATAATACGGGATCTCTAAACGTCTGTAACGCGTCTTAATGCTCCACTATGTGGCATTCTTAAGGAACAGGATTGAGTACACGAAATTCGTCATGGGTGCTACAAAAGACAATGATCGCCCACCGTTGATAATCGTTCGGCAAAGCTCATTAGGGGCGTTAATGTTCATTTTATATCATCTCTCCGTATAACCTGAATATGTGGTGGTAAAAAAAAATATCATCTTATTTTTAAGCACACGTCTTACTACCCGTTGGGGCTATACGCTAGAAATAATATCATCTCCAAAGATAATTACTACATGCAAGGTCATTTTGACCTCAACTGCCCATAATGTAGTGTTGTATGGAGCTGGTATTCATGACAAAACGGTACTATTTTTTTAAATTTGGTACATTGCGTATTAATACTTGTCCTACACACCTGCATTTAATTACGCTTATGTGTTAGGTAAGACATGGCGTGAGAGTAGAATTGTTTATGTGGGATCACGATCAACGTAATTATGTAACGATACGTAAAGGTTGTCTCTTACTTTTAAATGGAAGCCATCCCGATGCAGTTAACTTAACGTTCTCTCAATCTCAAAATTGTCTAGAAAAAAAATTCACGTTACGTGAACGTTAAGTAAATGGTACCACGTGTTCCTGCTAGCCAATAATATTGCAAGCAACGTGAATACGGCTATTTAGTACTTCGTGTGTTTGCAGATTTGGTATGCAGACTACTTATTCGGTATAATTAGTCTGTCCACGTTTATCAAACACTAAAACCTTGTAGCTTCTATTTTGTAGTTTCAGTAAACTTTTATTGTAATTACATGAAGTCTACCCACTTCAGTGGACGAACAGTCTAAGGCGGGATGGGCAAACCACGTCTAGGGGACAAATACTGGTTGCGGGATAAATAATTTAAATGTGTTACGTTGTGAAGCAGGCTTTTTAGAACACAACAAAATGTATTTTTATAAAACCATGCAAAATTCAACATCTACAAATTTGGTAAACCATGTCTAAATATACATTGCATTGTTTGCATCCTCATATCTATTCGAACAGTTGTTTTCAAACATGAAACTTAGGAAAAATTGTCTTATAAATTGACTACTGTTGTGCATATGTCTTCTATCTTGAGAATCATCTCACAGTTTAACCCAGATTATGAATTTTTTTCTGGAAGTCCACTCATCTCACACCCCATCTTATAAAACTTCTGAACGAACTTAAAAATATACCAACCCACTAAGGTATATACACTATAGATGATTTAAACCTATTCATATTAGTCTATTATGTGTGTTTATCATTTTTTTAATGAGATCTGAAGAAAACTTAACGTATACACATCTTTGGCCTGCCAATTATTTTTTAATTTGGCCATTCTGTGATTAAGTTTGTACATCCCTGGTCTAAGGCTTCACTCTAGTGTTAGATTGGCCTGCTGATGATGGGGAGATTGGGGTTAAAATCCTGGTCAGTCTAATGAGAGTGGTTTTCCCTGAATGGTTTTCCATTCACCTTTCACGAAAATGCGGGTAGATTACCTCTAAAAAGCTTACGTTCTATTTCTGACCCCATTAAAGTTAATTATCATAATGCGTAAAACCAACCTGAATAGGTAGTAGGACACTGTGATAAGAAAAAATTATACCTAATCATCCTTAAATACTTGAGTTCCATTTTAGTGAGCAGTTTGTTTCCAAACAGTCTAAATTCATTGTCTTTGTTTTGCTCGAGTTGTTACATTAATTTACGTGAATCCCAATCACACACTATGTTTCTTTACGTTACGTGAACGTTAAGTTAATCGTGATCACACAATTAAGAAAAACCATCCTTATTACACCCAGCTGGGATTCAAACCTTGATTTTCTTGACCTTAGAAAGCTTGACCCAAAGAGATTGGCACCTTAACCCACATCCCTACCAATGCGAGTGCATCTGAATAATCAATTTCAAGTCTAAAATAAATTGGATCAATTCTAGATTGTGTCTAAGTTATCATAACTCTTTGGTTGTTCATCGTTTCAGACATGTTCTAAAATAGTTTGGAGCATTTATTAGATTTAAGGCCCTTAGATGTCGTACCCTAATGCATTTATTTTAAACCAAAATAACCTTCGTAGTCTATTGTAAGTACATTTTAAATGAATGAGATTTACAAGAAAATGCCCTTAGCAAAAACGTGTTCACACACACTCTGAAACATTTGGCTAATTGGGGCTTATAAATATTTCTTCCGAAGACTGTGCCATGATTATTTAATTTTAACACAAAAAATCAATAAAAAGGTAAAATGGGGAACTACCTAATTGACAGAAGGAAAGAAAGTTGAAAATATTTACACTCTTAAAAGAGTAATAAAAGTCTTATCCTAACCATGTCAATAGCAATAAACCTTACACGTGATTTTTGTTCAATCACTTTTACAAGCTAGTGAGAAACCAATACATCTCCCTTGCTCTTGATATTACTATAATAACCCTGTGTTCAACATATTAATACAACAATACAAGCGTGCATACTTTCTCATAGCTGAGAACAACATTTTCAAAGATTTGTTAGCAGTAATTTACCATTAAATAAATTATTATCTGCAAAACAATAACATAGTGTTTTTACTTTCTCATAATTATGTAAAGCAGCGGTTCCCAAATTGGGGGTTCACCGCTTTGGGAGGAACGTTAAGCACTGCCAAAGGGGGGTGGGGGGTGGAACGATTAGTAAATAACGTTAAAAATCAGCTAAGAATTGAAGACATATTTTCTTTTAATCCCTTTTTCAAAGTAAGAGACTTATTTTTCTCTTGCAGTATTAGCAACACTGTCTACCAGATTAAGGGACCAACTGAATATCGGACGCTCGTACGCATGCACATGTTTATTTTCAAACGCGTAAGACTCATATTTGCCCCCTCCCCCCCTCCCAAATATCTCTCCTCTCTACCCTCCCCTAAACTACCTTTGTGGCCACGTGCAACACCGCCCAATCTTCAACTCTGGCTCTCATAATAACCAAACAACGTCGTCGACTTGATTTGCGATGTGCTCTGTCAGACATCAAATACAATATTCAACAAATTATGAAAACAAAACAGTGCCAACCATCAAACTAATTTTTTTTACCATTATGCTGTCAGTTTTACATTAATTTTGATATAAAATAAAGAAGTGAAAACAAAATAAGACTTTTTAGAGATTTTTTATAACTATTCCAAAAAATAATGGGGGAGGAGTGAGGGCTGGGGTCGCGTGTAAATTTGATGATCTACAAAAGGGGCATCAGATGAAAAAGTTGAGAACCTAAGCTCTAAAGAAAGTATTGTGCTTGTGAAAAAAAATCTATTTCGAGATTGTGATGAATCTTTACATTTCATGTGATCCCGAACCCAAATGTTTAACTTACAATTCTGTCTGTCTCTACATCTGTCTGTCTGTCGTCGGTCTGTCCGTTGGTCTGTCTGTCGTCTCTCTGTCGGTCTGTATGTCCCTGGCCACAAATACAAAACGGTTTGTTGGATTTTGTTCAATTTTAATATTTAGATTTAGGACTTTATTTTATTTTGAACCTTAAATTAAGAGTAGTTTACTGTTGAGTGATTTTTTAAATTTCAATTTTTCAAAAATGGCCATAACGATTTTGTTTGAAATTCATATTTAGGATTTGTTTGACATGAACAAAAATTCGTTGAATTGAATTTTATTAATGGGTAATTTTTGAACATTTGAGATATCAAATGGCTATAACGATTTTGTTTAAAATATATACCTGGGGATTGTAAAGGTATGATAAATAATATTGTAGGCTTGTTTTCGGAGTAAAAACTCGTTTATGAATAATTAACTGATGAATGATTTTATTTTTAAATTAAATATTTTAGAAATGCCTCTAACGATTTTGTTTCAAATGGCTATCTTGGGAGTGTTTTAAATGACCAATAACACTGCATACTTGTCGCTAGAGTGAAAATTTGTTTAAGGGAAGTTTAATTATTACAATTTAGTTTAAATATTTAAAAAAATTACTTTAGCAATTTAGTTCAAAATGGGTATCTGCTAAATTTTTTACATTATAAATAATTATATATTTTGATTTTTCTAAAATAAATCATTTTCTAGCAGTTTACTGATTACTGATATTTGTAAAATTTGAATTTTTTTGAAAATACCTCTAACTATTTGTTTTAAATTGGTATCGGGGGACTATTTTATAAGATTTTTAAATACATTAATTTAAGGGTTCAAAATTGCTCTTATATATCGATCCAAAATGGGTATATAGTTTTAGTTTTTCATGATAAATAAGAATACATTTTTATTTTTACAAATAACAATAATTTTCTGGTAGTTTAAAATGACTTTATTTTTATTTTTGAAATTGAAAAACTATGTTAACAATTTGAGATGGAATTTATATATATTATATATAGTCTAATAGTCTATATATTCAGTGTTTATTGTGATTAACAAAATGATGTGTTTGTTTTTATGAGGAAAATTTAAAAATTAATAATTTATTGAAAACCCATTTTCAAAAAGTCACAAATTTTCAAAAAACTTTTATCATAAAATAACCTTTAATAAAGTAATTTGATAAATTTAATAAATTTTGCTCAAACTTCTAAAGTTAGAACAAAATTTGACCAAGGGAAATAACATCCGTTTCAATTCAATATATACCTCCACACGACTGAGAATGAAGAGACCTAAAGTGTTTGGAGATACTGTTAAACAGTTTCAGTCCGAATCTGATAGGAATACTTTTTTTTGACAGTTACATAAATCACTAAAACAATTTTCGCTTAACCACACGCCAAATATGCTAAATACAGTCGTGGGTTTAACCTTTAATAGACTATATCACTGCCTAAAAATTAATAGTGATTATATATAAAAAATTAAAAATCTTTACCGCAAAAGAAGTTATCATTGTTTTTTTAAAGAGTCCTAGTACCACACTTGTTTATTGCAGTGCCTAGTAAGCAATGCCCAGATTTTGATGATATGTCATAATTTTTTCAGTACATCAAACAAACAATGCTCATGTGCACTATGTTCATGATCCCCTCGTTTTGGAAACGGGTTTTTATTGGTCATTCTTTGTTTATTTTTATTTATTTATTCTTTTTTTAGTTGAATAAGTATACTTTTAAATACTAATAATATTTTATAAAAACATAAATACTCGTCTATTAAATTTTGCAACGATCCGTTTTCGCCATGAGAAGATAAAGTTGATAATAAAATTTGTTTCCTTCTTGCTTGTATGGTTTTAAAATACAACTCCTTTAGATACACTAAAGCTGGACAGCATTGCTTTGAGAAGGGGTAGCCATTACTTCTAAAGCAGATATATTAACTATATGAATAAATAGTATTCAACAGGATGCAAGATTTTAGGTTGTTTTTAGCACTACGTCTTATTACCAGTTCGGGTAATACGCTTAATTACCAGTTACGATATTATTATTATTACTATTATTATTATTATTATTATTATTATTATTATTATTATTATTATTATTATTATTATTATTAGCGCCTCGTCTTACTACCCGTTCGGGCTATACGCACTTACGCTAATGTGTAATGGTAGGGTGATTGTGAGATGAAATGGAGGAACTACAGTTTAACATGGAATCCGAACCACGGTGGAGACCTGGCATTCCTCACATTCACAAGTTGTGAAGTTAGGATAATAGTTTTAGGGATGAGGAAATTTATATTTAGAGGAAATGTACCCATATTTGCGTGGAGGGAGAGTGTAAAACCCTCAGTACACCCAACATAAATTTGAACCTCAATCGCCCTGTAATATTTATTAAAATTCACGTCATGAATTTTATATTTAAGAACTTTTTAAATCATTTTTAAAATCTATATTTAGAAATTATTTATACTAAAAAAATTGATTGAAAATACACAATAATAATAGTTGCATTAGACCTAGGGTTTTTATTTTACCTTAAAATTTATCAAAACATTACCCAACACTTGTTGGATCAAATATTATTTAGTTTTTATTTGTAAAACTTACAATTTAAAAAATTAAATAATATACCAATTTTGTGTACTTTTTTCCTTTAAAGATTTATACAAGATTGCAGAATTTAAAGTTATTGTTCGGACCTCTAGATTTCAACCTAACAAGAGTTTTTATCTCTTCTACCGACATTAGTCAGGATCAAATTGCCCTGAGCTTGTATTTTTATCAACAAATTATTTTTATTATTTTATTGGAATGAATGGGAAAGCTAAGTATACTTCAATTATAAATCTGATAAATAAATATAAATTTAAAGTGAAAAGTTATTTTTGAATTTTCCCCGTTTTCCATCCCGTTCCCGTGGGAAATTAATATTTCCCGCCCGAAAACTTTTTGAAGTGCATCGTGACCCATGTCAACAGGCTAACAAGAAGCTAGTAAGAGATAAATATCTTCGGTAAATTTCTTCCAGTTTTGAAAAATACGGGTCCCTCATTGGTTCAAATTCAAACTTTGTGACGAATTGCAGGAAGGCTGGGAGCTCTGAGTCACGGCACAAACGAGGTTATAAAAGGGTTAGACTAGGCCAGGAGGGGCACACTGATTTAAACTATGGTTAAAATCCTTGTAACTCTGATTAAAACTCTGGTTAAATTCCTTGTAACTCTAGTTAAACTCTGGTTAAGCTCCTTGTATTATTATTAGCACCGCGTCTTACTACCCGTTCGGGTTATACGCACTTACGCTAATGTGCAATGGTAGGGTGATCGTGAGATGAAATGGAGGACCTACAGTTTAACGTGGAATCCGAACCACGGTGGAGGCCTGGCATTCCTCACATTCACAAGTTGTGATTAATACACAAAGCTCCTTGTAGCTCTGACTATAACTTTGTTTCAATCAGTTATAATTATTGATCATCTCTTGTGTTATGTTTAGCTAGAAATGTACCTTTTCTCAAAAATTGTATCTTTTATCTTGTTCAATCCCGTAAAATATTCTTCAATCTTGAGTAACAATAAATTTAACAAAATTAATGGAAAATTAACTAAGAAGTTATAAATCCTATACTATCATATTTTTTCAACGATCAGTTATATTAACACAGACTTAATATTTTTCATATATTTTATTAATTATGAATAAAACCAAGGGACGAAATATCTTACAATAGGCAATAATGAAAATGTGTATGTTTGTCACTAGAAATCCAGTTTATTGCGAGACTTACGGGTAATACCACGAGCCCATTGTCAGGGTAGATCTCCTCTGTCCCTATTTGACACTTTTTATCCCCGTGACATTAAAAAACCTCCAACCCCTGGATCAGGACTGTTAGGGTGTAAGCGGTCAGCCGTGTACACATTTTACTAACACAGAACCCAGCAGCCGCATTTCCCCTCCAACCAATCAAAAGCGTTTCCTGTGACGCGCGTTCTATGATACGATTTCTATTCGTGGAACAGTGCCTTAAAGCTGGAACTGTTTCATTAACAGCCGGCAAGGTTAAAGTAGTATGTATACCTCAGTTTTAGCTTATGTGGTGCTGACTGACAGTTCACATCTGACTTCTGACAGTCAACATTTAGGTATATACCTAAATTTTGACTGTCAGAAGTGACAACTGCTAAAGACATGTTTTTTGCAGATCATATGGTTCGGCGTAGGGATACATAATTTGGTCTGGTAGCTTTTCAAAGCCGTCAGAAGTCAGCTGTGAGCTGTCAGTCAGCACCACATAAGCTAAAACTGAGGTATAGGTAGGAATAAAGTGTTATAAAATACAGCCATAGTTGATAACATTTTACTTTATTCTTATTATTGTCATTTTATGGGTTTTTTTAGCACCGTGTCTTACTATCCGTTCAGGTTATACGCTTATGTAATAATTTCGCTAATGTTTTAGGGATTAGGGAGGTTATATTTAGAGGAATTGCACCTGTATTTACGTGGAGGGAGAGTGAAAAACCATTGTGGGAAAAACACCCTCAGTACACCCGACCGAGATTTGAGCCTTGATCTCCCCTTCATCAGAAGTCTAGTCTCCTGTGAGGGTAGCGCCATAGACTATACTGCCACCGAAGCGGGATTATAGATAACAAAATTGACAGCTACAGATCACATGATTTAAAGTGAAAGTAGATCTAGTAACTTCATATTAGGTTATTCCTATGAAAATTATACTATGGTTGATTGATTTAACGTGAAAGTAGATCTAGTAACTTCATATAAGGTTCTTCCTATGAAAACTGTTCTGTGGTTGATTGATTTAACGTCAAAGTAGATCTAGTAACTTCATATAAGGTTCTTCCTATGAAAACTGTTCTGTGGTTGATTGATTTAAATGCCTGAATCACACGACATTCTGTGAGTAAATATCCCAATACTGTATATTATGAGGTTTTTTCTTCCCAAAGATGGGTTTCCCCATACTTTAATGGCTGTTAGTGTATTTACTTCGAATTCGTGTTCCTCCTTACTTTCCTTAAATTACGTAGTTAAAGTCGTTTATAAACAGTCCTAGCATCAGAACTTATGCCAAAATATAGTTATTAAATTCCTTTGTTTTATATTTTATTTAATAGGAAATAATTTAATTTAGTTTGAAATGTTATATTTTTTTGTCACCGCGTTTGACTACTCATTATGGTTATTCGCGTATGTACTAATTTTACTAATGTGTTAGTGATGAGATAGTATGAGTTTAGAGAAAGTGTACCCGTATTTTCATGGAGCGATAGTAGAAAACCATTTAGTAAAAAACTTCCTCAGGTCACCCTAGCGCGATTCAAACCCTGTCATCGGCATTCAAGTATATTACGAAAGTGACTCCTTAGATCATGAGACCACAAAAAAGGGTACAGTTCATTGTAAATCCATTCAAATTATATTAGAGTGTAGATAATGTGTATAACATTTTAGAAAACATTCTAAAAATAGTTTAAAGTAAGGAGTGAATATAATTAAAAGTTAAGACTTAGATATATTATTCTCAATATATATATAAAAAAATTAATTAATAAAGTTACTAAGTTGGATAGATGTAAAAAGTGATGTTGCAAGACAAAATATATTATTACGATTTACTTCTATTAAAAACAATATGTCAGAATATGAAAATTAAACATAAAAACAATTATTCATTATCAACTTGGCTACATATAAGCTGATGAAAAGTCTAAAAATGTATAAATACACGTTAATAAAGTTGTTACAAAACTTACAGATTAACTATATATTCTGGACAAAACAATTTATTAAGTTCAAATAAATAATGAATTAAAAAGTATAAAAATTGAATTTAGAGGCTATCAATAGCCAAATGAGCTATAATTCAGTCAGTCATTAAGTATTATTGTCCAAAGACATTTAAATATACAATGTATAGTAGAAAAACAATGTTTAAAGTTAATATGAATGAAAATAAAAAGAGTATAAAATTTAATTTGGAGGTTAACATCTGCCAACGATTTTAAATGAAGTAGAAATTGAATAGAAACTTCATTTAAAATAGTTGGCAGATGTTAGCCTCCAAATTAAATTTTATACTCTTTTTATTTTAATTCATATTAACTTTAAACATTGTGTTTCTATTATATATTGTATATTTAAATGTTATTGGACAATAATACTTAATGACTGCATTATAACTCATTTGGCTAGTGATAGCCTCTAAATTCAATATTTATACTTTTTAATTCATTATTTATTTGAACTTAATAAATTGTTTTGTCCAGAATATATAGTTAATCTGTAAGTTTTGTAACAACTTTATTAACGTGTATTTATATATTTTTAGACTTTTCATCAGCTTATATGTAGCCAAGTTGATGATGAATTATTCTTTTTATGTTTAATATTCATATTCTGACACATTGTTTTTAATAGAAGTAAATCGTAATCATATATTTTGTCTTGCAACATCACTTTTTACATGTATCCACTTAGTAACTTTATTAATTAATTTTTTATATATATTTTGAGAACAATATATCTAAGTCTTAACTTTCAATAATGTGTATAAGTTTGATTGATAATTCCTGTGGTCCCGCAGTCAACGACGTCAAGTTCGCAATAGGCTGGATCACTAAGGAGTGTTCAGGCTCAAATTTTGCCCTTGAAGTGATTTTATTCATGGAATTTATATATGTGGTTTCACTAGGACCTTTACCCGCTAATGTCTGTGTATTTCCCGAGAATCACCTTTCGCGTCTCTACCTAGATAACCCATTATCATCCCTTGTGTTGAACGTGATATTTAAACAAATATAATTATATTATTTATAAGATGAATATAAACAATTGTTTTTCCAATTTATTAATTGGATGGACTTATATATTATTTTAGATAGCTCCGAAATCTAAATGTATTATTCATAAAAAAATGCATGATTTGTTTTAGATGTCAACCATAATATAAAACATTATACAGAGATGTTTAAATAATATCACCTATATATCATATTCTGAAAATTGAAAATGACACCTGGACACGGGAATCGAACCTGGGACCCTTGGCTTAGTACGTCAATGCTCTAACCACTGAGCTATCCAGAATTCGTCCCATGCTTAGGGTCATTGTTAACTCATACCTTAAGGCAGAGCCTATGATGGACGTGCGGAAAATCGTCGGCTACAATTATGTGATTATATTAATATCACGAGCTATCAGATAACGCAGCCATCTTCGACTCAGTAGTTAGCTTATTGCTGCCATTTGTACAATTATTATAATTGTACGGGATTTCATACTAAGAATTAAATAAACAAAGCTATTATTTATTCTTTTAGTGAGGATTACTCCAACTAGAGATCATATTCTGAAAATTGAAAAATAACACCTGGATAGCTCAGTGGTTAGAGCATTGGCGTACTAAGCTAAACGTCCCGGGTTCGATTCCCGTGTCCAGGTGTCATTTTTAATTTTTAGAATATAATATCTAGATGGAATAATCCTTACTAAAAGCATAAATAATAGCTTTGGCTATTTAATTCTTAATATCACCTATGTTAAGAATTTATTGTATCTTCAAGCAGTTGAAAATTTTCTAACTACTAGAAAAAATTGCTTAAATATATTTAAAGGAAAATTCAGTCTCATTAAAGTATAATTGTATGGGTATTTTTTGTTCATTTATATTCAAGATATCTACTCTTTTAAAATAAAGAAGTGACTCTAAGCACTACATAACAAAGTTAGTGCTTACAAAATATTTGGAATTGCGAACGGAATTTTAGAAAAACAAATTTTCACAATCCACCTATATTAAATAGATATGGGAGAGGGGTTTTAGTGTATTTTTTAATAATATTTTTAAAAACCTATTATTGAATATACTTCTACAAAAAAACTAATCTATTTCTCATAACGAGGAATGTGCGAAGGGTGCACTTGTTTCCGTTTTTTGTTGATGATGGCATTGACGTCCACGTCGATGCGAGACATATTCAGCTGCAGAATTTCGACCATAATTGCAGGTTATTTTTAATTTGATTTATATTCCTGATATCACCTTATAATTTTCCCTTTTAAATATTTTTAACTTTTCCATTCCTTCATGATTTTCTATTTTCAAATAATTACAAATTTCTCACTCTTCAAAAAAAAATATTGTTGTTCCCCTTAAAAATCATCTCACGGCCCACAGTTTTGACCCACAGTGTCCCATAGAGTTTCCTTTATTTTTGTATTTTTAAGCCCATACTATTAAAATTCATATTTAAATTTAAATTTTACTGTGCTCTAGCATTACAGCAATTTATTTAAATGAACTGATAGCTCGTAATCTTTTGAATGTTATTATAATATTAAATCTAGTTGAGTTAACTTCTTGAATGTATGTAAATGTGCTTAGAAAGTACAGACATTAGTGTAATCCTCCCTCATTTCATGAATGTTAGATGTGGTCACTCTTGTAATGAATAACTCCTTGCCACAAAAACAATTGTTTAAAGCGACAGCAAAAATTGTAGAAATTAAACAACAATATGTTTGACTCCAGCTCTGTAAAATTCTCTACTTGTTCAACAAGTGACCAATAAGTAATGCCACTCTCATTTACTGTACATAAATGAACGACAAACATTGTCATGTATTTTGGTTTTTTACTATTAGATTTGTTTTGTTTTTCCTGTAGCTACAATATATCTGTTGAAAACTAACAGGTTTAATTAACTAATCCCTGTTCAAATTTATATAGTATGATGTTTAATTTCAAGAGGACTAGACCTGTTAAACAATAGAAACAAACAATAATTAGTTGCTCCATTCATGTATACAAATCTAACAAATTTTCGTTGCTCCATTTTAAAATAGGTCGAATACAGGTCTAGGGACTGTGGATAGATTCTATGAATTCAATGAATTGAGTATTGACTTGTTCTATTATAACGTGATATTTTGTGGAGTAGTGTAATATTTAGTATTATCTTTTTTTCTCATCATATGTTTATGTATATGTACAGTAACTGTGCAAGATAATTAATTACACTAATTTAGTAGTGATTAGTAAGGTATAATGGATTATATGTAATCGCATTTGTATATAGAAATTGTAGGAAACCGATTAAGGAAAACCACTCGCAGTACACTCAACCAAGTTTTTAGATCTTAAATTCCCGCCACCAGGAAATCAAATTAGATGAGCCTGACATTTAGTCCACGTGTCCACTCGTGTGTTTAAGTGTACTATTCTATGTTAAGTTGAGTTGTCAAACCATTTTTAATTCATCCTCATGTTAGCATTAAATATATCATAAACTAGCGGACCCAACAGACGTTGTCCTGCCCGAACGTTTGCTTTTCGTTTGGGTGGCACAATTGATTTCGATACTAAAACAAATACTATGTGATCATCACAATTATAAATTCACAATTAACTCCAATTAGTGAGTAACACAAATATTACAAATTCAGTGTTTGTCAAGACAACATACAAAATAAAACATCTTTTCATTTTTGGCATTTCGCCCACAACTCCACAAATATCAGCTGTATCGAAAAACAAACATAACTATGAATTATTCTCGGAAGTTCACTTATTCATGAACTTTTCAAAAGGTTTTAACGGTCAATTATTAATATTATATTCATTATTATAAATATTGGGGGTGGTGGTAGGGGGGTGAAATTTCTAGGTTACATGTTCTGATTTGCAAAAAATCTAAAAAATAATCCCCCCCCCCTAAAAAAATTCCCTAAAAAATAAAATTCCTAGAACCCGATTGGAGCACCATCTACCGGGTCGAATTGTGAATTTAAACCATCCATGGACCCACTCAAACACACACAAAAAATTTCATTAAAATCGGTCCAGCCGTTTAGGAGGAGTTCAGTGACATACACACGTACAGAAGAATTATATATATTAAGATATAACAAACTCTCTATATTAAAAAAAGGACATAGACAAAAATTACATTGGGACATAGATATGACGATTGTGGTCAGTATTATGTGGAGATATTTTTACTTACTTTAATTAATAAATAAAAAAATAAAATATAAAACAGTAAATTAAAAATATGTTTTTACGTTAAAAATGTAAAAGAAGCAAAAATAATTTTAAGTAAAAATAAATGGTACGGCGCACCGCACAGACTTTCTCTCTCTTTCTATAAACTCGTAAGATTTCTGAACTGAATAATGTACATTGTATCATCACCACTCCACATAAGAACACGCATAAAATAATATACAATGATATAGAATCAATGAGAAAAGAGGCGCATCTTTGTCCACCTAAGAACATTTCAAACAGTTTAATGTCTTCCACAAGGGTCAACACTTCGTATTAAAATTTCGATTCTGGTTAAAGTTTTAACATTTTATAAGGTGTTGCAGATCTTCAAGTCATCGCATTGATATTTAATTATTCATTTATAAATTTGGACCAATAAAAAATGTAAATATTGACTATTGAGTCTAAAATGGAGATAGATCATTGCTATGCAAACATTTCTCCTAAGAGATTTAAGGAAAAATAACATACTTTTTTAGATACTTATATTTAATTACTCTATGGCATTGGAGAATTATTGCGTTAAGACTTAAGTAGTATATGTTTACAACTAAAGCTCACAAAATTGTATTAATATATTTGTAAATATCTCAGAAACTGCTGCTTTTATAAAAATATATGTCAAATAAAAGTTTTTTATTTCTAATAGTCCTACAATTTTGCAATGATAAGTTGTTTAGTTTCTCCAATAGTTGTGGAGATACGGAAATTAACGGTTCTGTAAAGTACCCTAAAAATCATTTTCATAGGAAAATGAAAATAGCCAGTTTATTTATAATCTTAATCAACGCCTAGATACGAATTTTAATCAAAATCGTTTGAGCAGATTTTGAGAAAACCAAATTTTTCTCTTTTCGCCCTTCAGTAAACTACCCTTAATTTTAAGTTTTTATAGACACACAGACAGACGGCATTGCAAAGACTATTTTTTAGGGTTCGGGGGGTCATGAGACGTCGAAATCCATCAACATTTCATGTTAGTTTTTTTTACGATCGCAATACTTAAGCTTTAATGTCCAAAAAGCTAAAAATATATATATAATTGCGTATAGATTGAAAATTATTGATTTTATAAAAATATGTTTCGGATAAAATATTTGTATTATAAATATATATACATATTTGTAATGCTAAGTAATTTCATATCTCAAATAGTTTCGGAGCTATTATAAAAAATGTTAATTTACGCATCAGACCGGAGCCCTTAAAGCGATTTTGCCGACATATTGAGAGTAGCCATTTTGTTTGGAATATTTATTAATGTTCATAAATGAAATTTAATCAAAATCGTTAGAGCCGATTTTGAGAAAATCGACTTTTTCTCTTTTTTCCCTTCAGTAAACTACCCTTAATTTTAGGGGTAGATATCCAATTCCAAAAACCCCTCGGGGCAACCCTATGAAAACCCTAGATATCAAGTTTCAGCTCAATCGGTAAAATAGTTTAGGCTCTAGTTGGAGGTACAGACAGACAGACAGACAGACAGACAGACGGAAATTCAAAAACCACTTTTTCGGATTCAGGAAGTCATGAAACGTCAAAATTCATCAAAATCTCGAGTTCGATTTTTTTGACGATCACCATACTTTCTCTACCTGTAAGATAGAGAGAAAGTAAAAAGTTGAAGAAATAATTAAAATTTACAGAAATTATAGATACCATGGAGTAAATTTTATATGTGTTTCTTTGCAAGTGAAGCTAGTCTAAATTAAATAGAATATAACTCCCTCACCGTATAGACAATGAATCAAAGAAATGAGAAGGATTTTTAAAATTTAACTCTTTCACAAACGCCGCGAGATTCACAGAACTGGCAATTTACTCAACATGTATGCCAAGCGCATTGTATCTCAATTTTAAAGGCGCTATATGAAAATGTATTTGTTATTTTACAAGCGCCGTGAAATGAAATTGTTTCAATTCGTTAGATACTATTGTAATGAGGACTGCGATAACTTTTGAAAGGAGCCATGCAAATAAAACATTGTTTATCTAGAAGTATAACTAAAAAATTGTGACCCAGCAATTATTTTTGTTTTTATATTATTGAAAAGAACATTATATTGAAATTTTACAAAATAATCATATTAATATTATTAGATATTCTCAAACAATGTAAGGAAAAACGAACAAGGACTTATTTTAAAGTCTCACAAGTGACTACGTCAGCAAAGGCGTCAGTCTATAATTATCTTATTCTCTGCTGATGGAGGAATCGAAGTTTTAATATTTTTTTTTAGCGGGTCTTATTTCTACCACGTCTTATATCCGTTAGCGCTGTACCCATATCCTAGGCGATTAGGATATGAATAAGGTAGTTATAATTTTAGAGGAAACTCACTAACATTTGCGTGGAGGCAGTGTGTGAAACCATTTAGGAAAAACCACTCTTGGTATTCGAACCCCGATCTCCCCGTCAATGGTAATTTGGTAAAATTTGAGAGTGACGCGTTAGAGAAAGCAAGCAGAGATTCGGGTGAGGTTTAGGTAATGATCGGGTGTAGTAAGGTATATTTTTACTAAATTGTTTTCTATTCATCTCTACACAAATGCGGGTACACTTCCTCTGGCATTCTATCTTCCACATATTTACCCCATTACTATAAAAATGCGGATAGTTCAGATAAATAGTAATATGCTGTGTACACAAACACAAAATAGTTGTGATGTATTACGTGAACAAAAGCTATAATTGAAATATAATTTTAAAAAAATTTTTTTCCCTCCAGCCTCTGAAATGTCAAACCAGAAAAAAAGTTATATTTCATTTAAAAATCTTATACAATCAAGAACCTTAAAATTCATCAAATATTTTACTTTAAATAACTATTATATAAATAGTTTTGATAAGGTTTTTTTTTAGCACCGCGTCTTAATATCCGTTTGGCTTAAACTAATTACGTTAGTGAGCTAGGGTTTAGTTAGGTTGAATTTGAATCTAGAATTAGTGTACCCACATTTATGTGGAGGAAGAGTGTAAAGTAATTTAGGAAAAACCACCCTCAATACATCTAACCGAGATTCAAACACCAATCTCCCCTTGATTCAGTCTATTGTGAAAGTGATACCCTAGACAATGCGGCCACCAAAGGGGATTACACCAACTTTAGTTTAATTGCTAGGATGTATCCAGAAATACGAGTATCATTTAGATTTATATAACTACTGGGGATATACACTATAATTTATTTTATTTTGAAATGATTAAATCACAGATTAAATAGTAAATGAAAATTAATTCAGATTTGAAACCTTTAATCCATCCTTTAAAATAGTTATATGTAGTTCTATTTCTGAATATAGAATTATATCAGCAGATTATTTTCAAAATAACTTAATACAGGACAGACTAACAGAATTTTATTAGTGGTTTTACACCTAACCGAGAGGTCAAGGGGTTATTTCCTCAAAGTGCACTTAAAATCGCCTTTTTCCCAACGATTTATTACTTTATTTCCTGCTAATGTTTGATTTTCTCAAAATGAACCCTCTTTATCTTGTGTTCTTGGACTGGATTGGATACTCGAAAAGATGGTGATACTCCTATTGTGAAATAAAGATATTAAAATCGAGGTTATCTCTAGGTAAAAATTAAATCGAACCAAGGTGTATAAATATTTAGGCTATCTCTCAACGACTCGGCCTTTCCAATAGTAATAATATAGAAAATTAAATGAATTAAAAATTTAGATTCCTTTTTACTTTCTCTTGACTCCTTAGAGAGAGACGTATTGTGACCGTCAAAAATTCAATATTTTGAGAAATGTCGACGTTTCATGACCACCTGAAACAAAAAAAGGCTGTTTTTGCAATGCCGTTTGTTTGTCTGTCTATACCTCGGGATAGAGACAAATCTATTTTACGAATTGAGCTAAAACTTGGTATCTGGGGTTTTAATAAGTTCACCCCAAGGGATTTTTGGAGTTAGATACCTAACACTAAAATTAAGGATTGTTTACTGAAGTGCAAAAAGAGAAGAAGAAGAAATTTTTCGAAATTTGCTTTAAGTATTTTGGTTAAATTTTATATCTAAACACTGTTTATCATTATAAACAAGATGGCAATTTTCATTTTCTCATAGAAATGACTTTGAGGTTACTTATATGGAAAATTTTCCATTTTTCATCATTTATCCACAATTATTTGATATCCAAAATATATTATCATTGTAAAGTTGTAGTACTATTAAAGATAAAAAATATTTTATTTGAAATATATATTTATAAAACCAACAGTTTCTGAGCTATAAGCAAATTTATACACTTTTTAATTCAAATCTTTAAAAATATATTTGATTCTTATGCTCTTTGGTGGACAAGGATATTTTTCCTTTCTCAATTGTTCTTTAAGAGTGTATGACCCAAAATTAATAATATAATTATATATATATTAGTAGGTCTTCTTAAACCAAACTTGGGTAAGTGTACTAAATATAAATAAAATGAATATTTTAAGAACAGTGTTTACTCAAAGTTTGAAATTTTTTCATCTAATGCAACAATTTTTAGAAAAACCAAATGATGCAAAGGTTTCAAATTCGGAATGTTAGAAGTACTTGAGGAGTATTATTAACTGAAATAAATATTATTTCAGTGAACCTTCAATTAATAGCGTAAAAAATTGCCAAATAAATGCAATATTCAATTAATTATTTTGTATACTTAAAAGTGTGTAATAAATGGAGGGAGTAAATCAATTAATGCCAGCTTCTTTTAACTTTATAATGGTACTTCATCCACATTAATATGATACAAGCTGAGATGCTTCATATTTTACCCCCAGATTTTAAAAATATATTTGATACAACCCCGCAATACCCGAAACAGAACGGCCTGGTCAAAGTAGAGCAGACAACTCATCCCTTCTCACTCCAAGTCACTAGCTGTCTGTCCTTGAAACCATAAATCTGTCGCCAGTGGTTTTGACATGTTTGTACAGCTTATCGCCCTGACACATCACCATCTCTCTTTAGGGATTGTTACCTGGCTCTCCACTGTTTTCAAGTCAGTGTGGCAAGTGCGACATTGATGAAAGGAGATTTTTTCAGTGTGGCTGAATGTAGTTGCATTTAATGTTTTTAGGGATGTGTGAAGTGTAATAATAGTGGAAAAACCATTATTATTATTTTAAAAAAATGCCCCACAAAAGTTTAAAGGTGGTAGAAAAGATGTAAAGGGCAAAAGGCATAAGCATTCCAAGGCAATGAAACGCTTTTAAGAAGAAATTTGGAAAGCCCAAACCAAAATTTGGTGAAATGACTTCAAACCTATATTATGTTATTGAACTTAAATAATTAACTTTTTTTAAAAATTCTTTTGAAATCTGGAACAAAATCCGGAACCTCCTACTTAGAACGTCAATATCTTACCATTGAGCTATCTAGGTCTAATCCTGTGTTAGGGTCATTTATCGCTCATATTTTAAGGGTTGGTCGGTTACAGATGTATAAAATCGTCGGCCATTTAATAACAATCAGAAACACACTTCATCGTTGATCCATGGTAGCTTTATGCTGCCGTTTGAATCATTTTTACTAATTTTAAATGGTTTCTTGGATATAATTTGTAAAGCAGAATTCACCAACCTTTATTTAGCTGTGGAACCCATAAATGTTTTACCAAGACGCTGTAAACCACTTATTAACTATTTAGCAAATAATTTTAGAAAATAATTTTAAGAATGACCTTGAACAAAGAATACAGCGTGAGATGAAAGCCTATATTTGAGTTACGTTGATATGCATGCACAATTGTGCATATGTTAAATAGATAAAGATAGATTACTTTTAGTCATATTAGCCATAAAATGAAATTTTTAGGTTAATATATTAATATATAATGTTACTTTTTACCTTCTCACAATTTTCTGGTTAAGAAAAAAAATAGTAATTGTCAAAAAAATCAAACTCGAGATTTTGATGGATGCGACGTTTCATGGCACTCTGAATCCGAAAAAGTTTTTTTTTTAATAATGTCAGTGTGTACCTCTGGCTAAAGACGAAACTATTTTACCTTTTGGGATAAAACTTGGGACTTCGGGTTTTCATAAGAATTCTCAGAGATTTTTTTAAAAATAATTTGTCCAACCCTAAAATTAATGGTATTTTTTTTACTTAAGGGTGGAAAGAGAAAAAATAGATTATATCAAACTCGACTCGATTAAAATTCGTATATATGTATTGTTTAATATTAAAACAAAATGGAAGTTCTCATTTCCTCATGAAAATAACTATGAGGGTAATTTACACTCAAGGAAACTTCCAATTTTTATTGTTTCTCCGCACTTCTTTGAGATACGAGATAACTTATCATTTCAAAAATGCAGGCATATTAAATATAAAAAATATTATTTGAAATATATTTTTATAAAACAATAGTTTACGAATTATAAGTGTGTACAATTTACAATGAGCCATGTTATTTGGAAAATAATATTATATTTTCTAATCAGCCTGATAATTTTTAGGCTTATTGCAATAAGCCCATACAGCCTTAAGCTATTAAGGAAATGCACCTTTGTTCGCTCAATCAGTCTAGTTGATTCCAGGCTTGTTGCAATAAGCCCAAGATAGTGAAGGCTTATTAAAAAGTCTACAGCAGCGGTTCCCAAACTGTGGGACGTACAATTATTCCTGATAGTATGCCGTGAGAAGCCAAACAAAACAAACAAATTAAAGTCGTAAAAAAATTGACTCATAAAATTTAATAAATATATTACAACCCAGTCTAATAGAAGTGACCTGTATATTTCTGGCACACAAATTCATATAGACATCCCAGACAAATATGTAGCTGTTCGTGAATCTGTGAGTAAGGAATCAAAGTTTGGGAGCCAGGGATATGCCAGTTGCAAGTGTATAGTCTCAAAAAAAGTTTGAAACGAAAAAGAGTGCCTGTGAGAAGACAAACTAATTTTGCACATAAAAATGTCACAGCAGTTTACCGTGTGGAAATAATAAAAGTGTTATGTGAAAAGTGTGAATTGACAATGGTAAATGTCATGATATACTTGTAAACGCATATTTTTCTACTATAAAAGAAAGGTAACTATTAGATTTTTACCTGTATTATTATTTTTCAATAACTATTACTTATTCATAAACGCTAGTTACGTTTATTTAATCTTTTTTACCATACATTACTTGAACTTGAGATTTTTAATCAAACCTTGCAATCGTATGGAACTTAGTAAGTTAATTAAAGAACATGCTGAAAGATAAAAGTATTATATGCTGTAGACCAGCGGCTCCCAAACTTTTGGAATGGTGTACCACCCCAACAATTTCCGTAATTTGGAGAAGGTACCACCATTTTCGTGTTTATTAAAGACTGTGCGGCTGCGCCGTCTGTCTGAGCTTTAATCAATGTTGCCACCCCTACAAACACTGAGTGAATCTATTTTAATTTAGGTTAGACTGGGTCGTAATATATTAATTAGATTTTATGAGTCCATTTTTTTACTACTTTAATTTGTTTGTTTTGTTTGGCTTCTCACGGCATACCATCAGGAATAATTGTACGTCCCACAGTTTGGGAACCGCTGCTGTTGACTTTTTAATAAGCCTTCACTATCAGGCTGATAAGCAACTATAATATTATTTTCCAACAAGCCTGGCTCATTGTAAATTGAGGGCGCCTTTTGCAATAAGCAGGATTTTCCAATTCGCCTACAACATATATATATTTTATATATATATATATATATAATAACACACTTATATAATATATACATATATATTACGGAAGTCTTTAAATTTGGAAAACGCTGCAATGATCTGTGGGTGTGATATTCCTCTTTTCTCTAACAGTGTATATTATTTCGTTTATGCTCTTTGTTAGAATGTGCAACAATGTCTATTATCTCGTTTCAAATATCTTACGAGTTTTAAGTAAATAACTCTTTTTTATTTACAGAAGCGATAAAGTCTATACTGTGCACCCTCCCCACCCTTTTAAAAACAAATTAGCCTTTTTGTAAAAAAATAAACTCTATAAATTTGATTGTGAATACAACTTGGGGGAAAAATCTTGCTAGAAAATTATGAAGCTTAGCTCCGTCGGTAGTGCATCCACCTAAGATGCTAAGGGTCCCGGGCTTGATTCCTGGCATGGCCAAGAAATTTATCATTGTTGGAATGTGGGTTTAACCTTTCACAGGATGAATTGAAGGCCGGGGGTGGATTTTATGTCTGTCCTAGATTTAAGACTAAATTAATTAGCACAAAGGTGTATAACTTGAACAGGTAGTAAGACATGCAGCGCTAAAAAAAAGTTTTAAAAAAGATTAGCACCGAAAACTAATATGGCATCAAGTAACAGAATTTGAGAGCCACTTCTGTATTAGCTAGGTTCAGGTTACACACAAGTCCAGATGTACACTAACAATATGTGCATTTGTGCACAGAATGTCTACATCAATAACACTGGTTAGCAGACATTTTGCATGTGGTGTGTAATACATCAATTTACATGTATTTTTGGTTGTAAAATTCTAATCTGCCTTCGGAAATGCTTTGTCACCTAAGGTTTTTAAGCTATTTGAGATTTCTACTTTTTTTTTGTGTTCTCTTTCGTTCATGAATTATCAGATTTATCACTAACTATGCTGGTTGTACTCTGTATTTGAATGCAATCTATGATGAAAGAAGTTCTAAAAATAGTTACAAGATGGCAGGGCAATTTAGTTGAGGGGGAATAGTACTGCCATTGGCCGTTAGAGGTGACTCAGCTAGCCACGTTAGCCTTGCTGTTTAGTGCGTGTTGAAACATAGATTGTGTTAGTCATTTTGTATATTTCTCTTTATTGATACTTTAGTTTGTATTATTGTGTGTTTTGGCTTTTCCTGTGTGAACTAGAGAAACGTTCTGATATTTTTAGGTTTTAATTAGTACAGTGTTCTTAACATAATAGCAACTGCTGAACTTCGTGATTGTGTAACCCACTCCGATAACTTTTGCTATGTATATGGTAAGTTCACTCCAAAAACTCAATGAAAGCCAATCAATGATTTAGTTAAGAAGGCTTATAAATTGTACTTTGATTGTGCTCTTGGAGATAAGATATAGCCCTTTGCACCTCATATTGCTTGCATAGCCTGCACAACTACCCTTATAGAATGGATGAAAGGAAACCACCTAGCCATGCGTTTACTGTTCCAATTGTTTGGTGCAAGTCAAAAGATCATATGGACTGTTGTTTTTGCCTGACAAATATTGCAGGACATTCCAGTAAAACAAAGCATACAATTAAATATCCTAATGTTTCTTCTGCTCATATGCCTGTGCCTCATGGGGAAGCCTCACCTGTTCATGCTTGTCACTCTCAAACCACTGCATCAGAACCATCAGAGGAAAATGAATAAGAAGATGCACGACCTTTGGAAGAGTACATCCCTGAAACTCATGACAGATCGCCTCACCTCATAGAACAGAAGGAGCTGAACAATTTGTCCGTGATTTGAAACTTTCTAAACAGCAAGCTGAACTGTTGGGTTCTAGACTGCAACTATGGAACCTTCTAGAGCTAGGTACAAAGATTCAAGATTTAGAACAAGAAATGGCTGTTTGTATGGATATTTTGAAATGAAGAATTCAATGTGTGTGTGCACAGACGGGATCTACATGAGTGGAGAATATTTATTGATTCATCTAAAACAAGCTTAAAAGCAGTGCTATTGCATAATAGCAACAAATTTCCCTCAGTGCCTTTGGTGCATGCGGTAGACATGAGGGAAACTTATGAAAGTATGGCTTTGCTGATGGAGGGAATCAAATATAAAAGATTATGAGTGGCAGATATGCTGTGATTTAAAAGTTGCTTACAGGTTTACAGAGTGGATTCAGAAAATACTGTTGTTGTTTGTGCTTGTGGACAGCCGAGACACCAAAAACCACTAAAAGTCAAGAAATGACCTATGAGAAATATAGATTGCTGGAAAGGAAAATGTGAAATTTTCTCCATTGGTTGAGCCAAGTAAAGTCATTTTGCCTCCGCTTCATATAAAGTTAGGCTTGATTAAGAACTTTGTAAAAGCTCTTGATAAAGAAGGGCAGGCCTTGAATCATTTGAAAAAAATGTTTCCCAAGTTGAGTGAAGCAAAGCTAAAAGAAGGTATATTTATTGGGTCACAAATTAGGGAATTGTTGAAAGATCCAAACTTTGATGCTAAGCTTACAAATATCGAGTTAGCTGCTTAGTCCTCTTTCAAAGCCATTGTTTACGGCTTTTTGGGCAACAAATGAGACGATAAATATGTTTTCATAGAGAGTGGTCTATTGGACAACTACAAAAACATGGGGTGTAGGATGTCACTAAAAATTCATTTTTTACACTCACATTTTGACTTTTCTCCAGAAAATTGTGGTGATGTTAGTGACGAAAGGAGTGAACGATTTTACCAAGATATCCTGCCATGGAGCATCTTTACCAAAAAGATTACTGTTGGTTTCTTTTTAGGGAGACTGATGAAACACCTTACAAAAAAAATAAAAGCGCATCATCCCATTTTGTCAAAGAAAAATGATATTAACTTTGTAAATATTAATATCATGGCTTAATGTGGATTATTTTAGTGCTTTTTGTTGGTTTAAATTAGTTTTTTACGCTACCAATAAAACATAGGTGAGTTCTGAGGGCTATGTTTTGTTTGTATTTAAAATGGTAAATAGTTGCTAATGTCGTACTATTGCCTTTGTAGTAGTGCTGTGTATCTTGAAAATGTGATGTAATAGAGAGAATATGATTTTTCCACTGAATTCAGCACCCGGAAATTAGCTATATCTACCCATTTACAAACAGAAAAAAGTTTCAATTTGTTGACCAGTGTTATTATTCACCTCCACAATCATAACACACATATAGACCTACATTTTCAATCACTCTTTTTTTATGTCCTTTCTCGTCAAATGTTTTTTCTAATGTATTTTCTCCCCTTATTTTCAGAAGTAGCGAACTAGTTTTATAACAACTATCAAAACATAGTTTGTAGGTCCCAAGTTCAATTCCCGTGTCCAGATGCAATGTTTTAATTTAAATAATATGTAGATGAGGTTATAACCATAATTAACAAATACTCATATTCGACATCATGTAGAGATAATGCTTTAAATACTTAGCATCCACCCCCCGTTTCCCTCCACTCTATTAGTTCGGTATATCTGTATATAGCACACTTATTGTAATTAATACTTATATTTTTATTAATGACACTAGTGTGTTAATAATGAGAAATATCTAAAACAGAGGTAATGTACCCACATTTTTGTGGAGGGACAAAGGTAAACCGGAGGAAACCTACCATTTCGTACATCACAACAGTTGCTCAAAATGACGGTCACCAGCCCCAATGCAAGCATGACATCAGCGTACAAGATTCTGCCCCACCCATTCAAATATCCCATGAGTGCTACGAATCACATCACAGGCGACACTTTCACTGAAACACTCTGGATATGATAATTTCCTCTCAGTACACCAAACCGATATTCAAACCCCGATCTCCCCTTTCCCGGTATCCCAGTCTGACATGAGATTGATTAGACCATGCAACCACCGATTTGGGCTATTTTGTTGTTAATATAAACTGCTACACGCTGCTGTCTGCAACACTCTATTAAGTTAGTTTATCTTTGTTTATGATCCTTCTTAAATAAAAATTGCATTTTTAATGGATTGCGTTTGTTTGTGCACTCATTTTTTGAGCAAGGTAACATTTTTTCTCAAATGTTTAATTTATTTTAATTTATTAATTACCATGGTTGGTTAGTGATTGCCTTAGCTATAGCTTAGGATTGTACAATAAGGAACTATCAAAATTTGGGCAGCCGGATGTTGAACGTTCTGATTTGAGATAGTTTTGGTGCTGCTTAACTGTGCAAAGAATGGGTCAAACTGCTAGTATAAAATATCAACGAAGGTTTTATCGCAAACATTTTTTTTGTCATCTAAAAATTTAAGCGTATGTGTTTTCTGAATAAGTATATAAAGTAATCATTCGATTTAAACGCAACCAGATATTCTTGTTGTTTGACAATATTAGGGTTAGGCCAGAATGACAAACGTGTGAGCGAGCGACTGAGCGACAGAGTGGCCAAGCTAGCGAGCTAGCGGGTGCGTGATTAGCAGATAACTCTCGATAGCTGATTAGGAGGCAAAGGTTCGAATATTGGTTCAGTGAACTGAGGGAGGTTTTGACAAGGGATTTATTATTGTAGTTTTCCCATCCTCTCTCCACGATAATTGTGATTCTTATTTGTAAAGGCCTACTTCTATTATAATATTGAATTATTTTAATATATCAGTTATTTATATATATATATATATATAGTTTATGATCTTACCAATTAAATTAGGCCTTTAGTAGCAAGTGTGCTAAACCTATCGCTAACTATTAAAAAAAAGTCAAATATCATGTCAAATTGAGAAGTTTTCCTAGTACTCAATGGACCAACATACAATAATACAGTAAAACCTTGGATTGCGAGCATAATTCGTTTCGTAAACGTGTTCGTAATACAAAGCACTCGTATATCAAAGCGAATTTTTCCTATAAGATATAATGGAAACTCAGATGATTCGTCCCACAACCCAAAAATATTTAATCTAAAAATGATTAATACCATTTTTTATCGTTATTTAAATGTAACTGTAATGTAATCAAATTTATTAACTAAATTTAATGGTGGCTGGTGTGAGGTAGACGAGAGGGAGGAGAGGAAGAGGTGTGTTATTGTTTAGGACGACTTTAACTGTCACTAACGGAATCACCGCTATATGTTGGATCACTGGAATATTTTTATTTTTGTGAGATTTTAACAAAGAACCTATCCAATGACACTGCTCGGTAGACAAAGCGTAACCGTAGTACTACTCGTATTGCAAGTTATCGCTCGTTTATCAAGTTAAAATTTATTGAACATTTTTCTCGTCTTACAAAACACTCGCAATCCAAGGTTTTACTGTATTGCCCAGCGCCTGTTAACTAGACTGTTCCGGCTCGAGCGCGCGCGATTAAAAAATAAAACCAGTTCTATCTTTCAAGCGCGTTAGCTCGGTCGTTCCATTACAACCAACACGTTCTATTTTATATTTTAGTCGCTCGCCTAGTCTGACCGTCCCCTAAAAATTAAAAGCACAAATGTTTTAATGAAATAAGTGAAGTAAAATATTAAAACAATAGAAAAATGCAAAGTTGAAATCATAAACATAAAGTTGTAGTCAAAAGTAAATAGTCAAAACTTGATTAAAATACCTATAACGTTTAAAAATTTACTAAAGACATGTAACATTTAAGAACATAGATACTAATACTTTTTAAAAAGTTTATAAAAATTTAAAAAATAAATTAATGAAATATTATTGTCGATTATGTTGTCCATCATTGCTTCATATACATTTCATTGAAGGAAGATCTTTTGACATTTAATGCCTTCATCAGCCTGAAAGTAAAAACGAGGTGACAGCATTGTGATATTAAAAACAATAAACTACGTAAGTATCAAACAGAAATATGATTTACTAATATTTTCGATTTTCTTAAATGTTACATGTCTTTATATACATATACTTTATACTTTCTATACATTTTACTCAAATTTTGACTATTTAATCTATTTACTATTGACAATTTTATGTTTATGATTTTAATAATAAATTGTTCTATTGTTTTAAAATATATTTATTAATTTACTCCAGTCATTTTATTATAAAATGTGTGCTTTTAATTCTCATTATTGCTAAACATCAATAATTGAACGGTGCTTCAGGATAATAGCTAAGGTGTATACCAAAATGATCATCTACTTGTATACAGACACATCAGAGTTGTAGGCTTAACATCAAATTATATGTGGGCCTCGTTTCAAGTTAGGCATTAACATTCGTATATTTAATTTCGTAATATTGAACTAACATTTAAAAGTATATTTACATATGTATATAAAATATATATCTATACATAAATATAGGCTATATGTAAATATAAAATATTGTGTATACATAAAAACATATGTATGTACAAAAAATATATATGTATGGATTTTTATAAACATAAGAAATAAGCACAGTTTATTTGAAGATACCGTACATATTGGATGTTCAATTTACTTTTTCCTATAGATTGGTAACTGTGCAAGATATTTTTAACTAAATTATTATTATAAAAGAATTCAATTTTAATTAAGGTGGAAAAATATATTCTGTTTAAAAATAAGTATTGTTATAATCTTTGAAGTGAAAAACATATATGTATGATTTAAAGCTTCATATGAAAAATTGGTAAATAATACTATAAGTCAAATTACAAAGACTTAAATGTCATAACATAAAATGCACTTGACAATACAATTAGTTAACATATTGGAAAACACGTTAATATAATAATTATATATAAAAATATTAAAAATCAATAGATTAAATGTTCATCAAGTTAGTAGGTTTAACAAATGTAATAAGTATTATAGTTGCCAAGTTATTTAATATTATCAACACATGACAGAAGAAAAAGTGAGTATCCCTCCCAAATGATGGCGGGAAACTCCTCCTCACTTTTTCTTCTGTCATGTCTTGATAATGACGCCGTAGTTGCGTCGAAACATGTCGAAGCACTAATACATCTCAAGAATGTAAACCAAGGAACAAGAGATTAAGATAAGAAACAATTCAATTTTAATTATCACAATATTCTCTTTAATTACAACCGTTTCAAAAAAAAATTCAAAGTTCAATACACCTATTATTATTCTTAATTACAAGTGGCTTCATAATTTATCATGTTTGACAAATATTTAATAATTTTACAACTATAAAACTTTCTACATTTGATAAACCAACCAACTTGATGAGTATTTAACCTATTGAATTTTTAATATTTTTACATATATTTATTATTTTAACGTGTTTTCCAATTTGTTAACTAATTATATGGCTTAGTGCATTTTATGTCACGATAATTAAGTCTTTGTAATTTGACTTGTAGTAACATTCACCAACTTTCCAAATCAAGCTTTAAGTCATACACATATGTTTTTTACTTAATAGATTATAATAAGACATATTTTAAACAGAATATATTTTCCACCTTAATTAAATTTGAATTCTTTTATATTTCAATACACCTATCATTCTCTTTATTAACAAGTGACTTCATAAATCATTAAGCATTGACAAATATTAAATAACTTTACAACTATAATACCTATTACATTTGTTAAACCTACTAACTTGATGAACATTTAATCTATTGATTTTTAATATTTTTATATATAATTATTATATTAACGTGTTTTCCAATATGTTAACTAATTGTATTGTCAAGTGCATTTTATGTTATGACATTTAAGTCTTTGTAATTTGACTTATAGTATTATTTACCAATTTTTCATATGAAGCTTTAAATCATACATATATGTTTTTCACTTCAAAGATTAAAACAATACTTATTTTAAACAGAATATATTTTTCCACCTTAATTAAAATTGAATTCTTTTATAATTGTACGATTGTTGCTTACTAATTATTAAAAATGTTTTTCATAAATTATTATTATTAAAAGCTTAATTTTTCTTATACTTTAAATCATTGCTTAACTTTTTTTATCTAAATTGGTGTTACCATAATGATTATAATTTAATTATTCAAAATAAAATAGTTTTGTAAATACTCAAAACCATTCTTCTTTTTAAAATCAGCTGGAGGGGGAAGATAGGTATTTACATTCATTTCCTTATATCACTTGCCTACTCATAAAAAGAAGACAAACAGACGGGCGAGTTGGTGGAACTGACATTGGCACGCGTATTATTTATTTATGTTCCCGCGCGGTTGGCGGGCTTGGCCCTACTTGCCCGCTGTCCACAATATGAAGGACTGTGTGGCTCTGATAAAGTCGTTTAGACGGCGTGGGGTGGCCAGTATATGAAACGACATAGCTTGCACATTTACTCACGTCACGAACGATCCAAGGAAAAGTGGGTTAAGTCACCAAATATTTCATGGATCTATTTTCTAGTATTTAAATGTGGTTGTTTTTTTTCATTACAACGTTTAATACGTGGGCTATTAACAACTCTACACGCACTTATGGGCATGCGGATGAAGATACAGTATTATCTTAACTGGTTTGCCTATGATGAAGTCTAGGTTCAAAACTCAACTGGGTGAAGAAAGAGTGATTTTTCCTAAATAGTTACCGAATCTTTTTTAGCAAAAATGTGGATACAGTACCTCTAAAATCTACCTTCCTCATCCAAACTCCGTTAGTGTGAATAAAGGGACATCCCGGAAGGATAGTAAAACGCAAAGCACAGAAAAAAGTTTCAAAAATGTTCATCCTGTAGATATGCATTTTTTTTTACTAGAAGAAATTTTAAATACATAAATCATCTTTCATTATATTTTTTGCTTCGTAATATTCATACATAACTTTTTGAAGCTGTAATTTTACTGTACAGTCATCAAGTATTAAATTATATTTATTTTTAGCTAACAGATGTTCTTATCGTCGTTTTAAGAAAGAGGAAATAGAGCTTTTATTCACAACAGCTTATAGAGCGTATGTTTATTTTTTGCACACTACAACCATAATAAAATAGAAATATCAGCCTAGCAAAGCGTATTTTAAAAGCTATTTGCCTTAAGAAAGTAGATACTTTCCTGTGAAATTCCTTTTCTGAATTATTTTTATTGGTACTGTGTTTGTGAGCTTGTGGTAATTACGTTTTCCCACAATTTTTAACCTTTTACACGACATTTCAGTTAAAAATAAAATCACCCCGCCCTTTCTATCATCGATTCTCTTAAAAGCTTTGAGGTCTATCAAGAGCAGTACGATTGATACGTAATTGGCACAAAGTAGAAATAGAGTGTGGTATTACGAACCCAATTCTATTTCTTACGCAACAAAAACCCCAATTTCAATTTGGAAAATATTATTGACCTTAAAGTTATTAGCAGAGTATTTCTATTCTCACAGAGAGTTATTTATGATATGCTCGTTCAGACGATTCAAAAATCAAATTAACTAATCATAGGGAATTTTAAATAAATGTACCAGCATTTACCTTCAAAATCAGAGTTAGGGTATGTAGAGCTTCGGCTGGATGCACTTGGGGTTGTTTTTTCATCCCCTCCTCAAACTATAGTGGTAAAATCTTCTCTAAACTACTCTCATAATTCCTTACCCTTATAATAAGTCAATGTTTAAAGTACTAATATAAAAATAAAAGGGGTTGAAAATCTTTATTGGAGAAAAACTCCAACTCAATTGAGAGTGAACCATAGTTTCTCAGTACAAAATTTGGGCAGGAGGGTAAATCCTTAAAAATTGATTTCCTGTCTAGTAAAAAAAAAAAAGAAACCTTTTAGAATTCACGAGAAAAGTAAAACTACGGTTCCTAGAGTGCAAAACGTAACTATTCATCGGAACAGGAAATGCTTGGCAAAACATACGCTACGATGTATGTCGTTGATTAATGTTGTTGATTACTTCAATTGATGGCTATATCGGATTGTCAATTTGGCACGTGATTCATTCTCTGGCTGTTGACATTAAATTATGAGTTTATTAGTTTCCAATGAAACAAGGTTGGTAAGTTTGAAAACGTGGTTGACAGATGAGTTTTTTTTTTATCATTCAAAGAATATTGGAGTTTAAATTAATGCGTTTACGTGCATGTATGAATGGTTGTATGATTGAGCTAGTTTGAATTGTGAGGCCGACAAACGAATTAGGTTAAGTGAAATAGTAAATTGGTTTGCTGGTGAACTGGTAAGACGCGTTTCAAAACTCATTAACTTAGATAATTAATACAGCTAGAACCAGAAGTCGCATAACATCATTCTAACGTAGTTTTCATTTGAAAACAGGGAAATTTAGACCAGTGAAACAATTTAACAATATGTTTAAAATGCAACAAAATTTGTATATAATTATTTTAAACGAAAAAAGAAAAAAATTCAACGATCTCGAATTCGCTTTTGTTTAGTGAATAACTTTATACGTTTTCTGGTTCGAACGTAATCTTGTAAATGCTATACCCCGGTATATTCGGCGTGATGTGGGCTCTTAAGGCCGATTAATCTGGAAATTAGATAGATGATATAAGGTGTAACTTGATTTAATATAAATTAACTTTGTGCATGTAATCAAAATAAATAATAATTCATTGAAACATTGAACATAGTTAAAAGAGTTGTGACAGGATGACTATTTTTTTATATAAAAAGTTATTCAATTTTGATTGAATTTTTAATAAAGCGTTTTCAACTTGAAAATTCTGAGTTCACCATGACCAATTAAAAATAATGGATTAAGTTTAAATTTAACCATTCTGTAATATTATATATAACTTAACACCAAATAAAACTTGTTTTTCCACGTGTGTGCCTTGTGTCTTTGGTTCAATCACCAGTTAGGAGCAATTGGATGAGGGATAATTTCCCACTATGTGGTTTTTCTTACTCTCCACAAAGCAATGATCATGTATTTACTTAATGTTGACTCTATTCATCCCAATATATGGTTTAGGTTGCAGACAGCAATATATTTTAATTAAGCGTACTAAATAAATTATCTGAACTGCTTTGTAAAACGAAATACGTGCCATATTTAAAGCACGACCAAATAATAAATTAAGAGCCAGACTAGCCCAATTTAGTGGCTGCATGGTCTAAGGCGTCACTCTTGCAATAAACTGGACCTCCGATGACGGGGAAATCGTGGTTTGAATCCAAGTCGGGTGTACTGAGGATGTATTTTCCTAAATGTGTTTCCATTCTTTCTCCACGGAAATGCGTGTACATTTAATCTTTATTCTATCTTACTCATCCCTAACACCTTAGTGTGTTCATCATTTCTACGTATAGTCCGAATGGGTAGTAAGATGCAGTGATAAAATAATAATAATTACTATTATTATAAAAAGAACCAAACTAGAAGAATGTGGCTGTATCAATAAACTCAATTATAGAATTTCAGCACGTTGTCAGTTATGTAAATATAATTGAAATAAATTAATTTAATTAAACCGATTCGCGTTCTACCTTTATAACAGGCGCGCAATACGACGCCACAATCCCTTTGATGTAGCCTATGTCTCGCACATCGTGTTTTTAAATCGATAGCCAAGGGGTGATTTGGGGGATTCCGAGCCACAAAAAAGTTGTGAAAAAAAATACTGCCATATTTAAGGTTGTCTTCCAACAGTATTCACCAAAAATACATTGTGTAAGGAAATTTTGTAATTTATGTAATACAAATAGAATGATTATTTTAGTTCAGTTTAAATTAACTGACAGATTTTTTAAACCATGGAGTCCAACCAAACAAGACCTAACCTTCCATGCATCTACCAAGGTTAAGTTTTGTTTGGTTGAGTAATATTGACGTGATCAACCTGTCGTAACAGGATTAAAAACTAACGATAGTAATATAAACAAAGGGTGTGCGGGGATACAAAAGCTTTGAATTATCTTCGAATATTTTCGTCGGCTTCTATTTGTTTTTGTAAAAAAAAAAGATCTGGTTTAAAAAACTTTCAAGTTTTGACAAAAAATATTGATAGCTAAAATATACATTTGCTATCAGTTTTTTTTTAAACACTGCGTCTTATTACTCGTTCGGGTATTATCAGTTCTTGCCACGTTTAACTTTTCTGCACATTACTACTAAAGTTAAAGCGTGTATAGATTTTTCAAAATTGTGTAATAATAACTTGATTTTCAGTTTTGAATAAAATATCTTAAATACATATTTTTGAAATTAAGAATTTAGTAAATAATATTTCTGGTATTACGGTGGATAAATATATAAAATGATTTTTTTTATGAAAACAAAACATTGATAGCAAATACTATAACCTAGATGTAACTTCAAGAATATTAAATACATTCAATTTAGCTTTGCATCGGATGCAGAAATGTACTTCTCACACCCCTAATATAAAATAACTCCACTCATATTTATAAAACAAATACATTACATGACTCATTAATGTACAAACAAAATTATGTCAAATAAGTCTTGGCACATGTGACATCAAAAAAGAAAGTGTTTTGAGCTATCGATGTGTTTTGTTTTAGAATGACCCCTTGAGGGAAGGTTTCCAAGAGTATCACGCAGACAATAATCTCGACCCTGATGACAGCGTGGTGCGACATCTTGATTCCATCGGTAAGTCGCGTTTTTACTATCGCTCTAGTATCAGTAACATACAACTGTTTACTGAACCAGCTCTCCTTCATGTACAGTACAAGCACATCTTTTAATATGTATGCATGCTTAATTTATTTTATCGTGTGTTTTTGTGTTATGCTTATATGGTTGTTTAAACTTAATTAAGCCTCATATGTTTCATAATAAATACAAAAGATGTATAAAAATTGTCGAATGCGGACCTATCAGGGGAGATTTCGTGTCCAAAATAAGTTTAAAGTGTTTGTAAAAAAAACACAACGTCACACATAGCTGCTTTGTCAATATGTTGAGGTGAAATATAAATCACTGTGAGATAGAATATTAATTATATCGATTTTTACTGTAAGATATTCCGACACAAATATGCTGAATAATACGGTGCAACACAAAGACTTTCTCTTTTGTCTTCAAATAGAGACATTTACTAAAAACTTTTAATATTTGTGTGACAAAATAATTGGTGCAGAAACACTTATCCAAAGAGCATAAATTAAACAGTATAGGCTGCTACAGAAACATTGAAAAGAGGGGAAAATCTGTCCTTTAAAGAGAATAACAATCAATTTCACATTTTTAAAGAGCTCCATAAAAATAATTATATATATTTGCTTATAGCTCAGAAATTATTGGTCCTATAAAAGTATATTTCAATAAAATATTTTTAATTTTAATAGTAATAGGCCTACATTTCTACAATGATAGAGTATTTACTATCTCAAATAGTTGAGGAGATAGGATAAAAATTGTAAATTCAGGCTTATCTAATTTACCTTTAAGTTCATTTTCATCAAAAAATGAAAATCGCTTTGTTTGGTTTGCTAAACAGTGCCTGAATACAAAATAGATTAAAATTTGTTAGAGCGGACTTCGAGAAAATCTATTTTTTTTCTCTTTGCCATTTAGTAAACTATCCATAATTTTAGGGTTATTTATCTAATTCAATTAACTCACAGGGAGACCTTATGAAAACTAAAAATACCAAGTTTTAGCCCAGTTGGTAAAATGGTTACGGCTCTGGGCTGAGATTCAGACAGACGGCAGCGCAAAAACAACTTTTTTTATTTGTTTCTGGAGGTCATAAAACGTCTACATTATTATCAAAATCTCGAATTCAATTTTTTTGACGATCAAAAGAATTCTTTCTCCGAGGAGTCGAGATAAAGTAAAAAGAAGTTAATTATCTGGATTTGTTTTAATATTCGACAAGTAACAAGGATACCATTTATTAGATATATACATTTGATAAAAAAAACAAGTTTGCTTATACATTTGTTGTCAAATGAAGAAATAATAGATAGAGGATTTTTCAAAATACACACTCAAGTATATGTTCTAAATTAAGTTAATTTAAATACGTTTATTTTAACAATTTGTAACTATTGTTTCCTTTAAAATGTTTTCATAACACGAAATTATTACCTCAAATTAATTAATATTACCTGCATTTATCTTAAATCAACACTAGATATTGAGGCAGTCTTGAAATGTTGGGTCTGGATTAACTGGAGGGTGTACTCAAAGCATGTCATTTCAAGAAATTAAAATGGCAACATGTTGATAACTAGTTTCAAACCGTTGTATAGTAGTATACTTTATTTAACACCACATCTTACTACCCGTTCGGATTAAATGCCTATATACTATTTACACTAATGGGTTAGGTATTGGGAAAGCTCGATATGGAGGAAGTGCACCCACATTTACGTGGAGGGAGATTGGAATAGAATTTAGGTAAAACCACCCATAGTGCACTCGACTGGGATCGAGCCCCGATATCATTGTATTTGGCAGTCTAGTCCAACCCAAGAGTAGCGCGTTAGACCACATGGTGACCGAAACGGGTAATTACAATATTATATTTGGTTATATTTTGATAGAGTTTGCAGGTTCAGAACTATTGTCTAAGGAATCCTAGAGCATGATAGTGGTTTCATAACCGATCTCCTGGAACTTGCTTATATTGTTGTTCACCAAGTGGACTAACTTAGCCGTTTTACCAAGCAGAGACTTTGATTGGTATCTTCTACTCCAGGTACCTGCACTAATATTTTAGTTTGTCCTTACTTTTGAACATTGACCTCCTTTGTACCCGGTTTATTCAAACGTCTCTGAATAATATTTATTGATTCTGCAGTTACTTCACAGATTAAAGAATTTTTTAAATTAGATTTATGAAAAATCAGAATTATTGAAGCATCTTTCTTATTTAGCTCTAAATTGGTATTTAATTTACTAATCAATGTTGAAGCTCTATATAGTCAGCATTATAATTTAAAGTCACAACTACTTGTTCGTTGCCTTGTACATTGGATTCAATATATTTTGTTAGTAAAGTTTCTCTTATTTCAACGGCCAACATGCCAAATTTTTCTTTAAAGTAAAAGTCTAAGTCTATAATAAGGTCCCCTTTCAGGTCAAGACCAAAGTTTATTCTTTTTTTAAATAAAAAACATATTATAATACATAAAGTAAAGTTGCTTATTCTTTGCAATAATTTGACTGGCGTTTAAATATTACACTTGGAAATGGGAGTTGTACCTGGGACTTTAGTGTTAGCACGCTTATGCTATATCACTGAGATATCCGGGAATATTTCAATGCTCAGGGCCATTCTTTAGTAATAGTTTAGGCAGAGTCTGTGATGGCTATATTTTGAGAGGCTATTTTTATTGTTTAGATAAAACAAAACTAATTGAATTATAAAGCCTTTTATCTTCTTGTGTATGATCATTTGTGTGTAATTTTTAAATAACTTTCAAAACAGGCCTATACTATACATTTGAATAAACCTTCTTACCTAGCCATTGATCTATAAGTATAACAATAGTATTTATTTTTTTGGTTGTTTGGATGGAGGTTAAATTAGGTTTGTAGCTTTGCTAGTTGTAACAATATATATATAGAACACAGCAACAATACGTATCTCAGTGGAAGTACCAAAAGTTTCTAAAATATATAACCAATCTTCTTTTTTGTTACTAAAATAATAAAACAAAATAATTATTACTATTTCTAAAACTAAGAATTTAAGTACTCCAGGTTTTTTCAAAGAGCTCTAGAGATTCTAAATTTCAAAAATACGAGAGCTACCCTCATGTTATTTGAGATTGGTTGATGTATTTGCACCGTTCACCACCTCTAACTCTAATCGCTAGAGGTCAAAATAGCCGGGAAGAGGGAGGGCGGAATCTATAAGGAATTTAATATAACAAAAATAGGAACATTTGCAAGTCTAAGAAATAAATTGTACGGAATTCCGCACGGATTTTCTCACTCTATTGTTTAAAAATGGAAATATTTACTCAAAACTCGAAATATATGTGAAACGAAATAATATACACTAGCAACTCCAAACATAAATTGCACTATATTTATGTAAAAAAAAATTGAGTCGCGGTTTTAGATTTTATAATATTATTTTAGTAGTCCTTGACGAAGTCTACGTTTAAAACAAACGAGTAATAACATAAATTATTCATTTATATGACTTAGTCTAGAAGAGACCAAATAATAATAATCAAAAATCGTTAATATTATAATAAAGAGCTTAAAGAGCTCCTCTACTTTGTTAACCAAGCGGCTGAATCACCCTTGTGACTTGAGACTAAACAAACATATTAAATCATTAAACCTCTGAATATTTATTATATTAACAAAGAGCATCAAGCGCTTGAAATACAAAGGTATAAAGTATTTACATTATTGGAATATCAAAGAGCTTAAATTCCGACTAAACAAATAGGATAAACCATTAACCCTTTGAATTCTTACTATAACAATAAAGAGCTTAAAGAGCTCCTCTCAACGGTTAACAAAGCGCCTGAATCACCCTTGTGAATTCCGACTAACTCATTAAATATTAGGATTAAATTTAATTTTAAATATCAACTCTGATCAAAATAAATTACACAAAGGTTTGACTTCCCGACATAATTCAAACTTCTGTAGGACTATTGCTTCCACCACCTTTGGAATAATCGAGAAGAATTCGACTTGTTAATATTTAACATTATAATAGAAAAAAACAAATCAATATTACATTACAATACTAGTAATTTCGTACTAAACGAATCGGTTATTGTTAAATTTATAACTTTCAAGCCAACAAAAATAAATTACTTTTATAATTTATTCAAACAAAATAGGCCTACAAAATTTTACCTATAAATTAAACCCTATCAAATTTTAAAGTTTAAACAATTATTGATAATCACAAGTGCAATAAAAATTTATGTTTAAACTAAATATTCCAAGCAAGAAAAATAATCAAAAAGTGGCTACCTACTTATAAGTCTAAATTTTGCAAAGAGACCAGCGCCCAAGCGGCAAAAGTAAACATTAAGTGTTCCATCAAACAATTCTACTTTCCAAAATAAATCTAGTGAAAAACTACTGACGCCTACACAGAACAATTTTAATCACATAACTAAGTGTTCAAACACCCAAATATTTAAATATTTAATAAAATACAATAAAGAATTTATATTTTGACATCCTGAAGAAATTTATGTCTAGGACCTCTCGAGGTTGTGTCGAAATTAATAGTCGACTATGTTAGCTGAGTACCAGCTTTATATAGGTCTAGTTGATGGAAATAAGGCGGGGGGGAATCTTCTTATTAAAAGTATAATGCCACGTTGCGAACACGTACTAGCAGTATGTTTTTCTTGTTAACAACCATCATCTTGACACTTCACCTAGACACGTAGGCCGGAACTCTGGTAATTTGGCAGTTAATATCGCGTGAGGTTTGTCTGTCGGCCGGCTAGGCCAATCAGCGTAGGTCTAGATCACCTCATTAAAGTGACTCGTCGATGTACTTTTCATAGCTTTGTCAGTCTTCACTTCATCATAGAATTCGGTGCGAGCTAGTTGGTCATAGAACTAGTGCTAAGCCAGAAGATACAATGAGTGTGTAAAGCACATATTTTAGACATAGTAAGGTGTTGTAAATGTTTGATATTGCAGGATGTCTATATGTATTGCTTATTTGGGATGGGTAATAATAATGTAAGATTAGCTAACAATGATAATGTTACATATTTAATGGCTCTCAAATTTCTAAACAAACTATGCATTTTTTTATTATATAAAAAAAATTTATCTCAATAACCATTGCTAAGGGCAGCATCTTGAAACATTATAATACTTTTTTTCCAAATTTAATAATTTAATGTGAAAAATTAACAACTTTGTTTTAAGAGGTGTGTTTTATTTATGCAGATTTTAAATTGCTTGATTTTGACATATTGCACCGTAAAGGAAACAACAAACACGGTCAGAGTTGTAATTTTAACCTAAGTTCAGTCTTAATGACATGCACTAAATACAAGGCGTGTTCGGAACGTATCGTTTTCAAATGTGGCTGCAAGAGCGCTTCGGCCGTCTCAAGCATTAGCTTATGCCAAGATCACGATCGACTTAACGTTCACTTAAGGTTAACTTAACGTAACTTAACGTAAAGGTTCTCCTCGTGTTTTTAAATGGAAGTGATCACGATGCAGTTAACTTAACGTTCACTTGCAGTTAACTTAACTTAACATATATCCTGGGAGGTCTTTCACGTTAAGTGAACGTTACATGAAGTTTATCACGTGATCTAGCAAGCCAATCATACGAGTGACGTCTATAAGGCTATTTAGTAATTCATTTGTTGGTTATGTGACCAAGGTCTACTCCTTGGTTTCAATCTAGTGATTGGACATTGAAACAAAATAACTAAACTGAAATAGGAAAGCTAAATTTATCCAAAAATGTAATGATAGATATTTTATATCGATATAAAACAGTAAACATTCACAGATCATCACTTTACGAATAGTATAAATCACAGATCAAAATGCATACTCTAGAATGCAGATGTTTGGCTCGAGCTATTACGTTAAGTTACGTGAATCGTGATCACACATCTCTTTTCTTAAGTTAAGTGAATCTTAAGTAAACGTTACTTTAAGTTAAAGTTAAGTTGATTGTGATCCCGGCATTAGTCCAGATGTCATTACGGAAGAAGCAATGTTTGTTTGCATTTTGATTCGAAAGTTTAAAATGTTTAAGACAATTGAAGAACCCGCCGACTGTGAAATAAGGTTGTTATACGTTTTTTGAGTGCAACAAATGTGAAACCATCCGATATTCATTGGTGGATTAGTGAAGTTTATGGTGAGAATTAAATGAGTGATGGAATGATGGAGAAATGGGTTATACAGTTTAACAAAGGACGTAAAAACTTGCATTATGAATCACGGAGGGGGCAGCCATCTGTCATTAGTGATGATTTGGTGCAGAAAATTGACGAAATTATTTGTGAGAACAGATGGTTTACAATGTTGTCACTTACTTGTGAATTTCCACAAATTTCAAAAACTGTTCTGTAAGGAACTGTGTCAGATCAGTTAAAATATCGCAAGTTATGCTCAAGCCGGGTGCCAAAAATGCTCTCTGAGCTGTACAAAAACAAGCGACTTGAAATTTCTTTGACTTTTCTCACTCGATACAGTGCTGAAGGTGATAATTTTCTAAGCGACAGGAGTGGAGGCACACCATATCTCCGGAATAGCATAATTTCAAGCAAACAATTTTAACCCGGAAGATTATGTGCACCGGTTTTTTAGGACAGAAAGGGAGTTTTATTTGTTGATTTCATGCATTGGACACAACAATATGATACATCTTATTGTAATACCTTGAAGAAATTGCATCGCGCAACCCAAAACAAAAGGCGAGGCAGGATCGGTCACGATAATGTTTGGTCAAATGCTGCTAATGGAACCCAAGAGCTAATCACGTCATTTGGCTGGGAACAAATGAATCCTCCCATTCTTTTTTATTTAATATTATATATATTTATAGATATATATAAATATATATTTGCATGTAATATTGGACTTAGATTAATATAATATATATTTATATGTGATATACTTCTTAATCTAAGTCCAGTATTACACGCAGAAACACATAATATGGCCTATGCATATAATTTTAATAAGTCCATTATTACATGCAAACACACCCTATATATATATATATATATATAGTTTTAATCTAAATCCAGTATTACATACTAGCACACACACAGATATATATACATATAAATAAAAGAATGGGGTGATTAATTTGTTCCCAATCAAATGACGTGTTGAGCTCTTGGGTTCGACCAGCAGCATGTGGCTGAGCGTTATCGTGAAGCAACACAACACCGATAGATAGATAGATAGATAGATAGATAGATAGATAGATAGATAGATAGATAGATAGATAGATAGATAGATAGATAGATAGATAATAGATAGATAGATAGATGGATTCAATATTTGTTTCAGGTTTAATAGCAGTATACCAATTTAAATGAAATTTGTAATACGTTTGTCAATAATATATTCCAGGGGTTTATTTCATAAGGATGGTTTACATTACTTGAATATAATTTAGTTATGTACATTTTATTTGTACAAGCTTTTTTTAAATATCGCTCTTGAAATCGAACTAAACTAGAGAACAGAACTTATGCGTTTAGGGGATAAAATATCTCTGACGATGAATAAGCTCTCATATTTACGAGTCAAAAACAATGTAACACGAATAGTAAATAGATTGAATTCTACTAACATAACATTTTATAAAAGTACATTTAAAAATAAATGAAGTTTTTATAATTACTATCCTACTTGTGTATTTAATAACGGTTCTCTAATCTTAATAGCGAAATGTGAAACAGTCTCTTGTGTGTAAAGGTCTCATTAATCTGGTAACGTAAATCTGACCATGGATGCTTATCTCTTACCCCCCTCTCCCCCCCCCCCCCCCACACACACAGACACGTAGATATGTCACGAGGGTATTAAGCCCACACAGCCTTCAAAGTAAAATTATGCCTGGAGTTTGTCATCTCATCAAGAGATGACCTCCACCCTCCAATCCCCTCCAACCCTCTAACATGTTGAAAGCACATTTACATTACATTTCATTACTCCAAAGGGTAAAACAATCTGGTAACGTTACTGGTGAGGGACGGGAGTGGAGTCAAACCGGGAAAGGGGTGTCCTAGAATGGTTATACGCAATTTAAATTACAGAATAATTTATCACCCTGTGTGCTTTTGATCCTTTTTTTTAACCCTCCTCTCAATTCACTGAGGAGTAGCCTTTACATCCGTATGATGTAACTTGATCCGTTCGATGTGTTGCTTCCCACGTGATCAAGTTAATTCTGTGAAGATAAAATTGTAATGCTCGCAGTATAATAAAACATTAAACTATATATATACAGGGTGGGGCCGAAACAATTAGTCGATTGGTTACTTGAAATTTAACACTTTAATTGGAAAGTTACTAACTAAATAAAAGAAAACTACTTACTAGGCTATACGTCTTCACTTTTTGAAGATAACCTCAATCAGGTGAGCTTTACCGGACGTCAGACAAATCTCAGCACGTTGCTCATCACTTTCCTCGGCATAGATCGTCTAATTGTTTCCGACTTTTACTGTATATACGAAAAAAAAACTATGGCGTGAGTCCACAAGCGAGCTATACCAACCAAGCGGCCGCTGCGTGTTGGCGAAGATAGTGCCAAAATTTGCGGATAGAAGTTGGGTGTAATGTTGTCAGCACAGCCAATCCTCCGGCTGTTAATCTCAGTTTCTAAACCGGAGCTGCCACTGCTTTATTCAAGTATATTTTCATTTGTCCTCACGAGACTGAGTTTGACCCCGTTTCAGACCCACTGTCTTACAGAAAAATTCTGGAAGCGCCAGGGATCGAACTCGGTACCTCTAGATCTCTATTTATACAAAACGAAGTTATATTTTGTTGATACTCATAGCTCATAATTCATAGAACGGGCCTTTTTTTAAAAAACGGCATTTGCCATTTCAGAACTGGGACCAATTGCGACCCAGGTTATCAAGAGTAAGAGCCAATTAAGACCGGTTCCAACAAGAAGTTGTGGCAGTGAGAAATAAAAAATAAAAAATTTGTACAAAGTGGTTCATATATTTTAAAATAAATCTATTTTTATTTAAGTTATGTCAACACATAGAAATAAAAAGTTGTAGTTATGAAATGTTAGGGATCGCACGCACTCCCTTGGACGGTAGGTCGCCATTCACACCTTCCGTCAGTTCATCGGTCGCAGTTGCTTTCCAACCTAAAAACAAACAAATTCTTTCTACAGTAAACTTTGATAATATCTCATTATTTTACTAGTTTTATTTGGTAGGTGTTGATATATCCATCAAAAGTGACAGTGGCAGGTAGCATGAATTGACGTAGGAAAACTTGAGAGTTGGTCTAGTAACTTTTCTATCTATCGGCTTCCTATGATAACTGGAGCGCACATTTTAATGAAAAGCAAAAATTTTTAGTTAAATTATTTCTAGTTTTACATAATCATACAGATTTTGCCTTTCTTATGTTTACCGGCCGCTTGGACTACACATTTTGATACTACTTTTATAAGTTAGTTTCATTATTTAGATAATGTGTAAGGCAAGTGAATATTTAATTTAATTAGTTATTTAGCGGATTAATATAGAGGGTGGAAGTTAGGAGGTGAGAAAATGTACCCCCATTAGCGTGAAGCGAGGATGGGAAATACGCACTCGCAAATATAATTTATAAAACTACAGTACTACCAATATAATGTACTTTGCCGAAATTTGAACTCGATATCCCCGTCATTGGCGAACCAGTCTATTGTGATCTTGATATCTTAGTGGCTAAAGCGGCTAAATAGACATACACTTGCTTCGGTGGCCGCAAGGTCTAAGGCGTCACTTTCACAATAGACTAGACTCCCGATGATAGGGAGATCAGGATTCGAATCTCATTTGGGTGTACTGAGGGTGGTTTTCCCTAAATGGCTCCCTCCACGCAAACATTTCCTTTAAATTCAACGTTCCTGATCCCTAAAACACTAGCGAAATTAGTAAGCTACATAAGTAAACTGAACACGTAGGAAGACTCCATGCTAATATCTATATATATATAAACACAGAGGAGCTTGTAAAGTTAGTGTTATTATATCAGATTTAGAAATAAAAACTGTAACCGGTAAAATGTTATAACTGGTCTCTACCTATTTGATAGTATGAACGTGTAAAATCTATTGTAAAAAAAACTAATTTTAGAAGGATGTTCAATCATAGTTGACGAGATAGAAATATGTACACAATACAACCAAAAAATTATTTAATCAACTCGAAACTTAATTTAATTGGTTTGGTATTCATTTATAATTAATCTATTATACAAATTACAGCCAAATTGGTGTCCAAGTGCTCTAAGAGACTCGCATTGTAATGGATAACAGATTGTTTTCACCTGTAATATTAGACCTGTGTTATTAAAATATAAATATAAGTATAAAAATCATAATTAACGTTTATATTGATATAAACGTCACTTTTCCTAACAAATACAATTCGTTTATAGAATTCTTATTTTTAACAATATATCTCTTAGCAGGTCTGGTTGGTAGTAAGGTCAGTCAGTGTCTCTGGCTCTGACCGCGAAAGTCAAGGTTCGATTCAAACCAGCTGCATCAGAGATATATTTATCATCATCACATAATGGTTTCATTAGCTAGAAAAAAAAATTATTGGACACACAAAATATTTCCCTCATCCATCCAGCATTTAAAATCAAAATTTTTGCCATTGAGGCAAAGATCTGTAGTTTAAATACGTAGACTTACGAGTAAATACTATAAATACACTTAAATCCAATGAAAACAAAGCTTTTAGATGTATTATATTTTAGTATTTAGTCGTGGCTAAGTATCTGAACAACGATTGTTCGCTTAGCTTGATTCCCTCGTTCCCTACTCACCCAAAGATTTGATTTTCTAAGATACCTATAAATAATTGTTTTTAAATTGCTCCATACTTTGTATTATTGTTAAGTAAATGTCACAAAAAATATTTGCGTGTTACTTCTGTAGCAAAATATTAATAACTTTCATAGAGATGACGAGAATAACTATTTATTATTGTTTTTACTAAAAGTTGGCAAATATTTTATTTTAATATAACGAACGTACTTAGATACGGTTAGATGCGGGTGCATTTCGTATAAATTAAGCCTTCTTAATCCCTAACCCATTAGTGTAATTAGTACATATGCGTATAACCTGGACAGGTAGTAAGACGTTGTGTTACAAAAAAATCTCAACTTTTGCATCATCATTGTATTTCCTTTTATTATTCAAACATTGAGGACTATATGGTTTCTAATACTTTAAAACAAATTTTACAAGATGATTTTTCGCTATCCAACATCTTTTTTAAAAAAGTACCGCGTCTTACTAACCGTTCGGGCTATACGCTTAAGTACTAATTACACTCATGGGCTATATATTGGGAAGGTTGAAATTAGAGGAAGTTAAACCGAATTTGCGTGGAAGGAGAGTGGAAAACCATTTAGGATAAACCTCCCTCAGCTCACCCGACTGAGATTTGAATCTCGATCTCCCCACCCTCGTCAGTCTAGCTCAACACGAAACTAGCACGTTAGCTAATTACGCCACCGATGCGGTTTCCAACTTCTTAAAAAACTTTCATAATTTAATTTAGGGGGGTGCTATTTTTTAAACTACTTTCGTCCTCTATGTACTCTATCAAGATAGATTATTAACTATTGACATACAATAGAAGAATGGCACCATGTCTCAGAGTTTGAGTGCGGTATGTAAGAACGTATAGTGAATGCTTAGTGGACCGATAGTGCGGTCCCGAGCACCTATGATGGAAATTATGATTATGCTAGTATCCACTTAGTCAAGTTCTTGCATATAGTCCTGAATGCTGGAGTTGCCTCTTGCTTGTCATGCAGAAAGTGAGTGAAGATTGAGAAATAGTGTAATTTGTTCTTCTTCTACAAACCACCCTAGTAAACATTTAATCTCAGCATGGGCCATGGGTGAAGATAGCAAAAAATGTGTTTCTTTCAAAACCAATTCGTGTGAGTACTAATATCAGTAAAAGTATCGGAAAAAAGTATCGAGTAAAAATATACTAGAATAGAAAGGAAAATACCGATATTAGTAAAGTATCGATACTTTTTTCACATCCCTACATAGAACCGATGGCTTTACTTCTCCTTCGAAGGAAGTTGTGATGAGGGTTTTTATCACTCAAGAAAAATCCGTTGACCTCCGCTGGATTTGAACCCAAGATAATTGATGAGCACTTTACCCCAGGACCACCGAGATCGACTGTTTCCAAAATAATGAGTGAAAATATTAGAGAGTATTCATATTTAAAAATATGTCTAATATAACTGACATTTTTTTTAGTAACGTAATTTAAATTAAACAGGATATTTTAATCTGTCAATATCAGGAAGATTGCCTTAGTATACTAATAAATAATGTTTATTTAAAATAAACTTGTGTTCGATTTTATTAAAATTATAAAGCTTTCTATTGACAAATTAATGGTAAGGTGCTCCTTCGAAACACAAATAATAAAACAAATATGGTTTAAACCATCCAGTTTCATTATGTAAAAACATCAAAAGGTTTTACAAACCAATTTACACCACAGGGGAAATCTGCTCCATCGCACAGAAATCAATTGTTATAGGAATAATAATTGTTTGATATTCAGCGACTAACGAAAGTTGAGGTACTGTTATACAATGTAAAAATATAACACCCAAAACTAGGAAATATGTTTTCCGTTCTTTTCAATATCGTTTGGTTGTAATTGAAAACCTGTAACACACACATATTATAATAGTAATCTCATGTTTTGATTGAAATTGCTGTTTCTATTCAAAAATATGTAAACGTTTTGCATTGCTGAATAGCATGATTTAAACATGTTATAGTTTCATACAAAATTATAAAATCAGTTTTTAAACACAATAAATTGCATTCTAAAAGAGGTGTTTTAAACTAGATCAATATCAGTTATTATTTTTATTTACTAAATATAATTTGTAGTTTAATTATTATTTTTAAATAAAAACACTATTCAAAGTTAAATAGGAGAAAATATTTTGTATTTCATATATCGTATTTGAAAAATATTGTAATTACATATTTTTATTTTCAAATCAAAATTATATTTTGACTTTAAAATGCGTAAACCACGTTTATCTATTTGATATTTTATTCATTCTTCCATCGTAAAATATATTATAAATCATATTAACTTAAGAGAACAAAATAATATTCGTAAACCATGATTTGATTAAACAAATCCATTTTGTGAAAAAGTTTTAAAATATGTAATTAGTAAATAGTTTAAGCTTGCGACTGTGCACCAATTTCCACTTTCATATCACGTGGCAGATGAACCGTATAAGCCACGCCAATACATACATTTTGCAGAACACAAAACATATAAGAAAAAACATATTGTATATTAGGAAACTAACTTGCGATCACTATCTACATCGTATAGTTTAGTAGATTTTACTATTTGCGTCGCCTCTTAAATTCAAGCTAGCTCTGTGGTACTAATATTGCTATTAGATCATCTATAGACCAAGAGGTTTTAAGATACACTGTACTGGAACCAGGATATGCACATGTTGTAGTATTAATAATGCATGGTAAAATTTATCATTCTGTGAAGCTTCTATGCAATTATCTGTGGACAAGCTCCAAATTGTTTATGGTTAGATTAGTGGATTGGAAGTTATGGCTCAACAAATTGAATCTAAGGATATTTTGACGTAAGAGGAAAATGACTTTCTTATTCTTTGTGAAGCAGATAATTGAAAATTGTACTGTCGTATGTCCATTGACATACAATCTGTTGAGCATTCCCTATATAAGGGTAAACAGGCACTCGAGTTTCTTACCCCGTTTAAACAACATCCTGCTCAACTTTCTTTAACTTATCTGTTTTGTAATGGTAATCATTAGTTAAAGTCATATTACGTATTTGCTAGTATACGATTTGGGAGAGATGGAGCTACCCACCTTCCTAGTAGAGTTATGTCTCTTCGAAGAATATATCTAGAAAAAAAAATAGCTGAGGAAAACCGGAATTTGTTATCTTACAAACTCCACCTTGTAGGTTTGGATATTACTTCACTTAGTGATCTGTCGGAGTTTTATTGCTCAGTTCACAGTGCATGGCAAATTTTTGGTTTTCGAAAAGTTACCTGTTCCCACCAAATACAGATTGATACAAATGTGAATCAATATTCCTACTTGAGTGGTCTTCTTGGGAATTATGTTGAATTTTCTCAAGCACGTAATAAAATGTGTGGCGTGTCCTGCCAAACTGATCAATGGTGGTCTTCCAGACGGCACGTCTATTTGGAGTGATAATGTGTTCCCATGGAGAATATTGTACGAATACCCCAAGGATAGTTGTGATACAGACATTTCCTGGAGATTTCATCACGACCGTCTGGTTACATCTGTCTGATTGTTCACTTGGAAGAGATGCCACAGTGAACTGTGTTCGTGGTGTAATGTTCCTGGAAGTGCTATTCACGTGTTTTTACAATGCTATCACGTTGAAATTGTTTGGTTGTTTGCCATTAGTTTAGTAAGAAGATAGCTGAACATGACTCTTGCATGCGAGGACACTTTAATTCATGGTGATCACTCAAGTGAAACTGATATAGATAGCAGGACAGTTGGTAAACGTTTTCATTGCATTGGCAAAATCAACAATATACAGGACATATAATTAGTATTTTAAAGATTGATCAGCAAGTACTTGATTACTATAATGTATTCTGTGTAAGGTTGGAATACCGATTAAAATCTGAATTTGTAAAATATAAAAATAAGGGAGGTTGAATTAATATATTTATTTCTGAAGATAGAGAAACATTTTGGGCAAAGTAACTGGTGGAGATTTGGTTGATAATTTTTAGAAAAATTGGTTTTACTTACATTATGTAGATTAATTTTTGCTAAAACTTGATTACTGATTGTATTGCTATATGTTTTAACTTAAAATAAGTGTGTAGTTATATTAATTACAGATCAATAAAGAAAGAAAGTAAGTCTGTATGTCAGTCTGTCTGTTCCTGGCCACGGATCAAAAAGGGTTTATTGTGTTTTGTTCAAACTTCTTACTTAGATATAATAGGGCTATATCATAATAAAACTTTTTTACTCTTGCCTTTCAATTTAGAGTAGTTTACTGATGAGTAACTTTTTTGAGTTCCAAATTTTTCGAAAATGGCTTTAACGATTTTGTTTAAAATTCTTGCATAGGATTTTTTTGATACTGCAAATATAATTGTTTCTTGGGCAAAAATTCGTTGAGGGGTAGTGATTAGTGATTTTTCAAAAACCTGAAATATTTTACAAATGGCTCAAACAAGTTGGTTCTAAGTGGGTATATTGGGAGTGTTTGACATGAAAAATAATAGTGTATACTTGTTTTGGGATGGAGATTGGTAGTTTTATGATAATTGATTTTTCAAAAACTTATAATGTTTAAAAAAATTGCTTTGATTTGGTTCTTTAAAATTACCCTAATTATTTTGTTCCAAATAGGTATCTTGGGGGTGTTTGACATGACAAATAACACCGTATACTTGGCTTTGGGTGGAAATTCGATAAAGGGTCGTTTACTGAGGAGTTGTCCTTGAAATTTCTAAAATTATTTTGATAATAGCTATAGCGACTTTGCTTAAAATGTATATATGGGGAGTGTTTGATATGAATCTGACCAAATAAAGTTGTTAACTTGGTTCTGGGAGAAAATTTGGCTATGTGCAATTTACTGATGTCATTTTTTATTAATATCTTAAAAAATGGCTCTAGCGATTTGGTTCAAAATTAGTATCAAGAGACTATTTTACATATAACTAATAATGTATCTTTATTTACTTAAAATAAATTAATTCAAGAATAGTTTAGCTATAAAACTTTATAGAAAATTTAAATATTTTGGAAATTGAACTTGAAGATTGAATTCAAAATGGGAATATGTGAATTGTTTTTCATGTAAATGGGTGACTAATGTGATCAAAAAGATGCTGGGTTTGTTTCTATGAGTAAAGCTTATTAAATTTAAGGGTAGTTTACTAAAAACATATTTTTGAAAATGTTCTTCTAAGCTTTAATACACAACATGAGAATGTTTGTGTGATTGTGTCGTAAAATTTACTTACACTTAGGAGCCCATCTCACACAGGATTGACCGGGAACTTAAATACAAGATTAAGCTCAAACTGGAAAACTTATTGAAGCGTGGTTTTCAGCAATCTTCAATCAACATGAGTGAAAAGAGGATCAGTTGGCTAATTCTATTTATTTATTTATTTTAGCACCACGTCTTACTACCCGTTCGGGTTAAACGCTTATGTACTAGTTAGGCTAATTTTTTTAAAGATGAGGAAGCCTATATTTAGATGAAGTGTACCCGCATTTGCGTGGAAGTTTAGTGGACAACAATTTTTAAGAAACTCGGTACAATCGATCGAGATTCTAACCTCAATCTCCCATCATCAGTGGTCCAGTCTACTGCTAAAGTAGTGCCTTAGACCATGCCACCACCGAAGCGGGCTACTAGTTTTATTAAGTTTTAAAATAATTGTCTTTAAATTTTTTTTTTTTTAATAAGATGGATAGATTTGATGATAGGCATATTTATTACACTATTATTTAAAGTAGAATATTGAAAAACCACACACAAAACGATGCAACGTTTGGTTCGAACTGTGCTAATTAAACCTAACTAAGTTATCTACTTATCCACTGATAACCTATTTTTCAACACTTTGTCAATTATTGAGAGACCTCTTGTGTTTCTAAAAGTATCAATACATCTATTACTCTATCTATAGTTGCTATTTAATTAATATTTAGTGTCGGTGTGTATTTTATGGTGTAATCTATTGAGTCTTCAAACCACAAGGCACACTTGTTTCTAGGAGAGCGGAAATTAAAAGTATCCTTCAGTGTGGTCAAGGGTAAAAGGGGGGGGAAGGGGAGACCAACAAGAACGCCTCTTGTTTTCAAACTATTGTCTCTTGTTTCCACAAGTCTTTCCTCTTTGGTGTCCTTCCTCTTCCCGTTCGTAGGGCTATTTGTTACGAACTAAACCAGGCTTAAGGCAAGGGAACTTTTTGTCAAACAAGCGCCTCGTTACCATTATCTTACGTCTCACTTTATTGAAACATAAGACACATCAACGCACATAAATGTATTCAAATAAATAGGATAGGCTTTTAACAATTCTTTATCATAAGATTTTTTTTTCAAATAATTAAAGTCTGGTGTCCATTTTGGAAATACACCCCAATATTTATAAAACATTTTTGTGCTTTTAATTGCAGGACATTTTACTACCCGTCTGCTCTGTCAGAATTTAAATTCGTGAATGGCATAAGGATGAGGAAGATAGGTTTTGAGAAAATGTACCCACATTCGCGTGGATGGATAATGTTAAATCATTTAGTAAAAATTACTCTTAGTAGACTACAACCAAATGTGATTCAAATCCTGGCCTTGTAGTCACCTGCAATCCAAACTAAACGAGCTTGACGTTTAGTCCGCGTGTCCACTGATGCAGGCTTTAACTACACTTAACTCTTTAAAATCCACGTCGGTGGTCGAATGCTCAAGGCGTCACTTTTGCCAATTATAAAGAGATCGAGGTTTGAATCTCAGTCGGGTTTACTGAGGGTGTTTTTTCCTATAAGATTTTTCAATCTTCCTCCACGCAAATTTGGGTACATTTACTATAAATTCAAACTTATCTAACACATTAGCGAATTAATTACATAATTTTACACCCCAAACGAGTAGGAAGTGACAAAAAAAACTCTTTAAATAAAAGGTAAATGATTGAAACAGATTTAAAAATTGTATTCGTTATTATTATTATTGTTATTATTATTATTATTATTATTATTATTATTATTATTATTATTATTATTATTATTATTATTAATAGCACCGCGTCTTACTACCCATTCGGGTTATACGCACTTACACTAATGTATAATGTATAATGGTAGGGTGATTGTGAGATGAAATGGAGGACCTACAGTTTAACGTGGAATCCGAACCACGGTGGAGGCCTGGCATGATTCGTTGTTACTTAAGCTGATTTTAAATTTCATAATCTAATTTAATCTTTTCCAAATCTCCCATCTTTGAAAGCTCTATTTTAGATGTTCTGCTGTGAAGAACACACATTTAGGTGTTATGAATACAGTTAACATGCAATAACATTTAGAGCTGTCATCCGCTTCGGTGGTCACGTGATCTAACACGCCACACTCGTGCTAGACTAGACTACCGAAGACGGGGAGATCGGAGTTCGAATCTCAGTTGGATATCCTGGGGGTGGTTTTTCCTCAACGGTTTTACATTTACCCTTCACGTAATTGCGGGTACACTTCCTTTATAATATTCCTAGTCCATAAAACCAATAATGAAATTGGTACATAAACGTATAGCCAGAACGAGTAGTAAGATGCGGTGCTAAGAAATATAGCGAGAACTGTTACGTAAGTAGGTACATAGCCAATAGTTGGATCCTTGGGGTCTGGATTCACGTCTCCGCTCTCTTTAAATTCATATTATTTAATTACAATTAAACAAAGTAGGGTTTTTTTAATCAGAAAGAAAAATATTCTAAATGGTAAACAATTATCTATTTTAATTGTCTGTCATATCACGAATCATAGAGCATGATTGAGTGCAACTCTCTGGAATGCCTGAAATGCAATCTTGTATTACAAATGTATTTGTTAGTATGAAACGCGCATCCTTTATAAAAAAATTTGATGAGCTATCACTTCAAACAAAAGAAGTTCGAATGCGTAGTACCATGTCTTTCTACCTTGTGGTTTTATTATTTTTTATTTTTTTTGCATCACGTCTTAGCACTCTTCCGGGATATCCACATTTAATTACACTAATAGATAGGTCTAATGAGCGAGAAAGATATAATTTAGAAGAAATGTATCAGCATTTGCGTGGGAAAATACACATCTCTTGAGAAAACATCTACAAACAAATAAAAATCAGTACACTCGGTGGGTATTCAAAGCCCAACCTTCCCGTCATTTGAAACTATATTAGATGAACTTGACGTTTGGTCCGCGCACCTACTGACGTAGCGATTATATGTTGTGGTTTTTTTAATCTATACATTTTTTAAACTAAAAACACAGTAGGTTAACGGCTTTATCTAAGGATTATAGTTAAGAAAGATTGTTTTTTTAAAAGAAAACTCTCCTTCATCTCCTTGTAATGAAGATTGGAAAACAAAAGTTATGCTCTAAATACATATTTTGAAATAAAAACCGTGCATTCAACCAAGATTCGGACGCCTACCTCACCACCCTACCTTCTATTTCAAGCCTGAAACACTCTTCAGATACTGACATGTGAGGGATTCTCCTCTTAAAATACCGACTGGGTCCAAATTTCGTCCTTGATTAGATAAATAGCAGGCAGGCTTAGAACAAATTACGCTTGTGTTAAGCGCCTCTACCGTCATAATTAATCATCTACAGTGAACTAGTTTTAAATGTTTTCTCAACACGGACTATATGTCTTCATCCCATTTGAATATGATAATTGATTGTTTCTCTTCTTCAAAATATATTTCAAATGACTGGTACAATTTATCAAAACCAACAATTGGTGACGATGTGCTGCTGGCTGTAACGTTGACACACACATAATGAAACTGATGAGCTTAATTGCTTATCGGCACGATATTACCTTTATAAGGATACTTGGGGCTTTGTTTCCTACTCGTTGGGAGCTACCACCCCTCCCTCCCCCCTATCCTATCGTGATTGTCACCTACTTCATGGTCAGGGCTAAAAACAAAAAGGTGAACACGCTGACAAAGCTTTGGGAAGGTGGGGTTGTATGATCGGTGGTGAGGTGAGCTTAGAATACTCAATGTAGCTTTAAATACTAAATAATAAATGGCCCTCACAACTGTACCATTAAGGACGCAGTCTAATTTAAATGTTATGACCATCTGTTATGTTATAATCTATAATTAGTGATTCAATTATTTCAAATCATTACAGTTCACGAGCTAAAAGGGGTAAAACTTTGTATTTTATTATTTTCCCGTACCATTGTCAAGATAAATTAATTACTATATGGGGCTGAAATGTAGTATTACTATACATGCAGCTGAGCTGTACACAATTAAATATTTATAATAATATTAATACTAATAATATAAATAGTTCATTAAAAATTTATAATATTTATGTTATTATTATTAGGTCTAATATTGATACTATGAATATTAATATTTATTAATAATATCAATATGCCATTGAAATATTTATATTAATAACAATATAAATATATCATTATCTACACCACATATGAATGTCTATATAATATAGCTTATAATTATAGACTTTTTAAAATTGTGCAATAAAATGTTGATGGTCAAATTACCTTAACAAATTAACAACAGCCAGCCTGTATAACTGTGGCTGTTGCTGTTGTCAATTGTGATTTTCTTTGTAATTCGGAATTTTTTTAGTTATAAATATTACCCATTTAGGTTAACTAGATATTAAAAATAATTGTCAGTAATTTTCCTTAAAATGCACAATGTGCTGACAACAATAGAAATTATGTGCGCATGTCACACATGTATGAATATATTGGATATTTATTTATTTTTGGTACAAATTTATAAAAAAAATCTGTAAATCTAATCATGCTTTTTTTTTAACATGGTTTCAAACAATCAAGTCTGGGGAAATCAGTGCATGCCTCACTACTATCGTAAATTATATAGGTTATTTTTCCTTTTTTATGAACAGATTCTGTGGGTTTTTTTCATTGTTCACGAATCCACAATCCTACAACAGCAACGCGTACCTTGTATTTATCAAAGACAGCCGCTCGTGTGCTTTGTCAGCAGTGAACATGTTAAATCTATATATTAAAACGGGAAGCGATTACTTTCGACAATGATTCCCAAAGTTCTATCCAACCATTATTCATGATTTTTCAAAAAAAAAAAAAGGAGGGGGGAATCAAGGATATTCCCCAAAATTTTAAATTTAAAAAAATATTAATAGAGGAGAGTATTTAATTTGGTATTAAAATCCTACTTGCATTGATTGAATTTCTGCGTATAGCCTGAACAGGTATTAAGACGCGGTGATAAACAAACAATTGAATTTCCAATTTACATTTTTTAAATCTAAAGGCCAATTGAATATTTTGTTGCAAAGTTGACACAAGATGCATCAACGGGTCGCTTATTTAATTTATTTCAGGTTGTTAATAAGTCAGTATATTAGATCACACTAATGGAATTAAAAATACATAATATTACCGTACACCTCCTAATTATAATGTACTATTAACTGCATTGGTGGGCACGTCGACAATACGTCAAGCTAGTATATTTTGTTACGCCAATGATGAGGAGGTTGAGGCTATAATTCCGGCCGGGTGTACTGAAGGTCGTTTTTCATAATCAGTTTCCCACTTTTCCTACACCCAAATTCGGGTATATTTCCTTTAAAATTAAACCTAAATTATTACCTGACCCATTAATTAGTATTATTTTAGAAAATACAAAATTTTCATTTGCTGATAAAATTGATAGCATTTATTTTATTGGTGCTATTTTATGGTAATGATAATATATATTTAAAGTGACAGCTACAGATAGCATGATTTGACGAATAAATAAATACGTGGAATTAGATCTAAAAACGTGTTTATCTGACACCTGCTTCACTGGTAGAGTAGTTTAAGGCGTCACTTTCATAATAAATTGGATTGTTGATGACGGGGAGAACGGGGTTCGAATCTTGGTCGAGTGTACTGAGGATATAGTTTTTGGGTGATTTCCACTTTCTCGCCACATAGATGTGGGTACGCTTCCACTGAATTCAGCTTCCTTCATCCCTTCCTTATACATAATGTAGCCTAGACGCGTTGCTACAAAAAAAAATTAGATATTAGATAAGGTTTCTCAAATGAAAATTGAACTGTAACTGACAACATGTGTAGGATTGTCACAATTTTATTTTTACATTGATTGTGTGGATTTGCAGATTATCAAAAAGAAGTTTACATTTTTCTAGACAAAAGTTTTAAGTACTGTACATAGGAATAAAATGTATTATATATATATATGTATGATATGTACAAGTTCTAAGACTTGTAATTGATAGTTAAAACCAGATTATTTGATATTAATGAGGTGGTATGTAATCGTTACGCAGCCCAATGTTTCAAGGTAGATGAGACATGTATTCAAATCAGCTTACTTAGTTCTATTGTTCACTTTTTATTATATAAATAAGGTGTAAGACCTCCCTTTTCACACGGTGGCCCGGTGGTGTCTGCTCTAACTACTGGCTACCGTGGAATTAGGGGCTCTTATTACACGGGGCAACTTGTTGCATGCAACTAGTTGATGAAAATGTTAAGAAGCATTGGTTTAAATGAAAGCCATTACACGAGGAAACCTCGGTTGCATGGTCGGCAATTAGTTGCAGACAGTTTCAATACAGTGAAATTGCACGGTCAGATTTTAGCTGTCCGCACTCGATCTGGGGCATTTTATTATTATTATTATTATTATTATTATTATTATTATTATTATTATTATTATTATTATTATGATTATTATTATTATTATTAGCAGCACCAAGTCTTACTACCCGCTTGGGTTGTACGCACTTACGCTAATGTGTAATGGTAGGGGGATTGTGAGATTAAATGGAGGACCTACAGTTTAACGTGGAATCCGAACCATGGTAGAGGCCTGGCATTTCACACATTCATAAGTTGTGATTAATACACGTCTTGTCAGAGGTGAAGGAAGGGTTTGGCAATCAGACAAATCTGTGCCGGGAGCAAGGATTGAACCCCGGACCCCTATCACAGAAGTCCGACACCTTACCCCTAGACCGCCAGGTCACCGGCATTATTTTAAACGTAGCCTATTACACTCTGCAACTGATTGCGTGCGCAACTGCAACTTCTGGTGGGATACTCCTTCTCATTTGAGTGTCGGTTCCTCTTTTATATTGGTCAGCAATTCATCAAATGATGGTTTAGACATGCGAAACTAATTTTTTTTTAAAGTGTTACTGTCCACAGATCCTCAAATGACGTATAGTACAGACCCTTCCTTATACAGTCTTGAAGAAAGCATCGTATATACATACATCTTTCTTGGCCTGCGTCTTATCTTTATTATAAGCAAGGCAAGAAGAAATATTTGCTCATTCCTTGACGCCATTTTCTCAATATGACGCTCACCAATGGTTGCAGCAACTAGCTGCATGCAACATGTTTCCTCGTGTAATAGGGCCCTAAGTGACTGGATGGATACCCCCGAGAGTATGGGGTTATTCTGATGGAATGAGTAGGGAGTGGGAAGATAAGGCTTGTGAATTATAAGGCAGTGTACAAAGAGTTCTATTTAATCAAGTGAAAATACTATTCTACGATACAATGGGTACATCAGACAGACCGAAATGAACGAGGGAGCGTGTGCGAACCTCAAGGACCCCGCGCGGTGGCCTGATGGGCCCCGGTACGACCCTAAGCGGCGAAGCCGCTAGACAGGGATTTTGTTAGCTCTCCTTAGGGGCGGCCAGACTGAGCGAGCGAGCACGCGAGCGTCTAAAGTATAAAATAGAACACATGGGTTGTAATGAGAGGTGGCCAGACTGGAGCACGCTCGACCCGGTACAGTCTAGTTTACAGGCGCTAGGCAATATTATTGTATGTTGGTTCATTGAGTGCTAGGAAAACTTCTCATTTTGACATTTTTATTGCTACTAACGGCCTATTTTAATTGGTAAGATCATAAACCATACCTTATAATATATATATATATATATATATATATATATGTGTGTATATATATATATATGTATATGTAAAACTGATATGTTAAAATACTTCAATATTATCAAAGTAGGCATTTACAAATAAGAATTACCATTAGCGTGGAGAGAGGATGAGAAAACCACAACAATAAATCACTTGTTAAAACCCTCCTCAGTTCACTCAGCCAAGATTCGGATCTTCCTCGTCAACAACTAACTAGAGCTATCTGCTAATCACGCGCTCGCTCGCTTGTCAGTCTGGCTGAGCCCTTAGACTCGTTGGTTATCGAATACTCATCATCACATTCAATCTGGGACTTGCAGATTTTAGTTTATACAATAAGAGAACAAGGTCCAAGGTCGTACGTGCTGGTTCAAGACAGGATGTAACATAACGCCAGGAAATGGATGAACATCTTACTAAAAACTACTTATAAAACAGTGCATTTCAAAGGTATAATTTTTAAATATTGTAGTTAAATGTCCCAAATTTACAAATATTTTAGTGTTTTAGTATTTCCAAACCGAAATTTCCTACATTTTTCCTTTTATTTTACTGACAAAAAAAATCTGGTTCTGACAGGTTATATCAGTCTTTTAGGTGCGTGGAAAGCTTAATGTATATCATATAAACTCCTTAAATTTAATGTATCAATAAAATAAATCGTGTCTAGTTTGTTTTTGTCAACAATAAATGTTAAGCACCATGTGACAGTGTGATTTATTTTCATCAAGAGCGATCGAAAAGAGTCAAACTTAACGTGACTGGAGTCTATTTTTTTTTTAGCATCGTGTAATACTACCCGTTCTTGTTATACGTTTAAGTACTAATTACGTTGGTTGATTAGTAATCGAGAAGGTTGAATGTAAAGGAAGTGAACCCGCATTTGCGTGGAGGGAGAGTGGAAAATAATTTAGGACAAACCACCGCAAGTTTACCTGACCAAGATTCGAACCTCGATCTCCCCGTCGTCGGCAGTTTGGCTCTATACGAAACTAGCGCGTTAGCCAACTACGCCACCGAGGCGTGTTGTCTCTATTTGTATTTCCAAAGTTCAATTTAAGCTTTCTACACACTCAAAGGGACGCACTTAAATTGGTATATCTTACTTAAAAACAAAACAAGCTTTAAATTGATTGGCTCTAGAATTTTTTAAATTTATATATTAGCTTTGTCTGCACAAGAGTACGCGTCATATAATGTTCCCTACTAATGACTACAATGTCAATAATTACACTTTTTAATAGGCTTAGCTTGTTTGACATCACTCTGATTGTGATGTGGTGGTAAACAATGGAAAACAAGGTTGCTTTGATAAACGCTACGTCAGCCGATTTAAAATGTCAAATAACACGCATCGGTGGACACGTGGACTATGTCAAGGTTTGCTCGAAAATCCCGGTCGGATTTACTGAGGGTTGCTTTACTTAAATGGCTCTCCATTCTCCCTGCTCGTAAATACGTATACATTTCCTCTAAAATATCACCTTCTTCATCTTTACCTCATTAGTATAAATATGTGGATAGTCTGAACCGATAGTAAATCGTGTACACTCAAATAAAATAAATCAATCTAAAAAAAATATGCCCCGAATATTACTCACACAGCACAAGCGTCAAGATTTGTGCCACCTACAGTCCAATTTCATAGGAAGGGCCGTATATAACAGCTAGAAAAGCTACTAGATCTACTTACTAGTATTCATACGTCAAGTCATGTGATATGCAGCTGTCACTTTAAATATAGGTATATTAATAATGATCCTTGCTTATAAAATAAACCTTTTTTTTAGCATCACATGTTACTTACTACCCGTCCAAGTTAGAAGAATTTATAATTACGCTGTGGAGTTAGGTAAGAGTAAGGTAGATTTTAAAGTAAATGTAGCCACATTTGATTTGAGAAAGAGTGGAAAAACACCTATAAAATAACACCCTTATAGCACCCGACCAAAATTCAAACCCCGAACTCCCATCATCCGAAAGCCAGACCAGACTATATTAAAGCTTATCCTGCGTGCCAGCCGATGAGTGTATAGTTTTCCCTTTCTTATTATTACACTTCTCAGTTGTTAACTTTAAAGTTGGAGCGTTTCATAAAACCAAATCACATCAACCTCCTTTTCAGCAGATAATAATTGTTACTCACTATTATGCTATGAAACTATAATTTCTCCTCTTCTTAAGCATCAAATAAATCTTATGGTGGTATTTATTACTTTTTTGAGATTAGTGTAGTAAGAAATTAATTTTTATTATAATAGGTATTCAAAATGATAGTTTGGTAGGAGTAAACATCAGTTTCGATTAAGTGTGGTAGTGGTAGAGTTTACGTCTTAAATTAAATAAGGTTTTATTTATATTTGATTATTTTTTTTGAAAATAGTAAACCTACTAAAACCAAATATAGCTCAGGTTGTTCAATCACCTCACGACTTATGTTTTATGGTATGGGCTAGTAAAAAAATATAGAAGTGTCACCGCGCTTTGCTATATTAAACTTATTTTTCCTTAATAATTTTTTATTTGAAAAGTTTTTTTTTCTAACAAAGCTTTAAAGGTTTCTTGCGCGTATATAAGTTTCACAAAATACATTCAACATGTTTAGAATCGGAGTGTTTCATTTTGTTGCCTCTTATAATATGAAAAATAAAGTTTAAAAAACGTTATTTATACGTCAAAATCTAATCTTCTTACTAATAAAAACACTCAATATTTATTAACTCACTCACCTGTTATAATTTTATTCCTCACCATTGAAAATTTTATCCTCTAATTTAGTGTTTTTTAACTGCTGAAAATAAAAAATTGTTAAATATGTTTTATAAACGTATATTTCAACCAGTAACTACATTAAACTATAATTCAAATCAAGTCTATATTAATTTAATGACATGAACGAAGCAACAGAGATGTTTATCTTTCATCTTGGTAACATTTCTCTAAGATAATTACTACAAAGTACTAAAGTTTCATGTAATTACTTTTAATTGCATTAGAGAATCTTGCGCTTATTATTATTATTTATTTTTCGTGTAGAAGGGATAAGTTAGGAAAACAGTATAATATGATAGCTTACAGAAATTATTAAAGGTATTTAAAAACAATCATACTTTAATTCATGTGATCTACAGCTGTTACTTTTGATAAATATTATAAATTACTATAAAATCACAGTAATAATAAAATTGTATAATTTATTATTTCCCATTGCTAATTACTCCAATAACACTTCAGACATATTCAAACAGTTTGTCAGAATAATATTTCTAATAATATTGGAGAGTTTAACAATCAACTGACATATTTTTACTTTCTAATATCAAGAGAAAGTGTTGAAGTCGTGAAGATTTTCGATCTCGAGATTATGAAGAATCTTTACGTCTTATGTGAGTCCTGATCCAAAGAAATGGTATGACACAATCGCACAAACTCTTTTATATTGTGTATTATAGCTTAGAAGAAAAGCTTCGAAAAAAATGTTTTTAGTAAACCACTCTTAAATAGGCTATCTTTAAAAAAAATAAACCAACACATCATAATGTAAATCATGACAAAAACTGTGTAGTTATAAACTTTAAACCAAATTACTTAAATATATTTAGCAAATATATTTTCAAAAATATAATTTTGTAAACCACTCTTTAATTATTTATAATTTGCAAAAATAAAAAATTCTTATTTATCATGAAAAACTGTTCCCGAATATCCATTATTTTCTATAATTTGTTGCAAGTAAACTACCCTTTAATTAATTTATTTTACAAAAATAAATATACATTATTAATTATCACATAAAATTGTGCCCCGGTATCTATTTTTAATCAAATCGGTAAAGATATTATCAAAAATATTCAAAATTTACTAAAACCAGTAATAGTAAATTAGAATTCAATAAACAAAGTATACAGTGCTATTTGGGAAATCTACAGCTTCCTAAATATTAAATCCAAACAAAATTACTTTAGCCATTTTTAAAATAGTACATTTTCAAAAAAAATTATAATCAGCAAATCACCCTTAAACAAATTTCCACCCAGAAAACCATGATGGAGTGTTATTTGTCATAGTAAACACTCCCAATAGACCAATTTGTATGTAACCAACTCACTAAAACCATTTTTAAAATGTTTCTCAACTTTTTAAAGAAATTCATCCTTTGTAAACGACCCCTAAACGAGTTTTTACTTTTAAAAAAATACAGTGCAATTTGTCTTGAAAAACACTCCTAATATAATCATTCAAAACTAAATCGTTAGTGCCATTATAAACATTTTCAAGTTTTTTAAATGTATTCACTCAGAGCATATAATTCCATTCTTTTAAGATTCGATGATGTCAAAACGCCGAAATATGTAGTCAAATTGTCAAATCAAGACCACAGTGTCCTACAGTAGTCATCTTATAAAATAAGGAGACGGGATCAACTAAAACTTATAATGAATGAGTAAGGAATGAGTAACCTTTATTATTATTATTATTATTATTTAGCACCGCGTCTTACTACCCGTTCGGGTTATACGCTTAAGTACTAATTACGCTAATGGATTAGGAATTGGGAAGGTTGAATAGAGGAAGTGAACCCGCATTTGCGTGGAGGGAGAGTGGAAAACCATTTAGGAAAAACCCCCCCCAGTTCACCCGACCGAGATTCGAACCTCGATCTCCCCGTCCTCGGCAGTCGGGCTCAACACGACTAAACCTTTATTTCAATTAATTAAATTTTACCATTTGAAACTTAATATTTAAATATCTCCAAAACTGAAAATATATTATTATTATTATTATTATTATTATTATTATTATTATTATTATTACTATCCTGGCTCATTTAAAAATAAAATATTCCTATAAAATTGTTGTGAATATTACATTTCATTTAATGTTTAAGCATCTTGTAATTTTATTACTTAGAATTTCATTTACTTTGTGTTCATATAAATTAAACTTCATACTACATATTTTTTAAATGTTGCATGCTTAATTTAATTGTCGATTTCAATAAATTATTTTCACATTTCAACGTTTGTCCTATGTAACGTAACTCTAAAAGAATTTAGTCATATTTAGACAAATTTAACATTTACCTGATTGCAAATATCAACTATACATTTAAATCTTTTGCAAACTTGTGTTTTTAAATTCAGATTAATCAACTTTAGATTTCCACAAATAATCATATCTTTGCAAGCTATTGATTAATTTATACTTTTATTCATCAATTCAATTATGACCAAATAATTCTTAATGTATGTAATGTAAACTTAATATTCTTCTTTTTATGATCTATTACCTCAATAAAATTTTTATATAATACTAATATTTTTTTTTTACTATTTAACGTGGAACAAATTTACAAATTTCAAGTTACTCGAATATAATATCTAAGTTTTATTTCCTTATTATTAATCTTATAACTCATCTTACCAACAAATCACTATGAATATTATTAAAATGTAGTAGTCTAGTTTCACTACTTTTATGGTGGGAGGTATTATCCTCCCTCCCCTTTAAGTTGCATGGAAGTCCATGAAAACAGGAGGAGCTTTACAAAGGAAATTAGAAAATTAAATAAGAATAAAATTCGCTAAAGCCAAAAAGGTTAGGTTAAGATAGGTTTGGTAGAAACCATAATAATTATATGGCTAAACCTTGGTGACCTGGCGATCTAGGGGTAAGGTGTCAGACTTCTGTGCTGGGGGCCCGGTGTTCAATCCTCAGTCCCGGCACAGATTTATCTGATTGACAAACCCTTCCTTCACCTCTGACAAGACGTGTATTAATCACAACTTGTGAATGTGAGGAATGACAGGCCTCTACCGTGGTTTGGATCCTACGTTATGTACCGTGGCTACAAACTATCATCACCACCAACCTCCGCCACCTTAAAAGAGTGTATACACACTTACCCCATTTTACGAGGATGTCAGCGCCTAACAGAACACTGCTTATCGTTCGAGTTTGGCAAGAAAACCAGAATGAAATCACGAAGTGGCATGTAACCCCTGTTCGCTTGTACGGTATCCCCGAGTTCAAGACGCTGCGCAGGCGCTAAAGCTTGGGGAAAGGAGCGAGAAGTGCTATCACGTGTGTCTCCCTACCACACTTATAGTCATCCTCACGACGCTGTGCGCAGGCGTCGATGAGAGGGCCATTTCCGACTTCATTGGTCACGTGATATCTCCCTACCATTTTCCCCCGCTGTTCAAAGTGAAATATAAGCTAGTACCTAGAATGTAACTTTACTCTTGGATGCTAATTGGAATTAAGGACTTATCAACATATAAGTGATCGTTATTTTGGAGAAGACTTTTTTTATAATATTTTTATTTGAAAACATAGCAACAACTAAACTCATTCTAAATTACGTAGAGCTTAAATTTGATTATGTTTCGACATATTTATTTATTTATTTTTACTTAATTAAATTTATTTTGGATTTAGAATTTGTTTTGGATAATGACATATTATGGTCTTAAACATTTTGATCATAGTTCAGATGATTTATTCCCAAGATAAAGTATTTAATTTAAACTACGTGCGCTCTCGTGCACTTTAAATCTATGCCATATACTTACAGTTGTAGTGAGTCCAATAGTAACTAATAATGTTTGGTATCATATTTTCAAGCTTAATGCTATTGGGGAATACATTAGATGTTTCTAGTATGTTAGGGGTTAATTGTAAACTTAATAAATAGGTTAGAAAAGAAATAAGTATTTTCGTGTCTAAATTTCCCCCGACTCACGGGTCTTAGATGAGAATAGTGATGTTTCTAATAAACATTACATCCAGGTGTATAGCTACGAGCAAAACTCTACTAGTTGTTTTATAAATACGGAAAGGTGATATGTATAGACTTTTAAGACAAACTTAATATCATGTATTTATAGTTATATTTTGAACGGCTTAGCCATGATGTATAGATGATAGGTTTTATCTATGCTTACAATATAATTTGCGTATTGTTCGCAATAATCAACTCTGATGACTTTGGAACTGATAATGTTTCCTAACGATGAATATTCTCTAATTTAGTTAAATGCGCTTTGAACGATTTCATTTAATATTTTTTTTATCCTTAAGTACATATAGTGCTTCCTGATAAGTATTAATGAATTATCTTCTATTTCACATTGTCAGAGATCTATAAATATTATATTGTTTACCTTTTGAATCTTATTCTATACTCTGACAATAAAACGGCCTTCAGGCCAATGTTAATTTAATGTAATTCGTTATGCATTTACACTAAGCGAAATCCTAACTCCCTCAACGTCAATAGTCGACTACACTATTTAATTGAAAGTTAAGATAGCTAGGTCTGGATACTTGGGCTTGGCATATCTGAGTGTACGTCAAATAAAGATTCCTGGTGATCTGTTGTTTTTTTTATTCTTTGTCTTGCAGCCCCTACACAACGGGGTGAGTTAAACTGTAGGTCCTCCATTTGATCTCACAATCACCCTACCATTACACATTAGCGTAAGGGCGTATAACCCGAACGGGTAGTAAGACGCGGTGCTAATAATAATAATAATAATAATAATAATAATAATAATAATAATAATAATAATAATAATAATAATAATAATAATAATAATAATTTGTTTTAAATAAATGTTTATAATATCAATAGTTTCTGAGCTAAAAGCCTATATATATATATATATATATTTTCGCTTGTTAAAATGAAACTGTTATATTCTGATGGACACACATCTACTTCTTTTCCAAGTGGTGTTGTAACAGTGTATGCTATTTGATTTATGCTCTTTGGTGAAATGTGATGCTCTTCTAATTCTGTCTTAATCTCTCGAAGAGAGGAGTATTGAGATTGTAAAAGAAGTGGATGACATGCAGTGGACCTAATTTCACAAGAACTAAAGTTTAGGAGCTATGACTTTAGGTCTTATAAAATTAGGTCCAGTGAAGTTAGGTCTTATGAAATTAGGTCTTATAAAATTAGGTCTTGTGCCTTTAGGTCCACTGCCTGTTTGAACAGTTAAAGATATTTTAAAGTAATCAATGAAAAATGAATTTTAGGTCCAGTGCTTTTAGGTCTAGTAAAATTAGGAGTTATGAAATTAGGTGCTATGAAGTTAGGTCTTATAAAATTAGGTCCAGTGAAGTTAGGTCTTATGAAATTAGGTCTTATAAAATTAGGTCTTGTGCCTTTAGGTCCACTGCCTGTTTGAACAGTTAAAGATATTTTAAAGTAATCAATGAAAAATGAATTTTAGGTCCAGTGCTTTTAGGTCTAGTAAAATTAGGAGTTATGAAATTAGGTGCTATGAAGTTAGGTCTTATAAAATTAGGTCTTATAAATTTAGGTCTTATGGGGTTTAGTTGGACATGCGGCAGTGGACCTAAAATTATAAGACCTAAAGTCACAACTCCTAAACTAAATTTCTTAACTTCATAACACCTAACTTTATAAGACCTAATTTTATAAGACCTAACTTCATAGCACCTAATTTTATAACTCCTAATTTTACTAGACCTAAAAGCACTGGACCTAAAATTCATTTTTCATCGATTACTTTAAAATATCTTTAACTGTTCAAACAGGCAGTGGACCTAAAGGCACAAGACCTAATTTTATAAGACCTAATTTCACAAGACCTAACTTCACTGGACCTAATTTTATAAGACCTAACCCCACAAGACCTAATCTCACAAGCCAACAAGCACAAGACCTAACCTCACAAGACCTAAATTCATAAGACCTAAATTTATATGGCATGCCGGCATAAGTCCTAAAACTACATTCTTTTTAACACAATGATAGGAACACAGACAAAGGCGTCAGTTTTGTCTTGTCTAATTTTCTGAGGAATGGGAGGTCGTAGTTTAAATCCTGATGGGTGTATTTCTCTCGTCATATAAAACATACCATTATCGATAAAGTGGTTTTAATAAACACGGCCAAAACGCTTGGAATGTGGAATAATGTCAAGCTCATCTAATCTAGTTTTCCACTGACAAGGAAGTTGGGATTAGAATCTTGGCCGAGCGTACCGAGGTATTTTTCTAGAGGATTCCTCACTCTCTTTTCAAGCAAATGTGGGAACATTTCCCCTAAATTATTTCTTCCTCGGTCACTTTAAAATAGTGAAATTAAATGCGGATAGTTCGAACGAGAAGTAAGATGAAAATCTCTGACAGGCAGGATTGCCTCAATGTTAATAATCTCGACTGACGTGGACAGCTTTTATTTAGGAAGTATTTGTCTATCCTTTACAGGTATGCTAGAAGTGTTTTTCCAAATATTTGTTTACTCATTCTCTCTTCACGTATTTCACCGTATTTAAAATAAAAAGATATTAAAAATGTATTGTGGAGACATAATTATTATTAACTAAAATAAAATTTAACTGTGCAATAATCGTGGCCCAAATTTTTGTCACCCGTATCATGTATTTACTAGCACGCTCAGGCTATCCACATTTTTTCACAATGGTGTAAGAAAGAGAAATGTACAATTTAGAGGATATGTACTCTCATTTGCGTGGAGGAAAACTCAGAAACCATTTATTAAAACTCACCCTCACTTAACTGGAATTTGAACCGGGTCTCGCCATCATCAAAAATTCAGTCTATTCTCTGAATCATTCGAACACCGATGTGGACTAAAGTGCAGTTATTGAGGGAACAAACCAAATATCATTATTGGATGCTTGTATTTTATCAGCTTAATCTAATGGAATATGGGATTAGAAAACTTCACTTATTTGTTGAGTCAATTAATGAGTAATTCTTATTAAAACACATATTATATACTATTATATTTTAACCGATGAAAGTCAAAAGTCTTTAGAGCTGCAACAATCACATAAATAGGTAGCCTATATAAATACTATTTATAAAATGTGAGTTTATTTTATTGAAAGCCAAAGTATGTTAACATTAGGGCCTAATATATTAATTACCCTAATTAATCACTTAGGAAAATTCAAAATGGCCTCCAAAATACCTTACAACGTTATGTGGAAATCAGAGCTGGCCGCCACCAAAATCAAAGATGGCCACTCCTATACCTTATAAGCATAGATGGAGCCCATTAATTTCTATATTATAACTGGATGGACATCTGCGGCTAAAATTTTTGAGCTGTCATTTGTACAACATTGTGTAAGAGAGAAGGAAACATTAGGGTATCTCTTTCTCTCTTATACACATACAAGGCAATGTGGCATTTAAACATAATTCGCTAATTTTATTGAATTTAGGAGATATATCAATGTATGATTAGTTAAACGAAATAAATGGGTTAGTAAAAGGTTTGAAGGGCATAACTAATTTCAACACTCATGACTTGTTTCTTTAAATAAGTTGATTTAGGCTAAAATAGTAATATTTCCTACACGCCTATACGCTAAATGATCGTTTGAACGTAAGACTTCTACACAAAATTTTGTAGCTCGAACAAAATTAGCCTGGTTTTTAGCAAATATTTCATTATAGTTATCTAACATTAAATATAATATGGCTTTTGAAAGCAAAAGGCAATACACGCTAAGAGCCAACTTAATAATATTATAATATAGTAATACTTCGTATAAACCTCTAGCCTAAATGATAATTTGAATACAAAACTACTACACAAAGTTTGTCATTTAAACGAACGTAAGTAAGTTTGAAGCTACCTTTTTTCATTTTAGATATCGAACTCTAAACATAATATTGTTTCTGAAACCAATATATTAGCTAATAACCAATTTTTAACATACTGTAATCTTGGCAGAATGTAAACCACATTGGCTTTAGCTACTTATTTTAATATATCAAAGATTTTATTCTTATTTGTACAATGTCACATTTAAAATTGAATATTTGTATATCCTCTAATGTAAATGTGTCTTCAGTCAAGTAGGGTATAAACAAACTTTTATTCACGAGAGACACGTTTTGCTCAAGAACATTAAAAGAAACCGTTAAATTTGTCCTCTAGCTAGTAAGCAGACGACAAACTTGGTGTCACGATTTGGTGCGTTGCAAGGGGTGTGTTAGAGAGAAATACGCCATGGATTATTATTATGATTACTATTATTAGCCATCTTAATTTTGTTTTACATGTCTTTCTTTACAATTTTATAAAGGAGCTACAACTTAGCTTTGTTCGAGAATATTCAGTTCATCTTGACGAATATGAAGCATACAGTTTTTCTAAGCACCGCAGGATTGTTTACGATAACTGCATTATTGATAAGGTCGTAATATATCAATGACAATGTGGGTAATAAACCTATTTATATAAAAAAATAATGCTGCATTATATTACCCAGCCAAAATATTAACACTTTTGAATCACTAAGGTAGAAATGAAGAAGGTATAATGTAGAGTAATTATCACTGTATTTGCATGGAGGTGGAGTGGGAAACCATAAAGGAAAATACACCTCAGTACACATAGGTCATATGCCAGAACGAGCTGGGTTTTAAAAAGTAAACACTCAACTCCAAGAAATGACTTATGGACTAGGGATAGAGTGAAAACCTCACTTCCGAGAAATGAATAGTGTGAAGCCACGCTTACACGAGGCCAGTTGATAGCAGGTTAGACGCGTCAATTTTCGAATTTGCCTGAAAAATGGCCTCGTGTATACGCGGCTAAAGTAAAGAATGAGTAAGGAAAATTTTGCTCGGGACTGCACTTCTGTTTAATTTGTCCTATCTAAGCCTTTTCATGGTAATGAGTATTCACCCACACTTCTCACTTACTCATTTTCGTTCTTGTATACCGCCTATAGCCAGGAATATCTCCTCAGCCTCTGACACTGTAAAACCAGATCGAGACTGAAACTTTTTTGGGGGGATGGGGAAGGAGTAGGAAAACTCGCTAAGGAGTCAGTATCATCTGACTTACCGGTGACGAAAATTTGGCTTCGTGTTCCGGCTGGAATCACACACTTTATTGGAAAGTATTTTTTTTATCCTTTTTCCAGGCATATGCTAGTATACTTCCGCTTGAATTACCTCCTGATACTTAAATAGGGAGATTCAGATACTTCTGGGGGGATTTTTTTATTAAAATAGTGGACATCGACGCCGCCCCTTCCCCCTGGCGTTGCAACGCCCCCACCACCGATCGCCCCACCCCACCTCTTCGTCCCTTATTAATTGCATTGATTAATTAACTACTCTAATTAATCGCTTTGGAATTCAAAATGGCCACCCAAATACCTTAAAACGTTATGTGGAAATCCAAGATGGTCGCTAAAAATCCTTACAACTTTATATGAAAATCCAAAAGGACCGCCCTATACCTTATAACGTGATGTGGAAATTCTAGATGGCCGCCACCAAAATTAAAGCTCGACACCCCTATAACTTATAAGTAGAGGGGGAACAAGAACCCTAAAGCCCATCAACGCGACCTCATGATGACAAATTCCGTACGCCCAGCAACGAATTTACATTCTTTCTCTAGGTGAATGCTGATGCACTTGACATATTCTGAATACCTCCTCTACACCACATCCTCAACAACCTAACTCCACAGCGGTAAATTACCTACGTTTCCTCCTAAGGTTATGACATTTCTTCCCTTTGACTTAACTTTTTCTCCCCGACACACCCATTTTTGCTGCAAAATTCCCTTTTTGATACTATTAACATTATTTTTGACAGGTATTGCCCCCTGATCCCAAGAGCCCACAATGGTGAGTTACCCTTGACACTCTGACACCCCCTTCAAAACGATGTCCCGACGCCCCCAACACCTGGACCCCATAATGGTAATTTACCCTCAACGTCTGGATGCCCCACGAACACGACACCCGCGGCACTCCCAACAACTCGAACCCATAGCTGTAAATACCTGGCGCCCTGTTGCTCCTAGAAACTCGAGCCCATATCAATAACTTCTCATCCTGACCCCCTCTCTCCCAACCAGAGCAGGTATCGACAGGCTTTCCACCCCCTTTCCTCTAACCCCTGGCTCCATACCCTCCCTACATTCTATAACCTGCACGACAATTTAGAGATGGCGGCATGGGATTAAAAATAGAACTAAAATCTTATTAAAATATAATTAAAGTTATATTTAACCTTATAGTGTGATGTGGAAAATCACAATGGATCCCTACCCCACCCCCTCCTTGTACTCAGCCTATACAGGTCTCGATATGCACCCTCAAACCCAGGTTCTATAGCCCTCAAGGCAAGGTAGTTGGTTCTAAAATCTAGGAGGTGATGAATTATTTTAATGTTTTTTAATGTTGTTTATTTGATGGTCACGATGGGCCTGAATATTTTTGATGATATGGAAGTTAAAATTTATTACACCTAGCCTTATAAGACCTAACGGCACAAGACCTAACGGCACAAGACCTAACGGCACAAGACCTAAATGCTACAAGAACTAAACCCCATAAGACCTAAATTTATAAGACCTAATTTTATAAGACCTAACTTCATAGCACCTAATTTTATAACTCCTAACTTTACTAGACCTAAAAGCACTGGACCTAAAATTCATTTTTCATCGATTACTTTAAAATATCTTTAACTGTTCAAACAGGCAGTGGACCTAAAGGCACAAGACCTAATTTTATAAGACCTAATTTCATAAGACCTAACTTCACTGGACCTAATTTTATAAGACCTAAAGTCATAGCTCCTAAACTTTAGGTCTTGTGAAATTAGGTCCACTGCATGTCATCCGTTTAGTTCTCGTAGCATTTAGGTCTTGTGCCGTTAGGTCTTGTGCCGTTAGGTCTTATAAGGCTAGGTGTAATAAATTATAACTTCCATATCATCAAAAATATTCAGGCCCATCGTGACCATCAAATAAACAACATTAAAAAACATTAAAATAATTCATCACCTCCTAGATTTTAGAACCAACAACCTTGCCTTGAGGGCTATATAACCTTGGGTTGAGGGTGCATATCGGGACCTGCATAGGCTGAGTACAAAAAGGGGGTTGGGTTAGGGATCCATTGTGATTTTCCACATCACACTATAAGGTTAAATATAACTTTAATTCTATTTTAATAAGATTTTATTTCTATTTTTAATCCCTTGCCGCCATCTCTAAATTGTCGTGCAGGTTAGAGAATGTAGGGTATGGAGCCAGGGGTTAGAGGAAAGAGGGTGGAAAGCCTGTCGATACCTGCTCTGGTTGGGAGAGAGGGGGTCAGGATGAGAAGTTATTGATATGGGCTCTAGTTTCTAGGAGCGCCTGGTATTTACAGCTATGTGTTCGAGTTGTTGGGAGTGCCGCGGGTGTCATGTTCGTGGGGCGTCCAGACGTTGAGGGTAAATTACCGTTATGGGGTCAGGGTGTTGGGGGCGTCGGGACGTCATTTTGGAGGGGGTTTCAGAGCGTAAAGGGTAACTACCATTGTGGGCTCTTGGGCTCAGGGGGCAATACCTGTCAAAAATAATGTTAATAGTATCAAAAAGGGAATTTTGCATCAAAAATGGGTGTGTCAGGGAGAAAAAGTTAAGTTAAAGGGAAGAAATGTCATAACCTTACGAGGAAACGTGGGTAATTTACCACTGTGGAGTTAGGTTGTTGAGGATGTGGTGTAGAGCAGGTATTCAGAATATGTCAAGAGCATCAGCATTCACCTGGAGAAAGAATGTAAATTCGTTGCTGGGCGTAAGGAATTTGTCATCATGAGGTCGCGTTGATGGGCTTTAGGGTTCTGTATCCCCCTCTACTTATAAGTTATAGGGGTGGCGAGCTTTAATTTTGGTGGCGGCCATCTAGAATTTCCACATCACGTTATAAGGTATAGGGCGGGCCTTTTGGATTTTCATATTAAGTTGTAAGGATTTTTAGCGACCATCTTGGATTTCCACATAACGTTTTAAGGTATTTTGGTGGCTATTTTGAATTGTTCAAAGCGATTAATTAAAGTAGTTAATTAATCAATGCAATTAATAAGGGACGAAGAGGTGAGGTGGGGACGTCGCAACGCCAGGGGAGGGGGCGGCGTCGATGTCCACCATTTTAATTTAAAAAAATCCCCCCAGAAGTATCTGAATCTCCCTATTTAAGTATCAGTAAGTAATTCAAGCGGAAGTATACCAGCATATTCCTAGAAAAAGGATAAAAAATCCTTTCCAGTAAAGTGGGTGATTCCAGCCGGGACTCGAATCCAAATCTTCTTCACCAGTAAGCCAGATGATACTGACTCCTTAGCGAGTTTTCCTCCTCCTCCTTCCCCATCCCCCTGAAAAAAGTTTCAGTCTCGATTTGGTTTTACAGTGTCAGAAGGCTGAGGAGATATTCCTGGCTATAGGCGGTATACAAGAACGAAAATGAGTAAGTGAGAAGTGTGGGTGAATACTCATTACCAAGAAAAGGCTTAGATAGGACAAATTAAACAGAAGTGCAGTCCCGAGCAAAATTTTCCTTACTCATTCTTTACTCTAGCCGCGTATACACGAGGCCATTTGTCAGGCAAATTCAAAATTGACGCGTCTAACCTGCTATCAACTGGCCTCGTGTAAGCGTGGCTTCACACTATTTATTTCTCGGAAGTGAGGATTTCACTCTATCCCTAGTCCATAAGTCATTTCTTGGAGTTGAGTGTTTACTTTTTAAAATCCAGCTCATTCTGGCATATGACCTATGTGTACTGAGGTGTATTTTCCTTTATGGTTTCCCACTCCACCTCCATGCAAATACAGTGATAATTACTCTACATTATACCTTCTTCATTTCTACCTTAGTGATTCAAAAGTGTCAATATTTTGGCTGGGTAGTATGATGCAGCATTATTTTTTTACATAAATAGGTTTATTACCCACATTGTCATTGATATATTACGACCCTATCAATAATGCAGTTATCGTAAACAATCCTGCGGTGCTTAGAAAAACTGTATGCTTCATATTCGTCAAGATTAACTGAATATTCTCGAACAAAGCTAAGTTGTAGCTCCTTTATAAAATTGTAAAGAAAGACATGTAAAACAAAATTAAGATGGCTAATAATAGTAATCATAATAATAATCCATGGCGTATTTCTCTCTAACACACCCCTTGCAACGCACCAAATCGTGACACCAAGTTTGTCGTCTGCTTGCTACCTAGAGGACAAATTTAACGGTTTCTTTTAATGTTCTTGAGCAAAACGTGTCTCTCGTGAATAAGAGTTTGTTTTTACCCCACTTGACTGAAGACACATTTACATTAGAGGATATACAATTATTCAATTTTAAATGTGACATTGTACAAATAAGAATAAAATCTTTGATATATTAAAATAAGTAGCTAAAGCCAATGTGGTTTACATTCTGACAAGATTACAGTATGTTTAAAATTGGTTATTAGCTAATATATTGGTTTCAGAAACAATATTATGTTTAGAGTTCGATATCTAAAATGAAAAAAGGTAGCTTCAAAATTACTTACGTTCGTTTAAATGACAAACTTTGTGTAGTAGTTTTGTATTCAAATTATCATTTAGGCTAGAGGTTTATACGAAGTATTACTATATTATAATATTATTAAGTTGGCTCTTAGCATGTATTGCCTTTTGCTTTCATAAGCCATATTATATTTAATGTTAGATAACTATAATGAAATATTTGCTAAAAACCAGGCTAATTTTGTTCGAACGACAAAATTTTGTGTAGAAGTCTTACGTTCAAACGATCATTTAGCGTATAGGCGTGTAGGAAATATTACTATTTTAGCCTAAATCAACTTATTTAAAGAAACAAGTCATTAATGTTGAAATTAGTTATGCCCTTCAAATCTTTTACTAACCCATTTATTTCGTTTAACTAATCATACATTGATATATCTCCTAAATTCAATAAAATTAGCGAATTATGTTTAAATGCCACATTGTCTTGTATGTGTATAAGAGAGAAAGAGATACTCGAATGTTTCCTTCTCTCTTACACAATGTTGTATAAATGACGGCTCAAAAATTTTAGCCGCAGATGTCCATCCAGTTATAATATAGAGATCAATGGGCTCCAGCTATGCTTATAAGGTATAGGAGTGGCCATCTTTGATTTTGGTGGCGGCCAGCTCTGATTTCCACATAACGTTGTAAGGTATTTTGGAGGCCATTTTGATTTTTCCTAAGTGATTAATTAGGGTAATTAATATATTAGGCCCTAATGTTAACATACTTTGGCTTTCAATAAAATAAACTCACATTTTATAAATAGTATTTATATAGGCTACCTATTTATGTGATTGTTGCGGCTCTAAAGACTTTCGACTTTCATCGGTTAAAATACAATAGTATATAATATGTGTTTTAATAAGAATTACTCATTAATTGACTCAACAAATAAGTGAAGTTTTCTAATGCCATATGCCACTAGATTAAGCTGATAAAATACAAACATCCAATAATGATATTTGGTTTGTTCCCTCAATAACTGCACTTTAGTCCACATCGGTGATCGAATGATTCAGAGAATAGACTGAATTTTTGATGATGGCGAGACCCGGTTCAAATTCCAGTCAAGTGAGGGTGAGTTTTAATAAATGGTTTCTGAGTTTTCCTCCACGCAAATGAGAGTACATATCCTCTAAATTGTACATTTCTCTTTCTTACACCATTGTGAAAAAATGTGGATAGCCTGAGCGTGCTAGTAAATACATGATACGGGTGACAAAAATTTGGGCCACGATTATTGCACTGTTAAATTTGATTTTAGTTAATAATAATTATGTCTCCACAATACATTTTTAATATCTTTTTATTTTAAATACGGTGAAATACATGAAGAGAGAATGAGTAGACAAATAAGTGGAAAAACACTTCTAGCATACCTGTAAAGGATAGACAAATACTTCCTAAATAAAAGCTGTCCACGTCAGTCGAGATTATTAACATTGAGGCAATCCTACCTGCCAGAGATTTTCATTTTACTTCTCGTTCGAACTATTCGCATTTAATTTCACTATTTTAAAGTGACCGAGGAAGGAATAATTTAGGGGAAATGTTCCCACATTTGCTTGAAAAGAGAGTGAGGAATCCTCTAGAAAAATATCTCGGTACGCTCGGCCAAGATTCTAATCCCAACTTCCTTGTCAGTGGAAAACTAGATTAGATGAGCTTGACATTATTCCACATTCCAAGCGTTTTGGCCGTGTTTATTAAAACCACTTTATCGATAATGGTATGTTTTATATGACGAGAGAAATACACCCAGCAGGATTTAAACTATGACCTCCCATTCCTCAGAAAATTAGACAAGACAAAACTGACGCCTTTGTCTGTGTTCCTATCATTGTGTTAAAAAGAATGTAGTTTTAGGACTTATGCCGGCATGCCATATAAATTTAGGTCTTATGAATTTAGGTCTTGTGAGGTTAGGTCTTGTGCTTGTTGGCTTGTGAAATTAGGTCTTGTGGGGTTAGGTCTTATAAAATTAGGTCCAGTGAAGTTAGGTCTTGTAAAATTAGGTCTTATAAAATTAGGTCTTGTGCCTTTAGGTCCACTGCCTGTTTGAACAGTTAAAGATATTTTAAAGTAATCGATGAAAAATGAATTTTAGGTCCAGTGCTTTTAGGTCTAGTAAAATTAGGAGTTATAAAATTAGGTGCTATGAAGTTAGGTATTATAAAATTAGGTCTTATAAAGCTAGGTGTTATGAAATTTAGTTTAGGAGTTGTGACTTTAGGTCTTATAATTTTAGGTCCACTGCCGCATGTCCAAAGAAGTCACACATTAGATTTTGATAAATGTTGACGTTTCATGAACCCATTTAAACGAAAAGTGGTTTTCGCGATGCCGTCCGTCTGTCTGTCCGTCTGTCTGTATTTCGGACTAGAGCCGCACCATGCTACTTTTCGGGCTAAAACTTGGTATCTAGGGTTTTAATAAACGTCCACCCAAGTATTTTTTTTGTAATTAGATATCTAACCCTAAAATTAAGATTAGGTTATCGAAGTGCAAAAAGAGATAAAATCGATTGTCTCAAAATCAACTGTAGCTATTTTTATTAAATTTTGAATCTAAGGATTGTTTAACACTACAAACAAAATGGCAAACCTTGTTTTCCCATGAAAGTGAATTTAAGGGCACTTTATAAAAGCAAAAATGTCCTTATTTTTATCATATATCCACATTTATTTTAGATACGAAAGAACTTATCATTGTGATGCTGTAGTACCGTTTAAATTAATAATATATTAGTCTGGAAAATATTTTTATAAAACCATTAAATTTATGAGCTATAAACAAACATATACTTTTTTTTGGAATACTAAAAATATTGTTATGTTCTTATGTGATTGTTATGTTCTTTGGTGGGCAAATATGCTAAATTTTTTCTCGGTGTTTCTGTAACAGTGTATATCATTACATTTACGCTCTTTGGAGTGTTCCCACAACAATGTATATTATTTTGTTTAACATATTTTACGAGTTTTTGCTAAATGTCTCTATTTTAAGATTAAAGAGAGAGAAAATCCGTGCAGTGCACCTTACCATATTTTAGAAACACCAATTGATTAATGTCTTAAAGAGGTAGTTACACTTTTTAATATGTATTTCAATTTTGGCCAGGTGCACTGAGGATGTTTTTTCCTCCTCTTTCTCAACGCTATTGTGGTGAAATTTTTATGAGCTACACTCCCTTAGTTACCCCTTGGTGTAAGTATTTAATAACCATCGCGTTTGGACGTACAAACTAAAGCTAAAATATTTATCTTCTAATTAGTTCATCTTACAAACGGATCACTTGATCTAAAATGAAGGGATGGGGGAGAAAATCTTAGAATAAATGTATAGAGAAGAAAAGCTGGGAAAACCTTAGTGTTGGAAACAACCCCTTATAAGCCCCGCCGGTTTTTAAACCCTAACCTTCTCGTAAGTGGTCACCAAGTTCAATGTGACTCTTGAACATTCTACCACGTGGCCACTGGTGGAGATTGGGTGTCTCTCATACAAGAAGTGGCGGTTCGTGAGGTGGGGTATTTGGGGTGGGTCATTACGTCACTAAACATGTTATATGAACCCTCTCATTCATTTACTATTCATTCGAGCAAAGGCACACACTGCTCAAATTATAAAGGAACAGTTTGAAGATAAGAGAGCCGCACCGGGGAACACGAGGTCTAAGTGTCAGGCTCATTTAGTCCAGTGACTCTTAATGAAGATAGGAGAACCGCACCGGGGAACACGAGGTCTAAGTGTCAGACTCATTTAGTCCAGTGACTCTTATTGAAGATAGGAGAGCCGCACCGGGGAACACGAGGTCTAAGTGTCAGACTCATTTAGTCCAGTGACTCTTATTGAAGATAGGAGAGCCGCACCGGGGAACACGAGGTCTAAGTGTCAGACTCATTTAGTCCAGTGACTCTTATTGAAGATAGGAGAGCCGCACCGGGGAACACGAGGTCTAAGTGTCAGACTCATTTAGTCCAGTGACTCTTATTGAAGATAGGAGAGCCGCACCGGGGAACACGAGGTCTAAGTGTCAGGCTCATTTAGTCCAGTGACTCTTATTGAAGATAGGAGAGCCGCACCGGGGAACACGAGGTCTAAGTGTCAGGCTCATTTAGTCCAGTGACTCTTATTGAAGATAGGAGAGCCGCACCGGGGAACACGAGGTCTAAGTGTCAGGCTCATTTAGTCCAGTGACTCTTATTGAAGATAGGAGAGCCGCACCGGGGAACACAAGGTCTAAGTGTCAGGCTCGTTTATTCTGGTGACGGTGAGGTCAGGGTTCAAACTCCGGATGACTGGACTTAAGGTGGTATTTCCTAGATGCCACCTCAAGCTCCCTCCATGAGAATGAGGATACATTTCCTCTTAGTTCTACCTTCCTCATCTTTACCACATTAGTGTAGTTAATGTATATGTATATTACCAGAATGAGGAATGAACTACAGCTACTATTTTAACAGCTACTATTTTAACAGCTACTATTTTAACTACTATTTTAAGATTAAAGAGAGAGAAAATCTGTGCAGTGCACCCTACCATTTCAAATCCAATTGTATTCCAACCCGTTTCAGTGGCCGCATAGTCTAAGGCGCTATTCTCACAATAGACTATAATGTTTAAGATTGGTAGATAGGGGTTCAGTCCTGGTCGAGTGCACTGAGGGTGGTTTTATTTCCTAAATAGTTTTCTATTCTCCCTCCATGCAAATGCTAGTGCACTTCTTCTAAGTTAAAAGTCCTAATCCATAACACCTTAGTGTAATTAACACATAGGCGTTCAACCCGAACGGGTAGTAAGACATGATGCTAAAAAAATTAGTCTTAAATTAATACTTCCTGGACACCAGAAATCAAACACGTGGCTTTCAACTTAGCACGCCAAAGCTCTAACCCTAAAATATCCAGGTTCATCTCGTGCCCAACCCAACAAAACAGTCCCCTTCTTTGGTGTCCGCATGGTCTAAGGCGTCACTTTCATAATAAACTAGATTGCTGATGCTAGGAAAATTTAAAAATTCATCCCGCGTATCTGCTGCATTCTTTTATAGCTCTAGTAAATTAGCATAAATGCAAAAGTCGTGTAGAAATTCATATGAAATTCTTAAATGAAAACCATACACATTATGTGGTATCCCATCTTATTTGAAACTAAAATGTGTGTTTGTATATAAATAATATTAATATAATGAAACAAAACACACACGTGTGTGTGTGTGTGTGTGTGTGTGTGTGTGTGTGTGTGTGTGTCACACATTGAACTTGGTGACTACTTACGAGAAGGTTGGGGTTTAAAACCCGGCGGAGCTTGTAGGGGGTTGTTTCCAGCACTAAGGTTTTCACAAATTTTCTTCTCTATACATTTATTCTAAGATTTTCTCCCTCATTCCTCTATTTTAGATGAAGTGATCCATTTTTAAAATGATCTAATCAGAAAATAAATATTTATATACATACATACAGAATATTGTCTTCGTGTATTGAATAGTTCTAGTCAAAAAGGTTTGCTATATTAAAACGCTTTGCCTTATTCGTATAGGAAATGTTATTATAATAATTTATCTTATATTTGTGTTTCACCTCAAAATATCCCGAGGAAAATAATTAAATAAATTTGTTTTTAGTTCAGGTGGAAACTCATAGATTTGACATCTTTATTTAATGGCGTTTACTTCGTGTACCAAATAATATGAGCCACCAGACAATGATTTATTGAACAATCATGATTTATTTATTCATAGTATCTTTTAAAATGCGTTAAATCTTTGCCCAGAGTGTAATTTATTCTGTGATACTGTTTTGTGACGTGGCTTTGTTTAATTTTTGTCTTTCCGAAAGTGTTATCGTTTATTTTGTGGCGTCAAGATATTTCTCACTGCATCAAGTTCCTTGTGTTCGTGTTTCGCCTGTTTCTGTTGGTCCTTTGTCATCAGCACGGTAAGTTATATTTTACTATCCATATGCTTTGATGATATTTGTAAGAATCTGTTTTTTGTCTTGTTCAAATTGTATAAAATGTATTTTTAAAACAATAAGAATACAAACAGTCACGAAACTAGGGGATAAGGTCAATAGTCTGATTACACCACTTACCATCTAAATTACAACGAATATTACATTTGATTCAAATTAAAATTCACATATTTAAGACATTGATTGATGATTCCGCCATCTGCCATCTAAATTACAACGAATATTACATTTGATTAAAATTAAAATTCACCTATTTAGGACATTGATTGATGATTACGCCATCTACCATCTAAATTACAACGAATATTATATTCGATTAAAATTAAAATTCACCTATTTAAGACATTGATTGATGATTCCACCATCTACCATCTAAATTACAACGAATATTGCATTTGATTCAAATTAAAATTCACCTATTTAAGACAATGATTTATGATTCTGCCATCTACCATCTAAATTACAACGAATATTGCATTTGATTAAAATTAAAATTCACCTATTTAAGACATTGATTGATGATTCCGCCATCTACCATCTAAATTACAACGAATATTACATTTGATTCAAATTAAAATTCACATATTTAAGACATTGATTGATGATTCCGCCATCTACCATCTAAATTACAACGAATATTACATTTGATTCAAATTAAAATTCACATATTTAAGACATTGATTGATGATTCCGCCATCTACCATCTAAATTACAACGAATATTACATTTGATTCAAATTAAAATTCACATATTTAAGACATTGATTGATGATTCCGCCATCTACCATCTAAATTACAGCGAATATTACATTTGATTAAAATTAAAATTCACATATTTAAGACATTTAGTGAAAATAGATACGTGTTGTTATTGGGTCGAAAACTATCATAGTATTGTAATATATGCAGAATGTAGAGAAAGTAGTCTTCTGACACAAACAATCGTCCGAAGTATCGTGTGGTCAGCTGCATCAGGCTATTTTCGTGCTAAATGACGTCACATATCACACGGTATGAATTAGTTCATTTAAGGTGGGATGGAAGGGGACGTGAGAAAAGGTCAAGGTTTTTTTTCGCTTTTCACAGGTAACGTTTATTTTCGTAAAAATAAATAAATTAAATATTACTCCCGTAGAAACATAGACTTTAATTTTCTACACACCTCAACAGTTAATTAATATTTGCCATGAGCATATTAGCATTTGATGAAAAACTTTTTAAATGAAAAGAAAATGTTATCCAATTCTAGGACACCTTACCCGCCTCAGTGTCGTAGTTGGCTAACGCACCAGTCGTGTTGAGCCAGACCATCGAGAACGGGAAGATCGAGTTTCGAATCTCGGTCGGGTGAACTGGGGGGGGGGGGGGTGGTTCCTAAATGGTTTTTCACTCTTCCTCCACGCAAATGCGGGCTCACTTCCTCTACACTCAACCTTCACAATTCCTAATCCATTAGTGTAATTAGTACTTAAGCGTAGAACCCGAACGGGTAGTAAGACGCGGTGCTAAATTTAAAAAATAGGACACCTAGACAGATATTTAATTGAGGTTTTACAACGCGTTGACACAAGGTCATTTATTAGCGGATAAATATTCAGAACGGTTGAGATTACCACGGGAAGAAAATTAAACTCAATGTTTCTTCTGGATTAATATTTCGTTTATTTTGCTTAGAAAAAAAAAGTTTGCTGTTGAAACTTCGAGATAACTGGTGCTCTCAATACACACCATCCCCACCTTAAGAGCTCATCTCACCCTGTGGATAGACGTGTAACTTGGGTAAGTCGAACCGGACGCTGCACGATAGTATGTTTTTTGTCATTTCCATTATAATACAGTGGAACTGACACTAGTAAAACAATTTTACTGTGGTTTTTTTAAAAATGAAATAACTATTCCATTGGCTCAAGGAAAAACCTTTCAATACAATGTTTTGTTCGAGCGTAATCATGCATCTAAGATATTGATTAATCAGGCGTGACAGGTGCTCTAAGGTATCGCAGTTAAACTTTTTTTTTATACAACAACCCTCGCCTCTTCCTCATTAGTGAAATAAAAACCTAGCTACGTGCCTGGATGGTGCACTGGGCGGGATCTGGGATCGTTTCCTATTTCTGAACTAAAGTAAATTGAAAAATGAACTTCTCTGTTTGGTTATTTTAATATTATAGTAAAATATATTAATAACCTAAAATAACTACTTATAGAAGTATATTTAATTTTAATTTTTAATATTAATTTTTTCGAGAGACTAGACTTTGTGTTTATGAGTTTATGAAGACAAACGATCTTTCTCGACGCAATGGATGTAGTTTTCAAGAATTTTGATATTAATTTAGTTCCCATGTAAGATGCTACCATATTTTAGAACTCTTATAACCAGTACTCAGTTTGGGGCACGTGAATTAAAAATAAATAAACTGATAAGGAATACTCAAATTTATCTTCTTCGTTGGATTAATTTATTTTGTATGCACACTGCAAGAATGAATCCAGAAGTACTGTACTCTAAATAGGGTGTGCGTCCACTTTTTGAGTTAAGGCTTAGTTTATATTCATGCATAACTCATAACTAATAGTGAATAGCGCATAGTGTATAGTGCACAATTCATAAGAAAATTACTAAGGTTTATAATGCAACGTAGTGAATAAGACATTCATAACGATTGTCATTTGTTTGAGAGGTGATTTCCTTGCGCGCATGGTATTTTAAGGATACTACCTCTATGGATATGTCAATCATTGGTCTTCAAAATAATTTACATACTTACAAATATAATATCCTTGTTCCCTTTAACACGCCAATTTTACTAGCTGTATTATAATCTGAGAGCTAAATATTGGTACTGTTTACTAAATAGTATTAATCTGAATTTATATATTTAGCATTTAATGGCAGACCATCTAGAATTGCATTTATGGCTTTTTATTATCACGGGTAAATGAATTTTATAGAACCCATCCTTCTATATTTAATAGTATGTTTGAATTATTTATCTTCATTTGAGGACAATCTGGTTTAGTGGTTGAATGAAATGAGGCTAGAGTACAAGGGCGTTGAACGAAATGTATTTTTGGAGGGTGGTTATGTGGGTTTAGACAATGAATTTTCCAACTCCTGGTGTTTTAAACCATAAAAATTCCCAGGTGACCAAGGCAAGTACAAAAACTACATTAATAGGAGGTGCGGGGTTCCTCCCCCAAGCAACAGACTCAAAACCATATTCTGTAAATGCAACCGTATATTCATTGTCACTTTCATTTTCACTCATTTTCAAGTTAAAATTACAATATAAAACTATTTAACGATAACTAAAGCCCAATATGGCGACCATCTTCTAACTTATAAAATAATATTTGAAAAATATCGAATTATGTTTTCCATAAATCCTATTGGCTGGATTTTTCTCGCGAGAATATCGTTTCACAACTCGTGCATAATGTATAAGAAAAGTTAAAGTTAAATCAACTTTATGCACTGTGAACTATTTCATTATTCACTATAAATCGATTATAGACGCCATCATTTAAAATAATGTATTTCAACTTCTTGCGCACTATACACGATACACTATTCGCTATTAGATATGAATTATGCATGAATATTAACCAAGCCTAACGCTCCCGCTTTCAATTACCGACACAGCCGAAAATGTTATCATTTGTGAAAATGGAACTACCCATATATAATTGTTGTATAATTAATGGCTGGGTGACTGAGTATTGTACCCTTTTCAGAGTTGTTTTAATGTGAACCGCGTCTTACTACCTGTTCAGATTATACACATATGTATTAATTAAGTCACTGAGCTAGGGATTGGGAAGGGTATATTTAGAAGAAGTTTACCCGTATTTACGTGGAGGAATAGTGGTAAAAAATTTGGAAAACCATCCTCAGTACACCCAACCGGAATTCGAGCCCCAATTTTCCTGTTATTTGCAGAGCTTAATATTCACTATTGAGTTAGAGAGGAGGAACGTTAAATTTAGAATAAATTTCCCCGAATATGCCTGGAGGGAGATTAGATATCCTTCTAGGAACAACCACCTTCACAACTTGTGAATGTGAGGCATGCCAGGCCTCCACCGTGGTTCGGATTCCACGTTAAACTGTAGGTCCTCCATTTCATCTCACAATCACCCTACCATTGCACATTAGCGTAAGTGCGTATAACCCGAACGGGTAGTAAGACGCGGTGCTAGTAATAATAATAATAATAATAATAATAATATCCACCTTCAATATACCCGATCAGAATTCAACCTAGATCCTCCCATCATCGGAAATCCAGTCCAGATTTAAATTAGTTTCTAAGTCGTGTGTGTATATATAAATGAATCAGAAGAACTTGATGTGTTTCTTACCCTACACACTAGTGGGTAATGAATGATGTGGCCCTAAAGGTTGAAAATCCTGAGGTATTAACAGGTTGCTAGTTTAGATCAAACCCACCCAGAGGCGTACCGATCTAGACGGGATTATCTTCCTTTGTGTTCTTGTTCACTACCTTGTTCTTGCACCCCAGCTCTACTTCATAAATTAATTTGCGATTAAATATTACAGAATCACTTGTTACAAAGTTCCCACGAATAACCGCGAGGCTCATTAAAGGTTTAACTTCCACACATCCGCAACGATGATCACGTGGCCTAAGGTGTCGAGCTTGTAATAGAGTGGTTCTTCTCTGACTGGAAGGATGAGTTTCAAATTTCGTTACTCATTAAATTAGGTCGTTGTTAACCTTGTTAATAAAAGCATTTTTTTAATTAGCAAATGAAAAATGAACTGGCAGGAGTTGAAAATATTTTATTTTTCTCTTTTTTTTCAGAGAGGACAGATCAGTTTGGTCATTCTTCCTTCCAGGCGAATGCTGGCTTAGCTATTTCATTTACATTTACATTCACTTTTTAGGTTACCGTAGATAGTGTGTCCCTTCGAAATTTTGTATGCCCTAACTTCGGACGTACTAAGAGATATAAAAAATAAATTTACATATTATGTCTACAACTTCACTAGCCAAGTTTTCAAACTGTGTCTGTGAATTGTTATCAACAGTCGATAAAACACTCATGTGTCAGGTATCAACGATCATACATTCCCACGTGAGGTATTTAGAGCAGAACCTTTGCATGATTGGTCAAATGGGGACCCACGTGTATGCATCACGTATTTTTTTTTTAGCATCACGTCTTACTACCTGTTTGGGCTATAATATTTACTAATATGCTAATGAGCTAAGGATAAGTAAGGTTGTATTTAGAGGAATTGTACCAGCATTTAAATGTACGGAGAATGTAAAGTCATTTTGGAAACGCCACCCTTTCACTACATCCGACCGAGATTTTAACCCCGATCTCCTCGTCATAGTCAGTCTAGTAAATTAGACTATGTGACCACCAAAGTAGGTGAAATTATAATAATCTTGAGAGAATATTTTTATGAGGAATTACATCGCTAGTGTGCCGTGGCCTATTTAAATGTTCAATTTCCAATGTGAGCTTTTAGTAAATCCTATCATCACAAAATGGAAGATGTAGCTATAATCTGAATCTCCACCCCCTCTCCTGCCGTAATTCTACCCCTAGAAGCGCTCTTATCACCCCATTTTACCGTATTAGTATCCCATTGCAGCTAATGAAAGTTAACTCTCATGGCATGACTGTCTTCTTCTCAATTAGTCACAGAAAAGCCAGTTTTAAAGAGGTTTTATTAAATCTTGATGGGAAGTCTTGTAGAACTTCACCAAGGGGAATATAGAATGGGAAAGTAACGTAAGAAATATAATCAAGGAAGGAGATTTTGTGTTAAGGAAACCAAACTGTTTTATTCCTTGCGTTATATTAAGGTGGCATGGAAGGAGCTCGAATAAATTCATAATTTTACAGAGTTTCTAAATTCAATTTTAAATATTTATTCAATAGGTACATTTCGTTTAATATTCTACATATTTTAATCTTAACAGTTCTTGAAAATGTCTCAAGGACTTAGTGGTAATTGAATAGGACTTTTTAAAGAAGAGAAAAACTCAATGTCCACGACAGTCCTGGTTCTTGTCTGACATAGTTAGCATTCTCAGTTCCATATTCAGAATAACCGGCCCCATGGTGTAGTGATCAGTTCAACTGGCTACGAGCTTACGGGTCCCGGGCTTGATTCCCGGCTGATACCTTTGGGGGAATAAACCCAATGGCCACCAGGGTTAGGCTAGTTAGGCTTAAATTGGGTTAAGACTTACCCTGTCTCCACAACATCTTAATAACTATCATCGCATCATCTCATTGTGGGTACGACGTGTAGACAACCTCCTACGGTGTACCCTGGGTAACGTTCTGTGCCAAAAGAGCGGCTTTGGTCTACACATAAGACGATCGGGATTTGGACGTTAAAGTCCCTCCCGGTTAAATGTGTATATTTATTATAAATAAATAGTTAGACTTAACACGCTATGAAATGCCCCCATTCCATTCTGGCCTGGGTAGGTGTATTGTAATTATTAGTGTTGCGCGCACTTAAGGCCCTTGGCTCTGTCGAGTGCAAGTCTAGAACCAATTTTGTGGGATGGTGGGAGGGAGAGTGAAAGGCGTGGCATGGCTTCACAACCGACCAAAGTATCCTTCCGCGACAACAAGAACAGATGGATCACGGAAAAAGTATATGGCTACCAGCCAAGTCTTGCGGAAAAATCATACGTTTGGAAATATCAGTTTTCTCGAGAACGAGTGAAATTTTTATAGTAATATTTTCAACACTTCTTCTAAGATAATGTATCAATGTTTATTAGGTGTTACATTTTACTATTTTGTGTTATGCAGCCGGCAATTTTCTATTGAAAAATGTCAAAATTATTTACATTTGATCACAATTAAAATTATAGAGGAGGTGTGTATACAAAAAGTATAAAATAAATAATCAACATGTTTTTATTCTTGAGCAAACCGTTTACGAAAAGAAAACTGCAAAATAATAAAAATTCTTGAAGATAACCGTTTATTACCATGGCTCTGCATTTCAACCCCAAATAAAAGGGGCCAACCACCTTAAGGTGTACACAGAAAAAAAAATAGGCTGCCTGCTTACCAATTGTCAGCGCCGGTCAGCGCTGAAGTACAGCAGGTTTAGGAGTACACAAAGGAGCCAGTTGTCACTAGCCATTTTCATCATAAAGATGTCCAATTCATCCATCAACTGATAAAGATTTTTTAATTCTTGACAGTTTTCATCCAATACTTAAAATAAAATAAAACTGTATACTCCCAATAAACCGTGGTAGGAAAGATTAAGGCGAAAATCATTTATTTAATGACCAGAAGCAAGACAATTTTTTTTCAATACACTATACCATTTTAGATAAAGAAGGCTCTGAGCAACATCCAACTGAAGTGTGTGTTGAATCTAATCAGAGGAACAAAAGCAACCTACGAAAATATCAGCAGATTCACCTTAAAGAATTAAAGATATGTTTATAACATTTATTTAACTAGCGAAAACTCGGACTAAGCTGTAGAATACGTAATGGTCGGCGGGGAGACAGTTTATTTTCCCAAATTTTAAATTACAGTTAAATGAGTTTTATCAAATCTATATAGGTGAACTGGTGGTATAGGGGTAAGGGGTCAGACTTCTGTGCTGAGGGTCCGGGGTTCAATCCTCGGTCCTGGCACAGATTTATCTGATTGCCAAACCCTTCCTTCACCTCTGACAAGACGTGTATTAATCACAACTTGTGAATGTGTGGAATGCCAGGCCTCCACCGTGGTTCGGATTCCACGTTAGACTGTATGTCCTCCATTTCATCTCACAATAACCCTACCATTATACATTAGCGTAAATGTGTATAACCCGAACGGGTAGTAATACGCGGTACTAGTAATAATAATAATAATAATAATAATAATAATAATGATAATCAAATCTATACAGCATATATACACAATATATACAGTATTCATTAATATGCACCGTATACATATATACAGTTACAGTATAAATACATATATTATTCATACATATGTACAGTATACATACACAGGACATTTGGTTAACACACACGTAATTAAACTTTCAATATCTATTTCTCTTGAAGAACACGTAATTATCGGCGCCGACAACCAAAATTAATTAAATTTTAATTCCAGTAAACTTGTCGGTGCCGTGTACCAGGGCCATTAGCGAATTTAGGGGGTGCACGGGGGCACATGCCCCCCACCCCATATGACCATGAAATACACTACATAAAACTATGTATTTAAAAAAAAGCTAAATAGAATTGTTATACTATAAATAGAATGGCAATGTTAGACAGACTATTGAGGTTTTTTGCAACAACCCGACATGTGTTACTTCCCAACTCCCCAACTTCATACATTGAGTGAGCCCACTTTGTAAAGAGAGATTCTGCCTCCATCAAAATTCGCTAGAGGCAGTGCGTGTGTGGTGATCCGTAAACAAGATGGGTTGAAAGGCATGAAGTTGTTTTGACTTTTTTTAACACTCTCCCTTGCCTCCCTATAGTTTTGGAAACTATCCCTCAGTCACCTGAAGGTAATCTTTTTAATACGTCAATTATATAATACTAATCGGTAGGCTGATACAGGATGTACTGCACCTACATCGGTGGGCGCATGGTCTAACGCAGCGTTTTTCAACCGGTACCAATATTAGAATTTTAGCGGTTGAATGTCTAAACACAATATTAATACTTGTCAGTTTATTGAGAAAATCTCTATTTAAGAAACAAATGGTGTGTCTTGACAATTTTAGTGCCTTGTTTAGTGTGCCGTGATTTGAAAAATGTTGAAAGTTGCCGGTCTAACGCGTCACTCTCATGTTAGACTAGATTACAGGTGACGGGGAGATCGGTGTTTGAATACTCTTCGGTTGACCGAGAAAAAAAAATTCGTACATTGTTTTCCACTACCCTTTACGCAAATGTGGGCGTACTTCTTCTAAAATCCCACCTTCTTTGTCCCTTACACGCTAGAGTAATTAATATATATGCGTTTCTGGGCTACATAAATCTGAAGCTCAGTTTGTGAAAAGATCATCCGATACTAATGTACCGTTGCGTAGGGAACGTCCAAATGTACTAATCTTACATCTTTTTCGTGGAGGCTCTTTCCCTGTCCCGATGAGATGAGGTGAGGGTGAGTGTGAGGGGTGTGGAATCAATGGAAACACTTACCTAACTTAAGCCTAATCTACCAAACCTTGGTGACCGTTTGAGTAACTACCCTTTAGGGAAAAATGCACAAGGTGCCAGCCGGGAATCGAACCCGGAACCCCTAGGTTCGTGGCCAGGTGAACTTATTACTATAACATTGGGATGATTAGAGCAATAATTAATGACTCAGTAAAACTGACCAAGCAATAAAGCGCGGAGTGGGGGAGGAAATACAGTACAGACAAAAGCCGTAGAAAGGGGGACTGGGGTTGGTGGGGGGGAGGGGGGAAGAGGGGTTGATAGTCCGGAGCCCACCTGGAATTTGATGGACCCTCTCTAAGGGTGGGTTAATAAAAACACGATATGGGATGCTTGAATTCTCGATTCCTTTAATTCCTCGTATCTTATGGTACTCGAGCGATTCGAGGTTAGTAAAAATCCTAAAAAAGTATTCCAAATAAAAATTATTATGAATACCTTAAATTTATATAGCAATTTTAGTAATTGGTAAAAGGAATTATATAGACTTGTATAATTGGGAGAGTAACAAATTGTATTTATATAATTAATTTACTAAAATAGTTTTCTTTGTTGTTTATGACAAACAAAATAGCATTGGTCAGTGGCACCAAGCCTTAAACACTTTTTTAAATTCATTTTTTAGATATTTTAACTTTATATCAAATTGTAAGTTTTTAAAGATTCGAGGATTCAAGTTTATATTCGAAATTTGAAAGAAAATTTAAGACTCGGATTCGAGAAATATCGGAGTCAGCCCATCTCTGATAAAAACGTAAACAAACTTTTATCAGCTAAAGGTATAGAAGTGGGCCTTGTCTCCTTGTTTGGGGACGTGAACAATTTCAATGATTGCAAGAGGGGTTTAGGCTTTCACATGTAATCATTTTCCTAGCCTCTTCGGTGGCCGCATGGTCTAACGTGCTATTCTTGCAGTAGAATAGTCTGTGGAAGACGGGGAGATCGGGTTTCAATCCCATTCGGGTTCCTTGAGGGTGGTTTTTCCTAAATAGTGTTCCACTATTCCTCCATACAAGTGTGGGTGCACTTTCTCTAAATTAAACCTTCCTAATCCCTAACACATTATAGTAATTAGTACTACATAGGTGGAGGTAGGCCTATAATGTAAACGGGTAGTAAGATGTAGTTCTAAAAAAATTATTATTATTATTATTATTAGCACCACGTCTTACTACCCTTTTGGATTGTACGCACTTAAGCTAATGTGTAATGGTAGGGTGATTGTGAGATGAAATGTAGGACCTACAGTTTAACGTGGGATCCGAACCACGGTGGAGGCCTGGAATTCCACACATTCACAAGTTGTGATTAATACACGTCTTGTCAGAGGTGAAGGGAGTGTTTGGCAATCAGATAAATCTGTACCGGGACCGAGGATTGAGCCTCGGACCCCCAGGACAGAAGTCTGACACCTTACCCCTGGACCGCCAGGTCTCTTTTTAAAAAAACTCTTTTGAATATTGACTTAACTTCAAATCTATATATGTAAAAAAACTGCCTTCCGGTAATATTAATATACATTAATTACACTAAATATTTAGGGATATGTAGGGTCGATTTTAGTTGAAATGTAGACATATTTGCTTGGACGGAGAGTTTGAAACCTTCTATTTAATACCATCCTGAGTAAACTCAGCCAAAATTTAAACCCCAATCTCCCCGTGCTTGTCAAAACAGACTAACAGATTAATATTTTAGTCCATGTGCCCACACTGGTGTGATAAATACAATGTCATCAACCCAAGTTTTAGAATCTTTTAAAATGATAACCTCTTTAATAATCTATATGATTTTTTCACAATGTTCTGCCATTCATAAATACGAAAAGCTACTACGCATCTTTCCCTGGTAACAAATTTGCTACCCCCACATACCCTCTTGCTAAGGGCTTAACGAGAATTGTACGTGCGAAATGGACAGAGAAATAAAATCACTGCATTTTGACTTTCCTTTTCTCTTAAATAGGAGTCAAAATACCGCACTTTGATTCAATTTTCCTAGATGTGAGTGATACTGGATGCCACGCTTCGATTCCATTCCATTCGATTCACCTAGTTGGAAGTGGTCCTTAAGATACGATGCAAAAAAAAATTATATCTACCCAAAGTTATGAGGGTATGGAAATAAACTTGAGCATGTTTTTCCTCTCTTATAACCACACATTAACCTTATCAAAATTCAGCTGATGTTTTATACTTCATAGTTTATGTAGGTGTTCTCAGCAAAAAAAAAAATCACAATTTTATATTTTCTGATCCAATTTTCCTGCATTTATACTTACTTACTTACTTATAAAGCTGTAGCTTCGTTCAAACTGTTTCCCTAACAACAAAATCAACTTATTTTTAAGCAAATCTTATTTCTTAACCATCAATTCGGCCAATTTCCCTTCATCCCAATGTTTGGAATAGTGAAATTCTATTACAAGATAAAGTAACTCTGAATTTTAAACGATTTGTTTACATTTGTTTGAGTAAATTTTGTTATCGAACATTACTCGGGCGTAAACAAAGCAATTATTATTATTATTATTATTATTATTATCACCGCGTCTTACTACCCGTTAGGGTTATACGCACTTATGCTAATGTGCAATGTTGGGGTGATTGTGAGATGAAATGGAGGACCTACAGTTTAACGTGGAATCCGAACCACGGTAGAGGCCTGGCATTCCTCACATTCACAAGTTGTGATTAATACACGTCTTGTCAGAGGTGAAGGAAGGGTTTGGCAATCAGATAAATCTGTGCCGGGAAACAAAGCAATTAAATTGATTGTATATATGTATATATACATGTGTGTAGAGTATATATTTACATGCATATAGTCCCGGCACAGATTTATCTGAATGCCAAACCCTTCCTTCACCTCTGACAAGACGTGTATTAATCACAACTTGTGAATGTGAGGAATGCCAGGCCTCCACCGTGGTTCGGATTCCACGTTAAACTGTAGGTCCTTCATTTCATCTCACAATCACCCTACCATTGCACATTAGCGTAAGTGAGTATAACCCGAATGGGTAGTAAGACGCGGTGCTAATAATAATAATAATAATAATAATAATAATAATACATGTATATATGTAGACATACACAAATCCATATACATATATACATGTACTGTTAAACTTGTACTATGGTAAACATAGGTGCATGTAGTGTATGATCCTAGAAAAAGTAAATAATACACGTATGTAATAATTACGGATGAGGAAGGTTGAATTTAGAGGAAATGTAACCACATATGAGTTGAGAAAGAGTGGATAACCATTGAGGAAAAACCACTCTTAGTACACCCAACTGAGATCGAACCACGATCTCACCGTAATCGTAACCGTAAGGAATATTTAAATTTAAAGTTACAATAAAAATTACAATAAAAAAGGTGATTGATAGCAAGTTAACTAATTGACTAGATACTTATTTTGTGAAACTTCCACATATAAAAACTGCATACATTAGAAATACACATGAGACATATTAAAATTAAAATTGAGATATAGCCAACAACATAGTTCCACAAAATTATAATATGTGATTGGATTAATATAAAGAACTTGATATCCGAGTCAAATGGTTTAAAAAATGCATGTGTTAACAATTGAAAAGATTAATTAAAGAGTTGTTGTGATAACAAATGTGTCATCCAGGTTATTCTTGATCAATTACGATATGTTGAATACGTATACGTTGTTTATGTATAGGTTATTGGTTGCTATAAAAGAAGTGTAATAAACGAAAAATATTAATTTAAAAAATGTTAATTGAAAAAATTTGAATTAAAGTGACGTTCCTTATCTTATGTTTTGATTCTACTCCTTATAAAATTTGTTGCAACTCTTGGCTGGGTGACTCCTTCTCCTTACTACAAGTAAAATGAATATAACTAAAATTTAATTAGAATTAGAAAAATCAACGTTTCAGTTTAAGACATAGCATCTTTAAATGTATTTCTTTTGAATATTAATTTCATTTTTCTTTTTGTCTATTCAGATTCTACTTGGAAAAAGTACCCATACTTTCCGAAGAAGCTTGCTAGCAGCCACTCACAAGATAATATCGACATCATCGGTTTATCCGAAAACGAGATCGGAGATGGAAACATATTTAGGGGTTTAAACCCCTCCGCTGAGAACAACTTACTACGTAGAGCCTTAGACAAAATTGGAGGAGGAAATATTCTTCGTTCTTTAAGGGAGGGAGGATGGAACTCCAAGATTTCAAGGGCACTGGACAAAATTGGTGGTGGAAATGTTCTTAGAGATTTAGGTCAACTAGGAGGTGGAAATGTTCTTAGAAATCTGGACAAACTTGGAGGAGGAAAGATTCTTAGAGATTTAGATCAATTAGGGGGGGAATGTTCTAAGGGATTTGGACAAGCTAGGAGGAGGAAATATTCTAAGAGATTTAGATCAATTAGGGGGTGGGAATGTTCTGAGAGATTTGGACAAGCTAGGAGGAGGAAATATTCTAAGAGATTTAGATCAACTAGGAGGTGGAAATAGTTTAAGAGATCTGGACAAGCTAGGAGGAGGAAATATTCTAAGAGATTTAGATCAATTCGGGGATGGGAATGTTCTAAGAGACTTGGACAAGCTAGTAGGAGGAAATATTCTAAGAAATCTTGACCAACTTAAAGGTGGAAATATTTTGAGAGGTCTGGACCAGCTAGGAGGAGGAGATGCCTTAAGATATTTGGGCAAAGATGCTGATGAAATTGTGTAACCATCACTTGATACCAATTAAGGAGGAAAACCACTAAACAATACTTACAAAAATAAAAATAAATAAGCAAAAATTAATTCAAAAGATGTCATTTTCCAAAAATATTGCATGCAAAATATAATCAAAAATGTTATTCAAATGATTGAGCTCATTGCTTTTTATCGATATATTATGTGAGTTGTAGCGTCATGTATCGCAATAAAGTGTCATTTAATTAATAAAATGTGTATTGTTATATTTGTTTCAAATATGCAAAGCCCTTTTAATTACAATAAATTGAGTTTTATAATATATGCTAACATTACGAAGTTCCTATAGTGGAACATTTAAAGATAAGTAAGTACTTTTATATTTCATACATGATTAGGTACTTATTTATTACATACATGAAATAAATGGCATTATTAGGGTAGGTCTAAACACTTTACCCATTTATTTAAAGCATTTTGAACTATATCTCCATTAATTATCAAAAAACATGGCATATTAGTTATTCTATTAAAAATTGTATCTGTTACTTATCTTCCTTTCATATACTGTAAATGATCCTACCTATACACCAAAATATACCATTGCAGAATAAAATTAAATTATTCTAAAGAAAATTTATAATTTAATATCCAAAAACTTAAGTTTAGAACAAAAATTATAGTAATTATATTAAATAATTGTATACTTTAGTACTTTTTGTTTTCTCATTGACTGTCATATTCATGTAATTAAAACAATTTTACTACAAAATATATTAAGTGTAATTTATTTATTTACCTGTTTATTCTAATAAAATGTATTTATTTACTATAGAGAAAACTTCTAAAGTAATTTAATTATTTATCTTCCTTAATATTTATGTTGCGTTGCCATTACCATCATTTCCCACATAGAAAATATATTTGGGTGATCTGTTAATGTAACTTCTTGACCTTTGAGGGTGGCAAGTTTAACCTTGCTTTGTTCCGTTATGGTGTTGCTTCTAAGATAAGGTTATAGGGCCAGTTTCATAGTCAGACTTAGTACGGGCCTCAAGTGCGGCTGCTCTATACTAAACACAATGACACATACTTAAACTCCAATGAAATGGGCCAGTTTTGCATATAAACCTGGCCCATTCCATTGAAGTCTAGGTAGGTGTCATCCCCGTATTTGGTAGGTTTACGTAGCCGCACTTGAGACGTGCCAAGTCTGACTATAAAATGGACCATGTGTAGAAAAGACTGCTTCCTTACAGGGTGTGTGTAAAAAATATAGACATCAGGTTTTCCATCCTGTTATTTACTATATAAATAGTTTTTAACACCACGTCTTCCTACCCGTTTGGGTTATGTACTAATTACGCTGATGATTTTAGGGATTAGTAATGCTATATTTAAAGGAAGTGTACCCTAATTTGCGTGGAGGAAGAGTGGAAAGCCATGTTGGAAAAACCCGTCTTAGTACACCCAACTTAGATTCGAACCTTGATCTCCCTGTAATCGGCAGTCTAGTCTGACACGAGAGTATCGCATTAGACTATGCGACCACTGGAGCGGGCTATGTAAACAGTTATTCACTGCCAATATTACAATTTGATCTATTAAAAATAAATTAACCTCAAAATAAATCTAAAAGTTGTTTAGAACATATAAGATAGTTGTGTGTTTGATACTAAATAGCGGCCTAAGGCATCAGTCTCTGAGTGAACTGGCTGGCTAATGAGGTAGGTTCGAGTCTCGGCAAGATACAATGGAAATACTTTTCTACGTTTGATTCGTCATCGTAGTTTTCTCATTCTCTTTCCACACAAATGTTTGGGTTCGATCCCACGATAGCGGGCCCTAAGGCGAGCTCTTTACTCCAAGACCACCGAGATCAATGATATATTTAAGAAACGGATGTATCATAAGAATCTTAAATATATCTGACATCAGTGTCTTAAATATAGAAACCTAATTTTAAATGTGATTTTTTTCTATTTATATTAGTTTTTAGTCGTAAAAAAAAGTCTAGTCCAATTTCGTGAATGTTTGTGCGTATTAATTTTTACGCCAGTCAAAAACCTAACTTTTAAAATGTTTCCCACCCCGGACCACTTTGTATTTTAAATAGAGGTGTTAAGCGTGCACTTTCTAAATCAACTCATTATAATTATCATCACATGACTTACAAACTGTTTTAAGTTTAGAATAGTTTCGGGGACCGCATGGTCTAAAGTGTCCTCCTCGCAATAGACTATACTGCCAATGACAGGGAAATAGGGCTCTAATCCCGGTTGGGTGTGCTGAGGGCATTTTTTACATGGTTTCTCACTCTCCCTCCACGCAAATGTGGTTACAATTCCTCTTAATTCAATATTTATCCTTCTTAACTTATTAGCGTAATTAGTATACATATGTATAACCTGAACAGGTAGTAAGACGTGCTAAAAAAAGTTTATAATAGACACAATACTTAGTCCTTCAGCCGTTAATTTAGGCCTATCATTGTGGGAAAAACGGCCTCAAAACTTAAGTAGGGACCACACTACCTCACAGAACCTCGTATTGTATCCTTGAAACGTGTCTTGAACACGGTGTTTTGGACAGACACCTGTAGCCTCGACGGGAACATTAGAGCTGTAACGCGTGTCAGATCGCTGACAACCCGCTTCGGTGGCTGCGTGGTCCAACGCGCTACTCTCGCAGTAGACTAGACTACCTATTACGGGGAGATCGAGATTCCAATCATGGTCGGCTGTAGGCTAACAAGGGGGATTTTTACCAAAATAGTTTCCCACTCTCCCTCTACGCAAATGCTGGTACACTTCCTCTAAATATAACCTCATAATCCATAAAACCACTATCGTAATTAGTACATAAGCGTGTAATCTGATCGGGTAGTAAGATGCGGTACTAAAAAAAATTATATCTCGCTGCAACTCGCTTTGAATTGGTATTTGTGCGTCACGCCAAAGGAAGATAGACAGGGACGTGATCTCAAACACTGTCACGGCTAGCATTTTATTCATTCGGTTTTGTTAGTGCTGTCAACACCTCAGCTCAGTCGGTACCGTGTCTATCTATTGAGCTAAGCGTCCCTGATTCTATTCCGTGCATGGCCGAAAAACTGATCATTCATTAGCGACATGTGGGTTTACCTTTTCACGGTGATGAATTAACGGCAGGGGGCTGGATGTTGTGATTGTTCTATATCATTTAAATTAAGAAAATTAATAAACAGGGAAATTATTTACCAAACCTAATGAAGTATAGTAGTGTAAGTTTAATTTTTTTTAAGTAAAACATAAAGTATTTAAGTTCTTGAATGAAAACAGAAGGCCTTAATTAACTCTCTAATTTGGCTTTTCTTTTATAATAAAACTTATATTTGATACCACAAAACAATAATTATATAAGCTAAATTAATTAATCACAAATTTACCATCATTTTTGTACATGTTTATTGAAAGATATGAATATGTTTTTTTATTTATTGATAAACATTCCAATAACTTTAATAAACCCACTATAAGATACCACTTAGGATGAGTGTGGATCAATGATATTGTACAGAATGAAATTATTTTAAAAATTAATTTTTAAAATTGGTTTTATTAGTTTAAATCAAGCATGTATAGATTTTGAAATGAGTAATGTATTGCCATAAAAAAATATGTATATATTATAGATAATTTATAAAACGAATAAATACTTTTCGTGTTTGACTGGATTCATAAAATGGCTTTTTTTATATGCGTTGATGCAGTACATTAAATTTAGGAGGTCCTTTAAATGTTTTTAAAATACGAGTATATTTAAATTTCTTTTTGTGAGAGTTCTAATTTATTTTAGAATTATTTAATAAGACAGTAAAAGCTATACTCAAAATTATATAGATTCGAGAGCAAAGAATAGGGCTAGCGTTGCAGTACTTTTGCTTGGTAATAAATTATTTTAATAACTTAGTTTCGAGGGTAAAATAAACTATAACTGTGTTTATAAATATTATATGAAACTATCTCAGTATCAATCTTTTCGGTCTTAAAATGAAATTCACCTAAGTAGCTTGTATCTTACTCCCAAATAATGGGAAACATTTCAAAACTCTTGTCCTTTGAAGCTTTAAGGTATTTTTCCATTCAAATTTCAGAATAGTCAATTTTATCTTGGACACAGGTCATTTTCACCTAATTAACTTAAGTGGACTATAAAAAAATATTAGTTGCTTATCTTTCCATGATTTCTCCTTTGCTAAGTTTTTGTTAAATAAAAATAAATGGCATAGAATGTCATATTAATACGTTTTGAAGTTATTACCAAACAAACTAGTCAAGGGCTATTCAGTAAGAAATACTCATATGTTAAACGGTTACTACCTTGGTTAGTGGCATTAAGTAAGAATTTAGGTACTTAAGAACAATTTTCAAAATTGTTTACATCAAGGAAAAAAAGTAGTAGTTTTTAATCAAATTTAATAAAGAAAGATATTTTTATTTAACAAATTCAATATTACTAAAAATCATAAGCCTCTAAGAAAGTTGACATTTTAAATTTAGGTTTGTTTTTAATAACAGTTAAACAACAATATTTTAATTTTAGGAAGTACTCCTTTAATGTTAGCTGCCCGTCTGTTCAAATTTATTCATTTTTTTTCTGTAAATACTGTAGATGTTAGTAAAACTTGAAATTAATTATTTTTTGCTACCCTACTAGGTTTAAGAAAAAAATTCAAAACCAATTTTTATATATAATATAATTTTGATTATAGGATAGCCAGAAATAAACTATCAGAGTAACTAACTAATGTGCACTAAAATAAAACCTAAAGAAAATATGCAAAACAAATATTATACACAAACATAATATATTATATTAAATTTTATTTGTTGACAAAAGTTCTTTATTGCATTGTTTAAGATTGCATTCATAAATTCATAATTTGTTTGCCTCCATCGGTGATTGCATAACTAAAGCGATACTCTCATGGTAGACTGGATTGCCAGTGACGAAGATATTGGGGCTCGAATTCCGGTCGGGTGTACCGAGAGTCCTATTCAATTAAGTGAAAAATTACAACATGAACATGGGAATTGAACCTGAGACCTTTGGCTTTGCGTGCCAATGTTCTATTACTGAGCCATCCTGGTTCGTCTGGTATTCTTCACTAGTTTTTAGTGTATTGAGTATCTATGTGGTAACTGGTGAAAGTGTCAGCCATTCAGAGCTATATATCAATTTGAATGTGATTCATCTATCAGTACTGAACCTGCAGATAACTATCACATATTAGTTTGTGATACACATGAATTAATAATAAAAAGCGCATGGCACATACTATCAACTATGAATAGCCGTGGACTGATTGTGGATATGGCTCTGAGTGGCCCATACTTTCCTCAGCCCCCACATAGAGACTTAGGGCCAGTTTCATAGTCAGATTTAGTACGCCTCAAGTGCGGCGCTATACTAAATACAAGACGTCACCTACCTGAAATTGAATGGAATGGGCCAATTTCGCATATGAAACTGGCCCATTCCATTCAATTTCAGGTAGGTGACGTCTTGTATTTAGTATAGCGCCGCACTTGAGGCGTTCTAAGTCTGACTATGAAACTGGCCCTTAATACAACAAAAACTAGTGAAGGATGGCCCAGGATACGAGACGAACAAGGATAGCTCAGTGGTGAGCATCGGCACGTGAAGTCCAAAGTCTCGGATTCGATGCCAGCGTCCATATTGTCATTGTTTCCTCGATTGAATTCTATCCAGATATCATTGCTGATCCTGTGGATAACCATCAAGTATCAGTTTGTGAAACACATGAATCAATATCGTACCGAGAGTGTTTTATCCTAAATAGTTTCGCCTTCTACCTTTAAGTGAATGCAGGTTTATTTCCTCCTAAATGTTAACTTCCTCATTACTACTCCACTAACGTAATCACTGTATGTTTACAACCCGAACAAGTAGTAAGACGAGTTAAAAATGGTGTGGTGCACCGAACAGACTTTTTTTTAATCTTAAAATAGAAACATTAAAACTAAAAACTCTTAAGATTTGTGAAACGAAATCAAATACATCGTTGCATAGACACTCCACTAAAGAGTATTAAATAAATAATATATATTGTTACAGAAACATTGAGAAAAGAAGAACATTTCTGTAACAATCAATTTCATTTTCAAAGACCTGATATACTTATATATATATATATATATATTTGCCTATAGCTAGTAAAATATTAGTTTTATAAAAATATATTTCAAATAAGAGTTTTATATTTAAAAGTACATCTTTACATTGATAAGTTATTTCGTATGCAATCTAAATTGAAAAGTTTTGCGAATATAATATACCCTCAAAATCTTTTTCGCGGGAAAATGATGGTTTTATTTATTTATTTTTTCGATGTTAAATAGTGCCTAGACACCAAATTTAATCAAAATCGTTAAAGCTAATTTCGAGAAAATCTTTTCCTTTTCTTTTTGACCTTCAGTGAATTACCCTTAATTTTAGGGTTAGGTATCTAATTCCAAAAATTCCTCAGGGAACTCTCTATATTTAAATTCTCAATGCAGCCTTTCAGAGGAAAAATTCTCCCAGGCCTGAAATAAAGCTCACTTAGTCACGTGATTCTCTCGACAACATGGTCGGTAAGAATCATTGTTGCAATTTGCAAGGTTTTACTGTCGCTCCTTCCGATTGGTAATTCCTGTCAGGGTACTCAAAATGCACCTTCTAAACAAATCATAATATTAGCACCCAGCTTACAATTAAGATACCAAGTTTCGATCCACTCGGTAAAACTATTTTGGCTATAGTCCGAGATACAGAGAGACGGAATCGAGAGAACCACTTTTTCGGTTTCACGGGGTCATGAAATGTTGACATTTATTGAGATATCGAGCTCAATTTTTGTGATGATCCCAATAATTCTCTCTACGAGGGGCTCAGGAAAATAAATATGGCAAAGATGAAGGATTTTAGATATGAAAAGAAAAGAAAAAAAAAAACTACTCGTACTAAATTTGAAATTGAGTATAAATTCTGTTTCAATTAAATAGCTTAGAAATGGTTCCAATATTTATGTTAATTTTTCACATATATCTCTCTCTCTTTCTCTCTCTCTTTCTCTCTCTCTCTCTCTCTCTCTCTCTCTCTCCCTCTGTGCATAAACTGATTTTCCAATGACAGGAGGTCCAGGCTCAACTCTCAGACAAGTGCAAATGGGGTAGTTTTCCACATAAAAAAACAAAACATACAGAGCAGTTATTTTGAAGCTAAAACATATTTTATTTACATTTTAAATCTGAGAAATAAGATTCAATTTAATCCTGAAGACATTACACTTTCACCAAACGAACGTTAATAAAAATAATAGCAAAAGAAGAAAACCAATTATTTTTAATAAAAAAGCTTTACAGTTGTTCAGTTTTTAACTAATTAAAAGTTATGAAATTGAAAGTGAATACAGGTTTGTATAAAAAATTGTTGACAGTACTTTAAAAATTCGAATTTTTCTTACTAGTTTTTAAAGTGTATATTAATATTTACAACAGTTTATCGACATAAGATATAAGTCTACTTAACTCATTCTATATTTGAAAGCTAATAAAAAGGCTTGACATAAGTTAAGAGTCTGTTTGGAGTTGTTCTACTGTCTAGCAAGAATTAATTAGGAAAAGCAATAAAGGTTTTTTAAAGTCAACCAGCAAAAATAACAATGGCTACGAAATAACAAACAAAAAGTAAGTATAAAAAAAAGTGAACTTCTTTATCTTAATTTTTTTTTTAGTCAATTCTGACTAGACAGTGAAAACCGCCTGAAAACATCTTATCTTACGCACATGATCATGTAAAATTACTCAACTTATTGAAATTGTAAAAACACACTGTTAATTAAAGGAAAAATATTTATTGCATGTATTTTTGTTTCTATGGAAGGCATAAGTTGGTGCTTAAATATAACTTGTCTAAAAGGTTTAAGTTTATCCTTCAAAACTTTCCCTTTCAAAAAATAATAATGTAACAAATATCTTATGGTGGAAAACTTCTAGTAAGTATTATCTCAAAGAATAAGAAACAAAGCCCTAAAAAATTAAATTTCAGCTCAGACAGGCTACATTTAATGTTGCGTCTTTCCCTAAATGTATTCGTTGATTTGTAAGTACTCCATGGTAAATCGTAATTTGATACAACCACTTATTTATTTTCTGGAAATAAAAACAACGTGATTTAAATAATATATGCTTAATTAAATATTACAGCCTATAGCTATGGTATCTGTAGAATCAAGAAGAATACTCTAGATTCAAATATTCGAATAACTTTCAGATTCAAGATTTTTTTTAAAATATACTACACAGTAATTTAGGCTATATATAATTTTAAATAGAAATTTTTCAGCGCTTTTGTGAAGTTTATTGGTGGTTTGGCCTAACATAATATATATTCATTAATCATTCAACTGAAAATGAATTCTCACTTTGACCAAAAATATTATAAATTAGTCACTATCATGGTCATCATTGGTGAGGGACATAGAAGGACTCGCCTCCCTCCCCCAGATTAAATTAAAAAACCCTTTTAGAGTAAAAGAATATAACTAAGGTAACTTTTTTATAGGTTAAATTCCTTTATCGTACTATTCGTGTTATTCATTTGGTACATTTAAAAAATAATTAAAGTGAAAATAGTTTCGTTTTGTATTCCCCAATAATTAAGAGCTACGCTTAATTTTTTTTTAATTCCTATAGAATTATTATTAGCATCGCGTCTTACTACCCGTTCGGGTTATACGCACTTACGCTAATGTGTAATGGTATGGTGATTGTGAGATGAAATGGAGGACCTACAGTTTAACGTGGAATCCGAACCTCGGTGGAGGCCTGGCATTCCTCACATTCACAAGTTGAATTCCTATAGAAGAATATACCGTTATTCAACACGCAGTTTTAAGAATTTCATCCACAAAATGTATACCTGACACTAAAGACCAAGTCCTATAACATTTTGAAACCGGCCCCGTGGTGTAGTGGTCAGTGCACCTGGCTACGAGCTTAGAATACCCGGGTTCGAGTCCCGGCTTGTACTTTGGGTATTTTTCCCAACGATGACCAGGGGTTAGTAAATCAGGCTAAAGCTAGTTTTAAGACTCCCACTGGATCACACCTCCATATTCACTATCATCACATCATCTAATTGCGTGTAAGTGTAGACAACCTCTTATGGTGTACCCTGGGCAATGTTCTGTGCTACCAAAGCGGCTAAAAGTACACATAAGGTGACCTCCCGGTCATATATGCCATTCGGTTAGAAAAAAAAAATTCTAAAACATCCTGAAAAAATTGTAGAACTCTCAATTTAAATTATCTAAAAAACAACAAATCTTAACTTCTCTTTTCAAGTATAATCTTAATTAAGTTCCGTTTTATTGGTGAATCGCTTACTTATTTGTATATATTGTCTTCCTTTTTTTATGTTTTATATAATTTTATTCCTCTTTTTTTAATAATAAATTGCGTCACCAAAAAATTGTACTTTATTTGGCGGCCCGTTCTTATATTTAAATTCTCAATGCAGCCTTTCAGCGGAAAAATTCTCCCAGGCCTGAAATAAAGCTCACTTTAGTCACGCGATTCTTACAGACAACATGGTCGGTAAGAATCATTGTTGCAATTTGCAAGGTTTTACTGTCGCTCCTTCCGATTGGTAATTCCTGTCAGGGGTACTCAAAATGCACCTTTCTAAGCAAATTATAATATTATCACCCAGCTTACAAACTAGCTTAACTCTAGAACAAACACGATACCCAGTCATCAGGCGTCATATCATCAATGTGAAAGGGAAAAACCCAATTTAACCAATAATAGTCTAAATAAAATGTCCATACGTGTCAAGAATCAAACCCGTAATTCTTAGTTCAGTAGTCAAACTAATTGAACTAATACATAATATGACAAATTTAGCGTAGCCAATATTGTCAATTGTCACTATGGATATATTTCAAATGTCAACATTGACATTATTCAAAGTGAAAGCAGAAAACCTATGAATACAAAAGAGTAACACCATCATGAGAGACTCATCTATTCCCAGGGGGGGTACGAAACCCCCAAACCCGCACCTTTATACGCCCATGCTCAAGAGTAAGGTTTCAAATTACCAACTTTGGGGGTAGAATGGTGTGAGGCAGCTGTACGCCGTGAGAAACCAAACAAAACAAGCAAATCAAAGTAGGAAAAAGATAGGAACGCATCAAATCTTAATATTCGGATCAAGTATAACTAGAAGTGAAACAGATTTAAACAGTGTTTGAAGGGGTGGCAACACTGATTCTAGCTCAGAGAGCAACGCACTCTGTGTTATTGTATCCCTGGGCGCCATTAAAAATGTACCGAAATATTAAATATTCAGCATTATCTTGGTGATACTCCAAATTACAGAAATTGTTGAAATGGTAAGCCGTTCAAAAAGTTTTGGGACCGCTGATCTAAGGCGTCACTCTCACAATAGATTGGACTGTTGGTGACGGTGAAAGCGGTGTTCGAAACCCAGACGGGTGTATTGAGGGTTATTTATACAAAATGGTTTTCAACTCTCCCTCCATGCAAATTCGAGTACACTTCCTCTTAATTCAACCTTCTTAATCCCTAGTACATTATCATAATTAATACACGTGCATATAAACCGAGCGGGTAGTAAGACGCTGTTCTAAAACAAATAATTGGTATTTGACTAATGGCATACTAAGTGAATAATAAATTTAAAGACAATCTTATTTGAGTTTTTATAGATGTATGTGGCCTCCCCATTATGAGAGGCCCATAAATTCCTTGGGGGATCATGTTCAAGAGTAAGTTTCAAATATTGCGAATAAAAAGCTAATCGCGACTTATCGTTGTGTTTCTCTTCCAATGACCTGTGTGTTTGTGATTGCAGGTGGAGGTCATGTCCTGAGGAACGTGGACAGTCTTGGAGGGGGTAGTCTTCTAAGACATGCTCGCGGTGGACTCGACTCTCTGTCAGGAGTTACTTTCGGCGGCGTCAAACGGTTCGACTCTCTCAGGTTCTTATCTCGTGCAGTCATTTATCAGCCCACGAGGATGTACACAAATAATGGACAAATATATCAATGAATTAGATTTATTTTTAATTTATCGTGAAGAAAGTTTTTTAATCGCGAACATTTTTTACCTAAAGTTAACTATGTTTTATGAACACCCGAACTCAAAGAAGTGGGTATTATAAATCTGAAACTACAGATGAGCTAATGGATTTAGTTCAAACTTTATATTTATATGTTATTTGATTATACCTTGGGGCTGAATCAAACTCCGAATATAGCTTTAAATTTAAGGATAGTTTATTTATTTTTTTAAGTTTATTTGAAAATAGCTCTAACGATTTTGCTCAAAATGGATAACTCAAAAATATTTAACAATATACATATAGCATTGTATACTTTTTTCCCTTAGAAAAATCCATTCATGGGTAGCTTACAAATATTTTTGAAAATTTAGTTTTAAAATGTAATTGTTGCTACCCGCTTTCTCACTCTTTGGGTATTTTGTCAGGATGGCCTACTTCCAGGGAGAGATTGTCGGATAGGAGCGTTGAAAATAGTCAGACCTACAGCTTTGAGAATCTTATTATAAGATGTAGTACCTGGTGTGATATTGTCAGTCGTAATTGTGTAAGTTCTAACAGAGTCGTAACCCCAAATCATTCATTTTTAGCAAACAGTCCCTCATTCGTTTACCTCCACCTCGAGCTGTGGCCAGGAATCCTACTCTATTCCTGCCGCGACGACCTCCCAGCTTTCACTACTCTTGTTTCATCCCTTACTATAGTTTAAAAGTGTTTCTTCCTTCCAACGTTTAAGATAACTTTATAATACTATTAGGGTAACCTGGCGGTCTAGGGGTAAGGTGTCGGACCTCTGTGTTGGGGGTCCGGGGTTCACTCCCCGGTCCCGGCACAGATTTATCTGATTGCAAAGCCCTTCCTTCACCTCTGACAAGACGTGTATTAATCACAACATGTGAATGTGTGGAATGCCAGGCCTCCACCGTGGTTCGGATCCCACGTTAAACTGTAAGTCCTCCATTTCATCTCACAATCACCCTACGATTACACATTAGCGTAAGTGTGTCTAACCCGAACAGGTAGTAAGACGTAGTGTTAATAATAATAGTAATAGTAATAATTTCAATTCAATTTCAATTTTCTTTATTTTAGTGCTGGCCAACAGTCGTGAGGCCTATGACAGGCCAGCACTGAAAAGTACATAAGTACTATAAAAGCAGCTAAATAATGATACATACGGATGAATAATTACAAAAAAAAGGACATACTAATGATAAATGACAAAAATAATAAATAACAAACATGAAAGTAATAATAATAATAATAATAATAATAATAATAATAATAATAATAATAATAATAATAGTGATATAATACCGATGTGTAACTATACAAAAGTTATGTTGACTATAATAACACATTTATTATATTATTGTTGACTGTGTTTGACTGTCTGACTCAGGCTTTCAGTACAACACGTGTATCTAAAATAACATTAAAATCACCTAAAATGTTACTAGACACTGACAATACATTTTATGAGAAAGTGTGTACGACCATGTTGTATCATTTATATAGCTAGTACGTTCAACACCACTGCTATTAATAACTTAACATAATTATTATCTAGGTAATGAGAGGGTAACTTGGAGAAAGTGAACTCAAATTGGTGTGGAGAGGGAATAAGAAAAAAAAAATGTTATAAATCACATTTGAGAAATCACCTCCAGGGCACCCAACTGTTATTTTATCCTCAAACTAATTGCTAATAGCGTGCAAGTGCAAAGATAGTCTAGCTCCTTAGGCCACGTGGCCACCGGTTTCGGTGGATGCAATCTGATTCATCGTACCTCTACACATAATTTATTTAACTAACGAGTTGTTTTCCATTTAATAAAATCTTTTCTATTTGTTTTAGTTTGATAGATATATCAGCGCAAAATAAATTTAGACTAAACAAATTTTATGAATATTCTCCATATTTATCTTATATCAGTCAAAATGGACACTGCCGAAATTGACAGATCTGAAACACAACAGTTTGTGGTACGTACGCTTAGCGGCAATTAATGTAATATCATTCCCCTTCCATTAACGAGAGTAAAACCTCTAGTTCTAGTTGGATATATTTATTATTTAGCAACTCGTCTTACTAACCGTTTGGGCTATACGCTTAAGTACTAATTACTTTAATGGGTTAGGAATTGGGAAGGTTGCATCTAGAGGAAGTGAACCCTCATTTTCGTGGAGGGAGAGTGGAGAAATATTTAGGGAAAACCACCCCAGTTTATCCGACCTAGATTCTAACCTCGATTTCCCCATCCTAGGCAGGCTAGCTCAACACGAAACTAGCACGTTAGCTAACTATGCCACCGAGGCGGGTAGTTTTATATGCATTGCATTTTTTAAATCAGCTGGGAAAAGATTACGGATGGCGTCATTATAAGACCACTATGAAAATTACACATTTGTAAATATTTCAAAAACTTTCTGGTCAGTTTGAATGTGCAAGCTCTCATTAGAAAAGTAATTAATTTCTCTAAAATAAGGAATTGTCCAGTAAATATTGTATTTTTGGGTTTATTTAGATCACAACTTTCTTCTTCTTTTAATATAAACTATAACTCATAGACCCGATTTGGAAGTCACGTGGTTTAAGCCAAAGCATCACTCTCATCACAAGGTGATACGTGTGGTGGTAGGTGTGAGGGGAATGATTCATACGTGTGTCAAGTTGTGTTTGATTGGAAAATAAATTAGTATATTTTTGACAAACAACGCATATATCCGCTTCAGTGGCCGAATGGCCTATGGGTCATGGCCGGTTCCCACTGAAAGCTAAGCTAAGCTATGCTTTGCTACGCCGCGCTAAATTTTTTCCGATTGCCAGGCGAGCAATTTTTCCATCTTCCATTTTGAGCCGTCTTACGTTGCGCATGCGCATAACGCATCTTGGGCTCTTGTTGAACAGACGCAGTGCTGGACTATTGAAAATAACCAAAGAAGTATTGAAGTCTTGTTTTCAGTTTGTTTTCACGTGTATTTGAGTAATATCCTGTTTATATTTCATATTTAATAAGTGTTTTTATATTCCAATGAAACCGTTAATTAAACAAGTCAAACAATATCCAAGTTTATGGAATTTAAATCAGTGATTACAGGGATCAAACTCGGGACTTATTTATCCTCGTCCCCTTCCAAGTCTCGTTGAACTAGATGGTGAAATTCGCCGAATGCTTCCCGTTGCAGGATCCATCCTCCACCTTCTTCATTTTCTTCCTCCTCCAAAACAGCTGCTTATAGCAAGAGCTCCTCATCCTCAGTGATTTCATCTGAGCTCAAACAAGACATTTTGGAGAATGCCATAACTTAACTTAATTGGAGCAGACTAGAAAGAAACAACACTAAGCTCAGGAGAGAAAAGAGGAACCATAGCTTAGCAATGAATTTGAAACCAAACTGACAAAACCTTAGCACAGCATAGGATAGCATAGCAGAGCTTAGCTTAGCGTTCTGTGTGAACCGACCTTTACTCTCGTGTTGGAATAACCTGCTGATGAAGGGGAGATCGGGGTCAGAATCTTGGTCAGTTCTACTGAGGGTAGCTTTCCTAAATGGTTTCCCATTCTCCTTCCAAGCAAATACTGGTAGATTAGCTCTAAAATACTTCTTTCCTCATTCGTACCCTGTTAAAGTAATGTATCATACATGCTTATAGCCTGAACAGAAAGTAATCCGCTGTGCTAAAAACAACGTATCTATCTTAGCTAATGGCTGGTTTGCTGATGAAGGCCTCCATCACTGAAAGTTGGCCTTAATTGATTACAATATGGATCTTCCTTTTAGTCTATTCCTTAATGCAGAAATGCAAGAAATCATGATACGTACAGGCTAAACGGAGGCTACAGTTCGTTTCTGTTGTTTAGCCATAGTTACCTTAGTTCCCAAATTCTGCAACACAAAATACCAAAATAGCATTCCATAAAGTCATATTATAATAGGCTATTTTATTATAGTTCACATACGAATATTCTTGCAAAATGGTGGATTATCTATTTATATTTGTCATGTTGAAGAGTGCCATACTATTATTAAACGCTATAGAACCAAACAACAAATATGGTTCAATTTTGGCTATATATTGTAATCTGTATTTAAAATCAAAACAAAAAAATAACATAAGAAATTATATTTTATGTTGTAGTGTTAATAAATTTAAAAATTGTCAAAAATTGTTAAATTTACGTAAGAATTGCTTCCTTTAGTTTGTTTTAGAAAATTGTATTATCTTTTTAGTGATATTTCTAAAATCATGTCCTTAAAATACTAACGGATAAAGCATATATATATTGTATCGTCCATTTTAATGACATCGCCAAATATAGAGGTAATCTTTTCCAGTATTGTCTTCTTACTGATATTCAAAATGCAATACATATAAAACTATAGTTATAAATTTGAAGCTTATACATAGATGTTAAATATGTTATCATTTAATGTGCACTTTTCTTCTGTGAATACATAAAATTTTATCTATAGTAATATTCTGGTGGAAAGACATCAACAACTGACAGGTACAAAGTTATTAAAACTACTTTATTTATTCACACGTCCAGTAAAGTAATCTTCAGCTGTCCCTTTTGATTGACAGTATAAATACCTATAAAAAGAACTCTAATAATCTAGTAAAATGTTATCAATGTTGACTGCAAAAATATGTTTGTATTTTCTAAAAGGCCCATTCTATCAGAATTTCACCATAAAACTTCAGGCTTCTATTTTAAAACGTGGGGCTAGTTTATTTATAAAGCGGTTCAAATTTTCAGCCTTCTTTAAAAATTAGTAATCTAATAAAGTGCCAGTCGTATGTCACTTTGGGCCAGTTTCATAGTCAGATTTATACGCCTCAAGTGCGGCGCTATACTAAATACAAGACGTCACCTACCTGAAATGAGTGGGATGGCAGTTTCATATGCGAAACTGGCCCATTCCATTTTGATCTAGGTAGTGTCGTCCTGTATTTAGTATCGACTCGCACTTTAGCTTACTAAATCTGACTATGAAACTGGCCCTTTGCCTGAATCATTTATATTTGAGAGCCATTCTGCTCGGTGTGATTCAGTAGGTCAAGACTTGAATTAGAATTCAGAATTCATTAGAGTAATTGTTAATATTCTTTCAAGGTAAATACAGGTAATTTCCTCTAAGCTACCCAATAATTATCCAAAGTGATGAATGTACAGAATAAAAAATTAGATTTTGTGTAGATGATTTACAGCCTGAAAATAATGGGCCTTTCAACACCAGCATAACATTTTAAATATTCTTCTTTTAAATATGTAAATTAAAAAATTGAGAAAATAGAAGAGTTAGATGCAGTTTCGTATTAAAGAAATAGATCATGAAAGTCAAAACGTTTTAGATAAAATAGAAAAATGTGAGTTATATAAATTAAAAAACTCAATATTATAATTATATTAAAAACTGGAACTATTTATTTTAACGTCAGTTTATGAACAGTATGATAATAAACAAACTTATGCTGTCAGATTTTAAAGTACGTTTCTAATTAAGTTAAATGTGAAAAATCAAGTCCATCTGCTGTAACGCGATTTTAAAATGGGATTCAACCTTTATTTTTAATAGTATAATTATCATTCATGTCCTCAATCTGCCCCTTTTGGTGAAATTGAAATAAATGCCTCATTTGACATTTGACCGTTAGATCACTCTTGACGAGCCCGGACACTATTTATATCTAAATCAGTATTCACAAAAACCACACAATTTCCTCAAAGGCTATATTTTATTATAAGTTCATAGCCATCCCGACCTCAAAAGGGGCACCATCACAGTATAAATACCGACCACACTAATGGGATGGTCACGAGATGATTGCTGTTCTCTGATGAAGCTGGTCAGAATTTCCATTATGGTTGTGTTTTGGTTGCTCAACAAGCAGAGGTACGCAGGATGTTTCTCTGTCTCCTTTACCGCTCCTTCCTCCCTTCTCGGCCCAACCCCCTCATTTCCCCTCCATTTCGTCTCTTTATTGCTTCCTTGCTCTCCCCTTACTCACTTCTTGTTCCTTCCTCATTCCTCCTTACCCCATCCTTGCATATTCCTTGTTCAATCCTTTCCTCAACCTTGTCCCCTCCTTACCCCCTCCTTACTCCATCTTTGCCCAAGAAATCACTCTTTCTTCAGAGTAGATCCGATCAAACCTGTTAGATTAGCGCGTTACGACCTTTGTTTTTTACAAAATGTTGTTTTACATCATCTCTCCAGGCTAATATTGGCTGATATAGAAGCGCACCTCATTCCTGATTAACTGGGATAGTAAATCTACCAATACACTCGAACCAGGAATCACATTTAAGTACAGCTTTCGGAATCCTTCACTTGTCAACAACTAACTTGGGAACAGTGAAAGTGTTTTCTTTATTTTAAATATTTATTTTAAATTTTGTTGTAATATTTTCAATAAAGTAAATTTGTGTCATTGGTCTCAACTCTACAGTTTTCTCCTAATTAATACTAAAAAAAACCTAATTAAGATGTGATTTAAAAAATTGATAAAACATATTGGTTTTAACAATTTTGATAAAATTAAGTTTAAATATATAGCTGTTGTTAGAATATTAAAAAAGTTCCTAACATAATACATTTTACTAGAATAAACTAGATTAGTACGGCGTGGAAATTTTTATAGCAAATGACTTCAATTTATACTTAAAATGCCTCACCAACATGTGTGGTTTCATGAGAAATGAAATCACATTAGTATGGAGAGAAAATGTGAAAACTAGTGAGAGTTTACAAGTGGCGTCCTCTTAACGCCAACATTTCAGTCTATTGTGAGCCTGACATCTCAGACTGCAATATCAATGGTGCAAATATATATATAAATATAAGCCTATGCGAACCTTAGAAATTTAAAATCAAAATTCGAATCTTGCTAAGATTAGGATTCAATTCGCGCTTTCGAGTCTTACTATTAGAGAGATTCGTGGTGGATTCGAAATTTCAAATATAAATATATTTCATATTCGGATTCGATGGCTTTAGTTCGAAATTCGAATCGTTTTATACTTAAGAATAATTTCAACTTTCTATGGTCTTATACAGAAAACAATTATTAAAAAAATAGTAATTTATTTAGTTTATAACCTTTCATTAGTTAGTCATGAGCCTTTGTTTATTTGTTTAACTTAAGCTTAAGCTTAAAATATTTAAAAGATTCTTAAAAATATGTAATTTGATTTGGATTTCAAATATTTTTAAAATAAAATATTCTATTCGGATTCGATTTGAAAAAAAATTCTGAGCGTGATACTCGATTAGGAATCGATTCTAGCTGGTTTGCCAAGATTCGGATTTGACTCAAAATGGAAAATCATGGATTCACACAGGCTTTTATATACATATATAAATAAGCCTGTGTGAATCCATGATTTAATATATAAATGTATGAACATTAAATTATTAATTTTATAAAACTAGGTTATAAAATCTAAAATTGTTTATTAATTTTGTATTATCATTTCCATGAAATAAAATAATACTCGATTAAGCCGCTTCGGTTGTCGCATGGTCCTAAAGCCTCATTTTCACGGTATAATGAATTGGTGTTGACGGGAATATAGGAGTTCGACCCCCAATAAGATGTACCGATGATTTTTTCCTAAATAGTGTATCAGTCTCCCTCCATGTGAATGTGTGTACATTTCCTCTAAATTAAACCTTACTCTTTCCTAAAACAATAATACAAATATGCAGATAGCTCTAACAGGTATTAAGCTATTGTTCACAAAATAAAGTATTCGTTTAGAAAATCTATTCCATCTCCTTCCTTAAGTATTTATATCAAAGCTTGGCAAGATGATTTATTTTAATAAATCTTTATTTTAATAATTTTATCGGAATGTTAAAAAATGGGACACAAGCACTGAATCACTTGTACACGAGTCCATTTTCCACCACATTAACATTTCAATACCATCGTGACATTTACAATATGTATTGACATAGTTGTTACATATGATAGAACAAGAAAAATACACAATTCAGATGTGTTTGAAACATTATTACCTATAAATGAAAAACGATTAAAGGTAAACGGAAAGTTTTTAATATGGAAAATAGCATTTTATAATAAAATTTGTAATCCCGGTAATATTGCGCTGTTTCAAGTAGAGGGATGATATATTTCTACTTCACTTTATTAAAAAAATATATTAAGACATTAGTGTGCACTACAAGTTTTTGTCAATCGTTTCAAATTAATTCTTACCTGCCTGGTATAAGGCGTCACTCTCGTGTTAGACTAGATTGCCGATAGCCCCATTCAGACTGGATACAATTCAGCCGCCTATAACTCATTAGCGTAATTAGTGCATATGCGTATAACCTGTAACCGAACAGGTAGTAAGACGCGGAACTAAAAAATAACTAACCGAATTAAATTAGGGAATGAAGCTCATCTGATGCAGCACGCAAAGACTAAATTTGTTCTCGCCGGACACCCGCACCACCACCCGCGGGGTCTAATCCGTTAGATTCACATTATTATTAGTCTCTGTTAAATGGGTAAGTTGGAGGTATAATCCCGGTGTGGCGCAGCCTCGTTTTCCTATTCTCTATTCAAGCTAACACGGGTTGAACGTTCATTCAAAACTTATCCTATTCATCCCTAAGCCCTTTAAAGAGATGTTAATAAACCTCGTGATAAATGTACCAATCATAAAAAAAATACTCCACCAGGATTCGAACCAAAGTATTTTAGAGTTAGATAGTCACAGTATGAAGAACAATAGCCAAACGATGTTGTTCATTGTTGAGACCAAAGAGCTCTCTTTGAAGTGACCGAAAATAAGGGTATGGGGCAGCAGGGGTTGGGGTATGTTTCCACTTAAGTATCAATCTCATATAGTGGCAATATTGAGAATTTCCATCCGTTTGCAAACATATTTGATATTTGAAGTTACACACTCACATATTCCAATACACAAACACACACACACACGAGAGTTTGATGTCCACTTGATATCATGTAGCCTCCGGCGAGTACTGAGATCCCCCCCCCCCCCCCCTTCCGTCCCAAACCCCTCTCCAAACTCATTACCCAACATTCCAGAAGCGTCCCGCGAAGTTCGCTATGTCACTCGAACATGCTACCGCGTTGTGAAAACATCGAGACGCTACTAAATAATATAAGCTTTTAAACTATTGACGGTAAGCGCGCGCGACTGTGGAAACAGCATTTGAGGACCATCGAGGGAAAGTTGAAATTGTTTTCACACACATACCTAGTGGTTTCTAGTTGAATTCAACAAGGTGAAACTTCAGGGGTTTTGTCCCCGTATTGACAATGGACTTCTGAAATTCTGAGAGACGATTTTTTTTTAAAACTAATGTAGGTTAGGTAGGTGAAATATATAAAGCGTTCCTTGAATAGGGACTTATATTAGAACAGACTTTAGAAGGAAAATAAAAAAAATCTTTATCAGGTTTAAAAAAAATATTAAAAAATTCTAGTTCCTGGAAGTAATATAGCGCGTCTGTCTACTTATCTTATAGTAACGGGTTCATTCCCCTGCATGGCCGAAAAACTTTTAATTAGTGAAATTGAGCCTATCCTTTTCACGGGAATGAATTTATGTACGGAAAACTGGTTGTTGTGTTTGTTCCAAAACAAGTGAGTAGGCTTGTACAATCAGTAGATTTTTATTGTGTTTCTCACACTACGTATTACTTCCCATTCAGGGTATCCTCAATTAATTATAATGAATTAAGGGTGATAATACTAGAATTTAGGATAAATGTACCCTCATTTGTGTAAGAGTAGGTTGATAAACCATTGAATAAAAAACCACTCTCAGTACAAACACCTGGGTTGAGATCTTTGACCTCCTCGTCATTGTAAAATCGGGCTAGACGATTTTACCGTTTAGACCACATGGCCACCGATGAAGGTCGCTATGTAAATATTAGTTAAGATGGTTCGAGAATAAATTATTCATCTAACATAAATTTGGTGAGTTTTGCTACTGTTGTCCAAGTTGACAAATTCAAGTTAAAAATACAGTATCAACCATGGTAGAGTGTCATGTCACCATCACCGAATACACTGGTTCAAGTCCCTGTCGGGGCTAGTTTTAGTCTTCACGTGATGCAAAAGCAGAGAAGGTACTCGTGCAAAGTTGTTTGGTGTTAAATTCAGTTACTAAACTAAAGATTTTTTCCTAGCGCATCTCACTTTAATATATAATATATAATATATATTATATATATATATATATATATATATATACATATAACCTGGTGGTCTAGGGGTAAGGTGTCAGACTTCTGTGCTGGGGGTCCGGGGTTCAATCTTCGGTCCTGGCACAGATTTATCTGATTACCAAACTCCTTCCTTTTACCTCTGTCAAGACGTGTATTAATCACAACTTGTGAATGTGAGGAATGCCAGGCCTCCACCATGGTTCGGATTCCAGTTAACTGTTGGTCCTCCATTTCATCTCATAATCACCCTACCCTTACACATCAACGTAAGTGCGTATAACCGAACGGTATAAGACACGGTGCTAATAATAATATAATAATAATAATATAATAAAATATTTGGGTGTTTGGAGGCTCATAGCCCAAACTGCACGTATGGCTTGTTTGAACCAAAAGTAATACAAAATCCCGATACACTTACATCCAGAAAATTATCTTAACACCATTAAATCGTGTTCAGAGTTTCGGCGTACAACGCCGGAAGAGCAAAGCTGTTCAAGCATGCGTGTATAACAGGTTGCATAGAAGTTAGGGCGTGGCATTGTACATGAAACCATGGCAAGCCCTTTCTGTGCTGTAGACCGTTAATGATGACACTCAGAACGCATTCGCATTTCTATATGGACTGGTGTGCTGTTTACTATTGAGGGTGATTGAGGGTCTATTGAGGGTGATTTTCCTCAAATTATTTTCCCCTCTACTTCCACACAAACGTGGATCTATTTCTTCTAAATTCTATCTTACTCACCTTATCCCATTAGTATTAATATGCGTATAACGGCCCGGCCGTGTAGTTAGAGCGAAAAAAAGTATTTGAAAGAAAGATAAAATTTTTGGATTCTTATTATTTATTTTAAAGTGCACCTGAATTATTTAGAGACATAAATGACAGGTAGTATTTTTAACTGGAATAGTAATCTCTTATTATTTATTTTAAAGTGCACTTGAATTATTTAGAGACATAAATGAAAGGTAGTATTTTTAACTGGAATTGTTATCTAGAAAGTTTGCAATTCTTTTTTTTATCTACTCTCCTATTGCTATAAATATGTAATAGGTAGGCTTTAGAAATAATTAATACACCAAAGTGATATGATTCTCTTAAATATACTTTGAAATTCCTTTCGTAATTCTGAGTGAATTTGTAAAGTTAAAACAAAAATTAAAAGTATTGGTTACAACATGTATTAACTATTTACTGGCGCTAAATATGTATATGTATTTAAGGCTGTTAAATTATTTATTGTTTACAAAGAAAAGTCATCAATACATATACATTATAATTATTAATAAATAATTAATTCGTAAATTAATTATTTGTAAATTGATTGTTTACCAGATATATATATAAAGAGAGAGAGATATGCAAGGTGGTCCCGTTAAAGCGAACCATTTTCAAAATGAAATGGAAAACTATACAATGGACAAAATCTTAATTGAAACGGTTTATAAGTTTCTTAAAACTTTTGGAAACATAAGTTATTAATTACTGTTGAAAAATGATGTCACCCAAAGGTGCAACTTTATTCGCAATGCACTGCTGCAATCGCTGGTGAAAGCTTTACACGACCCTGAGAATCAGTTCTGGTAATAACCTATATATATTGTAGATAATATTTAATATAAATTAATTAATAATATAAATAATATCTATAATATAGACATATAAAACTTTTAAATCAATTATTTGACATATATTTATATATATTCTAAATATATTTAGAGCTGTTAAGTAATTAATATATATTAATATAAATAATATATTTGATGCTCCATACAAAATGGAATCACATCTTTTCATCTAAATAAAATTTGGCATTTTTTAGTAAGAATTTACTGATTCACTAAAGGAAATGTTGAGTAATTGACCAAAGTAGACATAAACTGATTTATTAGAAGGATTCCTTAACTTTGAAATCAAATTAAATTACATAACCACGCCAAGACATACTTATTAAATACAGCCAGTCTTAAAATTTAATTACTATTGGTTCGGCTCTTTGCCATCCATGTAATTTTTCTGAGCTCCAATAACTCAATTACTTAGTTATATTTGTGGCTTCGTAACATTTCAAGAATCGTGTTTCGTTCGTAAAAACCATTAGTCTAAAATAAAACATTAAATCTCTACTGTAAGTGAAGTAACCTTTCCATTCCATGTGACTCCTTTTCCTTTACTAAAAAGAAAATATAGCACGTCTTTCTTTTTATCAGTGGATGTTGGTTCCTCTCTCGTGGCTTTTAAATTAATGCACAGATGATGATAAATTTAGCACACACAGGTAAAATGTTATCAAATATATGACTCTCGTACCAGTGAGTCCCAAAATGTTTAAAATTGTTACAGCTTTCTTTCGATGTTAGATGTATATCAACAAAAATACTATTATTAATTAAACATTAATAAATGTACTATAATACGTAAACAAGTTTTATTAATATATAAAAATTCGTACCAATTCATTAAAAACCTTTTTTTTTAATCTCGATAGTACATTTGATATGCTTTTAGTACATACCTTCTTCAGGTAGTTTCAATGTGTAGTTGTATCTGTATACCTACTAGTGATAATCGTAATAGTGATGCTATATCTTTACATTATCATTATCATGATCATCATCACAGTCTTTCACGAATGTAGATTTTAATGTTCTGTTTTGGCTTTCAGGCGAATATATTATCCGAGGGATTATTACTAAAGTTTTCTATTAAAAAAATTGTTTGTTAATATTTTGAAATATGATAGACCTACAGCAGTTTTTAAAATAAAAGAGCATGCAAGGATAGGGAAGCGTGGAGAAAATTAGTAAAGATAGCTTGAGTATGGAGTTGGGAGGAAAGATCGAATCCCAGCCGGGTTTGATGAGCTTGTTTTTACTTTCTGTTAATCTCTTGGAGAGAGGAATATTGTGATCGTCCAAAAAATCACGCTCGAGATTTCGATAATTAATTTCGACGTTTCGGTAATTGTTTTCGTGGTATCGTCTATCTGTATCTCGGTCTATAACCTAAACAATTTTACCGATTGGGCTGAAACTTGCTATCTAGGATTTTAATAGAGTTTCCCCAAGGATTTTTTGAAAATTAGATAGCTTACCCTAAAATTAAGGGTAGCTTACCGAAGAAAAAAAAGAGAAAATTTTATTTTCTCCAAATCTCCTTTAACGATTTTATTTTTTTAAATGTCTAGGTACTGTTTATCATTACAAATAAAATGGCTACGATCATTTTTCTATTGAAATGACTCTAAAGGTATCTGTAAAAATTTCCAATATTGATCGTACTTTCGCAACTATTTGAAATACAAAATAAGTTAGTTTATCATTGTAAAGTTGTAGTAATATTTAAAATTAAAATATTGTATTTGAAATATGTTTTTTATAAAAACAACATTTTCTAAGCTATAAGCAAATATACTTATTTTTTATGGAGATCTTTAATAATTTAAATATTTATGCTCTTTAATTTACAGAGATTTCCCTCTATTCTAATTGTTTCTGTAAAAGTGTATATTATTTAATTTATACTCATTAGTAGTGTGTTTCTGCAACCATATATATGATTTCATTTTACAAATCTTGAGTTATTTGTAAATGTCTCTATAATAATATAAAAAGAAGAGAGAAAGTCTGCCCCGTACCATTTTTTTTTCCTAGATGGTTTTTCTCTCTCTCTCTCCACATAAACTCGGGTATGTCTCCAATAAATTATACCATACTCTTACCTAACCCATTAGTGTAAATAAATGGATAGCCCGGATAGGTAGTTAGACGCGGTGTACACATACATACACAAAAGTGATTTTTTTTACTACCCCTGAATTTTACTTAAAATATTAAACGAGAAGGGTGTTTTTTATTATAGTTCTACGTTCGACACTAATATTAATATATTAATATATGGGATGTAAAGAGGCTAAATTAAATAAAACGCGCCCTCATTCACGTAGAGAAAGGACAGAAAAGCCACAGATAAACTCACAGGCAAAAAACAAAGGATGTTTAAAGAATAAATACTAACTTATTGATCGTCATCATCAACTGTTCCCAGACTGTGGCCGGGTCAGTTTATTAAAATGCCTGCATCTTCCTCTATCCTTCCACCACTCTTCCTGTTTTAATTGCTTCCATTCTTATCCTCTCGCTTGCACACTTTCTGTTATCTGCTTCTACCGTATCTTTCTAATTAACATCTTAATGATAAGTAAATATTAACTCTTGGAAGATTGATGTGGTTACTAAACCTAAAACCGTATCGTTGGATCCATTGTCTAGCGGTCATTCTCTTGTTAAACTTAATTGCTGGTGATGAGGATCTCAGGGTTTGGATCCCGGTCGGATGTACTGAAGGGGCTTATTCTATAAAAAATTATTTCCTACTCTCCATTCATGAAATGCGGGTACAGTTCCTCTAAAATCTTACCCTCTTCATTTTTTTCAACTAGCTTAATTAATAAATGCCTTAGTTTAACTACGAATGGAAATATCAGACAGCAATAAAAAGCTATTATATTTACTTTCACATATTCATACGTCAAGCCATGTTGTCTGCTGCTGTCACTTTAGAGATATATTATTAATACCTATAAAATAAGAGTATAAAACGTATCAATGTTAACCACAAACAAATGTTTGTATTTTTAAAAAGATTATCCAAACGTCCATTCGTGTGAAAATCGAGGTATATGTACAGTACATAACCCGAGCAGGAACATAGACGCTGGGAAAAAAATATACAAATTTAAATTTCCCAAGCCATTACTTACTATACTACTGCCATATTGAATTAACTTGTATAATTGCAAAGGTCTAAATTCATATTTTAATCAATTATTACTTGTCATCGTTTTGAAAAGAAGCTATTTTATCTACGGTACCAATCAGTTTATTATTCTTAAAAATAATTAATATTTCATCACGTCTTACTACCCGTCCGGGCTGTCCACATTCAATTATATTAATGGGTTAGAAAAAATTAAGGGAGAATTTTGAAGAAATGTTCACGAATTTTCACTGAGGGGTAGTGGGGAACAGTTTAGAAATAACAACCACTAACACATTATTTTGGAGTTCAAACCCTGACCTCCCTGTCACTGGCAAACCAGACAATATGAGTTTGACGTTTAGTTCACGTGCTTCGAATAAAATTTGTACCTATATAAAACTTTGACTTTTTTAAAGGAAAGAGACTCATAGTAGTAGTAGCCGTGCAGTCTAAGACGTTGGACTATAGTGGACTATAAATGCACTTGGTAGCTGTTAGAGGGGAAATTATAGTTCAAATTCCTTAATATGATGAACTTGGACACTATTCGAATGTTATTGAACACTGTGGTTTTCCCATTATCTCTCCGAGCAAATGTGGGTACGCTTTCTCTAGTCCACCCTCCTCATCCCTAGCCCTTGGATTAAGCCAATAATGGCCATATTGTTATACATACTCATAAATTCTTTGATTCCATGACCAATTTGAGAAATTGAAAAAGTTACCTAATTAATTTGTATCAAAAGCTTCAGAGTATGAAAAGATAAATATTTGAGGAAAAAGCTTATTTTAATGATAAAACTAATTATATAATAATAAATAATGATCACTTAAATTGTGTGTCTCTTTACTTTCCATTATGTTTATACATTCCCCCTTATTTTGTTAGCAATGAATGGAAACGGAAGCTGAAAAGTCTGGAGATAATAAGATATTCTTTCCGGCCCCCATCCCACTTTCATTATCTTATTTATAATGATTGCTTTATCTTGATGTATTTAACATAAACTTGGTTTGTTAATCAAATACAATGTACGTTATCATGGCCGAGTGGTTAGGTGATCTATCTAAATACTAGGCAGTACTGGTTTGAAATTAAGTGGTACCTAAAACAATTTACTATTCGTGTGTGGATTTACCTCGCCATCCGAGTGCCAGACTTGTTTGTACGGCGTTAAGAGCAGGGCTGTCAACATTTTATTGCTACGAAATGTCTGTCCTGCGTTTTCCAGGTTTTACAAAAGCAGCTCCCGTGTTTATAGGCAAAACTTGGAAGTACAGCGGAATTAAATTGAATTTTTCTATAAAAAGTCTTAGTTTGAAGACGTGTAGTTGATTTTTAAAGCGGAATGATTTGAGATTGAAGGATAAATATATGCATTCATTACATAACCCTATGTTTCATGAAGAGGGAGGAAAATACTTATAATAGATTTAGCGTACCTCGATCTTCAGTTATTTTTTCTTCTAAACAAAGTCTTAATAGTTATTTATTTATTTAGCACCGCTTATTATTACTTATTCTGGTTAAACGCTTATATACTAATTATGCTAGTGGGTTAGGGATGAGAAAGGTTGAATTTAGAGGAAGTGTGTACCCACATTTACGTGGAAGGAGAGTGGAAAACTATTTTTAAACTCATTATATCCTATCAAGATTCGAACCCCAATCTCCCTGTCAATGGCAGTCTAGTCTAATGAGAGAGTGGCGCCTTAGACCACGTGGCCACCAAAGTAGGTCTTCTAATATTTAAATGTTAGTAGTTAAATCTCACAATTTCATAAATAGTCCATTTTTACTTTCTCTCTATCTTACAGGTAGAGAAAGTATTGTGATCGTCAAAAAATTCGAACTCGAGATTTTGATGAATTTTGACGTTTCATGACTTCCTGATTCCGAAAAAGTGGTTTTTGAATTTCCGTCTGTCTGTCTGTCTGTCTGTCTGTCTGTCTGTCTGTCTGTACCTCCAACTAGAGCCTAAACTATTTTACCTATTGAGCTGAAACTTGATATCTATGGTTTTCATAGGGTTGCCCCGAGGGGTTTTTGGAATTGGATATCTAAGCCTAAAATTAAGGGTAGTTTACTGAAGGGCAAAAAGAGAAAAAGTCGATTTTCTCAAAATCGGCTCTAACGATTTTGATTAAATTTCATTTATGAACATAAATAAATATTCCAAACAAAATGGCTACTCTCAATATTTCGGCAAAATCGTTTTAAGGGCTCCGGTCTGATGCGTAAATTAACATTTTTTATAATAGCTCCGAAACTATTTGAGATATGAAATTACTTAGCATTACAAATATGTATATATATTTATAATACAAATATTTTATTCGAAACATATTTTTATAAAATCAATAACTTTCAATATATACGCAATTATATATATATTTTTAACTTTTGGGCATTAAAGCTTAAGTATTGCGACCGTAAGAAAAACTAACCTGAAATGTTGATGGATGTCGACGTCTCATGACCCCCCGAACCCTTAAAAATAGTCTTTGCAATGCCGTCTGTCTGTGTGTCTATTAAAACTTAAAATTAAGGGTAGTTTACTGAATGGCAAAAAGAGAAAAAGTCGATTTTCTCAAAATCGGCTCCAACGATTTTGATTAAATTTCATTTATAAACATTAATAAATATTCCAAACAAAATGGCTACCCTCAATATTTCGGCAAAATGGCTTTAAGGGCTCCAGTCTGATGCGTAAATTAACATTTTTTTAAATAGCTCCGAAACTATTTGAGATATGAAATTACTTAGCATTACAAATATGTATATATATTTATAATACAGATATTTTATCCGAAACATATTTTTATAAAATAAATAACTTTCAATATATACGCAATTATATGAACTTTTTTTAACTTTTTGGACATTAAAGTTTAAGTATTGCGACCGTAAAAAAAAACTAACCTGAAATGTTGATGGATGTCGACGTCTCATGACCCCCCGAACCCTAAAAAATAGTCTTTGCAATGCCGTCTGTCTGTGTGTCTATAAAAACTTAAAATTAAGGGTAGTTTACTGAAGGACGAAAAGAGAAAAATTTGGTTTTCTCAAAATCTGCTTAAACGATTTTGATTAAAATTCGTATCTAGGCGTTGATTAAGATTATAAATAAACTGGCTATTTTCATTTTCCTATGAAAATGATTTTTATGGTACATTACAGAAGCGTTAATTTCCGTATCTCCACAACTATTGGAGAAACTAAACAACTTATCATGGCAAAATTGTAGGACTATTAGAAATAAAAAACTTTTATTTGACATATATTTTTATAAAAACAGCAGTTTCTGAGATATTTGCAAATATATTAATACAATTTTGTGAGCTTTAGTTGTAAACATATACTACTTAAGTCTTAACGCAATAATTCTCCAATGCCATAGAGTAATTAAATATAAGTATCTAAAAAAGTATATTATTTTTCCTTAAATCTCTTAGGAGAAATGTTTGCATAGCAATGATCTATCTCCATTTTAGACTCAATAGTCAATATTTACATTTTTTATTGGTCAAAATGTATAAATGAATAATTAAATATCAATGCGATGACTTGAAGATGTGCAACACCTTATTAAATGTTAAAACTTTAACCAGAAATCGAAATTTTAATACGAAGTGTTGACCCTTGTGGAAGACATTAAACTGTTTGAAATGTTCTTAGGTGGACAAAGATGCGCCTCTTTTCTCATTGATTCTATATCATTGTATATTATTTTATGCGTGTTCTTATGTGGAGTGGTGATGATACAATGTACATTATTCTGTTCATAAATCTTACGAGTTTATAGAAAGAGAGAGAAAGTCTGTGCGGTCTGCCGTACCATTTATTTTATTTAGTTTTTTTCCGAAATGTCTATGTTTACCCTAGATTTTTCAGACATAAAAAATTCCTTTTGTTTTTCCAGCTTTCCCGATTATTCAAATACATCGCAACCCTGTAATTGTTGTTGTTCTAAGTTAAGTTCGTAGGTTTTTTATCCGTCACTGTCATTGATATCTTGCTTCAAATCTATATACCTACATAAGAACCTTGTTAATCCGAATTCATTTGAACCAAAGCTTGTTCGGACTAGCGAACATTCATATTAAGCGGAAGAATGCAGAGATACAGTGATTTCACGAATTTTAAATTACAGTTGAAAAAGTTTAATCAAATTTTCATTTATTTAACTGATGTAATATGCACTGTAAATATTTGTAGTTAAAAGAAAACATATTGTGTTGACTGTTGACTACAATATGTAAATATAAAGCATTTATTATCAGATATCATTGTTTTTTACAACTCTCTTTTAACTTGTTAACCAGTAAATTATATTTCATTTGACTTAATTTTTTTCCCCGTTTTCCGAAAATTGTGTTCGGACTATCCGGAATTTCGGACTACCAGGTTTCGGTCAAACGGGGTTTTACTATAATAATTATAATTAATATCATCATAGTGATAATGATGATGATAATAATAATAGAGGTAATAATAGAACACTATGCCGGGATTCGAGCTCTTACCAACAAACCACGCGTGCTCAAATTTTGTGGTGCTGCAACCAACCGGAACAAGTCCAAACTCACGATAAGAGTTTGAAGACCAGTCTAATACAGGTTCACCTATCGATTCAACCACCGTCACCATGAATCATCGTAATGGTACGAGTTCCACTCAATAGCCGCGATAACCAAATATTATTTTACTGGTGAGGTAGTCTTCCTTGACGCGACTGACACATGGGGATATTTAGATCACGTGATGATAGTTGCTAGAAAATAAAAGGGGGTGGGGTGATATCACACCACCCCTATATGTAGCTTGGATGAGGCGAGTAGGATGTGATTGTTATTATTATTATTATTATTATTATTATTATTATTATTATTATTATTATTATTATTATTATTATTATTATTATTTATTATTATTATTATTATTATTATTATTATTATTATTATTATTAGCACCGCGTCTTACAATCCGTTTGGGTTATACGCACTTACGCTAATGTGTAATGGTAGGGTGATTGTGAGATGAAATGGAGGACCTACAGTTTAACGTGGGATCCGAACCACGGTGGAGGCCTGGTATTCCACACATTCGCAAGTTGTGATTAGAGATCATGATAGATTTACAATTACGTGAGCTAATGATTTTATTACTAGGGGTACTATCGTATACAGCCCGGACCAGCTGATTATATCAATGCACGACTTACAAACTAAATTAAACTTAGAACAAACACCACCACGGCTTTTCTAACAATTCTTTGCTGTGAGAGGGGAAGACTCAAATTTAGAATATTTTTGTCGTGGCGGGAATCAAACCCACGACATTCAATCAAGTTGACAAACACTCTGCAGACTGATCTACAGAGTTGTTGTACTCATTCATATGACAAATTGTAGGTAGTTATTGCGCTACACGTGTTATTACGATGTATGTGTACACTAGAACAACCAATAGTAGTTCTGGTTAAAGTACAGTCAAAAACATTAGATCCGAGTCAGTGGGCACGATGGTTTGAGTCATTAGTTTGTTCTGGTCTGGTTTGCTGGTAACGGGGAGGTCAAGGTTCGAATACGGAAGGGTTTAATTAAGGTGGGACCTGCTTCGGTGGTCGAGTGGTCTAAGGAGTCACTTTTGTGTTAGACTAGACTGCCAATGACAGGAAGATCAGGGTCCGAATCCCGGTCAGTGTACTGAGGGTTGTTTTCTTCAATGGTTTTCCACTCTCCTTACACGCAAATATGAGTTTATTTCCTCAAAATTTTAATTTTTCATTTTTTACCTTGTATAGCCGGGAAGAGTATTAAAATGTGGTTAAAAAAAATCCTAAGGCAATTCTCCTAATGTTACTCTCCGGACCCTAGCACCCAGATATTGCTAATTAGACAGCCGCATGAACCTGCATATCATTAATAAACACATTCCTAAGCATCATCTTGGATCGATCCAAGCTCTAGCCTCAATAAACAACAATCCGCTAGAACGGGGATAAATAATCGATAGTCGTATGGTCTTACGCGTCACCCTCATGATGGACTGGATGGCCGGGGTGAGGGGGGAATCAGAATTCAAATCCCGTTTATGTTTACTAAGCCTATTTTGCCCTAAATTGTTTCCTTCTTTTCCTTTACAAAAAATTTTGGTATATTCCTGCATCCTTATTTCATTTGCGTAATTAGTGTATGCATACAGCCTGAATGCATACCAAGATACCTTAGGGTAAAACAAAAATTAGATGAAATAGTAGTTACGTGGATAATACTTATTTATGTTTTAGAGCAGATTATGCACTCATTAAAAGATTTGGTCAGTTACACTTTACATGTTTAAGAAAAGAAAAGAAATAATATCGTTAAATCATCGGTTACTTCAAAACACGAACAAGAAACTTAATGTAATATAATTATTTTAAGCTAGTTACCTTTCTCTAACCTTAATTTAATGTAGAATATTGGAATGAAGAAAATTCCACATATTAGAGTTATACCATTCCATGTTCCCCTAATAAACGGTAAAAAAAAAAACTTGAAGCCGCAGGCTTCCAACCAGCAAAGAAGACATTTTATAGTATAGTTGGTTTTAATATTAAATTACCTTTTTCTATTATTGAAAATGTTACTAAAAATTGCAAATGTATTTTTACAATTATTTTTAGTAATTCTTTGAATGTCAAAAAAGGCCACATTTACCGTGAACACACCATAGTATCATAATATCTACAACGTGTGTTCTAAATTTTCTTAGAAACATTTTATTTTGAAAAGGAGAGATAATATTTTAGTATAAGAAATATTAAAGTAAATATATATTTATAAGCCTATTATAATTCAATTACTTACTCTGCATTAAGCAGTAAAGCTATTTAATAAATAATAATCCTTTTTTAAGCACCTCGTGTTATTACCTGATTAGTTTGTATGCACATGTTATTAATTACATTAATGAGCTATAGATTATGAAGGTTGATCTTAGATGAAGTGTACCCGCATTTGTGTGAATGGAGAGTGAAAAATCATGTAGAAAAAACCACCTTCAGTATTCGGATTCAAGCCCCGATCCCCCTAGCATTGGTGGTCTAGTATATTGCGAGAATGATGCCTTAGACCATGCGGCCACCGAAGAAGATAATAATACTTTTTTATCAGGGTGTCTTACTATCTGTTTAGGTTATACGCATATATGATAATCACTTTAAAGGGATAGTAATGAGTGAGGAAGCATTTTAGAGGTGGTCTACCCGCATTCACGTAGAAGGAGAGTGGGAAACCATTTAGGAAAAAATCCACCCTCAGTAGACCCGACTGGGATTCAAACCCCGACCTCCCCATCATCAGCAGTCTAGTCTATAGAGAGTGACGTATTAGCATGAGGCCACCTAAATGGGTAATAATACTTATTGAACTGGGTGATGTAATTTATTTAACAAAAGAAAGTGGTAAGGATCTATAATAATAATAATAATGTAACTAACAAAATATATGTATAATATTGATTGCGATATCATTTATAAATAAAGATTTTTTAAATCTGATTTGTTTGAATTATAGTTAAAAAATAGAAGGGAAAAAATCTGTTAAAAACAGTGGCTACTAAGATCTGAGATCTACTGTTGGGATAAAAACTATCATATTTACAACTCACAAGAACTCTTTGAGTATAAGGCGAGGTTGCCAGTGACTTTGGTCAATACCTTGTCTAGTATTTTCAGAACATGTTTTTAAAAAATTAAACACAAGCCGAGTAAAAAATTAAAGATCTTCTTCAATTCTTTACCTACACACTCCCTATAAATTCGTTTGATTAACATTTGTCTTGTTAATGGCTGCGCTCTTCTCGGGAATATTTAATTATCTAAGCGTTATCTCAGATGAGCCAGTATAATTTAGTTATAATTGGAGAGAGAGGGAATTCTCAGAATTTATAATATTAATTGAGAAAATGTAAATTTACTCAAACCCGCTTCGGTGGCCGCATGGTCTAAGGTGCTACTCTCACAATGTACTAGTTTGCCGATTACGGGAGATCGGGTTTCGATCCCGGTTGGGTGCACTGAGGGGGGTTTTTCCTCAATTGTTTTCCACTACTCCACCACGCAAATATGGTTGCATTTCCTATAGATTGAGCCTTCTTAATCCCTTATATATTAGTGTAATTAGTACATACTAGGTGTATAACCCTAACGGGTAGTAAGACGTGGTGCTAAAAAATAAAATTACACAGACACAGCAGATTTTTATTCATAAATTGTCATTACATTAACGTTAACGCTATTTTTTCAATTTTTTTTTTTTACAATTTGTCTACTACCCATCTGAAATATCTGTGAATCTTAACAAATAGGGTAGAAATCGGAATGGTATAATATAGGGCCTAGATTAAATATAACAGCATTTGTTTAAAGTGAGTTTGGGGAACATTTAGGAAACACCACCTTTGTACACCTAGCAGAGATTCAAACCCCCTACGTTCCCATTATCGGAAAATAAAACTAAACTATATTTACGTTCAGTCGGCGTGCCCACCGATACCGATTCCTAATCAAAAACTTACAGGAACCTTAAATATAGATAAAATTATGAATCAAACCAAAAACACTGATTGCGTGATAACTATTGGTCCATCATTGAAAATGACATAAACTTCAGGCTAGTTTTAAACTTACGTAATTTTCACGTATGGTCACGAAGTCTTAACCGTTAGGCCTGTAGTGGCTTATATTGCCAGTGACGGGAGATGTAGGTTAGAATCTCAGCCAAGTGAACGAGGGATGGTTCTCCACATCTGATTTGTAATTGTGGCCTTATCATACCCTCTTCACGCTATTGCGGGTGCATTTCCTTGAAGCTACTTTCCCCAACTTTGAGCTTTAGATTTAACCGTTAATATTATTGACGTTAAATTTGCTAACTAGAGAATAAAGTCAAGGGATTTGGCACACACTTAATGCCCAAATTCGGACATGAGTGGAAAAAATATTATGTACAAATTATTTTTAATGAATGTTATTTTTGTTCAAATTATTGATTTTTTCTTTTGTCTCAAAGTTATTAATAATAATAATAATACTTAGGACCGAGTCTTACTACCCGTTTGGGCTTAAGTACTAATTACGCTAGTGGGTAATGAATTGAGAAGGTTGAATTTAGAGAAAGTGAACCCGAATTTGCGTGGAGGGAAAGTGTAAAACCATCTAGGAAAAACCACCACCAGTTCACCCGAGCGAGATTCGAACCTCGATCTCCTCGTCCTCGGCAGTCTAGCTCAACAAGAAACTAGCGCGTTAGCTAACTACGCCCCCGAGTTTGGTCTCAATGTTAAGGTAAGAGCTATATATATTTTTATTTATGCTATTTTTAACCACTTCTCACACATTCGGGATATCCACATATGCAGGCCGATAATTTATGTAGGCCTATAGTCTTATTAGCCGTTCGTGTTACACTTCTATGTGCTAATTACTCTAATTAGTTAGGGATAAGAAAGGTTGAATTTATAGGAAGTGTAACCACATTTGCGTGGAGGGAGAGTAAGAAACCGTTTAGGAAAAACTACCCTTAGCTCACCAGATAGTAATCGAGCTATGATCTCCCCTTCATCGGTAATTTACTATAGTGCGAGAGTGACGCCTTTGATCGTGTAGCCACCGAAATGTGTCATCCTGGAAGAGAATATAGCACGCAGATGTATGAATAGAATATAGTTAGGAAATGTATTAATAAATTAAATAAAATACTTAAGAACGTAAACCCACTTCTTTCTTGTAGATCCTGAGTGACATAATGGCTTCATTAAATACATTTGTCACAAAGTCGGAAAATTAGTGGTCATTTAAAATGCAATGCTGCACATTATGGGTATATTATAAATATATACGAGGAAGCTGTTAGCTTGAGAGAGGGGAACTAAAATTCCCAGTTCAGGTACACTCCGTTTATACTGATACGGTGTAGCTTATAATAATACTAGTACTTAGCACAGCGTCTTACCACCCGTTCGGGTTATACGCACTTACGCTAATGTGTAACGGTAGGGTGATTGTGAGATGAAATGGAGGACCTACAGTTTGACGTGGAATCCGAACCACGGTAGAGGCCTGGCATTCCTCACATTCACAAGTTGTGATTAATACACGTCTTGTCAGAGGTGAAGGAAGGGTTCGGCAATCAGATAAATCTGTGCCGGGACCGAGGATCGAGCCCCGGACCCCCAGCACAGAAGTCCGACACCTTACCCCTAGACCACCAGGTCACCCTCTAGCTTATAATAATACTAGTACTTAGCACCGCGTATTACTACCCGTTCGAGTTGTACGCTTAAGTACTAATTACGCTAATAGGTTAGGGATTAGGAAGGTGGAATATAGAGGAAGTGAACCCACATTTGCGTGGAGGGAGAGTGCAAAACAATTTAGGAGAAGCCACCCCACAGCTCACCCAAGCGAGATTCGAACCTCCATCTCCCCGTCCTCAGCAGTCTAGCTCAACACGAAACTAGCACGTTAGCTAACTACGCCTACGAGGCGGGTGTGTAGATTATAAGATACGGCCATAGTGTTAACCGTTTAATTAAGACAGCTACCTTTAAGTGCTAAAGTAGAGTATATTCAAATATATTTTGACTTGCAAAAGTCTGGCTTATGCTAGAGTTAAATCCTCTTCTGGATACATTGAATTTGGTTTTTTAAATTGTGTGGCAGCTTATTCTGTAATCAGATGAGTGAAGGTGCGTTCATTTTTAATTCCCTTTATTCTGGTTTTCCTATATTATAATATAATATCTATGTCACTAATACTAATACCACACACACTGATATAGAAGTTTACTTCTTGTTTCTTGATTAACGTCTTACTACCAGTGTGTTTATAGAAGTGAGATAGAGGCCAGAAAGGTAGCATTTCAAAGAGGTGTACGCTCATTTTTGCTAAAGGGAAACTAACAACCCTTTAGGAGAAACTATTTCAGTCGTCCAGCTGGTATTTGAACCCTGGCCTCCACGTCATTGACAAACCAGACCATATAAGACTGGCGCCTTTATTCGCATACCCGCTGGTGCGAGATTGAACCTTAATATATTTTTTTTTAAATTACCTAGCTTGATTTAACTACGTCAAACTGTCAATCATTAATAAAATTAAACAATTAAATTCACACTATCATAATTTCAAGATAATGAAGAAACCAAATTATTAAAGTTCACTTGTTATAAGAGGTTCAACTTGCTATTTTATTCTTTTTGCGTAACATTGTTAAGGTTGGGTAGTTAATTTATGTAGTTTATTAATATAATTTAAATAAATAATGTTAATAATAATATTAATATTTAAATGAAATATTAATCTTATAAATATTTAAATGAAATACATTATTTATAATATTAATAAGTTTAGTATTATCAATATTATAAAAATTTCATTCTATACACCTCATTTGATTGTGTAGTTATACTAAATCTCAGCCCATTACATTAATTATTTTATCTTAACAACGGTACGCAAAAAAACTTAATGCCCAAAAACATAAAATAGCCAGTTTGATCCCTTATTATTCATGAATGGTAATTAATTTGAAACCATTGAATCATTATTTATAGCTTATAATTATACACTTTTAAAACTTTACAATAAACCGTTGATAGTCGAATGAGCTTAAAGTGATTAATGAATATTTTGAAGTAAAAAAATTCTTAACATTTGTGGGATTTTTTGGCGGTTTTTTTTTTGCACCGCTTTTACCAACCGTTCTGGCTACTTGCATATTTACACTAATACTTTATGGATGGAGAGTATAGGATGTAGATGAAATGAACCATCATTTTCGTATATGAACAGTGGGAAACCATTTATAAAAATAAAACTCAGTGTATCCGATTGGGACTCAATCCCCGACTTTTCCCCATCGACAGTCCAGCCTCTTGTGAGAGTGACGGCTTAGACCATGTGACCAGTGATTATGTGCTGTTTGCATCAATTATTATTATCCATCCGATCTATTTCGCTCTTAATTACACTGATTGGATATGGGTTTAGAAGACAGCATTTTGGGAAAAGGTACCAGTATTTGAGAACGTTAAAAACCATTTATGAAAAGACCCCCTTAGCTAGTATTCAAACCACGACCAACCCGTCACCAGCAAGCCAGACTAAGTGAGATTTACACCTTAGCCCACGTTTTCACCCATGCAAAATATTAAAGTTTTTTCAAATAAAAAAGTAATTTGATAATGTATTTATGAGTTATACGTTAAAAACTCATTGCTTATTTGTAAATTAATTTGAATTTTAAAGGTAGAACATCCCATTTTAAATAAATTATATATTATTCTGTAAATTGAAAAATGACACCTATACACAGGTATCGAACCCGGGACCTTTGGCTTCGTATACCAATTCTATAACCACTGAGCTATCCAGGAATCAGCCCATACCCAGGGTCATTCTTTACTCATATTTTAAGGCAGAGCCTGTGATGGACGCGCGGAAATCCTCGGCCACAAATGTGTGATCAATTAAGATTACGAGCTATCAGAAAACGCTGCCACCATCGACTCGGCAGTTGGCTTTATGCTGCCAATTGCACAGCTATAATTTTACGGGTCCACATATCATGGTGGATTAAATAGAAAAACTATTGATAAAAAAAATGGCGCCTAGACATAGGAATCGAACCCGGGGCGTTCGACTCAGCTCGCCAATACTCCACCACTGAGCTGTTCAGGAATCGTCCCGTACCTAGGTCTAGGAGTCGTTCTGCCTCAAACTATGAGTGAAGAATTGCCCTAAGCCCGAAAAGATTCGGGGTAGAATATAGGTGGGCTAAATCAAAGGTTCCGGGTTTGATTCCTGTGTCCATTTATAGTTTATCAATAATATTTAATTTAAATTAAATATTTTTTAAATTCTGCTAAAGATGGTATAGTTATAGTAATAATAATAATAATAATAATAATAATAATAATAATAATAATAATAATAATAATAATAATAATGTCACGCTTCTCTTTTAGCTTACCTAGACATGGGCCTAGAATCTGTCAGGTGGAGCTATGGCTGAGATTAAGGAGAAGGTGATTGAGTACACTTGTGTGGGTTTGTGATTGGTGTTCGACTTGATTTTAAATAGGTTTATTAGTACTACTATGCTATTACAAATGTGGTGTTGGTAGTGAAACTAGAATGGTAGAAGTTAGAGAATACTCGAAAGCTTGTTACAAAACGAGGTGTTGCTAGGAATAACCTAAGGCCTGTCTGACTCTTAGGTGATCCCTACACGGTCCCAGAACCCTGGTACCCTGGGCTCGAGCGGTAGCCCTCAAAACAAGTACTGATTAACAGGCGTCCTAGCCCACGTTGTCCCGAATCGGGCAGAGTGACCCCTAGACTTCAGTGTTGATTAGTCAGCCACGATGGCTGAATCCCCTACAATGTATCCTGGCCCCTGGCCTGGTTTCTGACTAGGGAATGCTGACACTGTTTTTGTGGTCAGCTCTTTTATATTTGTTTATACTATATGATAGTCAAAAGAGCCTGCAACGCTCGTTTTGTCATTCGCAACACACAACATACAATATCACACAAACAATCCTTCAAATGTAGGCCATGCGGCTACAATAATAACAATAATAATAGTAATATTAGATAGGAAATTATATGTACATTTGTGTATAACTATAGTAGCTTATTGCATTACAATATAATTTGAACCGCATCAATCAGTAAAAGCTACATGTTTTAAAATAATCAATCAATATATTGAATGTGTAAGAGCATATTATTTTAAAGTTTATCCAGACAAGCTAGTAATCCACGCTTGTACATTTCCTTAGAAGATAAGCAGCATTGGGCTAACATCCTGTTGAGAATATTGTAGTACATCCTGTTGACGAGGGAGCCTCGTGGGACCGATGGAGCTTGCTTTCGTGATGGAAATGTCGAGATCAGAGAGTTTCAAGAGTTAATTGGTAACACATTTGTTAAGTAACCGGTTCAGTGGTCAGTGCACCTGGCTATGAGGCTAGGGGTCCCGGGTTCGATTCCCGGATAGTACCTTGGGTATTTTTCCTGAAAGGGGAACTGCTCCAACGGTGACCAGAGTTTGGTTAGTTAGGCGTGAGTTAGGTTTAAGTGTTTACAATGGTTTTACACTCTCATACTCACTATCACCATCATCTCATCTCATCTCATCGGGACATGTAAAGAGTCTCCATGGAAAGGATGTCCGATTAGTACATTCGGGAGTCTCCTGGGCAACGGTACATTAGTACTGGCTAATCTTTCCGCAAACTGGTCTACGAATGATATAGCCCAGACGCTCAATATCATTATTACTCTGTAAAGTGATTGGTTGTCTAAATAGTAGGGGTGGAGTTTCACCCCATTTGAAGAGAATTCATGACAAATTACATGATAAGGAAAGTACTTTAGCAATCATCAAAAGGGAGACTTTATGTAAATAGCTATCTCACGACTCCCACCATGTGGAGGTAAAATTTTGTTTCTTAGGCTGCTCGCGAGGTCCCTCTCCATCGCTAATACTTCCTCGTCACGTGATACTCTTCAATGTTATATGTATGTTTTAGTCTAGATATTATCATCAATAAATAGAAACGTGTAGTGATATAATCAGTCGGTTCATAAAGTGCAAGTTCAATCCCACGCACCACCCAATCCTCCAGGATTCTAAACCCTTACCGCTCGGGGTCCATCCAGACAATGTAACTCTCCGTGGTGCATTCGTAGTGTTGTGGTTATTGGTATACCTCAGTTTTAGCTTCTGTGGTGCTGACTGACAGCTCACAGCTGACTTCTGACGGCTTTGAAAAGCTACCAGACCAAATCATGTATCCCTACGCTGAACCATATGATCTGCAAAAACCATGTCTTTAGCAGTTGTCACTTCTGACAGTCAAAATTTAGGTATATACCTAACTGTTGACTGTCAGAAGTCAGCTGTGAGCTGTCAGTCAGCACCACAGAAGATAAAACTGAGGTATAGCTATCGTGAACTAGTAAAAAGAGAATTAACAAAAATCGGTAATAAACATTACAATAAGACGAAGCAATATTTGGACAATTGGTCTTAATTCCATTATTTTTTAAAGTAAAATACATAAAACAGCACCATGATGCGACGTTTGGTCCGATCTGTGTTAACTACCTAGGCTAGGTGGTACCCACGGGTGACACGGGCTCTTAATTTAAAGGATATTAGTTGGGATAGTAGCATAGAGGAAGTGCAGCTACGGTAGCATAGAGAGGTGATGGAAAAACTACACTGATGACCCCTTTCTCACCTCACCCACTTGCCAGTGCACCTGGCTGAGATTCAAATCTCAACCTTCACGTCATCGGCAAACCAGTCTATTGCAAGCTTAACGCTTTGGATCAGCGCTTTTAAACCTTTTTCAGCTCACGGCACACTGAACAAGGAACTCATCTTGTCTCTTTCACTGGTGATGGAGAGGTCACTGTTAAAATCACGGCACACTGAACAAGGCACTCGTCTAGTCTGGTTCACTGGTGATTGAGAGGTCACTGTTAAAATCTCGGCACACTGAACAAGGCACGCGTTTTGTATGGTTCACTGGTGATGGAGAGGTTGGTGTTAAAATCACTGCTGCACTGGGTGATTTTTTTCTTCCTAAATTATGTATCGTCCTCCTCACAAGCAAATGTGGGTACACCATCTATACATTTTGACTTCCTCATCCATTTTCGGTATTAGAGTAGCTAAGTGCGGATTTTCTGGAAGGGTAGTAAGACTCGGAGCATGAAAATAAATAAAATATTGTATGCTTCCGGCAGATAAACCTTTTTTTCTCGTGCTCAGCGTCCTGGCTATTCGCTTATTCAGAATCAAAGCCCAGCTTACCGGATCAAAGTCAGACATTTTAACCACCCACCTAGCTTTGACCTTTTGCTTGTTGTTCGTATATTGAAGTTCGTCGTCTTTTGTGATGCTCTTTTTTTTCGTTGTTTTCCCTCTTTGAAATGAAGCAATGATTTGACTTTGCAGACATATCATCGCTCGACAGACTCAGAGATCTTTTGCGGTAGTTTCCACAAGTTGAAAAATTATCTAAAAATAAGTTCCTATTTCATAAGCCTCACGGATACATTTTCAAGACTACCATAAAAAAACTCCAACTGTTTTCCAGAAGGATTTATCATTTTTCTAGACAATTTAGACGCCTTGTAGTTTAAGGAATGATAATTATTTTTTCAAAAATTGTGTTATTATGAAGAAACCTTGTCTGAATTTCGAATGGGATTATTTAACGTTGTGTGAACGTTTATGATGTTTTTACGCATCTCAATATTTGAGGGATATTAAAGTAGGAGCTGCTTCGGTGGCCGCATGGTCTAAGGCAGTGATTCTCAATTACTTCTAAGCGCGGGCCGTAGTTATATCTTTTTTTCATGGACCGGGCCAGAGATTCTGAAAACTCAATTTTAAAAATGTACACAATGTACTCAAAATGAAAACTAAGTACCTCATAATATTATGAATACTACTTTTATTTTAGGATTTATAAAATATAAATTATAAAACAAACTTTACTTTAGTTATCAAGAAACTAATGAGAAAATGAGGGCGATTTCCTTCAACATTTGTTTAAAATCTGGAGAATAGGATGTAGTTGCTAATCCGGGCGTTTTCAACGTGATCATCTGTTAATTTGTTCCTGTAACAATTTTTTCTATTGTTCATGTCAGAGAAGCTTGATTCACATTTGTAGGTAGACCCAAACATAGTTAAAATTAGAATGACAAGTTTCTTACAATTTGGGTAATAGTCTTTTTTTTTCGGTTTAATTATCTACCGCGGGCCAGACTGACATCCCTCGTGGGCCGCATCTGGCCCGCGGGTCACCTATTGAGAACCACTGGTTTAAGGGGGTCACTCTCGTGTTAGACTAGAATGCTGGTGACAAGAAGACTAGGGTCGAATCTTGGTCGGGTGTACTGAGGTTTTTTACAAAATTGCTTTCCACTCTTCCTTAATGAAAATGCAGGTACACTTCTTCCAAATTTAACATTCCTCATTCTTAACTCACTAGCGTAATTAGTACGTATGCATACAAACTGAACAGGTAGAAGGATGCGGCACTAAATAAATAAAAAATCATAAAAATAGGGAGCGTAGGGGATGTAAGCCATGTGTGCTTGAATCAGCTTGTTTAATTTTTAATTTAGCGTTTTCTACTATGCTTGGGCCTACTATTTAAAGTTTACTATTATTATATCCCAAAGTCCCAAATAATTATTTATTTAATTCACCGTGCTTTCTCGGTTTTTACAGACACTAAAATGTATATATGTTTCACCGGTTTTACTGGTTTTCCAGTTGCGTGGAAACCCTAGTCAATTCAAGTAATCTAAATTGATCTCATTTGATAAAATGACACCATTTTTGGTGGAAAGAACTAACACCTAAAAGTGTTGTAATGTGTATTTAAATATCAAAAAAAAACCTCAAGCTACCATGAACCAGTAAAACTTTGGAAGTTTATATAAAGTGAAATTTCCCTAACCGGACATTATGAATTGAGGATTCTTATTAATAACAGACAGTTTAAAATTCCCCTGCAAACAAACATTAGCTCTTACGGTGAAACAACTTCCCAATAACGGATTTTCTCAATAACGGAAACGGACACATCTAGTGACGCATATTTGTGTATAAAAATCTCTAGACAATGGAAAAAATTGAAAACGCCAGTCCATTTTAGTATTTGACTGTGTGAATGTCATGAATTCCATTGTCTTGCGTGAAGCATGAGCAGTCCCACCTAGTGAAAGTGTCTAAAGTAGCCTAAGTATTATTTACTAATTACTTTCACCACTTCCAAGCCATCAGCGGAGCTTGTTCCAGCCGTTCAGTCTGTGCTCGTGCACACATATAATATAGTACAGAAGGCCCAATGTTCACATTTCATTTAATTTGTGTATTGTTTTGTGTATTGTGCAGTATGAACACTAGCCCAAGCTACGCACAAAATGTATTCATTATTCATCCTGCACGGTGAAGAAATAAGATTGCTGTAGATAATATTCACAGTATATAGAATATTCAAGAAGTATGTTTTAAAAAAGATCTAAACAACGGAGACTTCTTAATAACGTACATATTATTTTAATACCGAAAGGTGTCCGCTATTAAGATTTGAATGTTTAAGTCTTTCCATTCAATGTCTACACAAAATTGTTTCTCTATTACTCTTTTCTGACCATCAATTTTTTTGTTTCTCTATTTCCAGCGGGAAAGGTTTCGGCACCCAGAAGAGAAACTTCGACGAAATCGATCGTTCCTCATTTGATAGTTTCATCAAGAGGAACTTTGACGAGATCGACCGATCTGGTTTTGACAGTTTCGCAAAGAGGAATTTCGACGAGATCGACCGCTCTGGATTCGGGAATTTTGTCAAGAGAATATATTGGTTGATGAGCCGTCATCCTGCCGAAGGACGTTAGATGAAACTCCATAGTATATTTGCCCTCTTACCTGTGACCGATGGTTTTATCTTGAGTCTGAGATATGTCAAAGAAACGTAGCATGATTTTAAAAGAACTGACATCACAAATTATTGTTTCAATTACTTACATGTTTAAATCTTCCATTTTGTCTTAAACTTCAACATTATTAGTGAGGAATTCATGGCAACTAAGCCTATACTAATATGTATAATGTACATATCACACATTCTAGTGACCTAATAAATCAGTGTTTCCCAAATTGTGCTAAGCTTACCCCCAAGGATACGTGAATAATTTCAGTAGATACGCGATGTGCCCCAGAGTTGTTTGGATCATTAAATATTGTTTGTGGTAATAAGTCTAATCGACAAATTAACAGATGTTGAGGTGATGCCATGAACTTTTAGAATTTTTCTTTCCCAATGTCAAGGCTTTGTTGACCTTATCATTAAATCTTCACTAACATTTGGATCGACCCTTTATACTTTACCACAAGATATCAGGTATTTGTTCCCCTTACTTTATGATGAGCTGGAAGAAGTACTTTGGTTAGTCCATGGCTCGAAATAGTTACGTGACTAATGAAAGTTTTGGAAACACTGATATAAATTATATATAAATAACATTGGACAAAGATTGTGTACAACGTAAACTATTTTTCATGATGCGTACAGTTAATTTCAAATTTGAATATTTAAAGTATCGATCTTGTGTATAATTTACTATAAAATATACAAATATTTTTCTTCTAAAATGTAATTGAAAATTTGTATGCGGGAATTGAACCTGTAACTATTAGCTTTGCACGCCAATACTCGACCACTAGTTACCCCAATGGTCCTATTCCTAGGCTCATAATACGTTACTCATTATTTAATTTGGTGAAAATTCTATGAGAATCAATCTGAATCCGAGATAACCAGAGTAGATCAGTCGTAAAACATTGGCGCGCAAAGCTAAAAGTCCTTGCTTCACACACTATCTCCAGGTTGTATTGTTTAAATGAAGAGTAGTTCAATCCTCGCATTAAGGTTGTATTTGAGTAAAACATTTATAAATTAATTAATTATATAATAGTAATATTTATGTGTTTCATTATATAGGTTATAACATGGCACTGTCATAGTTAATATTAATATTAATAATATTACGATTCTTTGACCTGTCTAAGGAAATATGTTCAGCTATGGAAATACTAGTTAATGAACCCCTACAATTAACTAGTTTTAATTGTAACATACAAAATAGCTAGGCGTCCATGTCAATAAAATATCTGTTTCCTCACTAGTTGTGTATTCTTTCATAAACATGAATCTAAGATAAATCAAATTGTAAATTAAAATAAAAAATTGTTTCACCTGATGTAAATAAAGAATTATTTCATGTTACATAAAATTCATTGTGGTAGTCATATACTTAATGTTTACAAAAACTCCTTTCACACACATATTTAAAGGAAAACTAGTGTTGAACTAGACTCAAACTTCTATAGTTTTGAACAATTCTATATTTTACTGGGATCGTCCAAAAGATTATTTTAAAATAATCAACCCACACCAGTGGTCATATAGTCTGATGTATCAGGCTCCCAATATAATGGAACTGGAAAGGTCAAGATTCTAATCTCGGCCGGGTGCACTGAAGTTATTTATCACATGAGATTTATAAAGGTTGAGTCTCATTTCCTTCTCGCTAATCTGGGTGCATTTCTTCTAAGTTACCTTCCCAATAGCTGCCCAATATAATGAGTCATTAATAGCCTAATAATACATAGTAAATAAAATAATGTACAGCCTATAATTTATTTATACAACAATGCAAAACTCTATGTTTGCAAAGCAAAGCATCGAATACAACTTTTGGTTAGCTGGTGTAATTAATAGGTATTGGCTACTTCGGGAGGTTTATGAGGACAAAGGCGTCAGACTAACCTTGTCTGATTTGCCGGTGACCGGTTGTTAAGGCTTTGAATCCCAGCCGAGTTAAATTAGGCTGTTTTCCACAAGATACATTCATCCACCACGCAAATACGGGAATACTTCCTTTAAATTCTACCTTTCTCATCTCCATCCCGTTAGCGTAAACATGTAGAGAGCCCGGAGAGGTGGTAACACGCACAGAATGGGGTTAAGGAATGCTTATCGTGTGAGTGTGTGTGTGTGTGTGTGTGTGTGTGTGTGTGTTGTACAACGTAAGGAAGGCTCGTTTAAAAATTATTTGTCACGTTAGAATACATTTTGGCCGCCTCTTGCAGCACTGGACAGACGGGGTCATATATGAAGAGGTTTTCAACTGAATGAATTGAAAGAGAAATATATGGAACGTAGTTAAAATGATAAGAGAAACATAGATTGGAAATCTATTTAGAAATATTTAGTTTTTGGTCAACATCTTGGAAGGCAAATTGTAAGTAAAGAGGGAGAGAGGATGACTGAGATTGGAATATACAAAGCAAGTGTTGACGGGTGTCGATGTAAGGAGCTACAAGGAAATGAAGAGAATGACTGAGAGTAGAAAAGAACGAAAGATAAGAGTGGGTGTCAACCAATCACAAGAGTGAAAATATGAAGAAGAAGAAGGCAGTAATAATAGATTTGAGAGTTCTATCTCTAATAAGTATTTAAGAAAGAAAATTGACAAGATGGTAAGCTAAGGATCTGATTTGCTCAGAGAAAATCTACCTAAGAAAATATACAGTTGAAACAAACGTTTTTTAGTAGTAGCTTAGTGAAATTTGAGGAAATATAAAAACATTAGGGTGTATTATTATAAACTGAGGTGAACTGGTGGTCTAGGGGTAAGGTGTCGGACTTCTGTGCTCGGGTCCGGTGTTCAATCCTCGGTCCCAGCACAGATTTATCTGATTGCCAAACCCTTTCTTCACCTCTGACAAGACGTGTATTAATTACAACTTGTGAGTGTGTGTAATGCCAGGCCTCCTCCGTGGTTCGGATCCCACGTTAAAGTGTAGGTCCTCCATTTCATTTCACAATCACCTTACCATTACACATTAGCGTAATAGCGTATAACGGGTAGTAAGACGTGTTGCTATAATAATAATAATAATAATAATAATATAATAATAATAATAATATAAACTGTATCGGTATTGTACTCGGAAACATCTTAAATAATAATCTCAAGGTGAAAGTTTTAGCTAAAGACTTGTTCGATAAGTTTCATCATACATTATTTTTCAACACCTAACCAAATCTAAATGTTATTGGAGATTTGTATTTGGAATATCATGACTAACTACCCGTTCGGCTAGTATGCATATGTATTAAGCTAGTGTGTTAGTGTAAGGAAGGTTGGATTAAGAGTTAGCTTACCCGCATAAGCGTGGAGAGAGAGAATATCGAAAAATTTATAAAAAAACCAACCCCAATCCACCCTACCGGGATTAGAGTCTCAATCTCACCGTCACCGGTAGTCCAGTGAGGACATATCCCTCCGCGCAAATGAGTAACTTTTATTATTTAGCACCGCGTCTTACTACCCGTTCGGGTTATACGCTTAAGTACTAATTACACTAATGGATTAGGAATTGGGAAGGTTGAATTTAGAGGAAGTTAACCCGCATTTGCGTGGAGGGAGAGTGGAAAACCATTTAGGAAAAACCACCCCCAGTTCACCCGACCGAGATTCGAACCTCGATCTCCCCGTCCTCAGTGGTCTGGCTCAACACGACTGGCGCGTTAGCCAACTACGCCACGGAGGCGGGTGAATGAGTAACTCTTCTTCTAAACTCAATACTACTCACCCTATCAAATTGGTGTGATTAGTAGATAGGCGTAAAACCAACCTGGTAGTAGGGCGTGCTATTAAAAAACATTAGTTTTAAATATTTTAATCGAGATGTTAACAAACAGTTTGACATTAGAATAAAAGCATGTCAGCCGATATTGATAATTTTACTAAATATATTAGTTACTTTTTGTTTTACCAACCTACCCAAAAAGTTTATGTTTTATTTTTGTCACTTCTGGTGTTATCCCGGAGGCCCTATATAACACAGTCTGCAAAGTTTATTAGAATCTCAGTATTTGTTTTAAAAGTCACAAGACACACATAGTCAAGTCGGGTGAATGCAATAGTTAAATAAATATATTTAAAACAATATTTTCTCAGAAACTAAAACACTAGAATCGAAATTCTAACTATAAAATTGTAGCATTGTCATTTTTTAAATAATTATTCTTTCGCAAAATAAAAAAGGAATATCTTTAAAAAGGTAAATTCATTATTATTGTAGCTGAGATGGTTTAATAAAATATCTTTCACAAACAGGGAAGTTTCTCCGTAATTTCAATTCGTGCCGTGTAAAACATAGACATTAATATTATAACTTTCAAAAATCTTCATTTTTATCTTTTTTTTTAGAAATCTTCCTCTTTTTATGTTGAAAATTATGTATATTTGAAACCGTTGCCGTTAGAGAAAGCTAAGCAAACATTTATATGAAATTTGCATAACTTGAGGCTTGTTATGCTTGTGTTCCGGTTTTTGTCCACAGATACAGTAAAATTTACATTAATTTTATGTAGACTTTTTTTTTAGTAAAACCAGTAGTAACATTCGCAAAAAAAAAAACTTAAAATTTTGCTGGCAATTTATATTCGTCCCATAGCTGGGATTTTAGTTTTTTTAATATTAGTATTTTAACATTCCAACACTTTAGCTTAGTCGATAACATACCTCTCTAATCAACTAAGGGCCCCGGCTTCGATTCCCGACATGGCCGAAGAATTTATCATTGGTGAAATGTGTGTTTACACTTTCACATTGATAAATTAACCACCGGGGAATGGATATTGTGCCTGTCCTAGTCTTAAGTTAGATTATAAGGCATATGAAGCTAGGACAGGCCTAGCAAGCCGGTAGTGGGAAATATATGGCTTGAATAAAAAAAACTGACCCAGACCATAGGCTGGAAACAGTAATGGATGTTTAGTAAAGTATTTTAACATTAAGGATATTAATGACACAATTTAAAAGGTAGAAATTTTGAGAGTAGATTAAAATAAATACACCAGCATTCGAGTGTAAAGAGTATGATAAAACCTCTGTAATGAATTAAATGTGAAAATCCATCACCAGTGTAAGAGATTGAGACTCGAATTTAAACCTCTGTGCTAGAGGTAGTATAGTCTAATGCGAGATTGACACCTTCAACCTTGTGACCACCGGTGTGCTGGTTATAAGTAATTAGAAAAATTGTTTATTCTAAGTTTATAGGAGTCAGATTATATTAATGATTGCGCTGATGGAAGTGATTATTATTTGTATTCATAAATATCGAGACAAGAACTGTATGTAATATAAGGTGGGGATGCAGGGGACGAGAGAAAAGAGGTGTGTGTGTTTGGGTGGGGGGGGGGTTGTAGTTTTTTGTAGCAAAACATTTTCTTTGGCCAAAATAAAAAAAATATTATATGCAAGAAAGCAACGCTATACAATCAAGTATATAAGAAAGCTTTGGGGATGAATTACTATTATAACTACAGACATGGGCCTTATCTCGATTATAATCGAATAGATTAAAGAATGACAGCTGGACACGGGACTCGAACCAAACCTGAAAGCTATTTGCTTGAAACGTACAATGTATTTGTACTATTGGCAGCATAAAGCCACAACCGAGTCTCCGGTGACTGTGATATCAATGATGGCTCTTATTAGCCGATGATATTCACACGTCCATCACAGACTATGCCTTAAAATGTAAGTTAAGGGTTACCTTGACCACGGACAAGCCTTTAGTAGCTCAGTGGTAGAGCATTGGTGCGCTAAATTAAAGGACCTGGGTTCGATCCCCGTGTCAAGGTGTCATTTTTAAATTTATTAGAAAATAAAATATTGCTTCAGTAAAAACATAGAATTTAATTTTCTTCACATGTTGATATCAACAGTTGTTGAATATTTGTCATGAGCATAGTGACATTAAATGAGACACTTTTTAAATGAAGAGAAAAAGTTGTCGTTAAATTCCAGGACACCCTTATACATAATTCAAGAACTGTTGATATAACCATGTTAGGAAAATTAAACTATGTTTGTACCGAGGCAATATTTGATTTATTTTGACCAAAAAAAATTGTTACGAATTCTGCAAAAACACTTACCTATTCTCGCGTGCCCTACATCACCCCCTTAAACGTTAGACTAGTTTTGTATTCACCTTAATATTAAAAATGTGTTACATAGTTACATAAAGATAAAGTTCAAGGCAAACAACAATTTGTTAAATAGATAATGTGCTACATTTACAAAATGATTCCCATAAAGGGTGTCGTGAAGCTTTTTCTGTCCGCACAACATAACAATAATGGTAATCAATGTAGTCCAGTAAATACGTTATGAAGAGTAATATATCAGGTGGGTTACAAAATGCCTTATTTAGTTGTCACCTTTTCATAGAGCTTTATGTGATAAAGTTTACATCAAATTATTTAGCAAAGTTAGATAGTATACATCGAGTTATACAACTCTATAACAAGGGGATTAACATTACTTGCAGAGGACGGGGAGATCGAGGTTCGAATCTCGGTCGGGTGAACTGGGGGTGGTTTTTCCTAAATGGTTTTCCACTCTCCTTCCACGCAAATGCGGGTTCACTTCCTCTAAATTCAACCTTCCTAATTCCTAATCCATTAGTGTAATTAGTACTTAAGCGTATAACCCGAACGGGTAGTAAGACGCGGTGCTAAAAAAAAAAAAAAAAACATTACTTGCAGTTTCAAAAGTTTTAATCTGGCAACCAAGGTTTGGTAAGTTTAATTCAATGCTATAAAACGGTAGGCAGAAAATATATAGTCATTAAAGGTTTGATAATTAAATCATTGATACGTACTCATATAGCTCTAGGTGTCCTATATCAATACATATTACGGGAACTAGTTGACTATAGTCAACATGTTACTAGCCCCTATACTTTGGTTAGCAAACTGCGTAAACGTCAAGACCACTATATGGGGGCTGCACACAATATCCCTTACACTAGGGACAAATATGTCCTAATTAGGACGTTGCAGTCTTAATCATAGATCCCCAAAATCGCCCACACAGTCAAATGTTGAAATAATCATTAGATCACAACGTGTAGTTACCAAGGATCTTAAAGAACCCGTCTAAGGGGAAATAAATACAGACTTGTAAAGGATTAAAGAGGTCGGACATGACAAAAAAGGGTTAAATAGAAAAATCAAAATAACAAGGAGAACACAAGGTCATTATGTGGGGCTAAAGGCCTAATTAGGCCATGAACTACCAACCACAACTCCCAAATAGCTGTGTTGACGTTCCCCCAGTAAAAGGAGACAGAAAGTCACCTCATAACAAAATAACTACTTTAGAGCGACTGGGCATAGTATACAACTACCAGATCAACAAGAAGTCGTTAAGGGACCATTAAATAATGGCTAAGCCATCGGAGTGGTATGTAATATAAGTAAATAGGGTCTACACATAATACAATTCAACTGTCTAGTCAAATTTGCTCTAGCTGACCCTTGACACGGCTTGAGGCCAGACAGAGAAACTGAATCTACAAAATATACACAACCATATGAAACAAGAAATGTACAGTAGGAACTAGTTGCCCAGCTATTTATCAACAAGCACACCTGGTCATATAAAACTAATTGACACCAATTACAATTTAAACCTAATACGTATGATGACGTATGTGGCTGAGTCGTTAAGCGATTCACCCTTACATAATAAGATGTAGTCAATATCATGACCAGTGTAAACAAATCTTAGTCAGTGTAATAACTGACTGCAAAAAACCAATAATCCCGGGAGGGATTCCAATCATAAAATCCTAATAAATGGACCGTCTGCCCAAATAGAGTAGACAGGCAGCGTAGATACTCAAAATAGATATCCTCGGTGTGGCGGGGCGCTATCTGGTGCTGACCCATGTCCCGGCTTCGTTCGACGCCATAGCGCCATGGCTTGGTACTCCTTGCTGCAAGTCGATTAAACGTAGAAAATACCAAGCTATTAATCTGTTCAGTGGAAAATTGAATATCGTTCTTTGTCTATTTTAGATGATACATGATATTAAATAGGCTCCCCGATTGACACCAGACTAGGAAGAGAAAGAAGATGGGGTCGACCAATCACCTCTCAGGGTTAGAGCTCTGGGAGGGGTGGATGCCATAAACGGGTATAGGCGCATGCGTAAAGAGTTTACGATGAGATAAATGAAACAAGAAATAGTTTGTTTCAGTATTTTTCTGTGAGTTACCGCTCCAGTATAGTTAAATGTCGCTCCTTAAGGTAAGCGCCCACCGGGTCGGTACCGCACGGACCGCACATTTTAGGGGGGTGCGCCCACTATCCGCAATGAGGGCACAGATGGAAACTCAGTTTGCTCAGCTGCTCTCGATCCAGAAGGTGAGATTCTCGTTTGCGTGCGCAAGGAAGTAATGTTTGCATTTCTGTTATTGTCGGATTTGTTTCATGTTTATAATTGTGCTTTTGTGAGTGATATTTCACCGTGTTATTTAAATATGGAAAGCGACGAAGAATTTTTAGTTCTTAGTTGCCTTTTAATTGAAGAGGAGAGAGGAAAATGTAGGGAACGACAATTCTGGGTTCACATCAACAGGAAAATACTTATGTTTGGCGAATACTACACATTATTTCTTGATCTGGTTGAAGATGACGCCAAAAATTCCGGCCCGCACTTGATTTTAATTCCCTCGCCCGGACTTTCTGTTGAATGGCGGAACGGCGGAGAGTCCTTTGCCGGTGGTACCGACGTAGTGGGTGCATCTTGGTAACAAATAATGCTACGAATTAGTTGTACTTTCCGTTCCGTCCGTGCGGTCCTTGCGGTACCGACCCAGTGGGCGCTTACCTTTAGAGAAAATCCCGCAATACAACCACTGCATCTTCTAGACCATCATGTTAAGTCCAACCTCAACCACTGTTCTTATCGAGTCACTACTCATTTGAAGCGAGGTATAAACACTTAAATGTGTGAGCTAATTTCCATTGGCTTGGCACAGTTTGAAAGTCGAGTGTTTATTTAATCTGTGCATCCAGAAAGTATAGGTTAAATACACATATCAGCAGCCATCAACAAGTTTCTGAATTTGGGCAGTCATCATAGTTGAAAACATTGAGAAACGCTGAAACTCGTAAGTTACATCTGAGATACTTTAGTTAAAATCTTAGTCAGGACGGATCTTAATGTTCATGTAATGGATAAGCAGTTGGATTACGAACGTTAAAGATGTGTATAGGCTTAAGCAGGGGATCCCAAACTTTTTTGAGACCACGCCGCCCATCATATGGCAGATTATCCGTGCGACATTCCCTGTACCCAATATTAAAAAAAAAAAAATTTCTCAAATTCTATTTGGTGACTTTTTTTAAATGTTATTTACAATACTAGCTTGTATTCTTTTAAATGTAAAAATACAAAATTGGAACAAAATTACGGAAATTAATAAGAAGAAATTATAGTAGACATATTTTTGTTGTATATGATCTAATGTGTACAGTTTGTTCATAATGGTGAAACAGATGTTTTCTTGTATGATTTTTCCATTCTTTAAAATATGTATTAGTACATGTGTTGAAAATTTGCAGGTAGCACTTTACTATACATTATACGTTTTAGTTTTTCTTTATAACCGTGACGCCCCGGACCAAGATATACGACGCCCCAAGGCACCACGACGCACAGTTTGAGAACCCCGGGACTGTAGTATACATAGTATATACATTCAACGGTAAGAGAAATTTTCAATTCACCTCAAGTGTAATGTAGTCCCTGGAACACCTGTTTAGCAATCATAAGCTAATAACTAAACCCCGACTGTCGCTAATCCTTTGAATCAAATCTCAAGTCATGAACTGATATAAGTTATATTAATAATAATTATCACCGCGTCTTACTACCCATTCGGGTTATACGTTTCATAATTTACAAGTTTCAGAAAGTGCAAGTTAAACAATTTAGAATAAGAGTAATACGATACTAAACTAAACATAACAAGCCAATTACTCGGCCGTCAACTCGTCAATGTGGATGATGAAACACCAATTTCACCAATCATAATTTATTCGGCTACGTCTTGAATAGAAAACAGAACTCATAGCTTAGACAGACGTACTACCGACTGAGCCAAGGTAAGCTTAATTAGGCCTACTTAAACATTGGTACCCGTAGTGGTGGCCGAGGGGTTTAACTAGTCAGATTTATACTGCACTTGGTCTCCGTTGACAAGAATGTCGATGTTCGAATATCAGTCGGGTAGATAAGGGTGGCTTCCCACATATTAATTTCACTATGTTTCTCCCATATTTTCTCGGTTTTAATGTGCTTGAATTGCCTTAATATTACCCTTATTGTCTATGGCTCCTAAATTCAGTAGTCAATAACCCGTCTATTAAACATACAAATGCATATTTTTTAATAATAAAATAGAAGAATCAGTCAATACACTTTTAAAACAAGTGAGATCCAACTCCAGAGATCCTCTTCCTGGATTTATTTTATTATTTAATGCCGCTAAAGCTATTTTGAGTTGGTTTTTAATATTAGTTGGATTTCAATGCGTTCTCAAGAAACTACAGCCACTCTCCCCGCGGGGGAATCTACAACTATATTTATTTGCATTGCATAAGATCATTTTTTAAGGATGTTCCCTATTAAATGTGCTTACTCTTAACTCAAAGAGAATGGTTAGAAATATATATCCAATCTTCCTCGAAAAGTGGACCCATTATTTAACAAAGTCCCAACAGAACATTCTAAGATGATTGAGGAGTGTTTGAAGCTTCAGGACTGCCATTTCCATAATAGCATATTGTGAGAATATTTCCCTCCAAATAGACAGCGCCATTTATTAGTTTTAAAAAAACTGTATAAAACGTTACAATAATGATCACTTGTTTACAAATTTACCTAACCTAGAGCATTTCAGTGACCTAGGGCAACAGACGTTGCACTAGTGGTATGTAATGTTGTCGGGGTTGGCAGAACTTGTTTAAACTGTGCACTCCGCCTACCATGTAGCCTTGTATTATATTGTGCACTATTTTATAGCCATAGTTTGATAATGCAGGATAATCTTGCTACCTTAAAGGGTAGATGAAGGGCACATGTGCTATATTTTTACCAACCTGTTTCCCATTTAACCAGCCATCTGAAAACTCTTATATATATATATATATATATATATATATATATATATATATATATATATCACATTGGAAATAGCTTTCTGTTGAATGTCTTGAAGAGAACATAACAGGTATAGTTCAATTAAACTAACTATGTTTACCCTGGAAACTCATCACGTCATGCCACTGCTAGATGCCCAACCCTAGCTTCAGGAATATCATGTATATGGTCAATGAAACAAATTCATAAACAAAGTATTTATATACTGTATTTAATTTCTTGGTTTAGGTAAAATGATTTGGCTCTTTTCAATTTTAATTTTAAGAAATTCACTCACAATAATAATTATGCTCTTTATATTTCGTATTACTCTCTTTTAGTTTCACCAATCTAATCTAACTTAACCTAACGTAACTATTAGGCGTTTGAATACTGAACAACCTGCTTCAGTGGCCGCATGGTAGGCTATAAAGCGTCACTCTTCTGTTAGACTAGACTGCTGAGGACAGAGAGATTGGGATTTCAATCCCGGTCAGGTGTACTAAGAGTGGTTTTTCCAAAATGGTTTTCCATTCGCCCTCCACCCAAACGCAGGTACATTTACTCTAAATTCAGTCTTCCTCATCCCTAACTCAGCGTAATTAATACATATGTGTATAATCTTAAAAGTTAGTAAGACAAGGTGCTAAAAAAAAATTGAACAGACAATGGTTATAGAAAGGCGAGTCACAAGTAAACACACACACAGGAATGGATTAACCGGTGTTTTTACAACAGTGCTAAACGGGATATGGCCAACCCTGTCCAAACGACCCGTGTATTTCTTCTAGAATAATCCCAGATAGTACCACACGTCCTACGCGCATTGATATAGATTTTTCCTAAATGGTTCTCCACTCTCTCTCCACGCAAATGGAGATACATTTCTTCTCAATTCTATCTCATAAGTGTAAATACATTCGTTCAGCCCGGATGATTACTAAAATGCGATGTAAATAAAATAAAAAAATCTTCATATATTTACATGCTCTTAACACCATGTGATTTTACCTAAATATCTTCTTAATCTTCCTTCTCTAAATTCTGGCTTCATCTTCCCTCTCTCTTTAGTGTCGATGTTCCGACAGCCCAGTGGGGTAGTAAGACGTGAAGCACGTAAAAATAAAGAACATTAATAAAAACAACGTTGTATTACTATTCAAGTAGACCACGATGAAAATTGATTGGCTACCCCCGGTTTAAATCGAAATCCCGCGTGATAGGTCGAAATTGTGCAAATACCTGACAAAATTTAGCTACTATTTGTATTTTATAGCACAATGCTCTTTTTTTTCTTTTTTTTTTTAGTGTATTGAGCTCTTTCAAAAGAAATATCTATGAAGGAATATTTCTACTTGTGAAGCACAAACTCAAATCTTCTACTGCTATTGTGACTCTTGAATCAGACCATCAGAGTAGAAGAAAGGTGGTTGTATCTTTCGAGTCCACACGGTAGGTTTTATTTCAGAACTGTTGATATTCTCCGACACATCATGAGGGCTCCTTTACTTTCAAAGGATTAGTGAAAGTTTCTGAAGAATAAAATTGGATTTAAGAGCCCGTCATATCTCACAGATGGCGCGTAGTTTAGGCAGGGGTGTATCCATAGGGAGAAAGCGGGGCAGGGGGGCTAGTACCTTCCTTAGGAATTATTTTTAGTTAGCATTAACAATAATAATTAAAATATTATAGCAATTAAATCTATTTTATAGTCACTACTGGGTACTGTCACATAAACTCTTACAATCCATTTGCTTAGCATGTCAATCATTTTCAATATTTGATTTAAATTTTTAACACATAATTTAACTAACAAAAATTAACAAAAAACAAAAATAAATAATGGACTTACATGGGTTTTTTTTACACTGAAAAAATTACTTTCAAATATATTCACAAATTTTTTTAAGGATTTTCCCGCAAGAATATCCCGAGGGGGAGCCTACCCCAGCCCGGTCCCTTGAGAGAACCCGCCCTCCACCTCCTCTCCAGCCCCCCCCCCCCCGGTTCCTCCTCATAAAAATTCTGGATGTTTGAATCAGACGTCACATCGTGAGTGGTTTTTTGTAATTTTTATTGGAAAAAAAAATGCAATTTAGATTAGTAATAATAGTTCGAATTTGAAAAACAATTATATTTAGATGAAAAAACTATTTCACTGTCTCGCTGTTGTTGAATGGAGAGTGGATAAAACCGCACCTCGATGCACCTTCTGGTTTGAGCGTATTCATGTATCTAATTTCCCAGTTAATCTGCCGTGAGATGAATTCTTAAGAGACAATCATGCAAGACATCCATGTTTAGAACTGTTGGATCTCGTTGCAAACGTCCGAAGATCCATTCGTATTTAATATATCGTTAATTATTTCACAATATGCTTTTTTATTTATTTATATGAGGTATTTAACTTGTACGTTTTGAACTGACTGATTATATCAGCACAGTAGAGTTTCTATAAGCGAGAACAATTTTACCAGAAAAAGTATTTTCACGTGCCTTCCAGGGTTTTTTTACATGCCACAATCGACATCAGACCGACGACTTTACTTCCTCTACGAAGGAAATTGTGCTACGGATTTGTATCGCTTAGGAAAAATCCGTTGACCACGGATGGGTTTGAATCCATGAACATCGGGTGCTGAGGCAATCACTTTACCCCAAGAACACAGAGGTCTACTTCAAAATATGGCTTACGTCAAATTAAAAGTGTCAGGTACCACAATGTCCCTTTAGAATTTAAAAAAAAAACCTTACGTCCCAGACTTTATAAGTTTTACAAAATACATGAGAAGGTAATATAGTATATTATTGCACGTCTAGGCTACATCAATCATAGCCCAGTAGTGAAAATATTAGCCAGTACTAATATACCGTTGCCCAGGAGACGCCCGAATGTACCGATCGTACATCCTTTCCGTGGAGGCTCTTTTAATGTCTCAAAGAGATGAGATGATGGTGATAGTGAGTGTGAGGGTGTGGAAATCAGTGGAAGCACTTAAACCCAGCTTAAGCCTAACTAACCAAACCCTGGTGGCCGTCGGGGTGGTTCCCCTTTCAGGAAAAACACCCAAGGTACCAGCGGGAAATCGAAACCCGGGAACCCTAGGTTCATAGGCAGGTGCACTGACCACTAAACCACGGGGCCTGTCCCCCCTCCCCACCGTTCCACCATTAGTAACTTTCTATCATTATTATTATTATTATTAGCACCGCGTCTTACTACCCGTTCGGGTTATACGCACTTACGCTAGTGTATAATGGTAGGGTGATAGTGAGATGAAATGGAGGACCAACAGTTTAACTTGGAATCCGAACCACGGTGGAGGCCTGGCATTCCTCACATTCACAAGTTGTGATTAATTCACGTCTTGTCAGAGGTGAGGGAAGGGTTTGGTAATCAGATAAATCTGTGCCGGGACCTAGGATTGAACCCCGGACCCTCAGCACAGAAGTCTGACACCTTACCCCTAGACCACCAGGTCACCAACTTTCTATCCTTTCTTCTGGAGATTTATGGGATATTATTTTAAAGTCCTCTCCCTCATTTAATGTGCTTAAATTAGTCGGTGAACACAGTGGGTAGAGTTAACAGGCAGTAAGACGCGTTAAACACACAAATAAAAACTTATTTTTATCGTTCTTTGTGAAAGCTGTCATAATAAAACTAATGTGAATAAATAATTTCAAACTTTTGATCCCACCCATTTGAGACCGCTAAAGCTAAATATATTACGCTAGTAGTTAAATGTATGGGCGCTGTTATTACAGGGTTGATATCATAAAAAAAAAGTTGTTGATATTACTAAAAAAAATTGGACTGGTAGATTTGCACAAAAAATACAAAAGTCAAATATGTCACTGGGTTTTTCTACAAATCCTGCAATTTGGACAAGTAAAAAAGTTGACTTATGTGATTTTTCATCTCGACAGGTTGATTAGTGTATTTTAATTTACGCTGCATTGTATTTTTATAAACTAATTAACAAAAGAGAGAGAGACTAAGTACACTGGTAAAATGGTTGAGACAGCCAATTACAACACATTGAAGAAAACAATACTGGATGAACTAAAAAACAACAAAAGTATTTACTTTTTAATTGCTTTTACATACTTCACCAAACGAGATTGGTTTTCACCTGAAACTTTTCGATTTAAGTAAAAATATATACATGTATTTGGGTCTTTAATTAAATTTAACGTTACATTGAAAACCCTTCATTAATTTTATTTATTCCCATTGCGTCCTAGTATTCGTTCAAGCTGTACACTTACAATAATTATGCTAATGTAATAAGGATGAGGATGGTATAGTTTTTAAAAATGTACCCGCTTTTTGTGGAAAGGAGATAGGGTGGAAATGATTCAGGGAAAATAATCCTCGACTACACCCTACCGTGATTAAAACCATGACTTCTCCGTCACCGGTAATTCCAGTCTGACACGAAAGTGACGCTTTAGACTAGGGATGAAAACCTGTGGCCTTAAGGTCCGTGTGTGGCCTTTGAGTTTTCGAGTGAAGCTTTTCACATATTTGTTCCTATAATTATGTAGCCTATCTTTATTGTTTTTTTTGAATTTTTCCATTTACTCAAGACGGTGAGTGGTGTGATGGATTTTTTAAATTTACAAACTACCAGCGGTTTTCAATGACTAATCTAATATTAGTGTAATATACTTACGTATAATCCGAACTATACCATGTAATATCATTATTTTTATTATCTAATTAATTCCTCTAACATTCCATGTATTTAAAATACATCTTATATTTTATATATTTCATCTATCAATCTATCTATCTATTCATGTATCTATCATCATGTCTATCTATTAATTTTATCTATATCTATCATATCTATATCAATCATCTATTTATTTATTCTATACTTACTATCATTATATATACATATATTGTATATATCATCAATATATCTAAATATACATCCTATTATAAAATCCATCATACATCATAATCATTTTTCTAATACATTTATATATATATATAGTGTAGATAGATATAGATGGATAGATAGATGTATAGATAATAGGATGGATAGATAGATATCTAATTTATCCATTATCATATAATATCCATTAATCTAATATATCAACTAATAATATATCAGATTAATAATATATTAATATCCATGTAATATCATTATCTAATATCCAATAATCCATTACCATAATGTATTATAATCTATACTACATCATCTATTCATAGTATTTATATATACATAAATAGATAGATAGATAGATGTCATATATATAGATTTCTCTATCACCTAATAGATAATAATTTATTTCATAGTAATATATTAATCCATATATATTACTATTATAGCAATTCCATTATATCTATCTATCTATCCATTCATTTATCTATAACATCCATCACTATCTAACTACCCATCTATCTATCTCTATTTATTATATATAATCTATTAATCTTTTCTATTTCTATATCAATCCAAATATCTATCATTATCTATATATCTAGCCATTATCGAAGTAATATCTATCCTATCTATATTATTATTCATCTATTATCTATTACATCCATCTATTATCCTATTACTATACATCCATTAATCTATCGATTATCTATACTATCTATACATCTATTTATCATCTATATATCTATTAATCCATCTATTCCTATATAAAATCCATCTAATCTATCGAGCTATCTATCCTATCTATCGAAGGTTGGCGCACTCTCATATTATTAATTTGTCACTAGAGACCAATACTAACCCTCGCGCAACGTCACTTTGATTCGGAAACATCGACTTAGTTTCGCACGTGTGTTGCTAGAGTAGGAGTCCAGTATAGTAATTAAATATTCACCACTATTTTTCTAACCGTTCCAAGCAGCCAGAAAACATCGCTATTTCTAAATGTCATTTTTATTTTACTAAATTCTCTGTTTTCCCGTACTTGAACTTTTTTGATAAAACCTTATCTAACATCAAATAACTTTTTATTTTAATAATGACTTTCGATTTTCTTTTTCTCATTCTAAAGTAGACTATAAGATCAGGCTTTCACCGCTCGGGTCTTGATATTATCTGGATATCCACACCTCCAGAGAAGCGAACTGGGAGTCTCCAGCCAACTGGGAACGGGTTTGGGACCTCATAGCCCCTCGGAGGTAGCCAAGGGCTGCTAAAAGCTCCCACGCAAGGTGGGCTGTTGATACTAGGTAGGTTGCCAAAGTTTACTGTTCATGAAGTGTGCGGACTTATGAGGAACCCGTGAAGTGACACGTGACCTTTATATGTCAAAAGGTCCCCTACCAATGATCTAGAGCTAGACTATGCGGCCGCTAATGCACGTCTTTCACTATTCATTACTTCTGGTTCTAATGCCATGATTTGATCATTTGTTGACAATGATAGATTTTAGATTTATTTTTATTCATTCATAAGTTAAAGGTGTGTCCTGCATCCGATCGATTCGACAGATGGTGTTAAATTTCAGCAGCTGAAGTTAAATTTAATTAGCATCTTTTTTAAAATGCTAGCGACTAATATGGTGCAAGGTTCACATAGATTGAGAGGTCGATTTCGAATCCTGGACATTTACATTAGAGTTGGGATTTCCTAGACGTGATTTAAAACTTGTGTTTTATGTCTTTTCCATGCTAATGAGGGTGCACTTCCTCTAAACACATTTCTTTACTCTTACGTCTTTTATTAAACTGTTTGTCACTTTTGTGTTAAATGTACTAATATTATAACATTTATATTTAAAAAACGTGGTGTAAGCCCACAAGCGAGCTATACGACCGAGCGGCCACCACCGTTAGCGAGGATAGTGCTAACATTTAAGGATAGAGGGTGTTATGTGGCCATCACAACGATCTTCTTCAGCCGTTAATCTCAGTTTTCTAAACCAGAGCTGCTACTTATTTATTCAAGTAGCTCCTCATTTGTCCTTACGAGGCTGGGTTTGACCCCGTTCCAGACCCAATGCTTCACAGATAAATTTTAGAAGTAGCAGGGATCGAACCCTGGGTCTCTGAATCTGTAGCTAGGACCACTAAATATTAATAATTGTTGGACAGAATAACTAGGCATTAGAGTAATACGCATTTAATGATATACTGTTTGTTTATACAAGATTTTACTATATAAAATATGTTATGTATATTATCGTTTATTAATATAGCGCTCAATAAGCAGATATGATACATTTTCTAAATTATTTATTTTATAAATCACATTTCCATTCTATTTTCTAAACTTCCAAAAAATATTTTTCTTATTTGGTATTTACTATTTAATTTAAAGCACCTTTTTTTACTTTCTCATGACCCTCGGGTAGAGAAAGTATTGTGATAGTCAAAAAAATCTAATTCGAGATTTTGATGGCTATTGATCGAACCACTGAATCTGAAAAGGTGTTTTTTTGTGATGATGTACGTCTGTTTGTCTGTATTTCGGACTAGATTCGAAACCATTTTACCAATCGTGCAAATAATTGGTATATATGGTTTCCATAAGTAAAGGTTCCCTCCAGGAGTATTTGTACTTAGATATCAAACCCTAAAATTAAGGGTCGTCTACTTAAGAGGGAAACTAGAAAATATATATGTATTTTTTGAAAATCGTCTCTGACAACTTTGATAAAAATTCGAATATTTTCTCAATGTTTCTATAACATTGCATATTATTCCATATATGCTTTTTGAAATAATGTGATGCGCTCTTTTCCATCAAGTTTCTGTAAAAATGTATAATTTTTTCGTTTCACATATCTTAAGGGTTTTAAGAATTAAATAGCCAAAGTTACTATTTATGCTTTCAGTAAGGATTACTCCATCTAGATATCATATTCTGAAAATTGAAAAATGAAACCTGGATACGGGTAGTTTACTCATGACCAATTATAGAACGTTTGAAATTGTTCTAATTTGGCCTTGACGACTTAGTTCATAATGGGTATCTTTGGAAATAGTTTTTCATAATAAATAAGAGTAAGTTCTTATTTTTACTAATTATAAATAATTTTAGGGTAGTTAACAAATAACACATTTTAAAAAAATTTAAATTTGTTTAAAAATATATATGAACAATTTGATTTAAAATCTAGTGGCCTATGCATAAAAATTGTATATTGAGATTAACAAGATGGTGTGTTTGTTTTTATGTGGAAAGCTTACTTCACGGTAGTTGGTTGAAAACCTATTTTAGATTACTCTCTCCGAAACAATAATACACAATATGAGAAGTTTGTGCAGATGTGTCGTATAATTAATTTCTTGACTCAAAAGAACCCTTAATGTTTATCTTACATCCAATAAAAATACCCTAGAAGCAAAATTTGAAAAAATGCCGTGATTGTTTGCGATCTTGAAAATTGTGCAGATAAAGAAACAATATTTCATCAATTTCTTTTTTTCGCAATAAAGGGCATATAACAATATTAAATTTCATTTAAGATCTCTAGATATAGTTTTCTATTACAAAGTTACGTTATTTTACCCACCATAAGACTCTCTATACTTCGTATAAATGTTAAGGGTGAAAAAAAAGTATTCCGCTCCTGATTAACCAGGAAATTGCATACAAGGCTACACTCGAACCAAGAAATGTAACGAAGGGCGATTTTCCTGCATTCTTCATTTGACAACAGTGAAATTGGGATCAGGTTGATAGTTTTTTTAATATAATAATTTTAATTTTTTGTTAATATAGTAAAACAGTTTTCCTGCTTTAAATTACCTTTTTTTTAGTATATAAAGAAAACTTCACCATGAAACGTTTATTTCGACCTGTATCTCAAATCTAAATTACGTGGACTCTTGGTTACATCTTTATTGTTGTGTTTTGACAAATAATTATATTTTAGTTTTGTTTACCATCGAATTTTGGCTGAGCTTAACGCTCCTTTTAATCATTCCAGAATGTGTACATTAATTTATTCGTGGAAGAGGAATGTTCAAAATTAGAACTCAATTTTATTATAGGAACTAGCCGATGCAATGCATATTAATAGTTATGTGAAAAGTAGACCTCACCTTCTCCATGTTCTTATCGTTACTGCAGTCTTAAGAGTTCTCTTTGGATTTTAAGTTTAAATATCTCCTATGATTTTCCATTTGATTTGAAGTAGATATTTTTCCTTGGTGATCAAGTTATATGGAAGATCAATTAACACTACATTCAGTCTGTGTAAGTGAGTTGCGGCTTAATCTTTAAATCGTGTACGAGTTGCAGTCCGGCTTTTTGAGGGACAAGTAATACACGTACACTTTAAAGAGAGCTATGATAATTGCGTCCACCTAATTAGCAGTGTGATTCCTATTATGCCGTCTTAAATTTCAGATAGAAACTATCATTGTCTCATTTCTACATCCCTCGTAATATACAAACTTCCTCAGTTCTTGTCGTTCAATCGTTTTGGCAAAAATTTGAAGGTTTGTTAGGTTATGTTAGGTTAGGTCAGTTAGTAAGTGGCTCTAAAAATGTGGTGTCCCAATTCAACTGTCTCTTAGAGGTAAACAGCTCATGTAGCTGCAGCTAACCTGCACCCCATTCAGTAGTATATTATATTAATAGACGTTATTCACATCGTTCACGTGGCTAAGAAGTACTGTACAAGTTTCACAATAGATGTGTCAACATTTTAAAAATAAATAAATATGTATACATACCTCGTTTGGCTCAGGCTTAAAGAATATTCATGCCAAATTTCGTTAAAAATTGGTTCACGTGTTTTGCAATAATCGTGGACAGACAAACAAAGTTATAAATGGGTCGAATTAAAATAGGACCTTTACTCCGCTTGACTATTAATATATAGTCCGTTTTTATATATATATAATTAGGGTCTATTAACATTACTATAATTTTATATATTTTAACATAATTATATAGCCTATATAATTCAAGTTTACATTACTAAATTAATAAATCTAATAAAATGTTATTACCATACATATAAATATATTTAATAATAATTAATCTTGGACTTCATATTACGTAGACGCTTCGTTAGTTTGTTGAATATATCTAGTGCATGGGAGAGCTGAAATATCTCTACGAGTGTTATTTTAACATTTCAACGTGGGTCACAGGGAGTGTTACTACCTCCAATCCCTCCCCTCCATTCCTTCGTGAACTCATCCATGCACCCAATCGTCGTCGTCTATAAATTCCAGAAAACGTTAGTTTACCTTTAAACCAAAAAGCCCAGAAGGTTATTTTTAATGTTTTTTAATGAGCCACCTCACCTCTTCCCAAACAATGTCTTTGCTATTTTTTCTACTTTGCTGCGAGCCTCTCGCAATTTACAGAGTGCTTCTTGAAGTTGACACAAAGAAAATTGGAAGAAAAGAATATGGACTTTTTTTTGTGTGTGTATGTGAATAGCTGTTTTTTATCACATTCGTTAAGAAGTAACCATCAAGTTCTTAAATTAAGCGATAAGAAAAACCGTGAACAAACTTCCTCATATCTGTTAATTACAGTCAAGTAAAAAAAAAAACCTTTCGTGATTGTCATGGAAATTAAATACACATATTATTGTAAATATTCTTTTAAATGCCATGAAAATCGATTCTACCCTTTTTCGACAAAAACAGTGCGTGCGTTAAAAGATAAAAACTTGCACCGATGTGCACGCAGTCTAAATGTCAAGTTCACATAGTCCACTGACATACCATTGACATAAAGGTTGAGGTTTGAATCAGAGTCGGGTGTACAGAGGGTGTTTTTCCTAAGTGATTTTCCCCTCTCCCTTTATGAAAATTCTGGTACACTTTCTCTAAAATACACCTTACAAATACCAATATATATATATATATATATACATACATGAGTATAACTCGGAATTACGACTTGAAAAACAAAATCTGTATGCAAACGTGTGTTCTTTTTCATGAATTTGGTCCATCCCCTATTATTTTGTTTAGTACCACTTCTAAATTAGTGGAGATTAAAGTGGGATGGAAGGAGACGCGATAAAAGGCCAGTGTTTTTTCAGTTTTTATGACAAAACTTTTTTTGGCCTAATAAAATATTGCTCCAATACAAACATAGAGTTTAATTTTCTTCATATGGTGATATGAACAGTTCCTGAGTATCGGTCATGAGATTGGTGGCATTAGGGGGCGGCCAGACTGAGCGAGCGAGCGCGTGAGCGACTAAAATATAAAATAGAACACATGGGTTGTAATGAGAGGTGGCCAGACTGGAGCGAGCGAGCGACTGAGCGCGCGTGCTTGAAAGTAGAACTGGTTCTATTTTTCAAGTGTGCGCGCTTGACCCGGTAGAGTCTAGTTTACAGGCGCTAAGCAATATTATTGTATGTTGGTTCATTGAGTGCTAGGAAAACTTCTCATTTTGACATTTTTATTTATATTGATAGGTTTAGCACACTTGCTACTAATGGCCTAATTTAATTGGTAAGATCATAAACCATACTTATATATATATATATATATATATATATGTATATATAATATGTAAACTAATATGTTAAAATACTTCAATATTATCAAAGTAGGCCTTTACAAATAAGAATCACCATTAGCGTGGAGAGAGGATGAGAAAACCACAACAATAAATCACTTGTTAAAACCCTCCTCAGTTCACTCAGCCAAGATTCGAACCTTTGCCTCGTCGTCAACAACTAACGAGAGCTATCTGCTAATCACGCGCTCACCAGTCTGGCCACCCAGTCACTTGCGCGCTCGCTCGCACGCACGCTTGTCAGTCTGGCCGAACCCTTAGGTGAGAAATTTTTTAAATGAAGAGTTGTCATTAAATTCTAGAACACCCTTAATAGATATTCAAGAAATTTAAAGATCACCATGGAAAGATACATTCTATATTTGCACTGGAGCAATATTTTATTTATTTTGACCAAAAATGATTTGGCATAAAAAGTGTAAAAATACAGGCCTTTTCTCGCGTCCCCTTCCATTCCACCGCATTCAAATGCTATAGAGTTATTTCGTTTGTTTTTAAGTGTGTTTTAGTACGTTATGTAAAGTGGATCTAATTGTATTAAAGTATTTTTCTAGAGTATATACATTTTTTTTAATGTATACTATGCGAATCACTGTTTTTCTTTTCAACTAAGACTCTCTAGTCTTTCTATAGAAGATAAATAGGATGGGTTTATTTAAAGTTCATCTTTGTCTTAATGTTTCCTTAGAATATATAGGTAGAGTTACTAACAGCCATCTCACTGGCAAAGTGACGTGGGTTATAATGAGTGGGGGGGGGAGGCGGAGAGCTGTAGTGGCTTACGTACATCGGTGGTCACGCCATGTAAGGCGTCTAGCACGCAATAGACTGGATTGTCGCTGACTGGAAGGTCAAGGCTTGAACCTTACCCGTAAGCACTTGGTGTTGTTTTATACGTGTGATTTATCACGGTACGTTTTTACACCCTCTCTCCACGCTAAAACGGGTGCACCCCCTCTAAATCTTCTCTCTTTACCCCAATCCCTTAGAGTAAAATGTTAATAATTATGGCGTTCAGTAGAACTCATAAAAGTGGGGATTGTATTGAGGCATCGCTCCCCTCCTCCCAAAACCGCAAATAATTTTAATAAAATCTTTCCCGCTTCGGTGGTCGTATAGTCTATTACGTCACTATAAATATACTTTATTGTCGATTATGGTGATATAAGGGTTCGATTCCCACCTGGGTGTACTGACGGAGGTTTATGCTAAATGGTTTCCCATTCTAATTCAGGAAAATTCAGGAACATTCCCTCTAAGTTTATTACTTATAAAACCTATCTCAAGAGTGTAAATATGTGGAGTCCAAACGGGTACAAAACCAATGTGAACTAAAGAATTAAGTTTTAAAATAGCTACTTAAAACACGTTAAGTTCAGCCATTGACTATTATATATTAATTAGTAGCCTACAACTATAATAGAGTGCATTGAAAATTGGTCAAATGGATAGACTAAATTTTAAGACTAGGCTTTAGACATGATATTAAAATTATGTAGGCCTACACATAAAGGTAGGGGTGTAGCGAACATTAGTTAAAGACAGTGCTTTTGCAGTTTTTATATTAAGGCCTTTTTTAAGCAAAATAAATAAAATATTGCTTCAATACAAATATAAGAGATTAATTTTTCTTCACATGTTGACCTCAACAGTTATTTAATATCTGTCAAGGGTGTCCTGGAATTTAATTACAACTTTTTCTCTTCATTTAAAATGTTTGTCATCAGATGCCTCTATGTTAATGACAGATATTCAACAACTGTTGATATCAAATTGTGAAGAAAATTATATTAAATATTTCTACTGGAGCAATAATCGATTATATTTATTATGGCCAAAAATAGTGTTGTTATAAAAACTACAAAAACACTTACCCTACCTCACGCTCCCTACATTTCCACCTTAAAAGTGTCCCTAAATTCCCCAATCGAAGTAAGGTACGGAAGTAATATCTTAGAGACATTTTAAAGCCCCCGCAAAGTAGCTTTCTGGATGCACCACTGATAGTGTCATACAGACCAACGAAAAAAACAAACACGCGGCCTAACTCTGTCGAAGTTCTTACCGTGAAGATGATATAATATAAGGCTTAAATGACTAGAACATTTCTATCTCCTGTTCCGCACGGCGTAATGAGATCGTTGCAGCCGATGTGTTTGAGAACGAGAGAGAGAGAGAGATTGCAGGTAAGATGACACCTGATTGCCGTGGTCACAGTTTCCTGTTGACCCACATCCCACCTAGACCTTGAAAACACCGGCACATGTGGTTCAATCAATCGCGCGCGCAGGTAAACAAGCAGCCAAGGCTTGAAATAACTGACAACGATTTAAAACAGATGTATTTCGGTTCATTCGCAGAAGGGATTTTTTTTTCACCGCATCTTAATAACCAGGTGGGTTATACTTTTTTTTTAGTGCCACGTCTTACTACCCGTTCGGATTATACGCTTATGTACTAATTCGCTAGTGGTTTTAGGGATTATAAAGGTTATATTTAGAAGAACTGTACCCAATTTTGCGTAGAGGGAAAGTGGAAAACTATTTTGGAAAAACCACCCTCAGTACACCCGATTGAGAGTCGAACCTTGATCTCCCCTTCATCGGCAGTCTAGCCTACTGCGGGGATAACGCGTTAGACCACATGGCCACCGAAGCGGGTGGGTTATACTTGCATTAGCCTACAATTTTCATAGGAAGATTTTTTTTTGAAAATAAACTTTGGTAACATTTGACTACAATAATAATATTGTTCTATGGGTAGGCTTATTTCTAATACCTATCAAAAGGTTCGGCTGCATATTGTAAGATCTGACGAATGAATACGCGATAGTAAATCTGGTAACTTGATCAAACAAAAATTGGGCTTTACTTAGTTACTCTATGACATTAGGAACCCGAAATTGCATTGCTACATTTAAAAAGAACGTCACCTATCCCCTATCTTGAGCTAGTTACATCCAGTCCACCTCATTACTCCCTATCTCTTTCATGTCCACTCTAATGTTATCCTCCCATCTGCATCTAGGTCTTCCCAATGGTCTCTTCCCATTGGGTTTACCTGTCAATACTCTGAACAAGGTTCTAGAATCCCCCATTCGCGCTGCATGTCCTGCCCACCTTAAGGTCATTACTACCACTCGCAACTCTAGAGCTTCGCATGGATACATGACTTCAGCTTTATTACGGTAGTGTACGTCAAGCATCCTTGTTTTGTCGGCACAAAGGCACAGACGTAAGCTGATACTCCGTGGTCAACTGTTTGAACTTAGGTTTGATAATTTCGTTGGCTGGTCAGTGATGAAGCATCCGATAGCAAAGGCTAGGATGTGTTGATAAGCTGCGAGATTGTACTATCTTAACAATGTCTTGTGATGAGTACAGGATATGCAGCTCATCATCATGTAATCACCTCCGCAAACCTTAAATACACGGAATACGGATTAGGAAGGTGGAATTTTAAAGGAAATATACCCACATTTGGATGGAGGGATGGTGGGAAACAATTTATAAAAACTACCCTCAGTCTACCCAACTGGGATTTGAAACCAGATTTGAAACCAAATTAATCTAATACAAAAGTGACTTGTTAGACCATGTGCGGACGTTCGCAGAAGTTGAAATTATGTATTTGTGGGCTGCTCACAGAAGAATCGCCCATTAAAGTCATCATTGGCGAAGCAGCTCAAAGTTAAACATAAACTGTATATCCAAGGCCATGAATAAATGGGGGAGGTAAAAGGATTCGACCCCTAAAAAACGCCTAATATTTTTTATTTTTGCTTTCTTAGCTACAGACAAATTTTCCCATAAAGTGCCTTTTAGAAAATATAAAGTTTTAGGACTAAAATTGATAATCCTTTAATACATCATTAATGCGATTTTGTAAGTATTTATAATAGCTATCGTCCGGTTCGTAAACTTATGACAATGAAATGGCTAATTGACGCAGTATGCATCAATTTTTCAAAGACAGATCTCAACTGTAGCTTTTTGATCTTAGAAATGCAAGTTCTAGATTTCAAATCTCTAGATCAGGGGTGGGGAACCTTTTGACAAGGGAAGGCCAAGTATATTTTCGCGGGCACCTCACACAAGTACACACACTTCAGGAACAGTAAACTTCGTCAAAATTATAAAGAGGCAACCTACCTAGTATCAACAGCCCACCTTGCATGGGAGCTTTTAGCAGCCCTTGGCTACCTCCGAGGGGCTATGAGGTCCCAAACCTCTTCCCAGTTGGCTGGAGACCTCCAATTTGTTTCTCTGGAGGTGTGGATATCCAGATCATATCAAGACTCGAGCGGTGAAAACCTGATGAGAAAAAGAAAATCGAAAGTCATTATTAAAATAAAAAGGTATTTAATTTTAGATAAAATTTTATCAAAAATGTTCAAGTACGGGAAAACATAGAATTTATATAAAAGAAAAGTGACATTTAGAAATAGCGATGTTTTCTGGCTGCTCGGAACGGTTAGAAAAATAGTGGTGAATATTTAACTACTATACTGGACTCCTACTCTAGCAACACACGTGCGAAACTAAGTCGATGTTTCCGAATCAAAGTGACGTTGCACCGAGGGTTAGTATTGGTCTCTAGTGACAAATTAATAATATGAGAGTGCGCCAACCTTCGATAGGTAAATAGATAGATATATAGCTCGATAGATGGCTAGATAGATATATTGATTGATATAGGAATAGATGGATTAATAGATATATAGATGGATAAATAGATATATAGGTAAATAGATGGATGGCTTAATAGATATATAGATGGATAAATAGATGTATAGATAGGTGGATAGATAAATAGATAGATTAATGGATGTATAGATAAATACATGGATAGATAGTTCAATGAGAGTGGTTAATTTGTAAACATAAAATACACGAAGTTTGAGAATGAAAATTTTAAAAACAATGAAGATAAACTACACAATTATTGACTAAATATGCACAAAAGGCCGCACCTTTGATAAATAGACTTTTATTTAAAATATATATATAGTAGAACTGCTGGTTTCGTTTTAATAAATAACTACGGCTTTGCTACTTAAAACTTATTATCTTTTATATGACAATCCCTGAAGAAAGTTCTTTAATATTCTTTAAAGAAGAAAATTAAAATTGGTTGGGTAGAGCTCATAAGAAACTGCTTTCGAAAGAAATCGTTGGTTTCTGAAATTGCTGCTTCCACTTATAGTATGTTTGGAATTTGAAATTGTTGGTCATATTATCGGTGTTTAGGTCAAGCTTTCATATATTTTTTTAAATAAAATAATGAGAATCTTTTTTAAACACTTCCAAGAATCGTTGTTGTGATGAATCGCTTCACGTTTAAATATATAGATTATATTATTCCCACCCTAATTCCTTTATAACCATAAAAAAAACTCCAAATAATGTAGGGAGGCAATCAATATGTATAGAATTTCTCTTTCTACTCCCATCAAAAAAGTCCCTTATTTTATTTTGGGGAAAGGGGCAAGCATTGCTGTTTTAGCTGTTATATCGTTTCCTGGATAGTGATGCTACACTAGAGAGGGGAAATAAGCAATACCAGTTTAAATAGCGGCGAATCTGTATTTTCAGAAAACAACATGGACGACTAAAATATAGCCTGGAAATGAAATTCTTTAAGCTTCAATTACGCGGTTCTCTTAGCTTTCAATAACGTCCATGATTAAAATTAGATATCGGAATTCTCACCCAGTACAAAATATATCTGGCACAGGTGTGTGCAAAAATTCCTAGCAAACCAATATGGATAAACCGCAGGTAATTTCACTTTTTTCAATTATTATGTTCAGCGACGAGGTCTTGGAAACCGATGGAGAAAATGGTGATGGGTGCATACATTCGGATAACTGAAGGAAAAAACTTTTAAAATGAAGATATCAAACGTGGAGTAGCCAACATTGACAAAAAGTCGCTATAAATATCTTAACGGCGGTAATTATTTATAGCATATGTCAGCAACCTAATGTGACAGTTGCAGAACTTGTAACTTAGCGTAGGAATACATTGAAATTAGAGTTAGGTAAAATCCACTATTTTATTAATCCAAACCTCATTTTACCTTAAGAATCGCTAATCTAGAATTCAAATTCGAGTAGGCCTATTGTAAATAAATATAAGAGAAAATAATATAAAAATTAAATAATGACTAAATGTTAAATTATTTTCTTATAACGCATTCATACATTCAGTTAAGTGTTAAATTAATGGTATTGATTCTGGTTGTTAAGTTTGTTCTATAATTAGGTTGGAGATGAACCATCAATTAGCAGTATAAGAGCTCCAAAACTAATTCCAATTAAAACTTAAGAGAAAAAATATATCTCTAATCCAACATTCTCGCCAATATCAAATATCTTTAAGGATCAATGAGTCTCTTTCCTAATTAAAACATAGTAATTAGTAACTTTTAGATAAGTTGTTTCTATGATCATCTGACTACACGTGTACACAAATCGGTTTTTCACATAAAAATACATTGAGCTGATTGTAACTACGCTATTAGGGTAAGGTATATTTTGAGTAATCACCAATAAGACTAAAGTGAAGAGAAATCACTAAAAATCACCCTCATCACCCTGGCCAACATATGAACCCCTACCTCACCGTTACTGGAAAACCAGACTAGATGAGCCTGGCGTTTAATTCGCGTGCCCACCAATTCAGGGAACGATGAGGTAATTTGTTTACATTTGTAACACCCGCTACGCACACGCCAATGGCAAATATTTGTTTTTCAACATAATTATGCCTAAATATCCCCCACGTGATCATTCTCAATATTATTTAGCTGGCTGCAGCAATGACGCACTAAGAAATTTAATTTGGGGTCAGGAGACATATAATGTATTAACGCTATTATATAATTATGTTATACATACTTTTGCCCAATTTTGAATTTTAAAGGTGATTTTAATGTGTATACTAGTATATATTTTGAAATTTGAATACTGAGTCTTTAGCCTGGCTGTAAAGTGTAACGAGTGAGTTGCCTTGTATTCAACACATATTCAACGTTCTATATAAAGCTGTTGTACTTATATATTTTGATATTATATTAAAATTTCAGTATTTACCTCTCCCCTATTCCCCCAATACCATCTACAAATGGCAGATGGAAAATGTATTTAATCTTTTATGGAAAATGGTTCAAATATCTAAATGGAACGAATGCGAGCGAGATATCCAAAGTATTCTTAAGTTCTTAATATCAAAAACCTCATAATTTGACCTTCGGTGGCCGTAAAGTCTAAGGTACTGTTCTCACAATAGACTGGGCTGTCGATGAAAAGGAGGTTGGAGTTCGAATCCCTGTCGGATGTGTTGAGGGTGGTTTTTCCTAAGTGGCTTTTCACTCTTAAGCCACGCAAATGAAAGTAAGACTCACACTTCCTCTAAATTCAACCTTCCTCTTCCCAGGACATTAGCGTAATTAGTACATCTGCGTACAAACTGAACAGGTAGTAAGACGCGGTGATAAAAAAATATATTCTCAAATTAGTCATGATAGAAGAATAAAAGTGATCTAGTTCTCTTTTTCTAGTCACATATCGATAACAGCGCTGATGAATGCAAAATTGTAACTAGCCTTAAGCCTAGTACGCATTAGGAAACAACATTTCCCCTGAAACATTGTTTGCCAACATGTTGTCTTTGTTTCAAAAACAGTTGGGCAACATTCCCAATGGGGAAAACATGTTTCCCGTGATCCATTTCAGATGGTTTACAAGAAACAATGTTTGCTAGTCTGGACGGGCTGGCCAACATTTCCGACAACAAGCAACGTGGGCCAGTCTGCTACTCACACCGAGTACATCAGTTACTATTATCTCCTTTTGCCATGTCATGGTCAGCCGAAAAAACTCTGGAACCGATTGAAATATTTCATACAAATAAACTGTTGTGGGATGTGACCGTTGAGGACTATAAAAATCGCGTAGAACAAACAGGATGTTTTTAATTAAATAAGTGGAAAGCGTTTCAGTTAGTGTAAATGAACACGAACCCACCACCGTTTTCTTCTTCTCTGAACAGATCATACAAATCACAAGCCATAGCAGCATCCTCAACAGGCACCTTTCACTCAACTGAAACTCTTGACGGCAAACAAATGTTTCATCATTGTAGTCTGGAGAGAAACATTATTATTAGCACCGCGTCTTACTACCCGTTCGGGTTAGTACGCACTTACACTAATGTGTAATGGTAGAGTGATTGTGAGATGAAATGGAGGACCTACTGTTTAACGTGGAATCCGAACCACGGTGGAGTCTGGCATTCCACACATTCACAAGTTGTGATTAATACACGTCTTGTCGAGGTGAAGGAAGGGTTTGGCAATCAGATAAATCTGTGCCGGGACCGAGGATTGAACCCCGGAACCCCAGCACAGAAGTCCAACACCTTAACCCTAGACCACCAGGTCATCGACGAGAAAAAAAATTTCTTTAATGTTTGCCAACACTCTGTTTCCTATGTTGGCCAGCAGTTGTGGAACAGTTTTGGAAACAGTTTGGAAACAATGTTTACTAGTGCGTACTAAGATTAGTGTTTTCCGATCTACTGTAGACCAGATATATTAAGTGTTATTATACAATCCCTTACGAATAGAATCCAGTTGACGCTTTCTTTTTAAGTTAAGAATTTACGAAATTATAAATTAGTATGAACATTTTAGGCTCATATACATATTTATTAGTTTTATTGTGACAGTGACATTTTGTTTTATGTTGTTTTTTGTGTTAAAATGACAAATTTGTTAATCAAAATGAGGTTTTTCCTTAAAAGTCCTCTTTTTATTAAATTATTATTGTTGTTGCTATTATTATTATTATTATTATTATTATTATTATATTATTATTATTATTATTATTATTATTATTATTATTATTAATAAATCTTGATTAATTAAAATCATTAAATTTATACTTGAAGGAGCCTTATGAAATCCAATTCCCACCTCGACAACAAGCCCTGGATCCGCCCTTGAATAAAAAAAACCTTAATTAGAGGGCTAGAATCAAAATAAAATAATGCCCCAAGGTATGTAAATATTATCACATCTAATTAACAAGTTTGAAAGAAAGCCATCAAACTGTTTTTTGCTGTAGCCCCGGGGTCAGACACACGGATGTGGGGGTTTAGGCTGTATCCGAATAGTCTTGTTATGCGCTGTCGCCTTGAGAGTTGCATCGGCAATCACGTGACCAAGTGTAGATCTGTCCGAATAGTCGTGAAGGTCGCCGATGCACCCTGCACACGCCGTTGAGCTCAAGGATTAAAGCGATACGTCGTCAACACGCTGTCAGTGGGGTTTTTGATCAGCATCTGTTTTACTTACTCTTTTCGTCTGCTAGAACTCAGTGAATTGTTACCCGCCATTTTAAATAATACTGTGGTCAGTGGTGTGTGTGTGTACTAATAATTTCTCACCATCATGTCTTGTGAAATTCAAATATTTACTATCAAAACATTTATTTAAAAAGAATAAAGAAAAGGATTGGTTTCTTACATGTTCTTGATTCTGAGTTTTAATCATTGCCATTAATAATAAATTGATTATATGAAAAAGTTGAATAAACATTCTACGTCTAGTATTTAATATTGCTAACATGATTAAATTGTTTCTTGGCATGATGTACGGTAGACAAACGTTGTAAAGAGAACAAAACAATTTAAAAGGCGTCAATCTTCAACGAAAATGCACCCATTTTAGTACGCCGTATTAGTTTAATTAGGGCTAATAGATGGCGTTTACATGGTTTCTAAGAGACCATTGGTAGAGAGCTGCACTGCGCACCTAGGGATGTAGAAAGGCCGTTGCCGTTCGAATAGTTTAATGCAGTCTTCTTTGGGAAGTGCTTAGCAAGTGTTAATATAATCAGGACTGCAACTCAAGGATCCTTGACAAAGATCCTTGGACTATTTCGTATACAGCCATATAGAAGTGTAAGACCCACTGAATTGGATTTGGGGTAAGATAAAACGTCAAGGATAATCATAATCTCTAGGTCAAGAATGTTTATCATCACAGTACTTTTTTCTATTTGATTAATGTGTAAACACTCAATCGGGATTCGAGCCAAAGTTTGTCAGGGCAGGGTGGTCACCGTCTAAACCACAATGCCTCAACATTCTCGACCATGACATGAGGTTCCTTGGTAAACAGTGAACGCACAGTCATAATTTCATCAAATGATCGCTCAACCAAAAGCACTTCTCCCCTATGAGAAATTCCCACCGCATGTTAACTCGAACACACAAGGTTCCTCTCCACACTGCCTAAAACACTAGACACATGCTGGTAACGAAGTTAGCGGCCCAGTTCCTTTCAAGTGTAGTGTTCGCAGGACCCTTCAACTCGAGACTAGAAACAAGAGGACTTGTTAGCAGACCTGCTGGTAACTTCCGGTTGGCGCATAGCGGGGAGACTCGGGCTAGACAGGATGGATTTCTTTTGGCAGTGATATTGTCTTAAATAAATTATTGAGGGGATTATGGACTTGCCTGGGGGAAGGTCGAGGGGGACACGTCCTCTGCAATATTTGTGTTTAAGGGAAAGTCTCCTTCAAAATAGAATTTAGTTGACTAACTTAATTGGAAGACTTGACTTATCTCCCACATGCATTGAATGGCCTTATTTAATTTTATTTTTTTATCACCGCGTCTTACTACCTATTCAGGTCGTATGCATATGTACTAATTAAGCTAATAAGTTAGGGATGAGGAAGGATGAATTCAGAGCTGGTGTACCCGTATTTGTGTGGAGAGAGAGAGGTAAACCATTTAGAGAGAGAGAGACCTCAGTACACCCCGACCGAGATTCAAACCTATATATTCCCGTCATCGGCAGTCTAATCTATTGCGAAAGTGACGTCTTAGGACTTAAACCATGCGAGCACTGGAACGATCTCTTCTGCTTCTGTGGATCTGTCCTGAGACAGGAATCAAGTGGGCATGTTCCGTCTTCGTCTTGAAGCGGTTATAGCTTTAATAAAGATACCATCTTGCTTCATTTATACGGGCAAGAGTAAACTCGTCCTAGAAGGTGGAAATGGTTTTTAGTTATCTACGTCACTTTAAAATATATTTGAAAAATTGTATGTCTTGAATATGATTAATCCTGTTTCGCACGCAATAAGATGTTTTGGACACTACCAGAATAGATGATATTATTAAACAGTTTTATAATTCTACGTACTCAATGAAAAATAAAGGTGTTTGGTGAAGTCGGATGTTCACTTAAATTAGGTGCTAGATATTTAACATAAAATTACAGTAATAACACTCTTGTGAGTAGGCCTGTGCATAGACCTTTCTTTAAATATTGACCAAATTATTGAGAAAAATGTAAGACCTATTTGAATCTGGGGTGCAATGAAAAGCTTAATATTCAACTGACACAGAGTATTTTGAAAATGAAGCTAAGTATTTTAATGGACAATATTAGATTAGGATCCATTTAAGTAAAATATTAAGTGATTCGTGAAGGTAGAATTAATAATAATGTTGTCACCCCAAAAAAATTTGAAATTTCATGAGGGGAGGGGGGAATTATGGTCATAAGAATTTTGGAAGCGAACACCCACCCAACCTCCACCCCTTCATCTACAAACATTAGAGGTAAGGGGAGTCTGGAAGGCAATCTAGAATATTTTTGAACATAAGCTATTAAGGTGATTGGCCCTTTTCATTTGTCGTGGAAATGCAGAGCCGTGGGAACAAACGTTATCTTCGAGATTTTGTATTGTTTTGCAATTTTCTTTTTGGAAACGGTTTGTTCAAGAATTGAAGTATGTTTATTAAGTTATACTTTTAACTATAATTTTAGCAGTGATCAAATATCGATAAAATTGATATTTTTCAATAGAAAATTGCCGGCTTCATAACAAAAAAAAAAGAAAATATAGCAATTAATAAACATCGATACATTATCTTAGAAGAGGCCTTGAAAATATTAACATACAAATTTCACTCGTTCTCGAGAAAACTGATATTTCCAAACGTATGATTCTTCCGCAAGACCTGTCCGGTAGCTAGAGCCATCTACGGTTTCCGTATGACGTCAGAGCGTCAAGCAATTATATATATGTATGTATCTATACATATATATGTGTGTGTGCAGTGGCGGCGTACGCAGGATTGAGAAGCAGGAGGGCTAAATTGGGTATGGAGGAGTGCCCCCCAACCGGCGGAGGCAAATTTTGTTACCATTATATGCACCTAGAAGCTTTTTTGGAAGATTTTTAATGGTATTTGTTGACTTGATCATTTATATTTTTAATATTATAAACGTGTAATTAACATCTTAAGAAACTAATAAAATAATAAATAAGTAGGCCTATCTTAAAGTTGGCTTAACCACCACATTGGCCATGAAAATACATAAAATCTTAGCATTTAGTTTGAAAAGTTCTTCTTGATAATCCAGATGCCATTTTCTCTTTTTGCACATATAACTGAATAGATCCATACCTAACATAATTTTTCAAAAACAAGTATTTCACCAGGTACCGTATAAGAAGGATTAAATTCCTTGAACTGAGCCCACGCACACACGCTTTATTTATTGAAGCCATTGTGAAACATCGGAAGAACATTAATTCGATCATCGACAATGAATTAAACAAAACTAAAAATAAATTCCCCACATTCTTTGCAAACGTGCTGTTCAGCATGTAAAAGAGAAACACTGTTGAATGCTGTAAATAATAAGCTTACAAAGAAAAGTGAAAGAGGAGTAGGTTTTCTTTGCTCACAATGTTAAACTGGTAATAGACCCTCCCTCTAAGCCCACCCCCATTTAATTTTCTCTTAAAAGATTTGCGTAAATCTCAGAGCATCCCCAAACTACGGAAGGGGGATCTTGAGCACCACCCAACCCTCTTCTTCCCTCCAACCCCCTCAACCCCCCTAACACCCCCGTGGGTACTCTACTGTTTATGTGTGTAGCCCAAAGTATAGGAGAATTTTGGTAAGGCTGGGTTTATATTTATGCTTAACGTATTACTAATAGTAAATAGTGCATAACGTATAGGCATAATTTATAATAAGACGTAGTGATTTGAGTCCAACAGTATAATGCACAATTCATAGTAAAGAATACAAAGGTTTATGATGAAACTTCATGATTAAAGTCTTACTTAAATAGATTGCCTTCACTCATAGAAATTGGTCTAACCCCTTTGTTCCAATATATTATAAGGTCTTACAAATAATTCTCTTAAGGGTTCACTCAGATCACAACGTTTCTTAAACTATATCTTTTGAAACATATAAATATTATTTTATTCTATATCAAATTTTGTTTTTATTTCGTTCTTATTGTAGTATTGTCATTAGCATTATGGTAGACTCACTTCTCATAACAAAATCAAAAATGTAATATTTACCCTTTAATTTCAATCAAAAATATAATATTTCACCTTTTTTCACTAAGAGAATTTTAAGAACACTTTTTTGAGTTCTGGGGCACATAAATTGTAAAATTTATCACAAGCTTGAGGTATCAAATTACTACCACTACAACACTTTCTATAAATGTGAAAGTAAAAAAAATCATATTAATAAAAATCATTAATATGTATTGTATAAACAAATAATATAGGATAAATAATAAGTTATTATAAATTATGTTTTTCATTCATTTACTTGGTTGAAACTTTAAATGTTTGGACAATATTTATTGAAACTGATAAATATAATACACTAATGTATGTTGTAGAGTGGAGAGCGGATCCATTTTGTTGTCCTTCCAAACCAATTAATTCTGAAGGACTGTAGCTAAATGATGTTCTGGTGCTCTTAACACGAGTCGAACTTGAGTAGAGAGGAAACGGACACACAAATAAACTTGAGATTAATAATTAACAAAATAATCTATATCGCTTACAGCATGGCGAGACTGGTTGATCACACGAGCCATTATCGACAATCATTAATACTTGAATACTGTACTTCACCAGGCTGGATTTGTGGTTGAGTGGCTAGCTAGGTTGACCTCTAGGTCCTTCATGATAACCACTACTAGCCATTTGTATTCTTTTTTTTTAGCACTGCGTCTTACTACCCATTCGGGTTATACGTTTATGTACTAATTACGCTAGTTGTTTTAGGAGTTAGAAAAATTATATTTAGAGTAAGTGTACTAGCACTTGCGTGGAGGAAGAGTGGAAAACCATTTTGGAAAAACTATCCCTCTGTACGCTCGACCGATATTCGAACCTTGATCTCCTCGTCATCGGCAGTCTAGTCTAATGCGAGAGTAACGCGTTAGACCACGAAGTGGGTAGTTTATTTCCATTAGTGCTTTCATCACGAAAGTTATTAACGAGTGATTCTAAGAGTAGCCTTAGAGGAAATTCCCCCTTATAAACGTGGAGTAGGGGTGGTAAAATAACCCCTCAGTGCAGTGTTTCCAAAACTTTCGTTAATCTGGTACCCCAAGCTTCGTTCAAAGTTTCGCATGTGCTGGCTAAAGGCCAGTTCTCGCGTGTAATTTTCAATGAATCATTGAAAATAAACACAAAATGAACGTCAGGACACTCATTTCATTAGACTGAATCATTATTTAAAGCTCTCATTGAAAGTGAAAAGGAGGTCTACTTTCTTCATTTTTGATGATCAAAAATGAAAACAAAATGAACATATAGAAATTTGTGTGCTGACGTGCTTATCTACACTTCTTTTTATTTTTTATTTATTTTTTTTAGCTCGTGCGATAACTGCACACATATTTCACGAACCACATCTCGCATTAATTATACACGGCGCCATTTCTATAAATGTTACGGTAGTTGATCAGTCTCATCATGATCATTATGATCAGTGATACATGTGAACAAATTTCTTTCATTTTAATTTTCATGAAAAATGAATAATTGGAAATGATTAATTTAAAATGGCATGTGAAAACTCACCTTAGGAATAAAATAAAACTTTCACTGATGTGTGAGTTCGTGAATGCGGCCTTTACTGAAGCTGCTGTAGAACTATTTGTTGAATTCAATTGATTCTGTCCAACCACCAAGATTTAATCAATTACAGATGAATGATTCAAATGCCATTATTGTTGGTATAGTTCAACTAAGCATTTTTTCAATGACCTTCAACGATTTTTTAAGTAGAGAATAATTTTTAAAATCATAATAATAAGCGGAACAACTGCAGGAGAAGATATTTATACCAAACTCAAGAATTAAATGCTTGAGAAAATGTTGCCTATTCCAAAATTAGCCGGCATAAGCATAGATGGTGCTCGTGAACTGGATTTCTTTCCTTATTTCAAATAGACTAACAGTTTCCGTCATTTTAACAGCGCCCGGAATTAAAAATTGAGTTTGTTCCAAGAGTTTACCGAAGAACTGGACTGTTAGGATAGAGAGCTACTTCTTCACATCGACGTTGGTCGGCTAAATAAAGGCAAAATCCTTTGGTGACTAAACAAACTAATTCCTTAAATAAATTATTTTCTAAATTAAATGGGTATGATCTATTATTATTCTTTCAGAATTGTAGGATTCGGGATCTCTAATATTATTATTATTATTAGCACCGCGTCTTACTACCCGTTCGGGTTATACGCACTTACGCTAATGTGTAATGGTAGGGTGATTGTGAGATGAAATGGAGGACCTACAGTTTAACGTGGAATCCGAACCACGGTGGAGGCCTGGCATTCCTCACATTCACAAGTTGTGATTAATACACATCTTGTCAGAGGTGAAGGAAGGGTTTGGCAATCAGATAAATCTGTGCCGGGACCGAGGATTGAACCCCGGACCCTCAGCACCGAAGTCTGACACCTTACCCCTAGACCACCAGGTCACCAGGGATCTCTAATATATTTTGCATTAATTTTCGGTACTACGGTTGAATAAGTCACATTTTAAACTGCACTGTAAAGGCAACAAATCATAAACATGATTTCTGAAGTTTAACAATTTTAAGGATAGTTGCCAATTTGGGGAACCCATTTTCTTAATATAGATTTTAAATAATATACTTCCTTCAAAGGCTGGTTAATTATTTTAATTACAAAAACTTTGACCCAAAAAATCACTCAAAATTATTTATCAGCTGAGAGTTGAGTTTGCTTGAAGATTCGTGAAGTTTATAAAATTTTAACAAGCTGCAAGATCTATTTTAAACCAGTTTTCCCTTCATTATGTTGAAAATAAATCTTAGAAAGTTAATTCTGTATTTAGTTATCTATATTCTGCTAAATTGGAAATAAAAAAATCATCACAATCCAAAATGATGTTGAAGAAACCCACGGTGGTTCGTGACTAGCCAGTATTCAGAAGTACCCACGTTTTTTATTATTCCATAATATTTATATATAAAAATAAATTATACGGCGCATCACACACCATTTCTATCTCTTTAATCTTAAAATGGAGATATTAACTAAAAACTCAACAAATTTGTGAAACGAGATAATATACACTGTTGCATAAACACTCCACCAAAGAACATAAATGTAATAATATACGCTGTTATGGAAACACTGGGAAAAGAGGAGCATCTCTGTCCACCAAAGAGCAACAATCAATTTAATATTTCCAATTATGTACTCCATAAAAAAAAAATATATATATATATATACGTTTTCTTATAGCTCAGAAACTATTGGTTTTATATAACTATATTTCATAGTAAAATGTTTTAATTTTAAGCGTACCACAACTTTACAATAATAAGTTACTTCGCATCTCAAATAGTTGGGGATATACGATCAAAATTGAAAATTACTGCTTATGTTAAATACCTTCAAAGTCATTTTCATAGGAAAATGAGAACTTCCATTTTGTTTGTAATATTAAACAATGCTTGGATATAAAATCTAATAAAAATGGTTCTAGCTGATTTTGAAAAAATATATTTTATCTCTTTTTGCCCTTCAGTAAACTACACCTAGTTTTAGGGTTAGATATCCAAATCCAAAAACCCCTCGGCGGGTACCTTGTAAAAACCCTAGATAGCCTACCAAGTTTTAGTCCGATCGGTAAAATGGTCTCAGCTCTAGTCCGAGACACAGAGAAACGGCATCGCAGAAACAACTTTTTCTGTTTCAGGGGGTCTTAAAAGGTCGACATTTATCAAAATCTCAAATTCGCATTATTTTTATTTTATTTTTACGATCACAATACTTTTCTTCTCGAGGGATCGAAAGAAAGTAAAAATGTAACTTTATAATAATTATAAGAAAAATAGGTAGTTTAATTTGAAAATAAATTTCTAATCTATATTTTCTTCCTACATAGGAGGGAAATTAAAATACTGAGGAAATAATCATTTTTTTAAATCAAAATTAGAATGGATAAACGATGGATGATCGTAGGACCTTTGATAGGTTTTTAAGTTAATCGGGGGCCAAAAATGTTGCCGACCGCTGGTCTAGAGGGATCTCTTGACTGAGAATAGATGCCAAATTCTAGTTAGGAAGTTCCTAGAAGAGTACCACTCTTGAAGTAGTAGGTCTGAAGAGTTATGGGAGAGGGAGAAAGAGAGTCTAAGTTCGTTTGTAGGTGAGTTTGGTTTATTATCCAGAGAGATCGTTGTGGGCAAGATGCTGAATGGACACTCAGGTGTTGTTGGCTTGGGTCGAGGGAGATGAGGAGGGAGGAAGGAAGAATATCCTGGGTGCGTGAGGAATACTGGTGAGTTGGGTGGTTTCTTTCACCTGTGGGTTTCAAGAGGTCTGGTCGTAGGCATAGTTTATATCCCTGAGATCTTCTAAAGAGGCGCTTCCCTTGTTTTCGTGCGGTTTTTGAGTAAGGACACACTTGATCTGCCAAGTGGCAGGTGCCAGGTGACACTTTTCTCTCGGGAGAGCAGCTACAAGGGCGAAATATGAGTGAGGGGGGTATAAATTAACGAGTGAGCCAGAAGGACGCTTCTAATAATGGCGTCGTATATATAATTTTATTTTTTATTTATAACTTCTTTCTCTGCTTGTTTTCTTCTTCTAAATTGATTTTTATGACTATAACAATTTCATTTTGATTTTAAAAGTGAGGTCAGAGCACAGTTTAAATATTACGCCTTTCCTTCAGCTAGAGATACAATTTAATACATTGATTTTTCTTATCTTGTTGGTAAAATTTTTTTAAATTAAATAGTAATATTAAAAAGTTTAAAAATTACTGTTTTAACAATATTTTTAAATATCAGAATATATATACATTGGTTCGGGCTGTAGTGTGGGTGACTGTCTGGAACTGTCATTTGCTAGATGTTGATAAGATTATAATCTGGAGATTAAAGCCGGTGGCTGTGTTTTATACCAATGGCCCCTATTTCATTAAAGAAATATAGGGTTTTTTTTTCTGTCATATGCTTTATGAACATGGAGAGTATCAAGCTTATGGGGATTGGCACAGATTGGTGGGAAATGTATTATGTCATAAAGTCGGGGTAGAGAACTTGGTGACTTTATTCTATGACAAACGTATAGCATGTGGTTACAGAACGTGCGTCATGGAATATAGTTATTTGGGGCTGATATCCGTGAAAGCTGGATGGCCGAATATTTTGTATTTCTTTATTAAAGTATTTGAGTATAGACTAGGGATGTGAAAAAATTATAGATACTTTACTAATATCGATATTTTCCTTTCGATACTAGTATTTTTTTACTTGATAATTTACTGATATTTGTACTCACACTCAATCAGGTATCGGATCGGTATCGAAAGAAACAATATTTACTTTCTCTCTATCTTACAGGTAGAGAAAGTATTGTGATCGTCAAAAAAATCGAACTCGAGATTTTGATGAATTTTGACGTTTCATGACTTCCTGAATCCGAAAAAGTGGTTTTTGAATTTCCGTCTGTCTGTCTGTCTGTCTGTCTGTCTGTCTGTCTGTCTGTCTGTCTGTTTGTCTGTCTGTCTGTCTGTACCTCCAACTAGAGCCTAAACTATTTTACCGATTGAGCTGAAACTTGATATCTAGGGTTTTCATAGGGTTGCCCCGAGGGGTTTTGGAATTGGATATCTACCCCTAAAATTAAGGGTAGTTTACAGAGGGGCAAAAAGAGAAAAAGTCGATTTTCTCAAAATCGGCTCTAACGATTTTGATTAAATTTCATTTATGAACATAAATAAATATTCCAAACAAAATGGCTACTCTCAATATTTCGGCAAAATCGTTTTAAGGGCTCCGGTCTGATGCGTAAATTTACATTTTTTATAATAGCTCCGAAACTATTTGAGATATGAAATTACTTAGCATTACAAATATGTATATATATTTATAATACAAATATTTTATTCGAAACATATTTTTATAAAATCAATAACTTTCAATATATACGCAATTATATATATATTTTTAACTTTTTGGGCATTAAAGCTTAAGTATTGCGACCGTAAGAAAAACTAACCTGAAATGTTGATGGATGTCGACGTCTCATGACCCCCCGAACCCTTAAAAATAGTCTTTGCAATGCCGTCTGTCTGTGTGTCTATTAAAACTTAAAATTAAGGGTAGTTTACTGAAGGGCAAAAAGAGAAAAAGTCGATTTTCTCAAAATCGGCTCTAACAATTTTGATTAAATTTCATTTATGAACATAAATAAATATTCCAAACAAAATGGCTACTCTCAATATTTCGGCAAAATCGTTTTAAGGGCTCCGGTCTGATGCGTAAATTAACATTTTTTATAATAGCTCCGAAACTATTTGAGATATGAAATTACTTAGCATTACAAATATGTATATATATTTATAATACAGATATTTTATTCGAAACATATTTTTATAAAATCAATAACTTTCAATATATACGCAATTATATATATATTTTTAACTTTTTGGGCATTAAAGCTTAAGTATTGTGACCGTAAGAAAAACTAACCTGAAATGTTGATGGATGTCGACGTCTCATGACCCCCCGAACCCTTAAAAATAGTCTTTGCAATGCCGTCTGTCTGTGTGTCTATTAAAACTTAAAATTAAGGGTAGTTTACTGAATGGCAAAAAGAGAAAAAGTCGATTTTCTCAAAATCGGCTCCAACGATTTTTATTAAATTTCATTTATAAACATTAATAAATATTCCAAACAAAATGGCTACCCTCAATATTTCGGCAAAATGGCTTTAAGGGCTCCGGTCTGATGCGTAATTTAACATTTTTTTAAATAGCTCCGAAACTATTTGAGATATGAAATTACTTAGCATTACAAATATGTATATATATTTATAATACAGATATTTTATCCGAAACATATTTTTATAAAATCAATAACTTTCAATATATACGCAATTATATGAATTTTTTTAACTTTTTGGACATTAAAGTTTAAGTATTGCGACCGTAAAAAAAAAACTAACCTGAAATGTTGATGGATGTCGACGTCTCATGACCCCCCGAACCCTAAAAAATAGTCTTTGCAATGCCGTCTCTCTGTGTGTCTATAAAAACTTAAAATTAAGGGTAGTTTACTGAAGGACGAAAAGAGAAAAATTTGGTTTTCTCAAAATCTACTCAAACGATTTTGATTAAAATTCGTATCTAGGCGTTGATTAAGATTATAAATAAACTGGCTATTTTCATTTTCCTATGAAAATGATTTTTAGGGTACATTACAGAAGCGTTAATTTCCGTATCTCCACAACTATTGGAGAAACTAAACAACTTATCATTGCAAAATTGTAGGACTATTAGAAATAAAAAACTTTTATTTGACATATATTTTTATAAAAACAGCAGTTTCTGAGATATTTGCAAATATATTAATACAATTTTGTGAGCTTTAGTTGTAAACATATACTACTTAAGTCTTAACGCAATAATACTCCAATATCATAGAGTAATTAAATATAAGTAAGTATCTAAAAAAAGTATGTTATTTTTCCTTAAATCTCTTAGGAGAAATGTTTGCATAGCAATGATCTATCTCCATTTTAGACTCAATAGTCAATATTTACATTTTTTATTAGTCAAAATGTATAAATGAATAATTAAATATCAATGCGATGACTTGAAGATCTGCAACACCTTTTAAAATGTTAAAATTTTAACCAGAAATCGAAATTTTAATACGAAGTGTTGACCCTTGTGGAAGACATTAAACTGTTTGAAATGTTCTTAGGTGGACAAAGATGCGCCTCTTTTCTCATTGATTCTATATCATTGTATATTATTTTATGCGTGTTCTTATGTGGAGTGTTGATGATAAAATGTACATTATTCCGTTCAGAAATCTTACGAGTTTATAGAAAGAGAGAGAAAGTCTGTGCGGTGTGCCGTACCATTTATTTTTTGTCATCCTCAATCATGCTGGGATTAAATGTTTATTAGGGTGGAATGTGGAGGGAGATCAAATGACAATATTTCTCAATTCTCACTCATTTTCTGCATGACAATTAAGACGTAACACTAGCATTAAATATCTTTTAACTCGTCATAATTAATAGGTGTTATTTCATATTTATTTATCAATACAGCCTGATGTCTGACCGAGCGAGAGGGCGAATGGCGACAAGTCTACTACCCCTTCCTTTAGCAATGACCACGTTCATCACAAACAAAACAAAACAAAATAAGCTTTTGTAGAGCTCAATGAACTCATTCAACTTAAGGGTGTCCCAAGCAGATGAAGCAGAAAAGTTTATGTGCGTATTTTAAGCATACGAAGCAGGACAGGGCATTATTTCTTATAGTGTTCGATAATAGTTAATAATCTAAGTTTAGAGAGTATATAAACGACGAATGAAGTTAAAAATTGCATCTCCCAGAGGGGAATTATGGAAGTTTTTTTTAAGAAGTTAGATAGCTAAAACGCATCTTTTAAAATTAGTCTTAAAATATTAAAAACCATTATAATTTTCTGTGTTTAAATAAATATGAAAATACAATCATGATGAAAGATTTGAAATTATTATTACTAGATAAGGAAAAACATTTTCCAGATTAAAGTTTTGACACCGATACTTACTGCAATCGATACTTTTCTCTCGATACTAGTACGGATCGATATTTTTCTTCCGATACTTTTAATTTGTACAGTATCGATACTTTTCTTTTTTATTAAGCAGAATAAAGCACATCATTAAATCTATTAACTGATTAATATAAAACTAGGGTTTTTAAAAAAGGAGTGAGGAGGGCGCGCAAAAACCAGTAGATATAAGACACTTTTTTTAATACAAGCAAGTAAATAAATAATAATTTAACGTCATTCTTCTACTCACAAGGATACGGAGAATCGATTTGAGCTAAAACCAAAATTAATAAATATGTTTGTTATGATAACCAATCAAATCAAAACACACCTAAGTCACGAAATATTGTCATATCGCTGAGAGGGATCCTAATACTTCAAGAAAAATGTGTTAATAATGCTTGAAATATTAGGTTTTGACAGTTTGGAATAGTTTATAATAATAAAAAGGATAACTAATTGCATATTATAATACTTTAATAACCCGGTAACCCAATAACTTAAAACGAGATAACTTAAATTTAAATTTCGAACATCATTTTAATATTTACGTTTCTTTGTGATTTTATTGACTTGTTTTAAAGTTGTAGATATAAAAAGGTATTCAAATAATTATAATATGAGTAAGGTATCATTGGATTCTCCGTATCCTTATGAGGGAAATTATTTTATACAATAATTTATCACTTGCTATTTTGTATAAATAAAATTGTCTAATATATAGAGGATTTTATGCACCATCACCTCATAGATTACCACAGTTGTTTGTGATTTTTTTTTTCAACGACTGAACCCAAGTTTTAGGTGAAACTTTAACTAGTGTAGGCTATGTAATACAACTTGGCCTTTATGAAGTGTTAGAAAAAGGAATAAAAAAATTTAGTAAAATTTGTCTTTCTACTGAATCATTATGTTATTTGTTTTTGTTGATTTGTTTAAGTCATTAGGCATACTTCATTTATTTTTAAATAAGCACCAAACTTTCATAGCCGGGTGTGAAAATGTCTTCCTCAATAACCGGGTTCAGGTATCAAATGAAACTTTAATATGATACCACAGTATACCTATTTAATACAACTAGGCCTAGGCCTTTATGAAAAACATTGACAATTCTCTCGAAAAACTATTACACTACTAAGTAGAGTAAAAATAGTACAGAAAAAAGGAAATATGTTACACTACAAAGCATAGGCTTTGACAATTAGTTGCAAGAAGGTCCTACATAGCCACAAAGGTTTTAGTTTTTGAACACTAAGCTACCACAGATGTGTGTGAATAATTTTTTTTATCAGCGAATAGATTCAAGTTTCAAGCGAAACTTTAATAATTGTAGGGTAAGGGACTTGATACTAATATGCCTAGACCTTTATGAATTGCTCGAAAAAGGAATTAAATATGCGAGTAAAAGTTGTTTTTCCACATAACTATGCAATATTTAAATAAATAAAGCATTGTAAAGGCCCACTTTTCAATTGATATGACTGGTTGCCAAAATATAGGTTAGGCCTACTTATATTCCTTTGACCAAATTATTCAATCATCAAAGAATCTTGCATTAATATTTGGTTTAATACTAACGATCACCACAAGTATATATATGTTTCATCATAAATATCTGAATCGGAATCAAATAGCATCATTAAACTTTATCTTAACAAAATTCATCAACACACTTTGGAATGTTTTGAACAGTCAGCTGACAGAGTGGGGGCCATGTTGTTCTCTACGATAATTAACTTGAGGTTTATTCACTAACCTCTACACTTTCTTCGCGTTAGTGAAACCTGAAGTTTAAGCTCAGGTTATGTGATAACCTAACATTGGAACAGGTAATAAACATCTTAAGCTGAGGTTATAATTTAACCTTGACAAAACCTAACATTGAAACCAAGGCCGTAGTCGGGGGGGGGGAGGTTTCGGGGTTCACCCTCCCCCCAAAAATTTTATGAACAAAATATATATATGGCTTTATTTATGGTTCAAACAATATCAAAATTATGGTACAAGTACAAATTAGGGGGCTGTGTTACCATAAAAAGCACTTCAGAGAGCTTCCAGAGGTGTTTATTATTTAGAATTTTTTCTAGCCTTCGGCATTTATGGTGTTATGTTGTCATAAAAAATACTTTAGAGAGCTTCTAGAGCCGTTTAATAATTAGAATTTGTCCTAGCCTCTGATAGTTAGTGGGTAGTGTTGCCATAAAAAACACTTCAGATAGCTTCTAGAACAGTTTTTATTTATAATTTTTTCTAGCCTCCGTCAATTGGGGGATGGGCTCACCAAACCCCCCCTGAAATTATTGGCGGGCTACGGCTTTGATTTAAACAGTGAACCGAAGTAATTTGTAATTTGTTCAAAGTATGAGTATTATACGAGTAATGGATTGGACTCGTAACTTCTTTACTTTGGACCCCTCGTAAGAAGAATTTCTGTGTGCGATCCTGATGATGGGACGTAGCAAACAATCGCTCCAAATTTTAATAAGTTCCTAGTGGTAATCTAAATAAGACTGTGATAGAAAAAAATAAACACTTTTGAAAGGCCATAATATTGCGTCAAAATCTGTGTTTACCTGTTTATCAAACTTTCTAGTATTAAAAAATAGTTTACGTCATGTACACCCTGAAATCCTTCACGTACCACAATTTTGTAAGCACTGTCCTAGTGCATCAAGCCGAGAATCGAACCTCAAGTTTTCCATCACTGGTAATCCAATCTACGTGATCCTAACACCTTATACCGTGTTATCACTGGTGGGAGCTCCTTTCAATACATTCCTTCCATTCCTCCTTAGAAGCAAAGTGTTTATCTCAGTTGGTAGCACGTCTAACTACTGAGATAAGGGTACCGGGTTCAATTCTTACCACGGCCGGAACATTGATGAATTAACGACCGTGGGACTAGGCAATGTGCGAGTTAATTTGTAACTCGTGTTCTGACTTCATCATTTTATTTATGTGTATGTATATTCTTAATATATATAGTGGAAAAATAATCTCCTCTTGTCATATGTCTAGTGGACAAGCTCGACACCTGTCAGTGCTTATAAATGCCGAGAAATACGTTATCATTTGTTTTAAGAATAATTTTTTTAGGGCATTAAAAATCATTCAGATACTTTTTGTTAACTATAAATGTATTTCACTTTAATATATTCTTAATTCTATCTATAGGTAGCCACATAATGTGCTCATGTATGTACGCACACTACATCAATGCTCAATAAATATAGGGAGCTATACAACTTCGAGGAATTTCTAAGATTTTAGTAAAACTTGCCAAGTATTTCTATGGTAGATACCTTCCAGCTTCCTCCCAGTTTGAATCTGTCACTAACTCCACCTACTGTTAATTAATCGTACCACCGACCCGTTAAACTATGTACAGTTTTATACACCCATAATTAGTTTACGGAAGAGAGTGTGTTCTCAGCCTACTAATTTTCCTTAATTCTTCTTTTTTTTAAGTTAAACTTTAGCAAACGAGTTTTGTAACATCCTTCAAGAATTAAAGGCTTTCGATGTATTGAAAACCAAGTTAAATTAAAGAGTGAATTAAGAACATTCCCAAATATTACTAGATTATAAAAAGAATTAGACAGACATGCATGTGCTTTAGACGGCGTTCATGAAATTTAAATTAAAATTATGAAAGAGATGTTTGTTATTTTGTGCGCTACATCTTACCATCCATCCTAGAAATCCACATATTTAACACTAATGGGTTAAGAAAGATGAAGGTAGAACTTAGAGGAAATGCATCCAAATTTTTTTTAAGGGATGGTTTGGAAACCATTTAGTAAAAACTAGCTTCGTCAACCCAACTGGATTTTGAACCCCAACCTCTCCGTCACTGACAAACCAGACAATACTACAGTTACGTATTTGTCCACGTGGCAAACATAATCTTTGGTCATTAAATTATTCCATACGTACAACCCGAATGGATAGTAGGACGCGGTGTTAAAAAATTAAATAAACAAATTATACTACTCGTTTATCTACTTGTACCAAAAAATTGAACTTTCCGAATTTAAATATATTATCAACTACAATTTTTTGTTTAGTAGTCTACTCATAATTTATATAAGTGTGTTTATAGTGCGCCCTTTTTTTTCACCGTGTTTTTCTATCCATCCGGACAATCCACATTTAGTTAAACTAATGGGGCATGGATGAGAAAGGTACAATTTAGATAAAAGGTGCCCTCATTTGCGTACAGAGACCGTAGGAAGTCCATTTAGGAGAAAACAGCCTCGCTACATCAAGCTAGGATTCGAACCCTGCCCTCCCCGTCAATGGTGAACTTGTACTACTATGCGAGTCTAGCTCCTTAGAGATCGTGAAACCCGGTGAAGGTTTCAATATTGTGAGAGTATTTTATAATTTAATCGTTAATTTTATTTCATTAAAGTTAACTGTGTTCGGAAAGTAAATTTGCTCTTTTAATAAAAGTTGAGCACTCTCATCGGTGAGCACGTGAACTAAATGTCAGACTCATCTAGCCCGGTTTAACCGGTAACCGAGAGGTTAGGGTTCGAATCCTGGCTTGATGTAATTACTGGTGGAGGTTATTTTTCTAAACGGTTAATTCTGATATGTTTCCTCTAAGTTTTACCATTCAGGCGGGTAGTAAGACCCATTGTAAAAATAGATATACCATATCTCTTATACATAATATTATATCATAAGTATATATCCTATACAGGCGCGGATTCAGGGGGGGTCAAAGGGTCACTTGACCCCCCCCCCTGTGAAAGTTAGAAAATTAATACAAAAACAAAATGAAAATAAATTTTAGGAAGAAAATACAACACGGATACATAATATAATTTTTTTTTTAATCTTTTTACGCGCAGACATCTCTAGAGCTGGGTCCCCAAGTGCGTTATTCGTCCACGTTTATTCAATGTTCGATATGACTCACGCAAATGTGGATAAAAATATTCGTCTTCATGTATTAATATTTGTCGTGCATAGCGAGTAACGAACATTGCTCCGTATAGAAACGGTAGACTATCACACATCAAAGAAGACTAATAATCGCCTGAGAGCAGTTCATTCATAAATACCGAATATAGAGTATGTGTGGACAGCAGGAGTAGTGGAACTGTGTGGAACTCTGCCCCCGTAGAAATAATTTGCTCCACCCTGGAATAAACTACCCCCTAGATATATTTCAAAGTCTCTGATATTATCAAATATGAAGCTGAAAGATGGCCTTAAATCAAACTCCAAATGACTTCTAGATGCATTCTATTGTCAAACATTTGCCGGAGAAGACCGCTTCAAATAACTACTAGACTAAAAGCATCTAACTTGAAGAAAAAGTCAGGGGAAGACAACTCCAAATAGCTTCTAGATGCATGACATTTTGAAGAATTTTCAGGCGAGGACCACCCCAAATAGCTTAGTTTCTGAAATAATTTAATTTTCAAAATTTTGTCAGTGGAAGACAACTTCAAAGATTATCTTCTAGAGGTATCTAACTATCGTAAATAATTAAGGTGAAGATAATTCTAAATAGCTTTGAGGGGCATCCAAATTTCAAAAATTTCTAGGTGAGGAACACTTTAAATGGCTTATAAAAGAATCTAACTTAAAAACATCAAGGCGAAGACTACTCATAGCTTCTAGAGTGAACTATTTTTCAAAAAAATGTTGAAGAAGGCCACTCCAAATAGTTTATAAAAACTATCAGATTTTAAAAAATTTGAGAGGATGACTACGGTTTAAAACATACATAAGATCAATGAAGAATGAGAAATATTAAATGGCTTTAAACATAAATCTAACATTGTAAGTAACTACGTTATTTATAATTATGACCCCCCTATGAAAATGATCTGGATCCGCCCGTGATCCTATACCTATAGCAGACCTGCACAACGCGGTCTGCTAGCCACACACCCAGGTATATCCTGAGGCGCGCTAAGGACTTTATTTACCATCATAAATTGTTATTTGTTGTGCGCGGGGCAAAATTTAACTTGAAGATTTAAAAACTAGTAGCCATTTGTATTGGTGATAGTCCAACTATGATTTGAAAAAATAGTGGATTGGTGGTACTCATTGAAGAGTTTCGAGGTGAACAAATGGTTTTAAGAATCTCTACTGAAGTATTACTAACTTGTAATACATTCTAAAGACATTTACCACAAATATAATCACAGCTAATGTGTAATTTACTGCTTACATAATGTGTAATGTGTAAGCTTACCCAGTGGCAATGTAGAGACTGTGATGTTGGCCTGTGTGTTTCGCCTTGTTTTAAAATCTATCATACAAGAGCGCGCTAGAATACATTAATTCAAAATTTTAATCGTATAAACCATGTGTTTTAATGTAAATTTATTTTTATGTCATATTTTATAGTGCTTTATGTATCATAGAAGTGTTAATAAAATATTCAGTGTTGTAAATTAAAAATACTTTTTGGGAAAAACTTTTTTCAACGTGTATTTGAATAAGTCTAGTGAATTTTCATATTAATATAAGTAATTTGAATAATATGTAATTTTAAAGAAGAAATTCCAGATAAAAACTGCGTGTAATTAACAATGTTATAATATTAAAATATCATTATTATTATTATTATTATTATTATATTATTATGTGTCACTAGTTTTCAGACAACCTATACTTTCATAAAGGGATGTATCAAGTGAAAGTATGGCGATGAGCAAAGTCCAAGTCAGGTATGCTGGTTCGTCATAGAGGATTAAGGTTGCCGTAATGTAACTTTGTGACTGACGTTTCTCTTGCTGTGAAGGGGAGAAAATGTGGCATTGCCAGATAGTGGCCTTAACAGCACGTCTTTGGTGCGGCGTATCAGTTTGTAAACTTAGGTCAACCAATTGTAAAAACAATAAATCTTGGATCTGGCTATCTCATTTTCCTGTTGTCCTTTAGTCGGGAGAAGAAACGTATATAAAGTGGCAATGCAAACAACAAATGACGAGAACGGAATACAAAATCAATCAGGGAAATGTAATTATAAGTCTGTCACAATAATACGACACGTCTAACGGTAAATTCAAAAGCAAACAAGAATAACCATGTATATATGTGTAGATACAATATTAAACCAGTTAGTATGTCAAAATCAAACATTAAACCTTAGAATGAAAAAAGAATTATAAGAAACTGACCTTAAAAAATCTGGAGTGGTCCGACGTACATTTATTTTCAAATAGCCGGTAAAAGTGGAGGTTTTATTGAAAGTTTGCAGTGTTTTTATTATTTCTAAAATCAGTTATATAATGCCAATTATTTTAATTTTTAATTGATGGGGAATTTAAGTGGTGTGAAACAAACAAATAATGCAATACAACTCGATGAAAAAAGTAGTTGCACGTGTGTATTTTTAGAAAATTGTTTTTCTATTATTTCCTTCAGACATTTTCAGCCATAAAATTAAATTTCTTTCAATAAAATATTATGTAAGTATTTTGCTCGTGGAGAAAGAAGGATTATTTAATGTTACACATTTTCTCATTATTATATAATATTTTACTATATATTTTAACTGATTTTGATACATATTTTGTAGGTAATACTACATATAAAATCCTGGCTTTACTCATTAATTTAGGACTACGTAATTTCGTATTAGAATTGGTAAAGCTGGTTAGTCAACTCATTGAGGCATTACGCCATAGGTGACCTGGTGGTCTAGGGGTAGGGTGTCAGACTTCTGTGCTGAGGGTCCGGGGTTCAATCCTCGGTCCCGGCTCAGATTTATCTGATTGCCAAACCCTTCCTTCACCTATGACAAGATGTGTATTAATCACAACTTGTGAATGTGAGGAATGCCAGGCCTCCACCGTGGTTCGGATTCCACGTTAAACTGTAGGTCCTCCATTTCATCTCACAATCACCCTACCATTGAACATTAGCGTAAGTGCGTATAACCCGAACGGGTAGTAAGACGCGGTGCTAATAATAATAATAATAATAATAATAATAATAATTACGCCATAACAGTCTAGCCAAACCACAACATGAAGTCTATGATGAAGTAAAACATATGTCAAACAATTATAATTATTATCTACTATTAGGATAAAAAAAATCTTATAAACTTTAATTCCTATTAAATGTAGTTGTATTTTTAATTATAAACGTTAAAATAGTAATAAAGATAAACAAATTTCATCAAAATAGTACTAGTATTCAAGACAAAGTTTTTTTAATACTACACTAAATTTCCTCTTATCTTTATTCTTCAACTAAACAGTAGCGTATGGATTTAGCACATTTTAATGATATTTTATTTGGACCCCCGACTAAAAATTACTAACAAAATAGACATTTACACCACTAATAATTTAATTAATAATGCACCGATGTCTGTGGCTACGTTATCTTAAGTCTTAGACTCTTATTTCACTTAATCGGGGTTAACGGGAAGATCATAGTAGGATTTTATTTAGTTGAGGTATTTAACATGCACTTTCTAAATCAATTGATTATATCAGCACACAAGAATTTCTATGAGGGAGAGTGAAAAGTCCTACCAATTTTGCCGGGAAAGGTATTTTCACATATCTTCCAGGTTTCTTTTACATGCTACAATTGACATGGGACAAGCAGCCTTACTTCTCCTCCTAAGGAAGTTGTGCAACGGAGTTTTACTTCTCAAGGAAAAGCCGTTGATCCCCGGATGTGTTTGAACCCATGAGGTAAGCACTCTATCCCAAGACCACCGAGGTATATATCAGAGTTGAAGCCCGGCCGTTTAGACTAAAGGGTAGTTTTTCTATATTGTATTTGTACTAATTAGTATCCCTGTCCTAACTCTAGTTATGATCCTGACGAACTCGTCATAAGGGTGTACAAGCAAGACTTGAATTATTTTTAATATTTTAGTTTTTTGTTGGGAAATCATTCGCACTCTGTTGATCAACAAATTTTTGTTCTAAAATAA